>CM040118.1:397659376-398859376 GCA_022559845.1 Amorphophallus konjac
TTGTATGATATAGTGATTGAGTTCTATCATGATTTCACTTCGATACACATTCTATCTCTGTCAATAGAGTCATTTCTATAAGTACATGGCACATATTCCGGTATGTTGTCATTAGCTTACACTTTGCACTATAGGAACATATTTCTTGGATATGAGGACCTCTCTATTGGATATTCCTTCCAATGGACAAGGAAATCTGATGGGGACATCACCTCCCATGCCCACGTTCACAGCTCGTCTCCTCGCCCCGGTTGCATCTGGCATGGTCTAGTCATTTAATTTTGAGTCCTATGTAATTTTTATTTGAGTCATTTGATGTATTTTCCCTTTTATTTGAGTCATGTTCCTGGGTCTTGTGTTTATTTCCCTAAGTTTGAGTGTCATTAGGTTGTCTAGTTAGCTATTGGGCCCAATTCATTGGGCTTGGCCCAAGGGCTCTCCCCTACCCCCGCGGTTATTTGTCATTGAGTCAATTGTCAGGGACTTTTGTAGAAATGTGGGTTTCCTATATATAGGACCCCATTCCCCCCCATTTAAACTTAATGAATCAATGAATGAAAAAACTTGCCATTTTGAGAGTTTACACTTCTTATCTAGTGGAGAGATTCCATTTTTTGGGTGAGAAACCCTAGGGGAGAGATTCCCCACCCTTCCCTCTCTTAATCTCTCTTTTTCACTCCACTTTCTCTCTCCTCAACACCCAAATTCAAATTTTCTTCTCTCTCCTCCCTTCCCAACCACCTCCACTCCCCACCTACCCCGTTTAAGCCTATTCTCATTCCCCACAACCCTCATCAATACTCTACCCCTTCCCAAGACCCCCTCCACCAATCCTCTCCTCACCATCCAACCCCCAACTACCCCTCCCACTTTCCCAAGCACCCTTCCCACTACCCCAAGCACCCCTTCCCTTCCCCAGCACAACCCCCCCATTCCCAAGACAAAAAATTAACCCCACCCTTAAACCTATTTTCAAATATCCTTTCCCTCTCTCCATTCCAACCAAATTCGCAGCCCCCACTACCACCATCTATTGGACCCTCTTCCAGACCTTATTCTCCACCTCCCACACCTTAGAACACCCCCTCCAAGACCCCCTTACAACCAGGGGTCACTCCCACACTCATCTACCCCCTTCCCCTTCTTCTTTCTTGGTCATTGCAAGCTACTTCGAAGTTGCAGTTTGCTGTCGAGAGGTTACCGATGAACCAGCAACTTTCAGCGTCCACCACGACTTCCTCCGGATGAGTTTGAATACCCAAGAGCCATCGTCGGAAGCGTCTACTAGTCTCCTTCGCAACAGAAGTGGTTTCATCTTCTTCTGATCTCCGAGCCGTCCAGGAGGTCCATTCTCCCACAACTGCGCAGTTCTACCTCGGCTGAGGACCTGAGCCAGATTAGAAGCTCTGCCACGGTGAACCCCGAAGGAATCAGTCCATGAGTTCTTCTTCAAAGTTCTTCATCGCCCAGTCTACATTACGAATCAAGAAACAGAACTTCATTCGGCATTCGTGATCCAGAGTTCTCATTTGTCTCCCTCAGCTACGTAGATCTGCTACTCATAGACTGCACCGACCAGTCGCCATTGTTCTGCATCCCCTAGTCTTCTCCCACATCGGTTAGCTTTCCCGTCAGCTTTGCTGTGAAGAGGACTCATCCATGGTTCCAACGACTCTGACGGTGCTTGATTCCGAGTTCGGGATCTGTCGGGGCATCCTCTGCAACCTGCTGTTGGAAACCAAGAGCTAGCTCTGCAAAGATCCTGATCCGGAGAGAAAGCTTCACCACGACAAACCCCAGGGGAATCAGGCCACGAGCTATTCTAAAAAGTTCTTCCTCTCCCTGTCTAATTTCAGAACCAAGAAGCGGAACTCCGTTTGGCATCTTTCAGTAGAAGTTACCAATTTTCTTCCTCAGGCGTTCGACTCTGTTTCCCACTATCTGCATAGACCACTCCTCACTTTTCTGAGTCCTATGATCTTCACCGGCATCTTTTGGCATCCCCGTTTATTCTTCTGTAAATAGGACTCACCCACGGTTCCAACGGTTCTAACGGCGACTGATTCGGAGTTCGGGAACGGTCGGGGCAGCCGCGTCTTCCTGCTGTTGATAGTCTGTTGCAGACAGTCTGAGATTCAGCAACCCTGTTCGTACTCCCGCCCAGGCCGCCAGCGACCCCTGAAGAAATTGGAAAAATTCAGAGGCACTCCTGTTCCAGAGATGAAGAGATCCCCACTGGTCTCACCCTCAGCGAAATTCCAGAGAGAGTTCTGCGGCCTCCACACCCTCTATATGTCTGCTATTACAGAGAGAAGGCTGATTCGGTGTCATCACTTCTTCATCACTCTTAGCACTAGTTTCCCCTCCCCGCTTGGCCGGCTGAAGGCCCCTCCCTGTGTGGAGGTAGTGTTTGGATGTAACTATCATCTTTCCTTCCCCACGATCCCCCCCTTGCATGGGGTGTAGTGTTGTAATAGCTTAAACAGGTCAAGCTACCCCGGCGCGGCGTGTGGGGAACCCACGCTTCCCCGCTCGCCCTCGTCTCCGAGCGGGACCGATTTCTTCAAACCGGTGGAGTGAGTGCTCCAAAACTTTGCTCTAATTCATGCTTGTTCTTTCAATATTAGTTCATAAACTCCGCTGGCCATGACGAGAGCCTGATCCTTAAGCTCATTTTCTATAAGTGATCATCGTGGGAAGAGAGTGGAACCCGTGCCCTTTGGCACGGACCCTTGATTTGGGCAGCCGTACCCTTGGGGAATCAAACCTTGGCCTTGCTGGCCCTCTACCAGCAAGGGCCTATCCCACACAACCTCCCCTTGGCATTGCCAAGTTACCCCGGGTCTTAGTGAGCATCGGGTGAGCGGTTGCTATTATCGGTCCATTTTTGAATGCTTAATTGTGCTTGCTTGTTGAGTCCTAGGTTGTGTCACATCAAAATCATTATTTCAAGGCCTCCGTAATTCTCCACGAGCTTGGGATTCCCACTGGGACGCCGAGTTGGTTGTACCATTAAAACCCATTAACTAGAATACACTATCATTATTTTCTGATTCTAGTAATGTAACGGCCTTACATAGGACCGTCAGGCAAACGTAACGGCCCAATGAACGACCATCACATTCCACTGAGTCTATTTCATTGATTTTGGACTCGGATCATTGTAACGGCCCATTACTAGACCGTCACATGATGTAACGGCCCAGTATATGACCGTCACATAGCTTGTATATGTTAACCCAAGGTTTGACCAAGGGTTGATATTTCAATGATTCTAGATAATTCTTGATGATCTAGAACTTATCATATTGCTTAAGAGACTTAATATAATGAATGAAAGTTAAGGAAAAAATACCGTTATGCTGTCGATTTATTTCCATAAGCATAGCATAGTCTAAGTCATTCTTGAATTCCTCATATTCAAATTGAAGCATTCATCCATTGATTATTGTTATCATGAAGTTATTGAACTATTATATTCTTGGCCATACTTTATTGTTACATGCGTGGAAGTAGCTTAATTTATACCTGAAGATGCGATCGAGCACTGATTGTGTTCAAGGGCTCTATGCTAGTCCCCTCGGTTGATTGCCGGAAACATACTATTTTATAAACCATGGGGTATGATGCTACTGGCGTCGCATTGCGCTGGGAGTACTATTTCTATAAATAAGTGAAGATCCACGGCACGCTATGACATTCTTGTACATGACATTCTTGCTTGATATTCCACAGAAATTCACGAACTATGTACTCAAAAGAGACTAGTGTGATGAATATGTGGCTTGCTCGTACATTGTTACATTCTTGCTCGTGAAAGGCCAAACATGAAGAAGCGGGTCCGGAAGCGAGTGAAAGTGTTATAAAGATGAGAGTGAAGACATAGGAAGTCTATAATGTCTAGATTGAGTCAATGTAATTTTCTTATTTCTTGAGTCAATAGATTGAGAAGTTGAGGCTATTGTACTTGAAGATTGATCATTTATGAAATAAAGTGAAGTTTGAATATTATTGTGCAATTGCATTTATGTGTGTGATTTTTTCACACTCTGGTTGATTTTGTATGATATAGTGATTGAGTTCTATCATGATTTCACTTCGATACACATTCTATCTCTGTCAATAGAGTCATTTCTATAAGTACATGGCACATATTCTGGTATGTTGTCATTAGCTTACACTTTGCACTATAGGAACATATTTCTTGGATATGAGGACCTCTCTATTGGATATTCCTTCCAATGGACAAGGAAATCATTGTTTCAAGACCTCCGTAATTCTCCACGAGCCTGGGATTCCCACTGGGACGCCGAGTTGGTTGTACCATTAAAACCCATTAACTAGAATACACTATCGTTGTTTTCTGATTCTAGTAATGTAACGGCCTTACATAGAACTGTCAAGCAAACGTAACGACCCAATGAACGACCATCACATTCCGCTGAGTCTATTTCATTGATTTTGGACTCGGATCATTGTAACGGCCCATTACTAGACCGTCACATGATGTAACGGCCCAGTATATGACCGTCACATAGCTTGTATATGTTAACCCAAGGTTTGACCAAGGGTTGATATTTCAATGATTCTAGATAATTCTTGATGATCTAGAACTTATCATATTGCTTAAGAGACTTAATATAATGAATGGAAGTTAAGGAAAAAATACCGTTATGCTGTCGATTTATTTCCATAAGCATAGCATAGTCTAAGTCATTCTTGAATTCCTCATATTCAAATTGAAGCATTCATCCATTGATTATTGTTATCATGAAGTTATTGAACTATTATATTCTTGGCCATACTTTATTGTTACATGCGTGGAAGTAGCTTAATTTATACCTGAAGATGCGATCGAGCACTGATTGTGTTCAAGGGCTCTATGCTAGTCCCCTCGGCTGATTGCCGGAAACATACTATTTTATAAACAATGGGGTATGATGCTACTACCGTCGCATTACGCTGGGAGTACTATTTCTATAAATAAGTGAAGATCCACGGCACGCTATGACATTCTTGTACATGACATTCTTGCTTGATATTCCACAGAAATTCACGAACTATGTACTCAAAAGAGACTAGTGTGATGAATATGTGGCTTGCTCGTACATTGTTACATTCTTGCTCGTGAAAGGCCAAATATCATGATCATGTTACCTTCTTGCTAGTTCATTCTTGTTAATTCTCTCTTATGTGATTGTCTTGTTACCTTGTTTTAATCGCATGATTGATTCGCATTCGCATGATTTTACCTTATTCTCTAGAGCTAAAATGTTCATTACTTTAATAATGCATTCATGTTGATGCGAAGATACCTACTGGGAAAGTGTGCTCATTACCTATTTTCAATATTTTCAGGAGATGGAAGTAGTTCGGATTCGGATTCGGGCTATACTAGTAGCGGGTCCAGAAGCGAGTGAAAGTGTTATAAAGATGAGAGTGAAGACATAGGAAGTCTATAATGTCTAGATTGAGTCAATGTAATTTTCTTATTTCTTGAGTCAATAGATTGAGAAGTTGAGGCTATTGTACTTGAAGATTGATCATTTATGAAATAAAGTGAAGTTTGATTATTATTGTGCAATTGCATTTATGTGTGTGATTGTTTCACGCTCTGGTTGTTCTTGCTTGCAAGAGGCTTACCATGCCGGCTATTCGCGCTCCCCGAGCAAGTCTTCCGCTGCAATAAAGGCTCGGGGCGTGACACGTTACGTCTGGCGGAGCTGCAGTTTCCTGATTGTTTTTCTCTCCCGTGGGCGGGTGCATCATCCTCCTATTCCAAGGTATTGATCAGGTCTTTGGCTTGTTATTTTTACCTTGGTGGCGATCACATCTTTCCTTATTTTGGGCATTAGCTTTCTCTTTTGTCATATCTCTTCTTTACTTTTGCTTGTTCCACCTCTACGGTGTGTTTTCCTTTATTCTTTATTCCACGCTCCGGCGTGTGTTTTTCTTTCCTTGCTTAGTTTAGTTTTGATTGAGATAGCATGCCCATGCTAGAGCTTATTTTGGTTGCCTAGGTTCATGATTCGCATGTTCATAGGTTGATTGATTTCATTACTTGGCTCGTTATCTGCTCATAGTTGGCATCATAGCCCATCTTGCAAAAGAGGGGGCACATTAAAACCAATAGTTTTTTGGCGATCACGGTGGGACGTCTAGTGCCAATCATGCTTTGATCTTTGTTAAACCTGCTTTCATCTCCTTCTCTTTGTTGTTCGTGTTTTCCCCGGATTTTCCTTTTGCCTCCTGTTGTTTCTGGTTCTACGGCTCCTCTGACGGTCCTGCGTCCCTGCATTACACTATTCTGACGGTCTGTTCTTCGACCGTCACACTTCTCTGACGTACGGGTTATAGACCGTCACATTCTCCAGATAGGTACGCATCCCGAGGTGTAGTTTGCTTCCGCAATTTTTGCTATGATTTTCATGCTTGGATGCTACTTGGTCTCCCCCTTGGTTGGTTCACATATTTATATCATTATGTGCATATTTGATTGTTAGATCTTAGGCTAGAATTCGCATGCACCCTGGTGCACATAGGTTCATGCATATTTCCATACACTAGATTGCATTCTCCTACCTTGGTGCGTGGACCTCTCGTCTCCATATTCCTTGGGGCCGACTAGGAAAAGACATCAGGGACCTCCATAAGTCCCCGTGAGCCGTGGATTCCCACACGGACACCGGGCCAGTTGTACCTTTCCTACCCCGTGTCTAGGATTGCATAAGTGAAGGAGTGATTACATTTAGAGTCAACCAAGCCACACGTCCTTTCCTATTAGGAACCTACTGGTGGAGAGCATATCTTAATCAAGTCACTAAGGTTCTAAACGAAGAAATCGTAAAAACTTTGTTGCATCATTTAAGTAACTTGGTTAAATTTGAGTGTTGTCATCTCGTTTTCACTTGCATCTTTGTCAAAATTATCTATGTTTGATCACTCATTGTGTGTTTGTTGTGTGTTGTTTGCTATTTTTTTTCCGAAGATTTCCGTTGCATGTGGAGTTGTCTTCGTCCATTAGAGTCACCTCCTAAGGCCAATTCCTTCTCCAAGTTCTACTCCAATCCGCTCTTCGAACACATCATGGCTTCTTTCAATCCTTCCCGTCCCCAAGAGGAGTCTCTCCCTCAAGGGCTTCTTGGAAACCCTCCTAGGGTTGTCTCATTCTCGTCTGGAGAGGGCTCCGCCCCTCTTCCGTCCTCCGTTCCCATGGAGAGCGGCCAGACCACTCCATCCTTTTCTCCTCCTTCTGCTGGCTCCATTCTCCAAATGATGGCCCAGTTGGATCTGGCCCAACTCCAGGCTGTCTATCAGGCCATGCAAGGGTCCAATACCCCACCTCCCACGATGTCACAAGGCTAATCCAATCATTCCATCGACCAGTCTAGAGTTGGTGGGCCCTCCATTCGGCCCATTCCAATTGATCTTACTTCGGTCCCACCGCGAACCATTACCTTTTCTGGCATTTAAACGGGCCAATCTTCCGCTTTGGCCCAGCAGTTCTCTGATAAGGGAAAGTCCGCTCTCCCTTCTTTTGTTCAAGTGGATCATCACATGTCCAGCTCATCGGTGCCACAAGTCCTTGTTGGCCCTTCGGATTTCTTGCGCCCTCAGCAAGGGGTTGCCCAAGGCCCTTCTAATCTGGGTCAGTCTCCGGCCCAATACCCTTCTTATGGGCTTCCTACCTTGTCCATTTATCCTTCTACTCCTTCTTATGGGCTTCCACCTCCTACGACAGTCCATCCTTCTGCTCCTCAATTCCAACCTTCGTCTCTCACTACCCCTACTCCACCTAGGGAGCAGGAACTCGTTGACAAGTGGGCCGCCATGCAACAACAGCTTGATTTCCTCCAAAAATGGGTTGGCGAACAATCCTTGGCAGATGTTCCAGTTCCCAGCTTCTAAAACATCCGATTGCCTCCACAATCCGAGCTCCCCAATTACCGCAAATATGATGAGAACGGTAATCCCTTTATTCATGTGAGGGACTTCTTATATGAGTCGGCCCAATTTCAATATGATGATCGCCTTATGGCGTATTTCTTCTGCCGATCATTAGATGGTGTTGCACTGGAATGGTTCTACTCTCTGCCATTGGAGGACGCCGAAAGCTTCAAGATAGTGAAAGACAAGTTCATCCAGCGGTTCCAAGACAGAGTCGGCCCAGAATATTCTTTCACAGACTTGGTGGCCGAAAAGATGAAGCCAGATGAGGAGTTTGCAACTTACGCTGACAGGTGGAGGCAGATGGCCGCCAGGGTTTGTTGACACCTAAAATATGTCAGAAGAGATCATAGCAGATTCACAGTTCTGAAGATCAGTCGAGGGCACAGCTCACGTACCATCCCTGGGAGATCTGAGAGTCTGAATAGAAGAAACCCACTACCCCTATCATGTTATTCGACTAAAGCTGTCTGTGGCTAGGTCGCTGTCCAGTACTGCTGTCATTCAGATAGTCAGGCTGATAAAACTATACCAACATTCAGGCAACCATCTACCTGCTGAAACAGATGTTCATACATCTCTGATACTCCTGAAGCGGGATGTACAGTGCCTCGCACACGTTTGTGAATGCAAGGTGTAAACAGTCCCATGGAGTCTTAACATATATATATCAAGAATCCCATTGTCGAAAGGAGTCCACCAAGTGGATCCTGGACCGAATGGGCCGAACGACAAGAGAATGGGCCAAGCCCAAATATGAGACTGGACGCGCCGATGACGGCCACGCCGGGAGGATGATCCTGGCACGCCGGGAAGTGCATGCCGAAAGGATGAGGGCCTGGCCTCTATAAGAGGCCTGCCCTTCGAATAGAAAAAAGAAGAGGACGGAAGAAGAGAAGAGGCTAGAGGAGGAGAGAGGCGGCCCTTCGAAAAAAGGAGAAAAGAAGAAAAAAAGAAGAGTGGAAAGGGAGTGCCTAGCCACCGAAGAGAAGGAGAGAGCTCGAGAGCCCTTGAAAGAAGCTGAAGAAAGGAGAAAGGGAGAGAGGCAGAGGCTCGAAGAGGGACCCAGGTGGGAGTGCCGGGCAGCTACAGCTCCTTCTCTTTCCCCTCCCTATCTGTCTGAATATTTCTCTCTGTATTTTTCTTTTAGCATCTTTGCTTCAATAGCATCGAATGCCAATGTAACCCTGCTTTCAGGGATTAAGCCTAGATTTCTTTCTGTCGAGTCAGATTTCTTTCTCTAGCATGCGTGTAAGTCGTCTGGATGAAATAAAGAATGAGAGAATGGGTTGAATTCTGCCCTTTCATTACCTTCTTCTTTCTGTCTCTGCATCCGAGGTTCGCTATATGCTAAGGATACTGATAACTAGGCGTGTTTTATCGTTTGGTTTTCTAATTCTACTGAAGCATCTTCGCTACTATTATTTATCACCTCCCCCTCCAGTCAAATTTCGAGGGCCTGAGACAGTCTATCTCATGGCTCCTCGTATGTGAAATAAAGGGGGACGTGGTTCATGGATTTCCGTCCGTGACTCTGCTCCCCGATGAGGCCCAGAGGAAGGGTGTTCCCCCAAAGTCTCCCCCCTCCGATCATCCAAAATAGTCGGGATTAAACCTCTCTCTGAACAACCCCCGAAACCCTGTTCTAAGACCTCCTTAAAACCCCTGCTGAAAGCCTCCCGGCGCCGGTGTCTCCCGGCGCGAGTTTCGCGCCGAGAGCCCCCCACGCCGGTTGGACCCCCCTATCGTGCCGAGCCTACCTAGCTTCCGTGCCGAAACCATTCCTCTTCTCTGCATTGATACCCTCATGTTGTCTGGCCATCCTGATGCCTTCGCCACCACGGCGAGCCATACAGACCCCGTCCATTATGTCCTACCCTCATGGGTGTGCATTGCCCTTCCCTTTGGCCTCACGGGAGCTATATCAAAGGGGGTTAATTCTCCCCCTACATTATGTAACCCATTAAACCACGGGGTCCTGCCATTGCAGGCTTTCCGATGGATTGCGTTGGGGATATTACAACACAGGGGATGAGGTTTTATATGATGATGCAGGACGAGACACGGACACGACAAGCTCGTGATCGTCCCTTAACGAGGGAAGCGTCGGACGTGAACGGTTGAGAAACCGGCAAGAGCTAGGGTGGTCGGCTCGCACTTTCGTGCCCGGATCGGGTCACGGGACGGCTTCACTCTCTCTCGCAGCAATGGTGATATGAAAATAAAGTGAGCTAGATATCCCTACACATGCTCTCTAGCAGCGGCATAAACAAGCATATATGAAATAAGCGAAATGCCAAGTGTAGGAGCGAAGATGATACCTCCACGCGCTCGGCGTGGGGAAGACGGACCCGGCCGAAGTCGTACTCCCGGAACAATTATACACGGATATTACAGAAATGCAACTCGCTGCCCACTCCACGCAGGGAGGTAAAGGGCTACACAATGGGGTCCGGGAGGACCGAATTCGGGTTGACGGGCGGCTTCTCGCGTTGATTCGGCAACACCCGAACACGTGACGGTGGGGCCCACGTGCTGTCCGGAGGGGCCGTGTGGGACCCGGTGGCACCGCTGTAGTGGTGGATGCCCGGAGGGTCGCTCCTTGGGATGGCGGCACGCTGGTTCACCGGCCGGAGGCCCGGCGGCTCCGTTCGGCACCGGTCGGAAAACCTGATCGGAAATCTGCCAGTTCTGTATTTCGGCGCGCGCTCCGGCGAGAATGGGCGCTGCGATCAGCCCCGATGTCGGATCGACACGAGACTGGCGCCGTTGGAAAGCTAGCTTGAAGCTCTTCAACCTAGGCCAAAAGATCTGGCCTGGATCTGCTCGGATCTTGACTTATGGAATTTTCAATCTCCTATTGTACAGTAACTGAAGACTCAGACCTGCAGAGAACTTGACTGTGGATTGCCTTTGATCGCGAGGGAGACTTTCGAATCTGGGGTTGTGTTCTTCACCAAAGTTGTGGGAAATTGAGCTGGGAAGATGGAAAAATTGGTTTAGAAAATTTTGGATGTATCTATGATTTTCTGTGATTTGTTTACTGGACGAAGGTCGGATCTGGGATCAGGGGGACAGAACTGTAGCTAGGACTGAGAACGATTTTTAGAAAATATGAAATGGACGAACCAAAAATTGAGAAAAATTTTGGAACAAGGGGTGGATGGGTGTAACCTCCAGTAAAAATGGGAAAACCAAAATAAATCAAAAAGTGGACCTAAGCCATGAAACTCAAGGCTACTATCACTGTAGACAGTGACAGAATAGATCTGAGATTGAGAGTTTAACGAACTGGTAAAGATATGAAACGGTGGCTTTTGAATCTGTATTTTTTTGTGGAGAAGGGTCTATACGATAGGAACCAACCCTCAAAATTTCAAATCGATCCGAACTCGTGGCTGGCTTCAGGAATTCACGGACTACACCTCTATTTAGCAAGACAGAAAACCGAAGACGATCCCGTGGCGGCTCGAAGGCGGCACGAACGGCGGCGGCGGCGGCACAGACGATCACTGGAGATAGAGGGGAGGGGATTGAAGATAGAACCACTCTAGAATTTGGGGTTGGAGAAGGAAGAACACCAGGGGATAGAGGGAGAGAGGGCACACCCTTCTTGCTTGAAGCAATTTTCACATAATTTCTTCATTAATCTCTAATGACACTATACATAGGCTTATATAGAAAATGACAAGGGGTGGGGGGCTGGGAATTTCGTGGGAAATAAGTCATTTTCTTCCCCCATGTGGTCAAAACTCAAAAAAAATAAATTACATATGAATGGAGCACTCCTTTGACTTGGTAGGTAAGGTAGGTGGCCAACCTTTGAAATTTTAACCCCTTTGTCTCCCATGTGGTCAATTAGCATTCAAACCTTCTAGATGGCCACCTAGGATGGTTGACCAGCCCCACATGGATGAGGTGGACCAATGGGGAAGGGGAGGGGGCCCCCTAACTAGACCTACTACACATTTGCACAAAAACCCACACAATCCATGGGAATGACGCATTGGCTTATAAAGCCGTACAATTGCGCATACACTTTCCCAAGGATATAACACAAACTAAAAGGACATAAATGCAAAAGTAAATGTACATGCTCGGCGTCGATTCCCATCAACTCTCCCCGGGTGGGAGGAACTCGACCCCATCGAGTAGGGGTATGGATGCTCGGGTACTTCGACGGATCCGTCACCGTGCCAAGTAACGCGGGTACACTCCACTCCAAGTGATCGTCACCTGCTCATTCCATATATACTCGATATGCGCAAGCTGCCATAGGCTAGAGGTGGACACTCCGGGTGGGGCACTCTCAAAGGGAAGGAAGCAGCTCGAAGACTCACTAGGAATCACCACTGAGTCCCTATAAGTGACTGATCCGGGTATAGATGTGGAACCGATCCCATACTCATCGAGTGAGTCCACTCGCCTCTTACTCATAAGAGAACGACAACGAGCTTTTACAAGACGCATGCAGATAAACAAACGACACACAAACCATGCAAACAAATCACTCAAAACAAACCACACAAAGAAAAAGCACACTGTTAGTCCGACCCGTACATGGGTGACGGCGGACCAGGACACCCGAATATGTGCCATGCATATACTAGATGTACACGATGGTTGATGGAAGGGAGGACTCCTAGACACCCTAAGATGTACCACTCATGCATTGGTGACCGATGGGATTTGGGTGAAGAAGGGCTAGGAGATCCAAAACTACCTTCGTCATCATCCCTAGATGTAGAGATGGCTTGCCGACTAGACCGAGGGGTATGGGTGGAATAGTGAACTCCTTGGAAGAGGTGGAGGGAATGTGATAGCTCGGGAGCTTCACTAGTGGAGGGGTCAAAAGGGTCAAAGAAGGTATGACCCCGAGAGATGGGTTCCTCCATGACACGGTCCCAATCGTGAAATTCTTGAAGGTGTGAATGCTCACCTTCATCCGTCATAGTGAACGGGACAATGGTCATGTGAAGAAAATAAACTTCCTCCCTCGGGCAAAAGGAAATGAAGTCGGACTCGACCGGCATCGGGAGGAGTAGAAGAATCTCCGTTGTGACACACCCCACGGTGCACACGGAGGTAATGGATCCTAAGGCCGGATGGGTGAAGCTAAGACTAGCGGGTTGGTCAAAGCCTCGGGCCAAAAGATGCGTCAACTCCCATTGTGAATCTAATCCCATAATAAGGTCATCCAAAGTATCGACATGGTGACTAGACCGAAAAGTTGTGTGGTAGTAGTTGATGGACACCAAAGGTAGGGTAGGGTCCATAGACGGGTAAGGGAGTGAGACCAAGCCATCCTTGAGCCAACTAAGAAGCGGATCGGCTATGTATAATGTACCCGTTAGAAATACGGGTGGCTCGGGATGAGGTGGCTCCAAGCGCGAATCCGAAGGTGGAGTGGGCCGTTGGGGCTGGGTGGCTGGACATACGGGGTCCCTAAGGGTGATCTTACCGGGTAGGTATGGTGGGCATAAGGTGCAAGTCCTCTTGTCCCAGTCAAGATTGGCCCTTCTCTCTCCTAACCACTTTTGCCCTAAAATGATGCATGAACCAGCAAGTGTACCGATCCTGCACCATGCGCCATCGGTGTAGAGAACAGAGCCGATCCTCTTATAAAACTCAACACAAGAAAAATCACCATCGCGGACAATCTCGCCTGTCTTGGAGAGAGACTCCACGATGTCAAGAGAAACCCAATTATCCGACTCCCTATCGGTGAAATGGAGTTCCGTTGTGGACCCGTTGGGTAGAGCGGCTTTCATAATGAGAGGGGCAAAACCAAAGGCTCGGTCCATGAGGACATTCATTTTGGCCACAAAAGTTGACCACTCGGACGTATGGTCTTGGGGATCGGCCATGGGTAGTGGACATGGACATGCATACACACGGTGACAAGACACTAGACCGACTATGCAAGTTTGGAATGCATACACACTAGGGACCCTAGACGTAAACCAAGACTCGGTACGTGGCGGAGATAACCGATCCGAAGATCACTTACACAAGTGTGCGGCCTTCCCGATAGGCATGGCCTAACGTTCGGACAACACCTTTTGATATACCGAGTAAAGGGATGCAATGCGAAAAGACACTCTTTTTTGTGTTTTAAAACAATGATGATCCTAAACTCGACTTAAACCGACTAATGACTCGATGTAAATGACACTCCTTTTTTTTTCTTTTTGACACCCTAGACTCAACCTCGCTCTGATACCAAATTGATGCAGGACGAGACACGGACACGACAAGCTCGCGATCGTCCCTTAACGAGGGAAGCGTCGGACGTGCGCGGTTGAGAAACCGGCAAGAGCTAAGGTGGTCGGCTCACACTTTCGTGCCCGGATCGGGTCACGGGACGGCTTCACTCTCTCTCGCAGCAGCGGTGATATGAAAATAAAGCGAGCTAGATATCCCTACACATGCTCTCTAGCAGTGGCATAAACAAGCATATATGAAATAAGCGAAATGCCAAGTGTAGGAGCGAAGACGATACCTCCACGCGCTCGGCGTGGGGAAGACGGACCGGCCGAAGTCGTACTCCCGGAACAATTATACACGGATATTACAGAAATGCAACTCGCTGCCCACTCCACGCAGGGAGGTAAAGGGCTACACAATGGGGTCCGGGAGGACCGAATTCGGGTTGACGGGCGACTTCTCGCGTTGATTCGGCAACACCCGAACACGTGACGGTGGGGCCCACGTGCTGTCCGAAGGGGCCGTGTGGGACCCGGTGGCACCGCTGTAGTGGTGGATGCCCGGAGGGTTGCTCC
The DNA here is from genome assembly GCA_022559845.1 of Amorphophallus konjac. Taxonomy (NCBI): domain Eukaryota; kingdom Viridiplantae; phylum Streptophyta; class Magnoliopsida; order Alismatales; family Araceae; genus Amorphophallus; species Amorphophallus konjac. Next base: position 397,674,106 of record CM040118.1, read on the forward strand.
TTGGGATGGCGGCACGCTGGTTCACCGGCCGGAGGCCCGGCGGCTCCGTTCGGCACCGGTCGGAAAACCCGATCGGAAATCTGTCGGTTCTGTATTTCGGCGCGCGCTCCGGCGAGAATGGGCGCTGCGATCAGCCCCGATGTCGGATCGACACGAGACTGGCGCCGTTGGAAAGCTAGCTTGAAGCTCTTCAACCTAGGCCCAAAGATCTGGCCTGGATCTCCTCGGATCTTGACTTATGGAATTTTCAATCTCCTATTATACAGTAACCGAAGATTCAGACCTGCAGAGAACTTGACTGTGGATTGCCTTTGACCGCGAGGGAGACTTTTGAATCTGGGGTTGTGTTCTTCACCAAAGTTGTGGGAAATTGAGCTGGGAAGATGGAAAAATTGGTTTAGAAAATTTTGGATGTGTCTATGATTTTATGTGATTTGTTTACTGGACGAAGGTCGGATCTGGGATCAGGGGGACAGAACTGTAGCTGGGACTGAGAACGATTTTTAGAAAATATGAAATGGACGAACCAAAAATTGAGAAAAATTTTGGAACAAGGGGTGGATGGGTGTAACCTCCAGTAAAATTGGGCGAACCAAAATAAATCAAAAAGTGGACCTAAGCCATGAAACTCAAGGCTACTATCACTGTAGATAGTGACAGAATAGATCTAAGATTGAGAGTTGAACGAACTGGTAAAGATATGAAACGGTGGCTTTTGAATCTGGATTTTTTTGTGGAGAAGGGGATATAAGATAGGAACCAACCCTGAAAATTGTAAATCGATCTGAACTTGTGGCTGGCTTCAGGAATTCACGGACTACACCTCTATCCAGCAAGACAGAAAACCGAAGACGATCCCGTGGCGGCTCGAAGGCGGCACGAACGGCGGCGGCGGCGGCCAGACGATCACCGGAGATAGAGGGGAGGGGATTGAAGATAGAACCACTCTAGAATTTGTGGTTGGAGAAGGAAGAACACCAGGGGAGAGAGGGAGAGAGGGCACACCCTTCTTGCTTCAAGCAATTTTCACATAATTTCTTCATTAATCTCTAATGACACTATACATAGGCTTATATAGAAAATGGCAAGGGGTGGGGGGCTGGAAATTTCGTGGGAAATAAGTCATTTTCTTCCCCCATGTGGTCAAAACTCAAAAAAAATAAATTACATATGAATGGAGCACTCCTTTGACTTGGTAGGTAAGGTAGGTGGCCAACCTTTGAAATTTTAACCCCTTTGTCTCCCATGTGGTCAATTAGCATTCAAACCTTCTAGATGGCCACCTAGGATAGTTGACCAGCCCCACATGGATGAGGTGGACCAATGGGGAAGGGGAGGGGGCCCCCTAACTGGACCTACTACACATTTGCACAAAAACCCACACAATTCATGGGAATGACGCATTGGCTTATAAAGCCGTACAATTGCATATATACTTTCCCAAGGATATAACACAAACTAAAAGGACATAAATGCAAAAGTAAATGTACATGCTCGGCGTCGATTCCCATCATATGATCTAGACCCTTGAATCACGGGCTACGCCCGGCTCTCATTTAGGTTTCCACTCCGGCACTCGTGAGTGGATAGCCCATAGTATTTTCTTGGCATGCTCCCAAAATAAGGGGAGACGCTGCCAAAATTTGCCCGAGGCTTTACTCCATAATATGGCACGATGTTTCATCGAAATCACATATTTAATCCCTCGATATGGCGAGGGCCCGAGCTGTGTAATCTCATGGCATCTTGACATCACAGGGAATATATCCCGCAACTGGTGATCTCCTTGGAACCCCCCTCGTAAGTGGAGTCACCCTCACCCTCCGTTCCTATCCGTTCATCACCCTGAAAATCCCATTGGGCGAGGAAAACCTCACAATACCTTTGGCAAAATCAGTAAAACACTGCCTCTCAGCGCCACTATTCCCCGACGCCACTGCCTCCAGGCGCCAAACCCACGCCGGGTGGGGGGGGGGGCGCCGAATGCCCTTGCCCTGGCGCGCCGAATTCCTTCTGTGCCGATTACTCCCAATCCTCTTGTCGTGCCGGGAGCATGCCGTGCCGTTTGGCCTTCGCGCCGACTCCATTGCTGTGCCGTCTCACCTCGGCATTGATTGTCATCTGAATATCTGATGTCTTCCCCACTTCACCAAACCCAAACGTAACCTGAGTTCAATATTTTGTCACTATCAGCTGCCATGTCAACCCCCGCTACCTCACGAGGGGACTAGGGTTCTTCATCCACGTCCATGGGAGATATACTGATGTGGAGGGTTTCACCCCTACATCACACCGAACGGGCCGTTTCTTATGTCACCCCACTGACCCTCGGAGTTCTGCCACCGCACATCCTCCAATGGTCCTTTGAGGGGAATATTAATGAATGACGCAATGGTGCACTCTGCCTCGTCAAATTTGGATCCTCCTCGGACCCAGGGCTATGCCCGACTCTCTTTTTGGTTTCCATTCCGGCTCTCCGTGGATGAATGTCCTATAATCCCATTTGACATAGTCTAAAGGGAGGGGACATGCTGCCAAATTTGTGTTATAACATCATTATCACACCCCGTATATCACGGTTCCTCGTGCATGTCTGCATCGACCCTCGGGTATATTGAATGGTGTTGACAGAAGGTCGGGTTGTGCCCAATCAGAAGTCTTCGCTATGCGCGATGGTGGTCTTTGGACCTACGTCCTCCGCCACGTACCGAGGGTCCATAATTCGATGAACTATGCATCCCTTGTATGATAAATAAATGCATCCTGCATGCCTTCGTCATGGTCACCATGTAGCTCTTTTTATTTCGGCTTTGACAGCCCGCTATCTCGGCAATTAATCAAAGGTGTTCCCTCCTCGTGGGGGATGTAATTAACGCCATAGCCTTTATGGTATGGCGGACTGCTGGTCCCGACCGAACCTCGCATTCGCCCGACACGGGTCAGAACGAGCGCATCATAAAATTGTCACTCATGTGACTGGCACGCCCGCGTCGTCAATCGGTCAGTTGACTCCCAGTTAGTCAAATGGCTGATCGATACGTTAAATAAGACATGTATACATGTACATATACATATATATACATGAAATAAAAACAACAAGATGGTCGGATGAAAAAAAAACCCGTCGCAAACAGTCTGGCACGCCCGGTGGGACTAGTGTCACCTTTCATCTCTTTGCCGAGATATTCGGGCTTCGAAGCCCTCTCAAAGGCTACTGATTATTTCCCTGTTTGTCTTTGCAGGCAGATCAATGACGATCCACGGGATAACTGGCGTCGATTTCGATCATTCGATCGTTGCTGGACACGCGTAAGGGTACCTGGCGGTACCCATGGAATTCGGCAGCTTCCCTGCCGTTGTGGGCTTCCCCAACTTTTTGGGGTTAGCCTTCGTCGACATCCTGGAGGTCGAAGCCCCAGAGCCTGCCAAGGAAGTCGCAGAGAAAATGGAGCCTCTGAAGGTTCCCTGCTGCGAAGACTTGCCTGAAAGTCTGGCCCCGGCCGCTAGCTGTTTGGTGCACCACGTCATACGTGGCACCCACCCCAATGTCATCAACGAACACCCTGGAGGACGCCAGCGTCGCCAGGCCCGCAAAAATGCTGCTGTAGTCACCGGAACCCTATCTCAGTCTGGGAAATCTATGCTTGTGGTAGGCATGCGCATCTTCCTCAACGGACGCACGGCCCAGGTGACCCCAGACTGAGTCATCCCCAACATTCCTGTCCGCAATACCTATCAAGCTCTCGCTGGAAGGAGGGCAGAAAGAGAAGAAACGGGCCCCTATGGCCAAGGAAGCTCGGCACTCAAGCCGAAAAAGTTCAAACAGGTGTGGGTTCCCAAGCGGACCCGACCTGCCCACCGTCTAACGCCCATCCGCCGCCGTCCTATGAACGACGAGGAGGAGGTGAGAAAAGAAAGGGGCTTGCCCCCGAAGAATGAAGAAGAAGTGGTTGCGGATCCTCCGCGCCGCAGAAGTTTCCAGGCTGCTGCCTGCCAAGCCAACGTCCCAGTCACGGGACGAAGATTCCAACATCCGGCCGACAGAGCTCGGCTGGCCTATATCTCTCCTGCTGGAGGTCGACAACTATCCCCCGTACTCTACCAAGAGCGGGGTCAAGAGGATGTAACCTGTCTGATCAGGAACTACTTTCGAGGGTTGGGTAACCCCTCGCTGGGTCAGCAGCGACTAATGCAGACAGTCGCCACTGACGAAGACTACTTCCCATCAACAGCGGATGAAGAAGATATGGAAGATAGAATGATGGTGTCGTCAGTCGACGACAACGGATACAACGATAGTTTCGAGATCAACGTCGATGAAGCCTTCCCCGAGCGGGAAGAAAAAAGAAGAGTTTCCGTGTTCGAGAGGCTGACCTTTCCGCAACAAACCATACGGAGGGTCCATCGACAGAGAAGAAGGATGCAGGTCTTTACTTGCAACATGGCTGGTATATCCAGCCGATATGGGGAGCTTCCTGAAGATCCCCAAGAACTGGCTCAATTGGCCGTATGGACCAGGCCAACTACCCGCAGAACAGAAGCAGCAAGAGAGCTTCTGATGATCATGAGAGGGAAACAACCCCAGGTCTATCCCCGCTGGGATGATAAGACCCCCGTCTTGACCGCTAATGTGGTGACGACGGAAGAAGATGACGACGTCCTCCTCGACATCCTGCCTGAGGGTACGTCCGGGGAAACAACAGAGGGTATCCCCACCACTATAGATCCATCAGTTCTGATGCTGCTACAAAAATATCAACGGGAGATAGACTCTCTGAAGAAATAGCTGATGGAAAAGACTGAGCATTTGTCGGCTTCTAAACCACCCAAAGTCCAGGGTGAATCATCCCAGGGAGTGGTTCGTCGTGACGACCCTCCACCGCTCTATACACTGTCCCAGCCATCAGAGCCAAGCATGGCGACAGCACAACAGCAGCCGCCACAGCCTCAGCCGCTGCTACCTCCGGTGCTCCCCCAGGTGCATCCGACACCCCCGCTACTGCATCCTCCACAGGCGACCACCTTGGTCACCCCACACCTTCAGCCAGCGCACTTCTATCCGGAGCCAATCGACCCCACGGTCGTGAACCGGATGATGGTGGAAAGGATGATCGAGCTGAAGCTCGCAGAAAAAAATGAAGGCGACTACGTCACATTCGATGCCTATCGGGTGCCCTACCCGCAACACCATGCGGCTAAACGACTCCCCCTAGGGGTCAACAAGCCACCCAAATTCGACAAATTCAATGGGAAGGGGTCCCCTAAAGAGCATATTGCATATTATGTGACCGTTATGGGTGATCTGGCCACCGACGAGTCATATCTGCTGAAGTTCTTCGGGTCCTCGCTGACGGGGCTCGCATTTGAATGGTACTCTAGCCTCTCGGCCAGATCAATCAGTGATTGGTCGGATATGCAGAGAAAATTCAGAGAAAGATTCCATGTCACAGAGAGGGAGGTCACAGTGGCCGAACTCTACTCAACTAAACAAAGGGCAGATGAGACAGCCCTTGATTACATCAAGAGGTGGAGGAACCTCGGAATGAGGTGCAAGCGGCCCCCGCATCAGGAGGATGCTGTGCAAATATGCAAACAAAATCTCAGGAGGGAGGTCCTGGAAAAGGTGATTGGTATGGAAATACGGTCGTTCGACCGGTTGAATAATGTGGTGGCTGAGGTGGAGGCTTTTCTAGCCAAGCCTGTCCCGGCGTCAACTGCCAGCACAGCCCAGAAAGGCAAGGCTGCGGAACGACGCCCCACACCTAAAGAAGCGAATGCGCTTGATATCAAGGCGTTCGAGCAACAGAAGGAGAAAGGCAAGAAAGCGGCTCCCCCGCAACCTGCAAAAGCTCTAGATGATAAAGAAGGTCCTTCGCTGAGGGACAAAATGAAGAAAGCTTATTCCTTTCCAAAAGACAAGACCCGAGTCCTGTTCGACTGGGTAACAGAATACAGCATGGTCACTCTGCTTGAGCCAAGGAGGTCGGAGGACCTGAAAAGAAAAGACAGTCCAAGATTCTGCCCCTACCACCAGATGTTGGGACATCCAATCGAAGACTGTTATGTTTTCAAAGACGTCATCGAAGGGATGGTGAAGAAGAATGAGATAGAGCTGGGAGAGTACAATGTGGACCCTCCTCAGCCACATGAAGCCCCTTTCAGGAAGGCAGCAGTCAACATGATCTCCCTCTACCAGGCATTACCTGAGGAGATCTCTGAAGCAAGCACACGGAGCACCTACGAAATCCATTTCCTGGAGCCCGTGAAAGAACAGCAGGGGTGGCAGCAGATCCCTGTGAAGCACAAGAAGAAGAGGGCACCCCGCCCAAAAGAGGGGGCACATATTCGTGGCATTACACCCCGACCTGCCCCGTCAGTGGTAGCACCCGTATGGGTCACTCCACGTACAACCATCAGAATACATACACCTAACAGGAGGAGACAGACTCCGCTGCCAGTAATCAAGGAAACCAATCCTGGGATCCTTCGACTACAGCACCTGATTGAAGGGCTAGATGAATATGTGTAGCCCGAATTGAAACCTCTGCTGGTACGGGATCACGTCCCGTGGCAAAAACTGGAACAACTCTCCTGCCCCGTCAGTGGTAGCACCCGTATGGGTCACTCCGCCTACAACCATCAGAATACATACACCTAACAGGAGGAGACAGACTCCGCTGCCAGTAATCAAGGAAACCAATCCTGGGATCCTTCGACTACAGCACCTGATTGAAGGGCTAGATGAATATGTGTAGCCCGAATTGAAACCTCTGCTGGTACGGGATCACGTCCCGTGGCAAAAACTGGAACAACTCTCACTCAAACAGGTGGAGGAAGCTGAAGCAGCATCCCCTGAAGAGGGCAGCTTGTTCTGGGGGCAGGCACTCGCAGAAACCAAAAAGAAGAGAAAGCAAAAGAAGAAGAAAAGAAAGGCCGCTGGGGCCAATAAAACACAGGTTGTCTCCTGCAATACCTTGTCAGCACTCTTCAACCTACCCGGAGAAGAGGAAGAAGAAGAAATTTGCTTCACACCCCATGCTGGGGGAGGCAAGGCCGAGGTCGCAACTGCTGCGCATGCCACTCGGTCAGGCCGAAAATGGGGGCGCCAGCCACCACCCAATCACAACATTATGTTCAGAGGGGAGCAACCCTACAAGACACCTCCGCCGGAAGTTAAGGGAGTCCAAATCCCTCCCCCGTCAGGCCTATACAACAAGAATGGGGGCAAGGCGGTCCCTTCATTCCTTGAATTTATGAAGATGTCAAAAGGGAAGCAGCCCTGCCAAGATGCTAACCCTACATCCGGGGCCGTTCACCCGCAGCCAGCGCAATCTACTGAGGAAGCGAATGCAGATGGAGCTTGCCCTACAACATCTAATAAAGAAGACCCGACAGCCGGTGTCAGCCAAGAGGGTGCCGAGTCCGAGGAAGATGAAGTAGGTCCGTCTGGACCCATAAATCAAAACCTCCCCAAGCCCAGATGGGCTGAAGAGATGAAGCTCTCCAATGTCCGGGCTGGGAGTCGAATAATGAAGTTGCTCAAGAAGCTCCCCGCTCGATTTACAATCTGCGAAATTCTCTCTTTGAGTGAAGAAACTCGACAGGCGATCATCACTGCTCTGCAGACGCCTGCTCATTTTGAAGCTTGCATAGCTGAGGCTATACCAGAAGCCAGTATGACCTTCTCTATAGAAGACATGCTATTACCCACTGCCAGCCACAACAGGCCGCTATATATGAAAGGGCATCTGAATGGAAGAGAGCTGAATCGGATCCTGGTCAATCCTGGTGCCGCAATCAACATCCTGCCATACAGAATATACGAGAGGTACCACTTTAATGTGTATCTCGAGAAAGTCGGGGATATGCGTATCGCTGGCTTCAACCAAAAATGTGAAGTAACTATGGGAGTGGCAGAGTTCACGCTGACCCTAGCAGATTTCACTACAACGGTGCAGTTTCATGTCATTGACTCTCGCACCTCCTACAAAGCACTGCTCGGCCGCCCATGGCTGCATGAAAATATGGTGGTGCCCTCCACGCTCCACCAATGCATCAAATACAGCCTCCAGGGGAAGGAGGAGAGGATATTTGCCGATATCCACCCATTCGAGGTGTTTGAATGTCACTTGGCGGACGCCAACCTATATACGGGGCCTCCCCGGAAGCTTTCTGAAGCTGAGGCCCCCACAGGGGCGTCGAAGAATAGATCGGGTGACGGTTGGTATCCACCACCGCCGCGCGGATATGTCAAGCCGAAGGTGGTCTCCCACATCACAGCTTCTGGAGATGTCGGCAGGGTAACACCCCCAGAATTATACCCCAAGGCTAAGGAAGTGCAGGTTGATCGACAGCACGACCGCATCGGAGTCCCGGCCAGCCTCACCAAGCCAGTCTCCGGCCTCAACGACCCCACTGTCGAACCTTTCAAAGCTTGGGAGGTGACACAGGAAGATGGGCCCAGCAGCTTGTTCTATATAGCTGAGGAGCATCCCACTCAAGAAGACAAAGACTGCAGCCTCCCTGAAGATCTAGCCAACCCGCGGGTTCCTGTTCAGGGCCTGGCATTTACAACTGATCAAACGGCCAGGATGTTTCAAAAGCAACACATCCCTCCCGATCAGTCTCAAAAGCGCAAAGAAGCTTTCCAGAAGATGTGGCATCCTGCAAATCTGGATAAGGAAATGGGACGTGTCTCTCAACATCTAGGGTTGGGCTTCACCCTGGAAGAATATTATTACAGTGGGTGGTACGAGGTGGATACTATCTCCGCCTTCTATCCCACTGAAGATAGCCCTCTGGGGGCAACCTTTGATGAGTATCCGGCGGAAGCCGAATATTCTGAACTGACTCGGTCCGGGAATCAAGAAGCAGAAATCTCGGCCCCTTGCCGATGCTGGGAGCAAGTTCATCCTGAAGAAGCGGCCTTTCAAGCCGAATTTGATACGGCTAGCAGCAGCGAAGCCGAAGACATTAAAGAAGTAGGAGTCTCTCCCTCTACAGGGGTCCCACTAATGACAACTTCAACACCCTTTCTGCCAATCAAGGAAGCTTTGGTCAACTCCAATCAAGGGGAGCCAGCTACCAGGAAAGAAAAAGCCACTTCTGCGGAAGATACAACTGTCCTAGAAGGCGAAACTTCCTCAACTTCTGCTACAAAATTAGCATGCTGTCTGGGCCTGGCAGTAAACAGCTACCAGTCCGTTATGGCCGCAACCTCATCCACAAACACCAAGGCTGCTCTCTCATCCTTGGAAGCTGCGACGGCAATGGATCTGCTAATAGAACAATTGTGGACGTGGGATTTTTATTCCTCTAATTCAATTTTATTTTTATTTATTAATTTGGTTTATTAGGCGTGCCAGTCACATGTGTGACGATTTCATTGTGCGCTCGACTTGACTTGGTCAGTCGATTGTGAAGTCCGAGTCGGGATCAAAAGTCCGCCATACCATAAAGGCTATGACGTTAATTACGCCCTTCCTAAGAAGGACAACCCTTGATTAAACGCCAAAATAGGAGGCCACTCGGGGCAGTAATAAAAGAAAAATAACAGTGCATGATATTGAAGATATTATTATTCTGAGAAGGTAATTGAGCGAACGATAGGTTATTAAATCAGCATGACCCCCCCCTGTGTAGGTCGTGCCGGGTGGAGATAGGACACTGTCCACGCAGCGGCGGGGCGGAGCCTGGACAGTCATCGGGGACATATCCCCTTTCATGTTCCTCATCCAGCCAAAGGCCTCGCAGTATTCATATTCCCCGAAAAATCGAGCCAGACGGGAGGTGTATGATGTGCACTTCCCAGGACTTATCGGGGTTAAAACATCTATCGACATTTCGGCAGCATCTCCCCATAACCTGGATTATGCCCAGGGGAGAATAGGCTATCACCCACGGAGTGCCGGGATGAAAGCCGAGAAAAGGAGGGAGCGAACCCCCCCCCCCCCCCCGCACTGTACATGTATGCCCTGGGGCAATGTTTGATTCTTCCCTTATAGGAGCCGGTGACACTCGTGCAGTGGCAGAGCTCACTGGTGAGGACACGCGCCGCTTCACTCGACGGAGCACACGGAGCACGCCGGCATCCCTTTGGCTCGGCGATCATTTAGCAGACTAGCAGAGTTATCCCCATTTATTTCATGCTTTAGGCCATGTTGGGCCTTGGATTAGTCCCTGCGTGGACACTTCTATCTAGTTGTAGGCCTTTGTAGGCCAATTAGACATCTTTTGTGCTTTGTAGGCTTATTTAGAGGGCAAAGGGGTTAGTGGGCCATCTTGTGCTCCACTTCTCTTGGCCCATTTGGGGTTTGCGCACCCAACCCCTAGGGTTAGGGTTTTGGGCGCACCTCTCACCTCCTCCAAGTGGAAGAGGTGGCAGCCGCCTTCCCCTTTCTCCACTCCCTCCTTTGGCCGCCCCTTCCTTTGATCCCTCCTTGATTGGAGGAACCTCCTTGATTGAAGGAGAGATTCCCTCCTTGATGGGAGGAGAGCTGGCCGCCCCTACCCCCTCCCATTTGCGCCCCCTCTCCCCATTTGGTGGTAGAAACCCTAGCTCCCCTCCCCAACTATATAGTCTTAGCATTTTCTTTGGAGGAAATTAATTAATGAATGAAATATTTTGATTGAGCAGCCATTTGCGCAGCCACCCCTTAGAGAGGGCGACCCTCTCTTCCTCCTCTACTCCTGCGACGGGAGCAACCCTGGGGTGCGACTCCCCATCCCCTCGGTGTGACGCCGGGGTTCTTCCTCCCTTCTACTTCGTCTCCGGTTCGAGTTCGCGTGTTCCAGATTCGGCCCCGAGTCGCAGCGGCGTCCCCATCCGGTGCAGGTCGAATCCGAGCCCCTCCTTTTTTTGGTGGATACTTCTACGAGTCGGCAGCGCGTGGGATTTGGTTTCGCCTCGATCCGAGGTCGGCACCACCCGTGGCGAGTTTTCTCGTGAGCTAGCGCAGGAGCCTCCCTCTCTGCGCGCCCAGATCCACCCTCCTTCTTGCGAAAATCCCACAGGACGGACAACTCCGAGTTTGGAGCTGATTTCTTCAGGGTTTGTACCTCTCGTCGTCCTCTTTCTAACGCCACCAACCTCGTCTCGTTCCGACGTCCGAGCTGTTCGTGGCGTCCGTTCCCGTGAGGTCGCACGGGCCTGCCCAGTCCACCCGGTGCCAGGACAACCGGCGACTTCCAAAGTTCACAGCATCCAACCACGACCAGATCTGACCGAGCTCTTTGGTCCGGACCTGATGCTCTACGTCCCCGACGTCCTCCCACAAGCGGGGCCTCGATCGCCTACCGGAGCAGCGAGTTACCATTTTCCCTGCTCGACAGCGCAGTTCTGGGAGCAGATTCCTTGTCCCCACTTGCAGGTGCGGCCACGGCTTCCACGGAAGGAATCTGAGCACGCCTTTTGGCCGAGGCTTCCTCCTGCGACCTAACTACGCGCCTCGCTGACGGCGCCCCAATCAGACTCCGGATCCATTCGTGGGAACGTTTACCACCGAGTCGCGCGTTGCTGCGATTCTGCCGATCGTCATTCGGACCCTCCTCGTGGCCAACCCTTCACCGAGTGCCGCCCGTCAGCCCGTGTATCGGCCGCCCCGAATGGAATTGTTGTAGCCTGTTATCTCCCTGCGAGGAGTGGGCACCATTTCTGGCTTGTACCTATTCTTTCATTGTGTGTATCGGGGTTGTCGGTCTCGGCCGGGGTTCCTTCCCCACGCCTAGGCGTGGAGGTACGTGCGATGCTCCCCCCCTTGGCATTTTGCTTTACTAGTATGTGATCTTGTATGCCGCGTGAGAGTGTAGGGATCCTAGCTAGCATTCAACACCGCGAGATCGTGAGTGAGAGTATCCCATTCCGTGGCCCTAGTCGAGCACCGAGCTCGGACTAGACTCCTATAGTTGCGCGTCGGCTCCTTTGCCGCTTTGATCCACTCGCTTCCCTCATAGGAACGACCGTGGACTTGGGTTTCTTGTTGAGAGACGCCTCTCTTCGGAGGAATAGTACGGAGGTCGATCTCTCGGCTTGCCTTGTCTCGTGTCAGTGCTGGCCGCACTTGGTCTTCATCATAGGTTTAGTCCATTTGTCAGTTCCGTCCCGCATCAAATTTGGTATCAGAGCTTAGGGAACCAGTTTGTTCTAGCAAATTGGGGTCTTAGGTCATTTGAGTCTTTAGGTTGTCTAGGGTGCAAATTAGAGCATTAGATCTGTCTAAGTTGCATGTAAGTCATTAGGTCTGTTTTAGGTGCATTTGAGTCCGTATTCTTCCCCAGTTTCCTTCACCATTTTGAGTTGTGTCTAGTCCCATCCCTTAGTTGTCCTACATGTCCCTTCCATAGTCCTAGGGCGTGCATGTGTATTTAGAGTCCTCAGGTGCTTCATCATGGCTACTCCTTACATCCTCCACAAGGGTCCGACCGACCCTCTATTCCTGGACATCATTGTAGATGGGGACCTTCGCTTTGATGGATCGAGCCCTAGAGCCTATCTAAAGTGGGAGGCTACCATGGGAAAATACTTTGAGAAGAATTGGATATATGGTTCCGAGAGAGTCAACATTGCCAGGGGTCAACTTTCACCTCAAGCTAGGGAAGTGTGGGATCACATAGTAGGTCTTAGGGCAGGTTGGAGGCAAGAGCCCATACACTCATGGGAGGAGATGAAGGTAGAATTTAGGAGGATCTACGCTCCCCAACGCTTCGCCTCCTACTCAGAGACCCATAGCCCGAGGAGCACTACCACTCCTCCTATCTCCCTCGATCAGTCTAAGGCCACTCTAAGGGCTCAACCTCCGCAACGCCCATCACCTCTTACCCCCAACCGAGCACATCATAGTTGGAGGAGCAAGGTGCCACCTGTCTGTGAGTCTAAGCCCGAGACTAAATCTCATGATTACCAGCAAGTCTCCCCGAATGCCCCTAACTTGAGAGATCTCCCCTTCGCAGAACTCCTGCAACTCGTTAGGGAGAAACTAGAAAGGATGGGCACTCCTATGGGATCATCGATTTCCCCTAGCCCACAGTCCGCTCCGCCTCCGTGCTCATGCCTGCCACCACCCCAGCGATCCACTCCGCCTTTTGTTCCAGTGATTTACGAGGCTGAACAGGAATTGATTGAGGAGTATCTAACGGGGGTCGAGGAGTTAGGGAGTGACCCCATGGAGCACCCAGTCGTGCCTGAACCTTTGGAAGTTAAGTCCGACACTGTCGGCCTGAGACCCTCGACTGAGAGCCAGGGGCCCCTCCACATCATAGAGGACTCAGTTTCCACTCCCGAGAGAGAGGCTTCACCCTTAGACCCTCATATAGAGACATTCTTACCTTCCGAGGGTGAACTGGTCATTGGAGAGTCTTTAGCTAGCTGGCTAAGGGAGGGTCCACTTCTAGATGTCTCCATTCCTTGCTATACACCCTTGGGACCAGCCCTCCCAATAATACCCCTTAACTCCTTTCACACCACTTTTCGGTCCTTCTGCTTTCTTGAAAATGTGAAGGACTTCCTTAGGAGTTTAGATTATCAATGGGAGTTGACTTATATGTTGACCTTAGGGTCTGACCAACCCTATAGTCATAGCTTTACACTCCCTGCTTTGGGGTCTATTACCTCGGTCTACACCATAGGACATATCACATCCGAGGTCCTTTTATTATTTCCCATACCCGTGGAGGTTGATTTTGTCCCCGCTTATGGTTTCACGGTCCCGAGGGAGGAACCTAGCCTTCCTTGCCTTCCTCATGAGCCTCTTGCCCCATACATGAGAGTGCCTGAAGGTGATTATCTGCACCTGGGCGAATGTCGCACATGGGCAAGTATAGTGAAGGGACCTGTCGGGAGGGGTCATCATTTCTTTGACCCTTTCGATCCCCTCCCTAGTGAGCCTCTCGACCCATATTCTTTTCCCCACCTTGTCGAGGAGGTCCACTATCATACACCACCTAGGCCTTCTAGTCAACACCTCACCTTACCGGCATCCAGATGCCCGAGCATAGGAGGCCAGGGACACATGTCTCTTCCCCATGTTTCTTCATGTCCACCATCATATAGGGGTTTGTCTCATATAGGGAATGTCATGAGTGAGTTTGGGCAATTTAGTCCCCATGAGTCTACCACATTACGTAGGACACCCATGCATGATAGATACAACTTTGGTTGTCCTGGTCCTCCCCGTGTTGTCCAGTCATGTAGGCGTCATAGACATGCTGGGTCTATGTTTGGATGCCCTGGGCCACCCATGCATTCATATCGGTATGAGTCCACGCCACTAGTTTGGAGTCTACATCATCATCACCCCCTCGAGGCCAGCAACGCACGTTATAAGGATCTAGCTGATGCGCATCGACGCACCCGTGAGTTCCAAGTGGGAGAGTACGTCATGATCAGGGTTAGACCTGAACGGTTCCCTTCGGGGGCCGTGAAGAAACTCCAGGACCGCGGTGCAGGACCCTTCCGAGTTCTGAAGCGAATAGGGTCGAATGCGTATGAGATTGAGCTACCAGACGACTATGGGATCAGTTCGACGTTCAATGTCTCTGATCTGGTGGCATATCGGGATCCCGCGGTGATTCCCAGTGAGCTTTTGGGCCTACCCCTCCTGTTGAGAGCATTACACCATCTGAGCGTCCACCTCCTCCAGCCCCATTACAGACACGCGAGCATATAGATTGCATACTGGATGAGCAGGTGACCACGACCAGGAGCGGAGCCTACCAGCGCTTTCTAGTGCGTTGGAGAGGGCACCCTGCGACAGACGACACCTGGATCACACGTGGAGAGCTGGAGCAGATCGACCCGGACCTGCTGGAGCGTTACTTGAGCGACCGTGACCCTTACTCGACGGGGTCGAGTTCTTCCCACCCGGGGAGAATTGGTGAGGACACGCGCTGCTTCACTCGATGGAGCACACGGAGCACGCCGGCATCCCTTTGGCTCGGCGATCATTTAGCAGACTAGCAGAGTTATCCCCATTTATTTCATGCTTTAGGCCATGTTGGGCCTTGGATTAGTCCCTGCGTGGACACTTCTATCTAGTTGTAGGCCTTTGTAGGCCAATTAGACATCTTTTGTGCTTTGTAGGCTTATTTAGAGGGCAAAGGGGTTAGTGGGCCATCTTGTGCTCCACTTCTCTTGGCCCATTTGGGGTTTGCGCACCAAACCCCTAGGGTTAGGGTTTTGGGCGCACCTCTCACCTCCTCCAAGTGGAAGAGGTGGCAGCCGCCTTCCCCTTTCTCCACTCCCTCCTTTGGCCGCCCCTTCCTTTGATCCCTCCTTGATTGGAGGAACCTCCTTGATTGAAGGAGAGATTCCCTCCTTGATGGGAGGAGAGCTGGCCGCCCCTACCCCCTCCCATTTGTGCCCCCATCTCCCCATTTGGTGGTAGAAACCCTAGCTCCCCTCCCCAACTATATAGTCTTAGCATTTTCTTTGGAGGAAATTAATTAATGAATGAAATATTTTGATTGAGCAGCCATTTGTGCAGCCACCCCTTGGAGAGGGCGACCCTCTCTTCCTCCTCTGCTCCTGCGACGGGAGCAACCCCGGGGTGCGACTCCCCATCCCCTCGGTGTGACGCCGAGGTTCTTCCTCCCTTCTACTTCATCTCCGGTTCGAGTTCGCGTGTTCCAGATTCGGCCCCGAGTCGTAGCGGCGTCCCCATCTGGTGCGGGTCGAATCCGAGACCCTCCTTTTTTTGGTGGATACTTCTACGAGTCGGCAGCGCGTGGGCTTTGGTTTCGCCTTGATCCGAGGTCGGCACCACCCGTGGCGAGTTTTCTCGTGAGCTAGCGCAGGAGCCTCCCTCTCTGCGCGCCCAGATCCACCCTCCTTCTTGCGAAAATCCCACAGGACGGACAACTCCGAGTTTGGAGCTGATTTCTTCAGGGTTTGTACCTCTCGTTGTCCTCTTTCCAACGCCGCCAACCTCGTCTCGTTCCGATGTCCGAGCTGTTCGTGGCGTCCGTTCCCGTGAGGTCGCGCGGGCCTGCCCAGTCCACCCGGTGCCAGGACAACCGGTGACTTCCAAAGTTCACAGCGTCCAGCCACGACCAGATCTGACCGAGCTCTTTGGTCCGGACCTGCTGCTCTGCGTCCCCGACGTCCTCCCACAAGCGGGGCCTCGATCGCCTACCGGAGCAGCGAGTTACCATTTTCCCCGCTCGACAGCGCAGTTCTGGGAGCAGATTCCTTGTCCCCACTTGCAGGTGCGGCCACGGCTTCCACGGACGGAATCTGAGCACGCCTTTTGGCCGAGGCTTCCTCCTGCGACCTAACTACGCGCCCTCGCTGACGGCGCCCCAATCAGACTCCGGATCCATTCGTGGGAACGTTTACCACCGAGTCGCGCGTTGCTGCGATTCTGCCGATCGTCATTCGGACCCTCCTCGTGGCCAACCCTTCACCGAGTGCCGCCCGTCAGCCCGTGTATCGGCCGCCCCGAATGGAATTGTTGTAGCCTGTTATCTCCCTGCGAGGAGTGGGCACCATTGCTGGCTTGTACCTATTCTTTCATTGTGTGTATCGGGATTGTCGGTCTCGGCCGGGGTTCCTTCCCCACGCCTAGGCGTGGAGGTACGTGCGACGCTCCCCCCCCCTTGGCATTTTACTTTACTAGTATGTGATCTTGTATGCCACGTGAGAGTGTAGGGATCCTAGCTAGCATTCAACACCGCGAGATCGTGAGTGAGAGTATCCCATTCCGTGGCCCTAGTCGAGCACCGAGCTCGGACTAGACTCCTATAGTTGCGCGTCGGCTCCTTTGCCGCTTTGATCCACTCGCTTCCCTCATAGGGACGACCGTGGACTTGGGTTTCTTGTTGAGAGACGCCTCTCTTCGGAGGAATAGTACGGAGGTCGATCTCTCGGCTTGCCTTGTCTCGTGTGAGTGCTGGCCGCACTTGGTCTTCATCATAGGTTTAGTCCATTTGTCAGTTCCGTCCCGCATCACTCACCTTAGCTAAAGGGGTTGCTCATAAACCCGGTACGGATCAGTGGAAAATAAGGGAGTCTGACTCCCTTTGATTTTATCCTCGGGACAGTTCTGGTGACTCATGGACATCCCCAGGTGGGTTTGATAGAGACGCCGGAGGCTCATTGGGCGACAGGGCAGCCTCTCGGCATGGATTTGAATGGGTATATGAGTTCCCGGTGCAAAGACCACCGCGGCGAGAAGGGTTCCTTGCAAGGCACTATTTGGGGCGCCGGGAAGCTGGCGTTAGTGGAGTTCTCGGCGCAGGCAAGCAGGAAAGCAAAGGGGTTTTACAGCACCAAGGCAGAAGGGTGAAGGTGTTAGGCTCCCGGCGCAGGCAAGGAGGCCAAGTAATTAGGGCTCTCGGCGCCAGAAGGATGCCAGAGGGTGAGGGTTCTCGGCGGGTTCAACATGGAGGGTTCCCGGCGCGACGGGGAAGAGGCCAGGAAGTAGGCTCTCGGCGCAAGGGCCAAATGGCCAAAGGAGGTTGTCGGCGCGAAGAGGAATTGCTCAAGGGGGGGTTCCCGGCGCGCAGGGGAGAAGTCCAGAGGATGTGCTTCCCAGCGCGATGGCAAAGCAGCCAAGGGGGGTTTCCCGGCGCGGCCAAGGTGCAAAGGTTCCCGGCGCGAAGGTCAGAAGGCCAGGGGTGATTCTCGGCGCCTGAAGGATAGCGCCGAGAATTGTTCATCTGTTTTACTGTATGCGGGGCCGAGAGGTGTGAGGGCGCCGGGATGAGAAACAGAGCTTTACGGTACCCTGTTCTTGGGTCTGTTGAGGATTCAGGGGGTTTCCTGGTGATTCAGGCCAAGATAGACGGGCCTTGGGAAATCAAAAGAGCTCAATTCATCAGACTGCAACTGGCTTTGGCTTGGATTTCAAAGGGAAGGCCAGAAGCGGAGAGTGATTTGGGGGAAACACGGTTTAGGGTATCTCTGTCACCAGCGTTCATAATGATCCGTGAGGATGATTTTGGTATACTCTCCATCATCTGGGGGCCAAGAGATGACTGTCTCTGGCCCCGGGGATGACTTCAGCAGAGCCGATGATTATGAATATAACATCTAAAACCGAGTGGCGGTTGCTATGCATCTATGCTTTGCTTCAGAGGCCAAGGGATAGTCTGTCCCTGGCTCGGAAGTAAGCACGAGAAGCGTTCGAGAACCGGGCGAATAAATAGGCGATCAATCGAACTGGGGAGGGGGATAGCATGCTATTGAGTCTTAATAAGAGACAGAAAACATGGGGAGATAGCAATAGTGTTTCGGAGAAATAGACAGCAGGCCTCAACGGGAGCCTGTAGTTTTCATTCATTCGAACATCACGATTACATTTGCACATCAGGGGCAATACATAAAAGAAGGTATAGGGAGACTATGCCTTGCCCTAGCAGAGTAAAATCGGCTGTGATATCACAGCATACATCAAAAGGGGGAAGAGACAGAAGCAATCGAAAATTAAAATAATGAACTACAGAAAATGGGGTTGGGAGGGCGGAGCATTGACTCCTCTCCCTCCCCGTTGCCCACCTTCGATCAGGCTTCGAGACTCCTTTCCTCTTTTTCCCTTCCGCCTCTTCGTCTCTCGGATCAGATTGCAGGCTCCGCTCTCTTCTCCTCCTTTTTTTTGTGGCTATCTATTCTTCTTCTCCGCCCTTTTTGCTATCTATTCTGATTCTTTGTTGCCTCTCTCCTGTGTGTCTTCTTCTCTTCTTCTCTTCGAATGAGGGGGTTTTATGTCCCTCCTTGGTATCCTATCGACAGGCCCGTCCCGGCGCGCCTCAATCGTAGGCGGACCTCCCGGCGCGTGGGACTTCAGCTTCTCGGCGCCGCTTTTGGGCTTCGACAAGGCGATCCTGGCGCCACTCTTATAGGCCCATATAGGGCTTTTAAGACCTCACATATACTTCGGCCTTTATTGGTCCTTCAAATGTATCAGAACCCGAGAAGGCCCTCCACTAGTGACACAGTTTCTATTGAGATCATTCATAGATTTTCATCAGTCGGTAGATTGGGGTTTCATCGGCATTGCCACCTGAATGATGACAAAGTCAGACATCATCTCATTGGTATCGTCACCGGAACGGTGACAAGACCGGACATCAACTTTATCCTGGAAAGACTTCAGCCAGGTGACTGCTATTTCATCAGTGCCGTCGTCTGACTGACAATGGCATCGGACATCAGCTTGGCCGGGAAAAGGCTTCAGCCGGGTAGATGGTTGACGAACTTCGTCATTGATCTTTCACTATTGGTCTGATCTTCCTTTCAATTCTGTTTCTGCCCTTGCTCATTTTCAAGGTGTCAACAAATGGCCCCCACCTGCGAGCGGCGTAAGCGCAGAATAAGCGGCACGGGGTCTGCAGGTGCCTTTCATCATTCGAGGGTATCTTCCTCCATTTCTCTTTGACATTGTTCTTCGGCTTAATCATGTCGCTGTAGCGATATTATGCACATGTATCTTTCATTTTCATGTTTTTCATCTCCATATCTTCTGATTTTATTGTCAGCACTTTGGAGCCTTCTTGGCACTGCCTTGGGCTTCTCGGCGCGAGGTAGGACCCTTCTCGGCGCGTGTGCTTCTCGGCGCGGCATGTTGTCGGTGCGGCCATCTCGGCGCGGCATTTTGTCGGTGCGGGCATCTCGGCGCGGGCGTCTCGGCGCGCCCTCTTCTTCCGGCCAACGGGGGTTCTCGACGCGCTTTTCTTCGTGCCGAGAAGTCCCTCCTTCTTCTTTTTAACCCCCCCGAGAGGGTTTTTACCCTCATTTTCATCGGCCCTCTCTCTCTCTTCATCTCCTCGGCGGCGAGTTTTTCCCCCGAGAACCTTACTTCATTCCCCCCCCTTTTTGACTCATTCATTCTCGGGTAGGTTCATCATACGGGATTGAGTCCCATTTTATGTTCGGGATCACTCCCTCTTGGTGGGTGACTCCCTATTTTTCTTGGGCAGACCCCGGACAAGAGGAGATGCTGCCGAAATTTAACTGGAATTATTTATTTAATCATCACATGCCCATTCATCTTTTCGACGCTTATTTTTCATCTTTTCTTGATTGCAGTCACTGACATGGCTTCCGACTCTTCTGCTGCGGCTTCCATGACTGTGGGAGCGAGTTCATCGGCTCAGCCGGACATATCTCGGGCTTCAGTCAATTGGCTGAATGTGAATAGTCTGAGCTTTGGCTATAACTAGATCGCCACTGTCGACGAGTCCTCTGATTCCGAGACTGACACAGTGCCATCTTCTGGAGTCTATTCTTCCACAGAAGGTATTGATTTCAGAAGGGCTGCTGACTACCGTCCGGACCTACCGAAGGATCGTCATCTATTGCCATTTATCCGGACCTTCACCATAGGCGGAATGAGGGATTTCCTGCTTGCTCGGTCTATGGAAGCGGCAATACTTGCTGAGAGAGACAGCATGAAGGGTTCTGTTTATCGCGCCCAAGCTATATATCTCCCGAGTGAGCAGAGGGACTGGAATGCCGTGCTGGGCATTTATGAATTAGAGCCGGAGAAGAAGATGCTGACCCGGGCTCCAGAGTTTACCCCGACAAGGTGGGACCATGCAGCCAGTCGCGTCCATCGAGAGAAGCCCAACTTTGGACTTTTTCTAGCTCCTGTGAAGTGGGGTTACAGGGACGAGCCATTTATTCTGAACTGTCTGTCCGTTAAATTTAAATATCAGCTAGCTGCCGGCTGGTTTGGAGATGCTAAAGTGACAGACGCCCATCTCTTCAGGGTAGGAGCAGTGGAGTTTACAGAATTTGTCTTGAAGGAATACGCCCCTTTACTGATTAGAGCTGGGGTATATCATAGTGTATTTGCCTCCAGGGTCCGCTATCCCATCTCTCGGGGATTATGTTGCGGCATGCTTGAAGTGTTCTGCCCACAGTTTAATAGGTTCTATACAGCAGAAGGCGAGACTTCTCTCGATCTTTAGAGTCTTGCGCAGCTTTCAGGCCTGCCTATAGATGGGGAGCCATATGAGGAGGTCTGTCTAGATGACTCTGTAAAGGACGCCTCTGATGGAGAGGGCAGATATTCTTTTGGCTACACATACCGGTACTTGATGAAGGCTTATCGCACCATCTGTCTGGCCTACAGCAGGGGATCTTCCAAAGGATATCAACCCCGGGAAAAGAGCAGCAGATTGAGAGTCCGTGTAGGATAGTGGATAAAGTACTTCTTCGGGGGTCCCTTGAAGTATACAGACTTTCCTTCAGTGGGACCGACTCCCGGTAAGCAGATCAGGGCCCCTCGTTACAAATCAGCATTGCCGGCTTCACTGCGCCGAGCAGGTGTAGACGGCCCGAACCCAGCAGGGGTTGACCCCATTACTCATTGTGCAGCTTATCTGACCTTCTGGCTGTGCACTTTCGCTCTCCCCCAAGGGGACGAGAGGACTATCAGACCGGAGGCTATATATTCGGCCTGTCAGATGGCCTGGGGGATGAGACTGTCTCTGTGCCCGGTGGCTTTGTGTTTAGTTTACAAATCATTGGGAGATTTGCATAGACATCGGGTTCCCCGTTCCTTACGGACTGTAGGTCCATTTCATTTCTTCAATGCTTGGGTTTGCAGCATTTTCCCCGAGCTGGCCCCGAGAACTTTACAGTCAGACACATTGCTCCCTCGAATGATTCAGTTTGCTAGCGCCGAACCTGGTCTTTTCTCAGAGCAGCTGTTTAAGACAAGGGGCAGGTTGACAAAAGTGCCTGTAGATGCTCCTGGCAGCATTCACTTTTGGAGCTTGGCAGCAGGTTCGGCTCCTTTAGTAGACCCTCAGAGGGAATGCAAAATGGAGGAGGTAGAAGTTTATGTCCATCCTGTTTCGTGGGCCAATGCCACCCGGCCCATATTAGAACCAGAACTGGTAAGGTGGGCTATGGCTATCCGACCCAGTGTATTGGTCTTCAGGAAGGGAGGCTTGCTCATTTTGGAGCCCTATTATCCATTCCGTTTTAGCAGAAACTTTGGCTACGATCAGCATATTCCTCCATCAGTTGCTCAGTTTCCTTTGGACAGTCGTGCCAAGTATGGGTCCTCCATTGTCAGTGACAGTCGGATATGGTGGGATTTCTTTCATCGCCGAGAGGGCGTAACTTTCAGGGTCCCAACCGTTTCTAATTGTATTCCCCGTGTCACATCAGAATATATTAAGTGGTGGAATACCCGTACCAATTTCTATAAAGATGGCAGAGGCGCCTTTTGGGATGTGGCCGAGCGCTCTTTCTTAAAGCGGTAATCAGGGCCTGTGTTTGAAATTGATGAGGTTCATCTGAAAAGGCTCTATTCACAGCATCCGAAGGAGGCGGAAACATATATTGCCAGGCGTCGGTCCTTAAAAGAGGAAGGTTCTGAAATACCCACTCCTGTCTTTTCTGAGATCAATGAAGATGCTTTTACAAAGGACCTGAGGCAGTTGGGCCACATAGGGAGTATTCATGTGAAGTTGCAGTATCCATTTCCCCCGGAGGAGCCTCTCCCGACAGCAGCCCCCTGGAGGGGCCCGGTGGACAGATTTCACCCTTATAGGACGTTTGTGCGGAGGGAAGACCGCACCCAGACATATTATCAGCACACTTCTTGGCTTTTTGTACTGCTGAATGTTCACGGGCTGTCAGTAGAGAACCCGATAGCTGGCATTCTGAATAAGCCGCTTTTTGTTTCTTTTCATTATGTCGACGGCTGGTGTATGGATTATCTCGGCCTGTTTCATTGCCTCGACTTCCACGGACATAAAGACTTGGCTGCCTTGACGGAGAAGTGCCAGACCATTGGTGACGTATGCTGGCTCATGAAGGAGGCTGCTTCCCGCTCGAAGGAGGTGGCTTATCTGTATTGGCCGCTTTCCACCTTCTATGACGGCCCAGCAGGTATGACCCTTCCTATGCGCTCATGGCGTCTTTCTTTTATTGTTATGTTCTGCATATGTCGACTATGACTGCCTTTCTTGTGTCTTGCACAGATAGACCGGACATAAAACGGCAGGGACTTTACAGGAAGATTATTGCTCAAGCTGAGAAGCCTGCTTACTTTGAAATTCCTGCAGTGGCACCTACGGCCACTCCCTTGCCTCCGGGGAAGAAGAGGAAGCCTTCTGTGGTGAAAGCCGCAGTTGTCAAGGCCAAGAGGGCCAAGGTTGTTCGGGTCCAGCAGTCAGCTCCAGTTGTGACGGATGCCGGAACCCCTCTTCTAGACATCCCCTCTTTTGACGAGTTCAGGTCTCAGAGGGAGGCCGCTCAGGAACCTATCGAGAGTGGCGGTAAATAGCTTGCAGATGCAATCTTCATTGTCTTCTTGACTGATCTTTTAAGGCGTCCTTCGAGACTGAGCTTCTCTCTATCTGATACAGCCCCGGAGTAGGTTGCAGTGCCTGTGGAAAGGGACACGAGGCTGCCTTCTCCTACCCTGGCTGGCGAGGAGGAGGGTAAATGTGCTTTCTCATCTTTTCTCTTTATACTTTCATTGTTGTTCTTTTCCATTATATCCCTCAGAGTTCCCCTTTTGTTGAGGTGACAGTCAGGGAGCAGACTGAGGCCGTGATAGCAGCGGGAGAGTCGCGTCAGCCGCAGGAGGGTCACAGGATTCAAACAAAACGGAGCCCTGTCCCGGCCAGATGTATAATCACCCGGTTCGCATCCCGGCATGCTCTAGAGGTGACCCCGCAGCATATAGCTAGTGTGGAGGTATCCTCGAGCAGCTCTGAGACCGTCCCTGATAATGAGGAGGAAGTGACTTTCAGCGACAGTGAGGAGGAAGTCCTAAAATCAGAAGCCTTGCCCGTATTTGCAAAAGGCCTCCCCCCTTTTCAGCCTCCTAAACTGTTGATGCTATCTTCTGAGGAGGAATTGCAAGAGGAGTTTGCCAGGCTCGACACCGAGGTTGACATAACCCCTCCATTTTTTGCTTCAACTACGGAGCTTTCTCCTCTTTTGTCTCATTTTGAGGATATAGACCCCACTTTAAAGGTAAGCTTCTTTTTTTTTTTTTTGCTGTTCTATTTATTTTCTTCCATTCATTGATGAGGATCATTCTGCTTTGTCCTCAGGACCCTGTCATTACCAGCTCAGATGCGGCCGCAGTCTCTATGGATGTCTCATCTGCAGACTTGGTCATCATTCCTGCTTTACCTTCAACTTGCATGGGAATTTCTGAGGTTATTCGCCCTGTGCCAGTGAGAATACAATCTTCAACTGACTTAACATCACTGGACTTGGGATCATCAGGAGAGATTTCCATCCCTGTCAGGGCCTCAGAGTTTAGAGCCGAAGCAGACCCAGCCAGAAGCTCCGCTTTTATACCGGCCGCCGTAATGTCAATTGTGCCCGAGTCAGCAGTCCTTGCCACAGTGGCTATAGAGACTGGATTTCTGCCTCTACAGACTAGGGACCTTTTGTCCCCATTATCAGAAAGAGTAGATGAAGATGAAGCCCTTATTCAGAAGACTCATGAAGAGATAGCTCCATCATTCATTGGTTCTCCCTCCACGGATGTTCAAGCCATAGCTCCCGAGACAGCGGTAGAGGAGGAATCTTCAGCTCAACCGGAGAGCACAGAGAGGGACCGGCCAATTCTTCCAGCGGATTTTCTGTCTTCGTCCTCTCAGCCGGATGTTGCACTGTGGGCAGACATTGACGGCGAGGTGACTTTTGAAGTAGCTCCAGTTCCTTCTCCTGGCTTCGCTTCATCCGAGAGTTTCGTCTGGCAAAATTTGGACATGCTGCGCCAGCTGGTGGAGTCCCAGCCCGGACTGACTTATCTACGGCTGAAGGAGATAGCCGAGCGTTTCACCGCTGGTCTACAGGCGATGGGCTGTCCCATGGAAATATGGGCCCGGCGGGTTCTATTGTTGTTAAAGTTTATACATCGCCGGGACTTCTTCGCACATATTATGTCGGACAGACTGGCAGCTTTGAAGTTGCAAAGGAAGGAGTGCAAATCTGAGCTGGAGAAGACGAACTCTGTTCTTCAGGAGCGCCAATGCCAACTGCAGTCTCTGGCGCAACGGGAGCAGTTCGTGCGCAACCGGATAACCATCCTGGAGGCTGAACTGTTTGACCTCCGGGCTGAACTGCCGCAGATAACAACTTCTCGGCCACAGCTTGCGGAGGAAGTAGCTCTGTTGGAGGGGCAGGTGGCATCCTTTCAGGACGAGTCTGCTTGGCTACAGGAGGAGGAGGCTCGACTTCATGAGCTGGGGGCTGCCCCGCATGTAGGGCTTCTGGCCTTCGAAGACATATTCCGGCGCCCGTGAATATCTGTTTCCCCCTTTTTGTTATACAATTCCCCCTCAGGGGCCCTTCTTGTATTCCCTTTTTTTATTCAATGGAAAGGAATCTTTACACCATTCTCATATGTGGTTTGTTCTTAACTTATCGCACCATCAATATTTCACGGCGATTTGGCAGCGATTTCAGCGGTCCCTATGGGAATAGCCCGTACCTAGCAGGAGAGCGTCCACCCCTTCAGAGAAAGGATGGGGAACTCGCTCCACCGCGTGACGGCCTCCGGAGGGTGCTTAAACCCAATCCTGGGGGTAGCTGAATAAAAGAGGTTTAGAACATCATCTGGAACAAACGAATGGTTCATCTCGGACAGGTTTCAAAGCTGGTCGGGGCAATGTATCAAACGACCAGTGACGGATTTTATCATCGATATTGGGTTTATATCGACGCAAAGAAGTTTTATAGATTTCATCAGAATAGACATAAGGTCTAGACTGGGTAGACTTGATCACAGGTGGGACGTGAAAAGGGTATGTGGTTCCCATCAGAACGGGCGCAAAGTCTGAACTGAACAGGTTTCATCATTGGCCGGGCAATGTACCGATCGACCAATGGTTGACTTCATCATCGATATGGGGTTTATATCGATGCAAAGGGATTTCATAAGTTTCATTAGGATAGACGTAAGGTCTAAACTGGATAGGGTTTCATCATTGATCGGGCAAGGTGCCGGTCGATCAATAGCTAGTTTCATCATCGATATTGGGTTTATATCGATGCAAAGGGATCTCATAAGTTTCATCAGGATAGACGTAAGGTCTAAACTGGATAAGGTCTTATCATTGATCGGGCAAGGTGCCGGTCGATCAATAGCTAGTTTCATCATCGATATTGGGTTTATATCGATGCAAAGGAATTTCATAAGTTTCATCAGGATAGACGTAGGGTCTAAACCGGATAGGATTTCATCATTGATCGGGTAAGGTGCCGGTCGATTAATAGCTGATTTCATCATCGATATTGGGTTTATATCGATGCAAAGGAATTTCATAAGTTTCATCAGGATAGACGTAAGGTCTAAACCAGCAGGTTTTATGGCGGGTGGGACTTTGCCAAGAAATACGTAGGTTTCATCAGGATAGGCGTAGGGTCTATCCTGGTAGGGTTTCATCGTTGACCGGGCAAGGAGCCGATCGATCAAGGGAAGGTTTAGGAGTTTGATCAGGATAGACGTAAGATCTAAACTGACCAGGCTTTATCAGAATGGTGACGGGTTTTATTGTCGGTGGGACATGTGAAGAAAAAAGAAAAAAAAGGGTATGTAGATTTCATCAGGGTAGACGTAAGATCTACCCCGGAAAGGCTTTATCATCGGTGGGGCATAGAGCCAGATGACCGACGGAAGGCCTCCTCAGTGAAGGGGAGGTGAAGGCAACGTGCCGGTTGGCATGGAACTTCTGAATTATCACATTACCGACCCAAGCGCCCTTTCGGGTTTTCACCGAAGCCAGCCCCCTCTTGCTTTTGCCCACGCATCCTTTCGGATTTTCACGTGGTGGGGTACCCGATTTTGCCTGCAGTGCCCTTTCGGGTTTTCACCACAGCTAGGTTTTAGCCATTCTTGCCCTTGTCCAGAATGCCTGAACAAGTCTGGCGGGGTATCTCTATTTTCAACCCCATTTCTATACATGTACTTTTTATCATTTTCTTTCTCTTTTCTTTTTCATTGTCTTTTCTGGGACCAGAACTTTCATCCTATGGACCATGGCGCCATATGTTTATTGTGGACACACGATCATTGATGTGGGTGTCAACATCAATGCAAAGGGAAGTAGGGTTTCATGATCTATCCAGACGAAAGGTCCGAATTGATTTAGAGGATATAGATAGCAGCTCGGGCACGAGGCCGTTTGCTGAAAACATGAGTTTCATCGTTAATGTGGGGTTTAACATTAACGCAAAGGAATAGAGTTTCATGATCTATCCAGACGGAGGGTCTGAATCGATTCAAAGAGCAGTGTTGTGCTATGTCAGAGCGGACGGAAGGCCCACCCTGGATGGATTTTAGCGTCGATCAGGCAGCGTGCCAATCGATCGATAGTAGGTTTCATCATTGGTATTAGCTCATCCCAATGCAAGGATTTCATATGCTTCATCAGGAAAGACGTAGGGTCTAAACTGGGTAGGGTTTTATCATTGATATTAGGCGAGGTGCCAATCGATCAATGGCGGGTTTCATCATCGGTATTGGATTTATACCAATGCAAGGAGTTCATGGATTTCATCAGGATAGACGGAAGGTCTAAACTGGATAGGTTTCATCATAGATCGGGCAGTGTGCCAATCGATCAATGGCAGGTTTCATCAAGGCGGGCCGTAAAGGGACCTATAGATCTAGTCGGAATAGATGTAAGGTCTAAGCTGGACAAGGTTTTATCGTTGATCGGGCAGTGTGCCGGTTGATCAGTATCAGGTTTCATCATCAGTATTGGGTTTATACCAATGCAAGGATTTCATAGGTTTCATCGAGATAGACGTAAGGTCTAAACCGGACAGGGTTTCATTGTTGATCGGGCAGTGTGCCAATCGATCAACAACAGGTTTCATCGCGGTGAGACGTAGAATAGGTTTCATCGGGATAGACGTAAGGTCTAAACCGGGCAGGTTTCATCATGGTGGGTCTTAGACAGAAACAAGTGGAAGTGTTTTATCAGACTAGACGGAAGGTCTATCCCGAGGTGGGCTTATTATCGAAGGAATTTTTCTTGAGCAATGCATGAAGGCTTCAACAGAATAGACGTAAGGTCCATTCCGGATGGGTTTAATCGTTGATCGGGCAAGGCGTCGGTCGATCGACGAGGAGTTTTATGGTGGGAGGTGAGGCTTTCTTTGGAATCACCACATTACCGACCCAAGCACCCTTTCGGGTTTTCGTAGGAGCCAGCCCCCTCTTGCTTTTGCCCACGCGCCCTTTCGGGTTTTCACGTGGCGGGGTACCCGATTTTGCCTGCAGTGCCCTTTCGGGTTTTCACCACAGCTGAGTTTTGGGCCATTTTTGCACTTGTCCCTAATATAGGAGCAAGTCTGGTGGGGTATCTCTATTTTTAACCCCATTTTTTTTTACTTTCTTTTTGTTCTTTCTTCTTCCTTCCTCTTTTCTTTTTTTTAGAGGGTGATAGGTCGGAATGCCACCAGCTCAAGATGAGGGTAGCTTGGTTAGGGCGGAGTGCCACTAGACCAAGAAAGGGATAGCTTGGCTAGGGCGGAGTGCCACTAGACCGGGAAATGGGTGTAGCTTGGCTAGGGCGGAGTGCCGCTATACCAAGAAAAGGGTGTAGCTTGGCTAGGGCGGAGTGCCGCTAGGCCAAGGAAAGGGTAGCTCGGCTAGGGCGGAGTGCCGCTAGACCAAGGAAAGGGGTAGCTCGGCTAGGGCGGAGTGCCGCTAGACGAAAAAAGGGTAGCTTGGCTAGGGCGGAGTGCCGCTAGACCAAGAAAGGGTGTAGCTTGGCTAGGGCGGAGTGCCGCTAGACCAAGAAAGGGTAGCTTGGCTAGGGCAGAGTGCTGCTAGACCAAGAAAGGGTGTAGCTTGGCTAGGGTGGAGTGCCGCTAGACCAAGAAATGGGTAGCTCGGCTAGGGTGGAGTGCCGCTAGACGAAGAAAGGGTGTAGCTTGGCTAGGGCGGAGTGCCGCTAGACCAAGAAATGGGTAGCTCGGCTAGGGCGGAGTGTCGCTAGACGAATAAAGGGTGTAGCTCGGCTAGGGCGGAGTGCCGCTAGATGAAGAAAGGGTAGCTTGGCTAGGGCGGAGTGCCGCTAGACCAAGAAAGGGTGTAGCTTGGCTAGGGCGGAGTGCCGCTAGACCAAGAAAGGGTGTAGCTTGGCTAGGGCGGAGTGCCGCTAGACCAAGAAAGGGTAGCTTGGCTAGGGCGGAGTGCTGCTAGACCAAGAAAGGGTGTAGCTTGGCTAGGGCGGAGTGCCGCTAGACCAAGAAATGGGTAGCTCGGCTAGGGCGGAGTGCCGCTAGATGAAGAAAGGGTAGCTTGGCTAGGGCGGAGTGCCGCTAGACCAAGAAAGGGTGTAGCTTGGCTAGGGCGGAGTGCCGCTAGACCAAGAAAGGGTAGCTCGATTAGGGCAGAGTCCCGCTAGACCAAGGAAAGGGTAGCTTGGCCAGGGCGGAGTGCCGCTAAACCAAGGAAAGGGTAGCTCGGCTAGGGTGGAGTGCCGCTAGACCAAGAAAAGGGTGTAGCTTGGCTAGGGCGGAGTGCCGCTCGACTAAGAAAAGGTAGCTCGGTTAGGGCGGAGTGCCGCTAGACCAAGGAAAGGGTAGCTTTTGCCCGATTACTTGGGGAATGTCGGTTGTGCCGTATGATACAGCTTCAGATGTCTTCCGTTGAGTGGTAAGAATTGGATTTCCCCTCGATGGTTAACAACCACGTAGGCCCCTCCTTCGTAGACCCTCTGTATCACATAAGGACCTTCCCAATTAGCATTCAGCTTCCCTTTTGGAATGGACGCCATGACTTCTTTTTTCATGACCATGACGAGGTCACCTTTCTTGAATTCTCGTCCTTTTACGAGTTTGTTGAATGCAGTGGCCATGCGGGCCTGATACATTTGGATACTCTTCTAAGCTCGGAGGTGCTTCCCTTCCAATTCAGCCAGTTCTTCTAGTCTTCTTTCTACATTGGTCTGTTCGCCATGGGCCAGGCCATATTGGGCTGCCACTCTGAGTGATGGGACTTCCATCTCTAGCGGAACCACTACCTCTGAGCCGTATACCAGCGAGTATGGCGAGCACCCTGTAGGTGTCTCGAAGACGGTGCGGTATGCCCACAGAGCTTCATACATTTTCTCTTCCCAGTCCTTCTTATTAGAACTGACGACCTTGGCCAGCAAGGTGCAGAGAGTCTTGTTAAAAGCTTCTGCCAATCCGTTTGCCTGTGGATTGTAAGGAGTGGAGGTCCTCCATTCGATCTTATATTTCTCAGCAAGCCGATAGACCTTCTGATTTTTGAAATGACTTCCATTGTCAGATATTATTCGGCTGGGGATCCCGAACCGGAAGATAATGTTCTGTTTGATGAATCTGGCGACCAATTCACCAGTCACTTCTCTTAATGCTATAGCCTCCGCCCATCGGGAGAAGTAATCTGTTATGGCCAGTATGTACTTATGTCCGGCCGAGGAAGTCGGCAGTGGCCCGACTACATCAGTTCCCCATTGTGTAAATGGCCGGCTGGGAACTGTAGGGTGCAGAGTCGTAGGAGGCCTTCTAGGTACAGTAGCATGCTCCTGGCATTTCTGGCATGATTTTGCAAATTTACAGCAGTCTTCAAACATGGTGGGCCAATAGTAGCCCAGCTTCTTGATTTCTATCTTCATCTTGGGACCACCCTGGTGGGCACCTGCTGTCCCAGCATGTGTTTCTTTCATCGCTTGCCAGGCTTCCTCAGTGGACAGACAGCGGAGTAGAATTTTCTTGCATGCATTTTCCATTATTCGGAACAAAATTCCATTCCTGAGTTCATAAGAATCTTTGATTCTTAGGATTTTCATCTTCTCTTCTCTTTTCTGCGGCAGTTGTTGGTATAGAAACCACTGCAGCAAGTGTTGTCTCCAATCAGACGCTTGTTCTGTGCTGATGGTGGCAACCTCGTCTTCTTCGGGGCACTCTTCTAGCATACTGGGGACTTGCCGTCGGTTCATAACGACAATGTTCAGTGTCTTATTTGGTGGGACTGTTAGTGAGCTGGCCAGCTTCGCCAGTGCATCAGCATGGGCATTGTGTCCACGGCCCACATGCTTGAGCTCAATATGGTAGAATTTCGCCATGAGGTGCACAGCTTTTTGGTGGTAGGGATTCAGTTCTGGCTTCCGCACTTCGAACTCCCCTTGGATCTAATTTATTATCAACATTGAATCCCTGAATACTTGAAGCATTTGGATACCAATGTTGAGGCTGATATATAGCCCGATTATCAGAGCTTCATACTCGGCCTCATTATTGGTGCAGGGCTTGTTTATAGAACAGGAAGTATGCACGACCTCCCCTTCTGGTGATTTCAGCAC
Source organism: Amorphophallus konjac (assembly GCA_022559845.1). Taxonomy (NCBI): domain Eukaryota; kingdom Viridiplantae; phylum Streptophyta; class Magnoliopsida; order Alismatales; family Araceae; genus Amorphophallus; species Amorphophallus konjac. The sequence goes on from CM040118.1 coordinate 397,705,366, forward strand.
AATACCGGCTCCAGCCCGTATTCTGGTCTTTCCATCGGAGTCTGTCGCTGTTCTAGATGCTCCATCAAAGAATAGTTGCCACATAACTGACTGAGCCTGGCAGGCCTCGAGTGTCTCATCATCGGGTAACTCGGTCCCTAGCATATCATTTTCCGGCACAGGATGCTTTGCGAAGAAATCAGCCACGGCCTGTCCTTTTATCACCCTCTGGGGTGTATAGGTAATATCGAATTCCATCAGGATCACTGCCCATTTGCCCAACCGGCCCTTCAGTACTGGCTGAGTCAATATGTATTTGAGCGGATCTGCTGCAGATATCAATCTGACTTCATGTGGCAACATATAGTGTCGGAGCTTCTTGACAGCAAAGACTAGTGCCAAGCAGGTCTTTTCTATGTAGCTGTAGCTTTCTTCAGTTCTAATCAGCCTCCTGCTCAGGTAGTACAAGGCTTGTTCTTTGCCTTCTTCATTTATCTGTGCCAGCATTGCCCCCAGGGAACAGTATGTGGCCGCGATATACAGTATCAAGGGCCTGCCCTTAATTGGTGCCCCCAGCACCGGAGGGGTCTTGAGATATTCTTTCAGCTTATCAAAGGCTTCCTGACATCCATCGTCCCAGAGGAACGGTACATCTTTCATCATGAGCTTGTGAAAGGGGTGGCATCTTCTCGACAGATTTGATATAAATCGTCGGATATAGGCCAGCCGCCCTTGCAGAGATCTCAGCTCGGGCAGATTCCTTGGTGGAGGGAGCTCCTGGATAGCCCTAATTTTGGATGGGTCGATTTCAATGCCCCTATGCCAGACAATAAACCTGAGGAATTTTCCACTGGACACGTCGAAGGCGCATTTGATGGGATTCATCTTGAGTTCATATTCGCGCAGCCTCTGGAATACTACCCTCAGGTGTTGCAAATGGTCTTCTCTTCTTTTAGTTTTTACTACCAAATCATCAATGTAGCACTCTACTTTCTTGAAGAGCAAATCATGAAAGATCTTGGTCATAGCTCTTTGGTAGGTAGCGTCGGCATTCTTGAGGCCAAACGGCATCCTTTTGTAGTGGAATATCCCCTTCGGGGTACGGAATGCAGTGTGCACTCTATCTTCTTTAGCAATCCAGATATGGTTATATCCGGATGACCCATCCATAAATGACAGGGCTTCATGATCAATAGTCGCATCAATCATCACTTCAGTGATTTGCACTGGAAAGTCATCTTTCGGGCAAGCCTTATTAAGGTCCCGAAAATCAACACATATTCTAATCTACCCATTCTTCTTCTTTACGGGCACTATGTTGGCTAACCATGTAGTATACTGATTTTCTTCAACAAAGCCTACATCAATCAGCTTGTCAACCTCTTTGTTAATCTGATTTATTAATTCAGGGCGCATTCTCCTGGAAGGCTACTTTACAGGGTTAGCCTCTGGGTTTATTGCCAATCGGTGCTGCGCCACATCAGAACTCAGTCCCGGCATTTCATCATATGGCCATGCAAAGCAGTCTCGGAATTCTTTCAAGAACTGTATATACTGTTCCCTGGTAGCTGGCTCCAGCAGTGCACTGAGGAATGTCGTCCTTGGCTCATCTGCGGTCCCCAGATTTATTTCCGCAAGCTCATCGACGGTGGCCTGACCTCCATCTTCGACCTCGGGCGGGGCTTCTTGCAGGTCAATGAAGCCTCCCGGGATATAATCTTCTTCAGTTTCATGATTCTCTGTTTCATCATACTGGTTATCAGCGGGTGCTGGCTCATCATATACGGCCAATATTGTTGTATTATGTTCAGTCTGCCCCGAGGACGTAACTGGATCAACATGAAACTCAAAGATGGAGTCTTCCGCCCTTAGAGGCTCTTCTGATGCAGACTCCTTTGAGAGATCATCATTCTGTAGAGCCCGGACTTCTTCCAGGATGCGCTCAAACTCCAAGCATTCCCTCAGCTCTTTGGCTACTTGGTCTTCATCCGGGGTTCCCGTGTCAAACTTTGCTTTAGCATGGAACAGATCCTCTTTGCAAGGTAGGTCTTCCCAGCACCAATCTTTCTTTGCTTCATCAGACGTCCCCGTCTCCGGCTGACTATCTGGGGCTTCATTGTTCATTATGGATTGATAAATGATTTCTTCATCTTCCGAGGGGTACTTGTCATATCCCACCTCGGGAGGGTCTTCATGCTGGTAGGAGACAGAGATGATGTCCACCTCAGCTTCATAGTATTCTTGAAGGGTGTAACCCAATCCCGGGTGCTGAGTGATCTTCCTCAGTTCTTTATCATCCCGAGGCGGATCCCATAGCTCCTTGAACGCCTTCTTCTGGGCAGCAGGCTACAATGACGGCATTTGCATCTTAGAGAACATCTGCAAAACCCGTTGGGTAGTATAATCCAAGCCTATAATTGGCACCATCTGGTTTGCAGCCTCTTCAGGGACCATGCAGTCTTGATCATCTTCCTCGACTGACTCCCCGGTGTAGAATATGGTAGGAGGCTCGCAGAAGCAAGGGATTTCCATAGTCTTCAGTGGTAGCACCGTCTGGTACTCTAGGCCGGCGATGGGCTTGACTAAACCCTGCGGAACCTCCACTTGTGTGTACTTTTCTATCATTTCTTCATCGATATCATCCGGGTGAATGCTAGGAGGGGTGATCCGAGCAAAGTCACCAGCATAAGAGATGTGAGATACCTCATGCTTTTTAATATAGCCCTTTGGTGGCGGGGGAGACCAGTTTCTTGCCTTCGTCGCCGGCTTTTTCTGGCTGACCACAGCCTCCCTCTCCTTGCAATTTTGCGACACCTCGGTGTAGTAGGATGCATCGAGCATATGACACTCGAATACTTCGAAGGGGTGTAGATCCGCAAACACCCTCTCTTCTTTTCCTTCATGGCAGTATTTAATGCACTGATGCAGTGTGGACGGCACTATCTAATATTCATGCAGCCACGGTCTCCCCAGCAGGGCCTTATATGTGGTGTTGGAGTCGATTACATAGAATCGTACCACGGTAGTGAGATCCCCCAATGTGAGCTTAAAATCAGCCACCCCAAGGGGCGTCCCACATTTCTGGTTGAATCCCGCAATTTTCATGTCTCTAACCTTGGTAAGCTGAAGATCAAAGTAATATTTTTGGTAGATGCGGTATGGGAGAATGTTCACGGCAGCCCCAGGATCTATCAGTATCCTGTTCAGTGGCTGATAGTTCAGGGAGCCCCTCATATACAGTGGTCTGTTATGGCAGGAATTCGGAATCAGCATGACATCCTCTGTGAATGTAACTGACGGCCCAGAATTCACTTCTATCAAGAGTGCTTCATATTGTGCCGGCGACTGCAAGGCATCAACAATTGCTTGGCGAGCCTCTTCACTCAGAGAGAGAATCTCCTAGATGGAGAATCTGGTAGGGAGCTTCTTTAGCATTTTCATGATCCGGCTGCCCACCCTGACATTAGACAGTCTCATTTCTTCTGCCCATCGGGGTTTTGGAGGTTCATGTGGTGCCCGTGGCCTCTGCTGCCCAGTGCTGGTTTCATCCTCTGGACTGATTTCTTGGGGGGCTTCTTCTATAGCAATGGCCCCTGGTGCCGTCGGAGAGTTATCCTCCTCTTTCTCATTCTGCTTGTAGGCTACAGATGCCGACTGCTGAGGTCTCTTGCCTTTATCTGGCCCAGCCTGTATTGACTGCCCATTTTCCAGACTGGATAGAAATTTCAAAAATGTTGGAATTTGACCTCCCTTCTTCTCTTCTTGGTACAAGCTGGCAGGGGGAGGAACCTGGACACCTCGTACTTCCAGTTCGGGAATTTGGTAGGGCTGTTCCCCTCTGAACATAATGTTATGATTAGCTGGTGGTGGGCGCCCCCACCTTCTTCTAGAGCGTGTTGCATGTGCTGAGGTTGAGGCCTCGGCATGGTTGGCTTCTAGCGGGGCATTTGATGTTTCATCCTCATCACTCTCCCCGGGTGAGGTAAAGAGTGCCGACAGGGTGTTACATTGTACTGTCACGACCCTCTTTCCCTTCTTGGACTTGGGCCGTCTCTTCTTTTTCTGGGAATTTGGCTTTATTGGCCCCTGCCCCCAGAAGGGTTCAGTCTCAGCTTTTTCTTGTTCTGCCTCTGACTGCTCTTTAATTTTCCATTCTTCGAGCCGTTCCCAGAGTATACAGTCTTTCACCAGTAGGTGCCCGGGCTTTTTCTGTTCATATTCATCGAGCCCATTAATATACTGCTATAAACGCCTGGCTACAGGACTTACTTCCTTATGTGCAGGTAGGGGGACTTGTCTTCTCTGGTTATGAGTGGGAATCCGGATGACTGGCCCTGTCTCAGCTGTGTGCCATACTGGCTTTACTGGAGGTGGTTCGGGCCTTGGTGTGACACCGCGGATAACTGCTCCATTGGTATTGGCTGCGGGAGTCTTCTTTCTATTCTTTATGGGTTTCATCTGCCATCCTTCCTGATCCTTCAGTGGGGTGAGGAAGCAAGCTTCATAAGTATGCCTGGTGCATTCCTTGACGGCTTCCTTAGGCAGCTGTTGGTAGATCGAAATCATATTGGCGGCCATTTTTAATGCCGGAGGCTCATGTGGACGAGGTGGCTCTACCTGGTAATCTCCCAGCTGTAGCTCGCCCTTTTTGACCATGCCTTCCATAATATCTTTGAAGACGTAGCAATCTTCAATTGCGTGCCCCAGCGCACGGTGATATGGACAGAACAGTGGGTCACCTTTCTTTGCCGCGTCCTCGGGTCTCTTTGGCTCAGGCAATGTTACCTTGTTGAACTTGTATGCCCAGTTGAATAGTGCGGCTGTCTTATCTTTCGGGAAAGAGTACGGCTTTCTCATTTTGTTTCTCAGAGAGACCTTATCTTTTCTTTCTGTTGCGTCTGCTGGTGGGGGAGCTTCATCTGCCCCCTTCTTCCCTTTCTGTTGCTCGAAGGTTCTGAAATCGACGGTGTTAGCCTCAGAGTGCGATGGTCGTCGATCATTAGATTTCCCTTTCGGCACAGTTGGAGCATTGGCCGTCGGACGCTTAGATAGGAACGTCTCGACCTCCGCCACTATATTGTTCAGCCGGTCAAATGTTCTGACATCTGCACCAATCATCTTTTCCAGTACCTCTCTCCTGAGGCTCTGCTTACATATTTGCACTGCATCTTCTTGATGATGAGGTCTTCTGCATCTCATAGCTAAGTTCCTCCACCTTTTGATGTAGTCCAGCGCCGTTTCATCTTGCTTTTGCCTGGTTGCATATAGTTCTGCTATTGTAATTTCTCTTTCCGTGATGTGAAATCTGTCGCGGAACTTTCTTTGCATATCAGGTCAATCGGTCACTGACCCAGCCGGCAGGCTTGAATACCATTCAAAGGCTATCCCGGTGAGGGATGAGCCGAAGAACTTAAGCAGATAAGCTTCATCAGCTGCCAAGTCACCCATAATTGTGGTATAGTAAGCTATGTACTCCCTGAGAGAGCCCTGGCCATTAAAATTTTCAAACTTCGGTGGCTTACTGACGCCTGGCGGTAGTCTCTTAGCAGCATGTTGGGGAGGATACGGTACTCTGTACACATCATAGGTATTAGCATCATCACCAGTCTTTTCAGACAGCTTCATCTCCACAATCTTTTCGATCATCAGCTTCTGGGACATGGCTGGATCTATGTTTTCCGGGAAGAAGTGAGCTTGTTGCTGACTATAAGGAGTTGTTATCACAGTTGCGCGCAAGGCCGGCACGGCAGGCTGCGTCTGAGATACAGAGGGCTGAGCTACCGTCTACTGCAGAACGGGTTGGCTTGGTGCTTTGCCCTTATCAGCCGGGAGAGGATTAGCTGGGATAGCCATTTCTGTTGAGCTGGCAGTATGCCCCATAGGCTCAGCTTGCTTGGAGACCGGTGTAGCTTCATGCCTCTCATTTAGCTGTCTTCTGAGAGCATTGATCTCTTGTTGATATCTTCTAAACATCATCTGGATCATGGGATCCAAGGTTGACGGAATCTGTAGATCTTCTGAAGTCCCTTCAGCATCATCGACGAAGGGATTGTCTTCATCTTCGTCTGTCACCACATTAACTGTCATAGTGGTGATCTTGCGGGCTTCATCATTAGTCTTCATCTTATCTTTTGCCGCCTGGCCTCTTCTTGTGACGGGACCTGGTCTGGTTGCCAGTCTGAGCAGTTCATCTGGCTGTGTCGGTAACATATCCTGCCCTTTGACAAGCCCGGCCATATTGCAGGCAAAGATCTGCATCTTTTCCCTCTGCCTGTAGACTTTCCTTCTCACCTGATCGGGGTATTTGAGCCGGTCAAAGACTGATATTCTTTCTCTAGCTTCTTCCCTATGCAGGACTTCTTTCCCATACCCGGCTCTGTGGCCTTCTTCATAATCATTGGAATCAGAGGAGGAGACTCCGAGCATCACTTCTTGAAGGGTTTCTTCTTGTTCTTCATCCATGGTGCCCAAGGCACGGGATAATCTTTGCTGCCCGAGGGCGGAGTTTCCCAAGTAGTGAAAGTAGTCTTGAGCCACTTGTTTCATCTCCTCTTGATTGTGCCTTCGTGGCTCTGGTTGGAGCATCAATCCTTCCTGGCTCTTCTGTTGATAAGCCAGTCTCTCCACCTGAGCAGTCAAGTGCTCGGCTCTGCAGTATTGGAATATATCGGCCTGTCTGGCACAGGCTCTTGGTCTTCTTAGAGTGGTAGCAGCGACTGGTTCGCTTGTTCTCATTTCCTCTTCCTCCCTGAACCTTCTACTCCCATCTTGGCAGCGGTTGGCAGCAGCAGCATCATCCTTCCTTTCCCATCTTTTGCCCCCAGCCATGGGGTGGGTGGCCATGAGGTCTTCCTTCTGCTGATATCTTCTGCCCCTCATCCTGGGGTGAATAGTAGTCATATTTATTCCTTCATTCTCTTTCTCATCCCTCCTACCCCGAGCCCTGGGGTGAACAGCAACAGCATTTCTTATGTCTTTTCCTTCTCCTCTTCTGCTTCCTGCCCTGAAGCGGGCAACAGTGGTATCAGCAATGTTCTCTTCCTCTTGAGCTGGGACCCAGCTTTGGATTTTCTTCGGCCGCCAGATCTGCCTGAACTTGGGCGGCTTCGGTGCTAGTGGCTTTCTATCCTCCTCTTTCATGTCCACCCTCCTGGCAGCTAGTACCCGGAACCTGTTGGTAGTAGGCACCATCGGGACGATCGTGTCCGGCTTGACCGCCCTTGGGCAACCACTGAGGTTTACCCGGACATCTCCAATCAGCATTGTCTTTCCTGAGTTGGATATCCGACGACCCGCAGCAGTGGGTCGGGCTCTCCTGTCGGATCTCTTCCTTCTTCCAGCAGCAGAGGATGTGCCCCTTTTCGCCTCGTGATGGATGAAGCAGGCCACGACCTCAGGAGTATCCTGCATCACCTGGCTCATTTTGGGGCTGGTAGCTTGCGGCAATGTCTCGACAACAGTCTTTTGCTCCTGGTTGTCAATCTCGAGCAAGTCAGTGAAGATGAGGCCCAGGTAGTTGGGCATCCCGACAGCAGGCGGCATCGATCCGAACGAAAGAGGTACCGCCAGGTAGCCTTCTCGAACATGCACATCGACCGCTTGTTGATCAAAGCATACAGACATGATTCCAGCCGTCATCGTAGCTTCCTGAAAATAGAGAAAGCACACAAGAATCAGAAATTTGAGGGGGGGCCCGCTGGGCCTCCTATTTCGGTGTAGAGATGAAGGGAGACTCTGTCCCACCGGACGTGCCAGACTTGTGGACGCGGGATTTTTATTCCTCTAATTCAATTTTGTATTTATTTATTAATTTGGTTTATTAGGCGTGCCAGTCACATGTGTGACGATTTCATTGTGCGCTCGACTTGACTTGGTCAGTCGATTGTGAAGTCCGAGTCTGGACCAAAAGTCCGCCATACCATAAAGGCTATGACGTTAATTACACCCTTCCTAAGAAGGACAACCCTTGATTAAACGCCAAAATAGGAGGCCACTCGGGGCGGTAATAAAAGAAAAATAACAGTGCGTGATATTGAAGATATTATTATTCTGAGAAGGTAATTGAGCGAATGATAGGTTATTAAATCAGCATGACCCCCCCCTGTGTAGGTCGTGCCGGGTGGAGATAGGACACCGTCCACGCAGCGGCGGGGCGGAGCCTGGACAGTCATCGGGGACATATCCCCTTTCATGTTCTTCATCCAGCAAAAGGCCTCGCAGTATTCATATTCCCCGAAAAATCGAGCCAGACGGGAGGTGTATGATGTGCACTTCCCAGGACTTATCGGGGTTAAAACATCTATCGACATTTCGGCAGCATCTCCCCATAACCTGGATTATGCCCAGGGGAGAATAGGCTATCACCCACGGAGTGCCGGGATGAAAGCCGAGAAAAGGAGGGAGCGAACCCCCCCCCCCCCCCGCACTGTACATGTATGCCCTGGGGCAATGTTAGATTCTTCCCTTATAGGAGCCGGTGACACTTGTGCAGTGGCAGAGCTCACCTTAGCTAAAGGGGTTGCTCATAAACCCGGTACGGATCAGTGGAAAATAAGGGAGTCTGACTCCCTTTGATTTTATCCTCGGGACAGTTCTGGTGACTCATGGACATCCCCAGGTGGGTTTGATAGAGACGCCGGAGGCTCATTGGGCGACAGGGCAGCCTCTCGGCACGGATTTGAATGGGTATATGAGTTCCCGGCACGAAGACCACCGCGCCGAGAAGGGTTCCTTGCAAGGCACTATTTGGGGCGCCGGGAAGCTGGCGTTAGTGGAGTTCTCGGTGCAGGCAAGCAGGAAAGCAAAGAGGTTTTACAGCACCAAGGCAGAAGGGTGAAGGTGTTAGGCTCCCGACGCAGGCAAGGAGGCCAAGTAATTAGGGCTCTCGGTGCCAGAAGGATGCCAGAGGGTGAGGGTTCTCGGCGGGTTCAACATGGAGGGTTCCCGGCGCGACGGGGAAGAGGCCAGGAAGTAGGCTCTGGGCGCAAGGGCCAAATGGCCAAAGGAGGTTGTCGGCGCGAAGAGGAATTGCTCAAGGGGGGGTTCCCGGCGCGTAGGGGAGAAGGCCAGAGGATGGGCTTCCTGGCGCGATGGCAAAGCAGCCAAGGGGGGTTTCCCGGCGCGTTCAAGGTGCAAAGGTTCCCGGCGCGAAGGTCAGAAGGCCAGGGGTGATTCTCGATGCCTGAAGGATAGCGCCGAGAACTGTTCATCTGTCTTACTGTATGCGGGGCCGAGAGGTGTGAGGGCGCCGGGATGAGAAACAGAGCTTTACGGTACCCTGTTCTTGGGTCTATTGAGGATTCAGGGGGTTTCCCGGTGATTCAGGCCAAGATAGACGGGCCTTGGGAAATCAAAAGAGCTCAATTCATCAGACTGCAACTGGCTTTGGCTTGGATTTCAAAGGGAAGGCCAGAAGCGGAGAGTGATTTGGGGTAAACACGGTTTAGGGTATCTCTGTCACCAGCGTTCATAATGATCCGTGAGGATGATTTTGGTATACTCTCCATCATCTGGGGGCCAAGAGATGACTGTCTCTGGCCCCGGGGATGACTTCAGCAGAGCCGATGATTATGAATATAACATCTAAAACTGAGCGGCGGTTGCTATGCATCTATGCTTTGCTTCAGAGGCCAAGGGATAGTCTGTCCCTGGCTCGGAAGTAAGCACGAGAAGCGTTCGAGAACCGTGCGAATAAACAGGCGATCAATCGAACTGGGGAGGGGGATAGCATGCTATTGAGACTTAAGAAGAGACAGAAAACATGGGGAGATAGCAATAGTGTTTCGGAGAAATAGACAGCAGGCCTCAACGGGAGCCTGTAGTTTTCATTCATTCGAACATCACGATTACATTCGCACATCAGGGGCAATACATAAAAGAAGGTATAGGGAGACTATGCCTTGCCCTAGCAGAGTAAAATCGGCTGTGATATCACAGCATACATCAAAAGGGGGAAGAGACAGAAGCAATCAAAAATTAAAATAATGAACTACAGAAAATGGGGAGGGGAGGGCGGAGCATTGACTCCTCTCCCTCCCCGTTGCCCACCTTCGATCAGGCTTTGAGACTCCTATCCTCTTTTTCCCTTCCGCCTCTTCCTCTCTCGGATCAGATTGCAGGCTCCGCTCTCTTCTCCTCCTTCTTTTTGTGGCTATCTATTCTTCTTCTCCGCCCTTTTTGCTATTTGTTCTGACTCTCTATTGCCTCTCTCCTGTGTGTCTTCTTCTCTTCCTCTCTTCGAATGAGGGGGTTTTATATCCCTCCTTGGTATCCTATCGGCAGGCCCGTCCCGGCGCGCCTCAATCGTAGACGGACCTCCCGGTGCGTGGGACTTCAGCTTCTCGGCGCCGCTTTTGGGCTTCGATAAGGGGATCCCGACGCCACTCTTATAGGCCCATTTAGGGCTTTTAAGACCTCACATATACTTCGGCCTTTATTGGTCCTTAAAATGTATCAGAACTTGAGAAGGCCCTCCACTGGTGACACAGTTTCTATTGAAATCATTCATAGATTTTCATCAGTCGGTAGACTGGGGTTTCATCGGCATTGCCACCTGAATGATGACAAAGTCGGACATCATCTCATTGGTATCGTCACCGGAACGGTGACAAGATCGGACATCAGCTTTAGCCTGGAAAGACTTCAGCCAGGTGACTGCTATTTCATCAGTGCCGTCGTCTGACTGACAATGGCATCGGACATCAGGTTGGCCGGGAAAAGGCTTCAGCCGGGTAGATGGTTGATGAACTTCGTCATTGATCTTTCACTATTGGTCTGATCTTCCTTTCAATTCTGTTTCTACCCTTGCTCATTTTCAAGGTGTCAACAACAATCCACTCAGCCGCTGGCACAATAGATCAAGAAACCTCAGGAAGCTCTGGCGGTGTCTGACGAGGAAGTCGAAGTACTCGACCCTCAAGATGGTATTCCAGACTTCGTCGACCTCCAACCGGCACCTCCGGAAATAGAAGACGGAGGCCAAGCCACAGTCGATGAACTGATAGAAGTCAACCTGGGAAATGAGAAGGACCCTAGGCCTACCTTCCTCAGTGCCCAACTGTCCCCAGAAGAACGGGAGTTGTACATTCAACTGCTGCTAGAATACCGGGATTGCTTCGCCTGGACTTATAAAGAGATGCCAGGCCTAAGCCCCGCTGTCTCACAACATGAGCTGGCAATCAGCCCTGAAGCCGAGCCGGTGAAGCAACCACCGCGGCGCATGAGGCCAGAGCTCATCACCCAAATTTGTGCTGAAGTCGACAAGCTCATTGATGTGGGATTTGTTGAAGAAAACCAGTACGCTACATGGCTGGCGAATATCGTCCCCATGAAGAAGAAGAATGGACAGATCCGGATATGTGTCGACTTCCGGGATCTAAATAAAGCCTGCCCCAAAGATGACTTCTCGGTGCCGATAACCGAGGTCATGATTGATGCTACAACCGGCCACGAGGCCCTATCATTCATGGACGGGTCTTCCGGCTACAATCAGATTTGGATTGCAGAGCATGACCGAGTCCATACTACTTTCCGAACTCCTAAAGGCATTTATCATTACAAGAGAATGCTGTTCGGATTAAAGAATGCTGGCGCAACCTATCAGCGCGCAATGACCAAAATCTTTGATGAACTGCTCTACCACAAGGTCGAGTGCTACATAGATGACCTGGTGGTCAAAACCAGAAGAAATGAAGATCATCTGCAAGACCTCCGGATTGTTTTTCAGAGGCTGAGGCAGCATGAGCTAAAAATGAACCCTATGAAATGTGCGTTTGGTGTGTCGAGCGGAAAATTCTTGGGCTTCATCGTCCGATATCGGGGAATCGAGATAGACCCCGCAAAGATCAAGGTGATTCAGGGCTACCTCCGCCAAGGAACATCTCCGAGCTGAGATCACTACAGGGCCGTTTGGCTTATATCTGGCATTTCATTTCCAATTTGTCAGGGCGATGCCAGCCTTTTCACAAGTTAATGATGAAAGATGTCCCATTTTATTGGGATGAAGATTGCCAGGCAGCCTTCGACAAGCTAAAGGACTACCTGAAAACTCCTCCAGTGTTGGGCGCACCGGTGAAAGGACGACCATTGACACTGTATATAGCAGCTACACATAATTCTCTAGGGGCAATGCTGGCCCAGAAAAATGAAGAAGGGAAAGAACAAGCCCTCTATTACCTCAGTCGGAGACTGGTCAGAACTGAAGAGAAATATACTTATATTGAGAAGATCTGTCTGGCACTGGTCTTCACAGTTAAAAAGCTCCGACACTATATGTTGTTGCATGAAATCAGCTTGGTATCCAAAGAGGATCCCCTGAAGTACATTATGTCTCAACCGACACTCAAAGGTCGCCTGGGCAAATGGGCAGTAATCCTTATGGAGTTTGATATCTCCTACGTGCCGCGTAAGGCTGTCAAGGGCCAAGCTATTGCAGACTTCTTCGCTGAGCACCTAGTGCCCGGGGATTGCCCGTTGGAGCCGGAGCTTCCTGAAGATGAAACCCTAGAAGCCGTTCAAGTTCAACCCGCCTTATGGCAGCTATACTTTGATGGCGCCTCCAGAATTGACGCCCCTGCCACTGGATCAGCCAGAGTCAGGGCAGGAGCAGGCATAGTCCTGAAATCCCCAGAAGGAGAAGTGGTGCATACATCCTGTTCCATAAACAAGCAATGCACAAACAATGAAGCAGAATATGAAGCCATGATAACCGGGTTGCAAATTGCTCTGTCCATGGGAATTCAGATGCTGGAAGCATTCGGAGACTCCATGCTAGTTATAAAACAGTTGGAAGGCGAGTTTGAGGTTCGAAAGCAAGAGCTCTTCCCCTATCGCCAGTTGGCAACTCGCCTGATGTCAAGATTTTACTTCATCAGCATCAAGCACATCAACCGAGGCCGGAATGCTCAGGCGGATGCCCTCGCTAAGCTGGCCAGTTCATTGGCGGTCCCGCCAGACACAAGCCTGAATATAACAGTGATCAACCATCGACAGGTACCCAGCGTGACAGAGGTCCTGACCGATGAACAAGAAATGGAAGTAGCAGTCATCGAAGGGGTTCAGCAGCCCGATTAGCGAGAGCATCTCCTGCGCTGGTTTCAACACCAGCAACTTCCAAAAGAAAAGGAACAGAGGATGAAGCTCCTAAGGATCAAGGATTCTTACGAGATGAGAAGCGGGACCCTGTTCCGAATTATGGCAGATGCCCGAAGGAAAGTCCTACTCCGTTGCTTGTCTTCAGCAGAAGCAGGATAGGTGATGCAGGAAGTCCATGCAGGATCAGCTGGAGCACACCAGGCTGGCCCGAAAATGAAAATTGAGATAAAGAAGCTGGGTTACTATTGGCCCACTATATTTGATGATTGCTGCAAGTTTGCCAAAGCTTGTCAGAAATGTCAAGAACATGCTAATGTGGCAAGGAGACCTCTAGTGCCACTGCATCCCACCCTACCGAGCTGGCCATTTGCTCAGTGGGGCACGGACGTGGTAGGGCCGCTGCCAGCATCTTCATCAGGGTGTAAATACATCTTAGCAGCTACAGACTACTTCTCTAGATGGGCAGAAGCAGTAGCACTAAGAGATGTGACGGGAGAGCTAGTTGCGAGATTCTTCCGGCAAAATGTAATATTCCGGTTCGGGATCCCCAGCGGAATCATCTCTGATAATGGCAGCCGTTTTAGAAATCAGAAGATTTATCGGCTGGCCGACAAATACAAAATCGACTGGAGGACATCCTCCCCCTACAACCCTCAAGCCAATGGACTTGCAGAAGCCTTTAACAAAACTCTATGCACATTGCTGGCAAAGACTGTCAAGTCTAATAAGAAAGATTGGGAAGAAAGGATGTACGAAGCACTTAGGGCCTATCGTACTGTCTACAAGACCCCAACCGGCTGTTCACCGTTCTCCCTCATCTACTGGTCAGAAGCTGTGGTGCCGATTGAACTTGAAGTTCCTTCATTACGAGTTGCCATCTAGCACGGAATAATCGGTGGTGAGCAGACTAATGCAGAAAGAAGATTGGAAGAGCTCATTGAGCTCGAAGGAAAACGCCTCTGGGCGCAGCAAAACATCTAGCTCTACCAAGCTCGCATGGCCCGTGCTTTTTACAAGCTAGTCAAGGGTCGAGAATTCAAGAAAGGAGACCTGGTAATGGTCAAAAGAAAAGAAGTGATGGCCTCCAACCCCAAAAGGAAGCTGGTCGAAAATTGGGTCGGGCTGTATATCGTCCGCCGAGTATATGAAGGGGGTGCCTACGTCCTGGTAGACCATAAAGGGGTTATCCAGTTCTCTCCCCTCAACAGAAAGCATATTAAGCTGTATCATGCAGCGCAGCCAGCATTCCCCGAGTGATCGGTCGGAATACCCTTTTCTTAGTTTAGTGGCACTCCGCCCTAACCAAGCTACATTTCCCTTGGTTTAGCGGCACTCCGCCCTAACCAAACTACATTTCCCTTGGTTTAGTGGCACTCCGCCCTAACCAAGCTACCTTTTCTTGGTTTAGTGGCACTCCGCCCTAACTGAGCTGCCTTCTCCTTGGTTTGGTGGCACTCCGCCCTAACCGAGCTACATTTCCCTTCGTTTAGTGGCACTCCGCCCTAACCAAGCTACCTTTCCTTTGGTTTAATGGCACTCCGCCCTAACCGAGCTACATTTCCCTTGGTTTAGTGGCACTCTGCCCTAACCGAGCTACCCTTTTCTTGGTTTAGTGGCACTCCGCCCTAACCAAGCTACCTTCTCCTTGGTTCAGTGGCACTCCGCCCTAACCGAGCTACATTTCCCTTGGTTTAGTGGCACTCTGCCCTAACCAAGCTACCTTTTCTTGGTTTAGTGGCACTCCGCCCTAACCGAGCTGCCTTCTCCTTGGTTTGGTGGCACTCCGCCCTAACCGAGCTACATTTACCTTAGTTTAGTGGCACTCCGCCCTAACCAAGCTACATTTCCCTTGGTTTAGTGGCACTCCGCCCTAACCGAGCTACCCTTTTCTTGGTTTAGTGGCACTCCGCCCTAACCAAGCTACCTTCTCCTTGGTTCAGTGGCACTCCGCCCTAACCGAGCTACATTTCCCTTAGTTTAGTGGCACTCCGCCCTAACCAAGCTACCTTTTCTTGGTTTAGTGGCACTCCGCCCTAACCGAGCTACCTTCTTCTTGGTTTGGTGGCACTCCGCCCTAACCAAGCTACCTTTTCTTGGTTTAGTGGCACTCCGCCCTAACCGAGCTACCTTTTCTTGGTTTAGTGGCACTCCGCCCTAACCAAGCTACCTTCTCCTTGGTTTAGTGGCACTCCGCCCTAACCGAGCTACATTTCCCTTGGTTTAGTGGCACTCCCCCCAAACCAAGCTACCTTTTCTTGGTTTAGTGGCACTACGCCCTAACCGAGCTACCTTCTCCTTGGTTTGGTGGCACTCCGCCCTGACCGAGCTACATTTCCCTTGGTTTAGTGGCACTCCGCCCTAACCAAGCTACCTTTTCCTTGGTTTAGTGGCACTCCGCCCTAACCGAGCTATCATTTCCTTGGTTTAGTGGCACTCCGCCCTAACCGAGCTACCTTTTTCTTGGTTAATGGCATCCCGCCTTAACCGAACTACCCTGTCCTCGGTCTAGTGGCATTCTGCCCTGACCAAGCTCCCGAAAGAATACATCACGTTGTTGCCATTACTGGCCTTACGCCCGAATCGGCGAGAGATCACTCCTTTGCGTTAGCATTCAGCCCTTGCTAACGAATGAATTGTTCTGCCCGGCGCAAGGTCTGATGCTCCGGCCGACAGCCATCTACTATCAACCAAGGGTCGAACGTCGCACTTCGACCTGCCACCCTATACATATCAAAAAAAAAGTAGAAAGAAAGAAAAATGGGGTTAAAAAATAGAGATACCCCGCCAGACTTGCTCCTATGCCAGGACAAGTGCAAAAATGGCTATAACCCAGCTGTGGCGAAAACCCGGAAGGGCGTCACAGGCAAAATCGGGTACCCCGCCGCGTGAAAACCCGAAAGGGCGCGCGGGCAAAAGCAAGAGGGGGCTGGCTCCGGCGAAAACCCGAAAGGGCGCTTGAGTCAGTAAAGTGGTAATTTCCAAATGTCTCTCCTATTCTCCACCCAATGAAATCCCGAAAGGGACAATCATCAAAGTCCTGCCGGAAATCCTTTAACACATCCTTTTCGACCCTCGTCATCATCGGCAAGATCGGTCGATCTCTACCCTCAACTTGGACCCTACGTCCCTGTTGACTACCCCAGCCCTATTTCGGCAGTAACATATGCTGACGAACAAACCCTTTTTGACCCTCGTCATCCTCGACAAGATCGGTCGATCTCTACCCTCAACTTGGGCCTTACGTCCCTATTGACAATCCCGTCCTTGTTCCGGCAGTAGCCCATGCCGATAAATAAACCCACATTATGATCCTCGCCATCGTTAACGAGATCGTTCGATCTTTACCCCTAACTCGGATCCTACATCCTTGTTAATAGACCATACCCCTTTGCTTCGACATCTAACCAGTGTCGATGAATCGAAACATGATTCGGTCCTTGTCATCATTGACAAGGCCAGTCAATATTTTTGCGGTTCAGTTTTTCCGCATCCCGAATCAAAAAAAAAGAAAGAAAGAAAAATGGGGTTAAAGATAGAGATACCCCGCCAGACTTGCTCCTATGCCAGGACAAGTGCAAAAATGGCCGTAACCCAGCTGTGGCGAAAACCCGAAAGGGCGTCGCAGGCAAAATCGGGTACCCCGTCACGTGAAAACCCGAAAGGGCGCGTGGGCAAAAGCAAGAGGGGGCTGGCTTCGATGAAAACCCGAAAGGGCGCTTAGGTCAGTAATGTGAATAAAAATGAATGATGAATAGTGATGAACCATCCTCCGTCCAGAAGGCCATTTACAAGGTCGAGGCGGAGTCTTCATCCGATATCCCACTTACATACATCTACCCTTCCGGTTTCTGTCACCATCGGCAAGACCATCTACCTTTTTGACCCTTGTCACCATCGGCAAGATCGGTCGCTACCCTTATCCAGTTTTTGTCATCATCGGCAAGACCGTCTACCCCCTTTCGACCCTTGTCACCATCGGCAAGATCGGTCGCTACCCTTCCGATTTTTGTCATCATCGGTAAGACCGTCTACCCTTTTCGACCCTTGTCACCATCGGCAAGATCGGTCGCTACCCTTCAAATTTTTGTCATCATCGGCAAGACCGTCTACCCTTTTCGACCCTTGTCACCATCGGCAAGATCGGTCGCTACCCTTCCGGTTTTTGTCATCATCGGCAAGACCGTCTACCCCTTTTCGACCCTTGTCACCATCGGCAAGATCGGTCGCTACCCTTCCGGTTTTTGTCATCATCGGCAAGACCGTCTACCCTTTTCGACCCTTGTCACCATCGGCAAGATCGGTCGCTACCCTTCCGGTTTTTGTCATCATCGGCAAGACCGTCTACCCCCTTTCGACCCTTGTCACCATCGGCAAGATCGGTCGCTACCCTTCCGGTTTTTGTCATCATCGGCAAGACCGTCTACCCTTTTCGACCCTTGTCACCATCGGCAAGATCGGTCGCTAACCTTCCGATTTTTGTCATCATCGGCAAGACCGTCTACCCCTTTTTTCGACCCTTGTCACCATCGGCAAGATCGGTCGCTACCCTTTCGATTTTTGTCACCATCGGCAAGACCGTCTACCCTTTCGACCCTTGTCACCATCGGCAAGATCGGTCGCTACCTTTCTGGTTCTTATCACCATCGGCGAGACCGTCTACCCTTTTCGACCCTTGTCACCATCGGCAAGATCGGTCGCTACCCTTCCGGTTTTTGTCATCATCGGCAAGACCGTCTACCTTTTCGACCCTTGTCACCATCGGCGAGATCGGTCGCTACTCTTACTCGGTTTTTGTCATCATGGGCAAGACCGTCTGTCCTTTCGACCCGTGTCACCATCGACAAGGTCGGTCAACATCTCCCCCAATCAGGGTCAATAATGGAATTACCATGAGCGGCCAGCAGTCACGGTTTCGACGCCTCTTGTCAGCAAGACCTACGTTTGCGCCAACCTGGCAACCTCTGGAACCCCGTCCCGCGGTGGAGCGAGTCCCCCATCCTTTCTTTGAGAGGGTGGACGCTCTCCTGCGACACGGACATGGAGGTACTTCCAAGCAGGTCGCCAGAATTGCCACAAGACACAACAAAATGCGAGTGTAGATGTGAACACAAAAAAATATATAGTGAAAGAAACTTCTATCTTCATTACAAAAAGGGGAAATGAATATAAAAGGAGCCCTTCTGAGGGGACAGATTACAAAGGCGGATCAGCTAAGGCCGCCTGAAGATATCATCAAAGTCAATAAGCCCGACATGAGGAGCCGCCCCCAGTTCATGGAGCTGCGCTTCCTCTTCCTGAACCCGAGTCACCTCAGTCTCCAGAGACGCGACTCGGCCCTCCAGCAAAGAAGTTCTTTCGATGCCTTGGACTTTCGCGGCCTCTAGCCGCGGTATCTCGGCGTCTATAGTAGCCAATTCAGCGCGGAGTTCTTCCCGTCGGCTACGTAGAATGTGCGCCTGGGTTTCAGAAGCTTCAACCTGAGCCCTGCTCTCCTGAAGATCAGAGATCAGAGACGTCAGCTCCGCCTGACAGTCAACTCTCTGCAGTTTGAGGGCCGCCAGCCGGTCGCCCATCATCTTCTCGAGAAAGTCTGGGCGATTCATAAACTTCAACAAGAAAAGCACCCGCTGGGTCTAGATATCTAGAGGGCAGCCCAGTGCCTGCAGCCCGATCGTCAGTCGCGCAGCCACTTCCTTCAACTGGGAGTAAGACAGCGCTGGCTGAGATTCCACAACCTGACGCAGCATCTCTAGATGCTGCCAGACAAACTCCTCCGATGAGGTAATGCCCAGGGAAGCCACCGGAGACACCTCGAAGGTTACTTCCCTGTCTATGGAGGCCCATAAGCCGGTGTCCGACTCGGAAGAGGAAGATGGAACAGCCGTCAAAGCCGAAGAAGCAGATACCACGGCAGCATGTTCCTGCTCCGTCAGACTCCTGTTAGGGCTTCCTTCAACGGAGCCTAGGAGGGACAGAGGTTCTAACTCTGGCTCCGGCACAAATGGAATTGCAGAATCAGGCGTGATCGTCATTATGGCCGCCGGTAAAAAAGTAGACCCCCTTTGCGGGTCAGCCTCAGCCCTCAGCTCTGTCGTCGACGCTAGGGCGAGACTCTCCCCCGACTGGCTCGGCTCCGAGGGTAATCCCCCAGTAGCCGCATGTATCCTCACCGGCACGGGGCGGAGTAGGGTGATTGTCCCTGAAGGAGATGCGGTGGCCAGCGGTAGCAGATCCGAGGCCTCTAATGAAACCACAGCAGTACCAGAAGTCGATGCCGGGGAATGAATAGCAGCTTCGGGTTCCTGGAATGAAAATTCATGTAAACACCAAGGTGGCAAAAAAAAAGAGGGGGATATGCGGCTTTGTAAAGGGGCGGACAGAATTTACTATGATGACAGTATCCATCTCGTCAAGCCCCTGAATAGAAGAGTCCAATCCTGCAGATGAAGCAGCAAAGGGAGGGGTTATCTCCACCTCCACGTCCAATCCAGCAAATTCCTCCTGTAACACTCCCTCGGATGGTGCCCTCGGCAGCCTCGGAGGACTGAAAATCATAGCATCGCTTGACAGTGTGAAGGGAGCCGTCGCCCCCTTGCTGTCTGCTGCAGACACTTGTTCATCACCTTCTGAAGAATGATGGTCAGTCTCTTCGTCAGAAGGGGTGGCAGAGCTACTCGAAGAAATATCTATGCTGATCTCGGGTTCGCCCGCCTCCTCCGTCGCCTGACGAGACACTGAGCGGGTGAGCACGCGCCGCAATGGGATAGCACCCTTCTTCAGCACAGTCTTATGTCCCGCGGGCTGTGAAGGAGCTTCCACAACAGGCGCCTTAACCGCCGTGCTGACCACTCCTGCCATCACAATAAAACAAGTGCGTAAGGCAGGCTGGAAAGCTCAATAAAAAGGGGAACCTAAAGAACCACAATTGTGCAGCTCACCCTCAGCCTCGCTGGCAGGCGTAGGAGAAGGAAGTCTGACATCCTCCTCAACAACAGGGAGACTCTCCCCTACAGCTCCAGCCGTCTCGGTCACCCCTACCGGGGCTATGATGGAAGGCCCTATCTCTCCAGCCTCAAGGGCGGCTTCCTCAGCACATGTGGTGTCAGCCGCTCCTTGAGCTGAAGTTATACAAAGAAGACGTCAGAAGAATGAAAATGTCGTGAAAAGAGCATTCCTTTATACCGTACAGGGAAAATGATGTCACCTTCAGCTGCTTGCTGAGTAGCTTCTTTCCGAGCGGCAAACTGTTCAAATGATGGCACCTCGGGCAGGGGAGTCTCAGCCGCGTCAGTCAAAGGCCGCTTGGAAGAAGTTTTCCGAGCTTTCCTCGCTCGACCTATTGCAACTTTCATTGCAGAAGCCGGTCTCTTTTTGCCAGGCGGCAGTGGAGTAGTAGTCGGCGCTGGTACAAGGACCTCAAAATATTCTGGCTTCTGTGCCTGGGAGATGATTTTTCTATAAAGCCCATGCTGCTTGATATCCGGACGGTCTGTCAAGTGAAGCACACGCCGTTATGAAGGAGCAAAGCAACAAACTAATCTACGTGTCAACGGAGGAGAACTTACCTGCCCGGCCGTTGTAAAAAGATGAGAGTGGCCAATACTGATAAGCCACCTCCTTGCTGCGGGAGGCAGCCTCCCGAACAAGCCAGCAGACATCGCCAATCTTCTTACACTTGTCGACCAGGTCGGCCAGGTCCGCATGTCTGTGGGAAGCTATACAATGATACAAGCCGAGGTGGTCAAAGCCCCAGACATAGGCATAATGAAAAGATACGAATAGAGGCTTGTCCAGGACACTAGCTACGGGACTCTCAAGGGTCAGTCCGTGGATGCTCATCAGGACGAATAGCCAAGATGTATGCTGATAATATGTTGGGGTTCTGTCCTCTCTATTAACAAACGCCCGACACGGGCAAAAGCGATCCACCTCGCACTTCCATGAAACTGCTTTGGAGAGCGGCTCCTCGATAGGGAACGGATACTACTGAAGCTCCAGGCGGGAACCACCAATCTGGCACAGGTGTTCTAAATTCTACGTAAAAGTATCTTCACTTATGTCAGCAAGCACGGGTATCAGTGGTTCAGCCACTCCCTCCTTGATGGCTTTTCTGTTCGCTATGTATGTCTCTGCCTCCTTCGGGTGGTGGGAAAATAACCTCTTCAGATGGGCTTCGTCAATGTCAAAAACGGGCCCAGGCTGCTGACTCAGGAAGGTGCGCTCAGCCACATCCCAGCATGTCATCCGGGCATTGCGGTAGAAGCTCGTGCGAGCATTCCACCATTTTACATACTCTGGAGTGACCCGGGGGACTCAGTTTGGCATCGGCACTCTGAAAGTATTGGCGTCCCGGCGGTGAAAATAGTCCCACCAGGAGTGACCTTCGGCCACAACGGTCGAGCCATGCTTTGACCTGCTGTCTAAAGGGAATAGGGCGACCGAAGGTGGAATATGCTGATCGTAGCTGAAATTCCGACCGAACCTGAAGGGATAGTAGGGTTCTAAATAAACTGCGCCCCCCTTTCTGAATACTAAAACACTGGGGCGAATTGATAAAGCCCAGTCAATGAGTTCAGGCTCCAGGATTGGTCGGGTCACGGTGGTTCCCGAAATGAAGTGTGTGAAAGTCTCCACTGCCTCGAGCTTACACTCACGCTGACGGTTCACTAATGGAGATGAATGTGCAGCCAGATTCCAAAAGTGGATAGTCCCCGCTGAATCCATTGGAACCCTTGTCAGTCGGCCACAGATGGAGAAGAGTTGCTGGGACACTGGACCCGGTTCAGCACTTGCAAACTCCAGCATTCTGGGATACAATGTCATTGTCTGCAAAGTCCGGGGAGCTAGCTCCGAAAATAAGTTGCACACCCAGGCATTAAAAAAATGAAACGGCCCCACCGTTCAGAAAGAGCGGGGGATCCGATGCCTATGAATATCTCCAATGGATTTGTAAATCAGGCATAGTGCGGCTGGACATATTGCAAGCCGTATGCCCCAAGCCATCTGACAAGCCGGGTATATTGCCTCTGGTCGAATAACTGTCTCATCCCCCTGCGGGAGGGCAAAAGTACACAGCCAGAAGGTAAGGTAGGCAGCACAATGGGTAAGGGGATCCACCCCCATCGGATTCAGCCCCCCCGCGGCTTATCCCCCGAAGAGAAGCAGGCAGCTCTGACTTGAACTTAGGTGGCCTGCTGGGTTTGCCCGCAACAGGAGCTACGTGAGGGAACTCGCTGTACTTCAAAGGGCCCCCGAAGAAATACTGAATCCAATGTCCTACTCGGACTCTCAGTTTACTGCTCTTCTCCCGGGGCTGGTATCCCTTTGAGGATCCCCTATTCAGCGTCAGGCAGAGGGAGCGGTATGCCTTCATCAAGTACCGGTATATATGAATAGCCGAAGTAATATTCACCTTCGCCGTCTGTTTCGTCCTTGATGAAGTCATGAATGCAGACCTCCTCATAGGGCTCTCCGTTAATCGGCAGGCCCGATAACTGTGATAGGCTCCAAAGATCCAGAGAGGTCTCACCTTCTGCTATATAGAAAGTGTTGAACTGCGGGCAAAATACTTCGAACATGCCGCAGCACAGCCCCTTTGAAATGGGATACCTGAAGCGGGATGCATACACACTGTGGTACACCCCGGCCCTGACCAGCAGCGGTGCATACTCTTTCAGAACATATTCTGTGAATTCCACTGCCCCTACACGAAAGAGAGGAGCATCTGTCACCTTCGTGTCTGCAAACCACCCAGCTGCCAATTGAAATTTGAACTGAACAGCCAAGCAGTTCAGCACAAACGGTTCCTCTCTGTAGCCCCACTTGATGGGCGCCAAGAATAAACCGTAACCCGGTTTCTCCATGTTAACCCGACCTATGGTGTTGTCCCACCTGGCTGGTGTGAACTCCGGGGCCCGTGTTAGCATCTTCAGCTCTGCCTCCAGCTCTGTTACCCCTAAGACGGCGTCCCACTTGCGCCGCTCCCCCGGAAGGTAGATGGTATCGCCACGATACATAAAACCTTTTAAGCTGTCCCGGTCCAGCAACATGGCCCGCTCCACCATCCGAGCCAGCATGACGTCCCTCTTCCCAGAGACGTTGAAGGTACAAATAAAGGGCGCGAGGTGACGATCCTTCGGGAAGTCCGGACGGTAGTCATCATCGCGATTGAAGTCCAATCCTCCCTCAACAGTCGCAATGCGAGAGGCGGATACTGTATCTGTTTCGGAGCCAGAGGATTCATTGACTATGGCAATCCTCCCAAGTCCCCGGTCCAGCTGTCCAACATTCCTCCAAGTCACAACGGGACCATAAGCCCTGCCTTGAGGAGAAGAGTCAACATCAGCACTGCCGGAGGCAACGCGGCTAGAAGATGAAGCCATTTCCAGCGAGCTGCAGACACAAAAACAAGAAAAGGAAATAATAAGATGATATGAAGATGAAAATAGAAAGGAGAATTTCAAGAAAAATTTTGACAGCATCTCCCCTTATCCGGGGTGTGCCCAGAAGTCAAATGGGAGAACACCCACCAGGAGGGGGTGACTCCGAAATGAAAAGGGAAGGAGTCCCGAACAAAATTCCCCGAAGGGAAGGATTCCACGTCGGCTGCTCTGAGGCGACAGAAGGAGAAAGGGGAGGAAGAGGGAGAAAGCTCAAGGAGAAATGAGCTTCTCCCTCCCCCTCTCGACGCCTATATCGGCCCCGCCAAAAGGCGCGCCGAGAGGGAGGTCGCGCCGACGACCGGAAGCGCCAAAAGGTGCGCCGAGATGGCCTCCGCGCCGAAAAGCAAAAGTGCCACAGTCGCGTCGAGAAGATCACCGCGCCGAGAAGAGCGTCGCGTCGGGAATTCCATGCCGAGCCCACCTCCGCGCCGAGAAGATAGAGCCGGGAGCGTCCATGGAGCCGTTTAGCCCACCAGGGGTGATGTAACCAACAGATCAAGCCAAAAATGCTGGTGTTTGTCCAAATTTGCTTGTAAAGCATGGATGTCACGCAAAGCAGAATGAAGACTCAGAGTCAAAAGAATAGCCAATGCACAGGAGCAGACCTGAAGAGACCACGAAGCGCAGTGTGTGAACGTGATGTACACCCGCATGTCCCGTGTCATTCATGCTTCGCTCACGCCACCTACGGGTGGGGGGCATTTGTTGACACCTAAAATATGTCAGAAGAGATCATAGCAGATTCACAGTTCTGAAGATCAGTCGAGGGCACAGCTCACGTACCATCCCTGGGAGATCTAAGAGTCTGAATAGAAGAAACCCACTACCCCTATCATGTTATTCGACTAAAGCCGTCTGTGGCTAGGTCGCTGTCCAGTACTGTTGTCATTCAGATAGTCAGGCTGATAAAACTATACCAACATTCAGGCAACCATCTGCCTGCTGAAACAGATGTTCAGACATCTCTGATACTCCTGAAGCGGGATGTATAGTGCCTCGCACACGTTTGTGAATGCAAGGTGTAAACATTCCCATGGAGTCTTAACATATATATATCAAGAATCCCATTGTCGAAAGGAGTCCACCAAGTGGATCCTGGACCGAATGGGCCGAACGACAAGAGAATGGGCCAAGCCCAAATATGAGACGGGACGCGCCGATGACGGCTGCGCCGGGAGTACGATCCTGGCGCACCGGGAAGTGCATGCCGAAAGGATGAGGGCATGGCCTCTATAAGAGGCCTGCCCTTCGAACAGAAAAAAGAAGAGGACGGAAGAAGAGAAGAGGCCAGAGGAGGAGAGAGGCGGCCCTTCGAAAAAAGGAGAAAAAAGGAAAAAAAGAAGAGTGGAAGGGGAGTGCCTAGCCACCGAAGAGAAGGAGAGAGCTCGAGAGCCCTTGAAAGAAGCTAAAGAAAGGAGAAAGGGAGAGAGGCAGAGGCTCGAAGAGGGACCCAGGTGGGAGTGCCGGGCAGCTGTAGCTCCTTCTCTTTCCCCTCCCTATCTGTCTGAATATTTCTCTCTATATTTTTCTTTTAGCATCTTTGCTTCAATAGCATCGAATGCCAATGTAACCCTGCTTTTAGGGATTAAGCCTAGATTTCTCTCTGTCGAGTCAGATTTTATTCTCTAGCATGCGTGTAAGTCTTCTGGATGAAATAAAGAATGAGAGAATGGGTTGAATTCTGCCCTTTCATTACCTTCTTCTTTCTGTCTCTGCATCCGAGGTTCGCTATATGCTAAGGATACTGATAACTAGGCGTGTTTTATCGTTTGGTTTTCTAATTCTGCTGAAGCATCTTCGCTACTATTATTTATCACCTCCCCCTCCAGTCACATTTCGAGGGCCTGAGACAGTCTAACTCATGGCTCCTCGTATGTGAAATAAAGGGGGACGTGGTTCAGGGATTTCCGCCCGTGGCTCTGCTCCCCGATGAGGCCCAGAGGAAGGGTGTTCCCCCAAAGTCTCCCCCCTCCGATCATCCAAAACAGTCGGGATTAAACCTCTCTCTGAACAACCCCCGAAACCCTGTTCTAAGACCTCCTTAAAACCCCTGCTGAAAGCCTCCCGGCGCCGGTGTCTCCCGGTGCGAGTTTCACGCCGAGAGCCCCCCACGCCGGTTGGACCCCCCTATCATGCCGAGCCTACCTAGCTTCCGTGCCAAAACCATTCCTCTTCTCTGCATTGATACCCTCACGTTACCTGGCCATCCTGATGCCTTCGCCACCACGGCGAGCCATACAGACCCCGTCCATTATGTCCTACCCTCATGGGTGTGCATTGCCCTTCCCTTTGGCCTCACGGGAGCTATATCAAAGGGGGTTAATTCTCCCCCTACATTCTGTAACCCATTAAACCACGGGGTCCTGCCATTGCAGGCTTTCCGATGGATTGCGTTGGGGATATTACAACACAGGGGATGAGGTTTTATATGATCTAGACCCTCGAATCACGGGCTACGCCCGGCTCTCATTTAGGTTTCCACTCCGGCACTCGTGAGTGGATAGCCCATAGTATTTTCTTGCCATGCTCCCAAAATAAGGGGAGACACTGCCAAAATTTGACCGAGGCTTTACTCCATAATATGGCATGATGTTTCATCGAAATCACGTATTTAATCCCTCGATATGGCGAGGGCCCAAGCTGTGTAATCTCATGGCATCTTGACATCACAGGGAATATATCCCGTAACTGGTGATCTCCTTGGAACCCCCCTCGTGAGTGGAGTCACCCTCACCCTCCATTTTCATCACCCTGAAAATCCCACTAGGCGAGGAAAACCTCACAGTACCTTTGGCAAAATCAGCAAAACACTGCCTCTCGGCGCCACTATTCCCCGGCGCCATCTACTCCCGGCGCCACTGCCTCCCGGCGCCAAACCCACGTCGGGTGGGGGGGGGGGGCGCCGAATGCCCTTGCCCTGGCGGGCCGAATGCCCCTGCCTTGGTGCGCCGAATTCCTTCTGTGCCGATTACTCCCAATCCTCCCATCACGCCGGGAGCATGCCTTGCCGTTTGGCCTTCGCGCCGACTCCATTGATGTGCCGTCTCACCTCGGCATTGATTGTCATCTGAATATCCGATGTCTTCCCCACTTCACCAAACCCAAACGTAACCTGAGTTCAATATTTTGTCACTATCAGCTGCCATGTCAACCCCCGCTACCTCACGAGGGGACTAGGGTTCTTCATCCAGGTCCATGGGAGATATACTGATGAGGAGGGTTTCACCCCTACATCACACCGAACGCGCCGTTTCTTATGTCACCCCGCTGACCCTCGGAGTTCTGCCACCGCACGTCCTTTGAGGGGAATATTAATGAACGGCGCAATGGTGCACACTGCCCCGTCAAATTTGGATCCTCCTCGGACCCAGGGCTACGCCCGACTCTCTTTTTGGTTTCCATTCCGGCTCTCCGTGGATGGATGTCCTATATTCCCATTTGGCATAGTCCAAAGGGAGGGGACATGCTGCCGAATTTGTGTTATAACATCATTATCACACCCCGTATATCACGGTTCCTCGTGCATGTCTACATCGACCCTCGAGTATATTGAATGGTGTTGACAGAAGGTCGGGTTGTGCCCAATCAGAAGTCTCCGCTATGCGCGATGGTGGTCTTCGGACCTACGTCCTCCGCCATGTACCGAGGGTCCATAATTCGATGAACTATGCATCCCTTGTATGATAAATAAATTCATCTTGCATGCCTTCATCATGGTCACCATGTAGCTCTTTTTATTCCGGCTTTGACAGCCCGCTATCTTGGCAATTAATCAAAGGTGTTCCCTCCTCGTGGGGGATGTAATTAACGCCATAGCCTTTATGGTATGGCGGACTGCTGGTCCCGACCGAACCTCGCATTCGCCCGACACGGGTCAGAACGAGCGCATCATAAAATTGTCACTCATGTGACTGGCACGCCCGCGTCGTCAATCGGTCAGTTGACTCCCAGTTAGTCAAATGGCTGATCGATACGTGAAATAAGACATGTATACATGTACATATACATATATATATACATGAAATAAAAACAACAAGACGGTCGGATGAAAAAAAAACCCGTCGCAAACAGGGTACCAGGCCACATTCCGGAGGAAGAGAAGGTCAAGTTACTCATCTCCAATGCTACTTCGACCTTCCGTAACATTCTGGCCATGAATGATATAGCCAACATGCACCAACTCTATAGCCGGGCGTGGTTCATTCAAACGCAGTTTAAAGACTCCCCCATCCACTCGCTCTTTGAGAACCAAAAGCCAAAATACCACAAGAAACCTCAAGGGCCTGTCACCGAGGGGGTTCAAATCAACGAGCAAGTTCAAGCCGTTAACTTCCCTTTCCAAGCCGTACCTTTCCGCTTCCCGCAAAACCCCCGCACTCCTCAAAACCCCGCACCACAAAACTTTCAACCCAATCCACAAAACTTTCAAAACCCTCCGCCTTCCTTTGCCACTCCGTAAAATACCTTTATCGCTCCACAACAACCTCCGCAGCCTTCGCAATACCATAATGTCCCTCCACCCAATGGCTACAACAACAACAACAAGCGCCCGGCTCCTAAAAGAGCACAGTACCCACCCCTGCCAGAAACCCTCACAGATATCTTCTCAGCTCTCATGTCAGTTAATGCTATACAACTCCCTCCAAAACGGCCCAACTGGAACCCGGCCGTTGATCAGACAAAGTACTGTATGTTCCACAGGCAGCCAGGACATACTATTGAAGGGTGTTTTCTGTTCAGGGATTTGGTCTATGACCTCCATGAAGGACAAAGGATTGATTGGGCTGAAATGCATAGGGCCATCACGAAAATCAAAGAGAAAAGAAGGCAGCCGCCGAGGTAGCAAGTGCAGCAACAACAGGCACCGCAGCCGCAGCAGCAGCCGCAACAGCAACAACAGCCGGTTCAAGACTTGGGGATCCATCAGAACCCAATGCCGAACCATCTTCCCGCTCCGCAACCTCAGCCACCGGCGGCGGCCCAGGTCAATGTAGTTCAACCCCCGGCCCCTGATGTCGGGTGGTCCTTTAACGATGACAGCTCTACATCGCAAGTTATGGCCCTTCACCACAACTTCTGCATTCCTTCCACTCCTACCATCCTTACGCCTACATGCCAAAACCCTCCTCCGCCTGCTACACCATTTGTCCTTCCATCTATTCCTACTCCACCGCCCGCCTCTTAGACATTACTCACCCCCGCTATCACCACACCTCCATCTAACCCTCCACTCATTGCACCTCCGCCTACCTTTATATCCCCGCTTCCGCTCGCACCCGCTACCACCAACCCCTCACCTATCATCCTTTCCACCACGCCCTCTTCCGCACCACTCATCTGCCCCACCGGGCCTACTAAGTCACTTATCTTGGGCCCATCCGAGACCGCGGCAGTCTATAACTTCTCCCTGCGGAGCGGGCGCATGTTTCACCGCAATTTTCCTTCCACCTCTAATCCCCAGTCTTCCCAACCGGCTGCTGAGCAGGAAGAAATCGAGCCACTGCCGGGTACCCAATATGATCTGCTACATCACCTTGATAGGGTGCCCGCTAAGATATCCGTGCTGGAGCTTATCAAAAGATCTACCCTTCACCAAGATGCTCTCAGGGATTTTCTTCAGAAGGTGATGGTTAGTGAAGATATGGCAGTTGACAACTTACCTACCACACTGGCAACAATCTCCAAGGGGCCAGCTATTACCTTCTCTGAAACCGAGCTAGCACCACCGGAAGCTCGGCAAATGCTGCTTTGCATCACTATTATTCTGAACAAAGTCAGTATTGAGGTGGCACTAGTTGATACAGGGGCATCTATCAATGTATGTCCACTCAGCACCCTCAGGGCCTGCAATATACCAGAAGAACTTCTACGCCCGACCCCCACGACTATAGCTGCATATGACAACTCAAGGAGAGCGTGTCACGGGGTTGTCACCATTCAAGCTGAGCTTGGGCCTCTTACTATGCCCATTGAATTTTATGTATTGGACATTGACCCTATGTTCAAGGCTATCCTGGGTCGTCCGTGGATCGATACTCTCAGTGCCGTGCCATCCACCGCGCATCAATGTCTTAAATTCCCTTTTCAAGGGAGGGTGGTCAAGGTCAAAAGCTTATCCACGATCCAGTCTGTAAAAGTCATTTCAGAGAAGATTTTGCCCACATTATGGCCCAGCAGTCGGCCCGTTATTTCTGTACTAGATCTGGATTTCCCTTGGGCTTATGCACCACGCAGGCCCGCCACTGCACCCGTCAATGTCAAAGTGAAACCCCAGATCCGAGATTCCAAGGGTTTGGATATCATACTAAAGTTGGGTTATCAATCGGGCAGAGGCCTCGGTGCGCAGTTACAGGGGCGTACTAAGCCAGTACCCAAAGGAAGAAAGATGAGCAGGCGTGGTCTCGGTTATCGGGAGTCCGCATTATCAGTTTTGGGCAATTCAGGGCCACTTACATGGGACTATCGTCAACACTTTGTCAAAGGTCCTCTCCAGCTAGGTACCCTAAATTCACAATCAGCACAGTCAGAAAAGAAAGATACAGCTTGCACGATTGCCGGTCCACCTCTGCTACCAAAAGGACCTGTTGATGTTATGCTAGACTTTAGTCGATCATTTGCTAGAATGTTCAGCAAACCAGATGGCCATGATCAGAAGAAGAATCAAGAAACCCAGCTTGTTCAGTGGAGGCCGAAAAAACCAATTAGCTATCTGCAAGACAAGGGGAGCTCACCCGCTGTCATTTCTTGGTCTCCCTCCCGCCTCTCATCTCTATTTCAACAATTGGGGTCCATACCCCATCCACCACCGATCATGGTCAATCCGTATTGCACGAAAAGACCACTTGAAATCTTGTTTGTCCCATGTGCATGTGGACGCTGCCCACCCATTGATCTGTCAACTCTATTCACTCCTCCTTCCTCCACCACCCCACTCCACGAGATGTGGTTTCGATCCTCTGACCCATTCTTCGATTGCATCTTCCCCGAGTTATTCCCCATGCAAATTCCTCCTCCTCCATCCTGCTGTATGATCTCCACGGACCTCCAAAAAAAACGTCAAATTTGAAATGGAGATTTCAGTGGAAGATTATGCTACCTTGTCTCCATCCTCCTCCCAGGGGCACAAGTCCCCTGCTCCTTCCTTTCCACTAGGTTTCCTTTATCATAGGTTAGGCATAGGGTCCGTCGAGTCTAGGGAAGTAGAGTCAGTTAGAACTAGAAAAGTAGGATCCTCTTCTAGGTTGCTCAATCCTTCCAAGCTTGAGCCGTGCCCGCTTGCGCATCTTTCCAAATCCATTCCTGATAGGTTCTTGAAGGATATAGCTCAGCGATGTCATGCTCTTTTGAAGTGTCCAGAGTTCGTCGCTACGGCAATCATGATAAAAGACGAAGAGGAAATAGAGGGGGTGTGGAGCGATGACGGACTCGGTGTCTATGAAGTCTTGGATGAGAAAGACCCGATTGATGATGAGGATAGCAACATAGATGACACTACCAATCTGTATGCGCAAGGATTAAAGAGATTCGACAAGCCATCGTCGGCAGTGGATGAACCTACGAAGGAAATAAACTTCGGAACTGAAGAAGACCCAAGGCCCATCTTTATTGCCGCTAATCTCCCTCCGCAAGTGGAAGAAGATCTAGTCAAGGTTCTGAGGGAGTATAGTGATTCTTTTGCCTGGTCTTACGAGGACATGTCGGGTCTTGACTCCGGTTTAGTGGAACACCGACTCGTACTTAAACCAAGGGCAACACCCGTAAAACAGAGGTCGAGAAGATTTCACCCCCACACGACCTTAAGGCTCAAAGAAGAAGTCGATAAGTTATACAAGGCCAGGTTCATTAGAGTTGTTCTATATCCCCAGTGGGTGGCAAACATAGTCCATGTTATCAAGAAGGATGGAAAGGTGCGTATTTGCATCGATTTTAGGGATCTTAATAAAGCATGTCCCAAAGATGACTTCCCGCTGCCTCACATAGACGTCCTGGTCGATAACACTGCCAGGTACGAAGCTGTCATTCATGGACGGTTACTCAGGTTATAATCAGATTCATCTCGCTCCGGAGGATCAAGAGAAAACTTCCTTCACCATGCCCTGGGGCACGTACTGCTACGTGGTTATGCCGTTCGGTCTGAAGAATGCATGTGCCACCTATCAGAGGGCAATGATGGCCATTTTCCATGACATGATGCACATTTACATGGAAGCCTACGTGGATGACATCTTGGTGAAATCAATAACCAAGGAAGAACACCCCTCTATCCTGGCTAAGGTGCTGCAAAGAGCTAGGGAGTACAAGCTCAAGATGAATCCAAAGAAGTGTATTTTCGGAGTCTCTCCAGGAAAGTTGCTAGGCTTTATAGTTAGCAAACGGGGGATCCAGATTGATCCTAATAAAGCAAAGGCCGTCATGGACATGCCTCCGCCAAAGAATATTACGGAACTTCGAGGACTGATTGGTAGACTGTAATTCATCAGAAGGTTCATATCCCAACATTCTCAGAGGTGGCGCCCGTTTTATGAATTGCTAAAGGCGGGAGTCAAATTTGAATGGAATCAAGAGTGTCAAAAGACCTATGAGGACCTAAAGGAATATCTATCCAATCCCCCGGTTTTACAACCTCCTATCCCTGGGAAATCCCTAATCCTATACATCTCGGTTATTGAGTACTCCTTAAGGGCGGTGTTAGCACAAGTGGATGATGAAGGGAAAGAGCGAGCAGCTTATTACCTCTCCAGGTTGTTAAACCCAGCTGAGGCTAAATATACCGCTATGGAGAAGACTTGTGCCGCCTTAGTATGGGTAGCTCAGAAGCTTAAACACTACTTCCTTGCCCACCCAGTTAGGCTGATCTCTAGAATGGACCCGATCCGCTATCTCTTAGAAAAGCATGTCCTCTCTAGTAGGTTAGCTCACTGGCAGAGCTTTCTATCTCAGTTTGATATCACGTTCATCGTTCGGAAGGCGGTCAAAGGATACGCCATCGCTGAGCATCTTGCCCACCTCCCAATTCCCTACACGGATTCTATTCAAAATGACTTCCCTGATGAGCATCTCTCTGTCCTCACTCATCACCCCTTCTGGTCTCTGCACTTTGATGGTGCACTCAATTCTCAGGGCCGAGGGATAGGCGCTGTTCTGCTCACTCCGGAAGGAGTAACGATTCCTTTTACTTATCAACTCCGATTTCCTACTACCAACAATATTGTTGAGTATGAGGCTCTCCTAGCTGGATTGAAGCACGCCTACCTTCTAGGCGCGCGTTGCTTGAATATCATAGGGGACTCTCAGCTCATCCTGCGGCAAGTTCTGTCCACTTACCGCACCCGTGACCCTAAGCTCAAACCATATCAAGATTTGGTCACGCTCCTCGCTAGATAATTCCGCAAGTTGATCTACATCCATACTCCCCAGTCTCAGAACATTCTAATCGATGCTTTAGCATCCCTCGCTTCCTCTCTATCTTTCCCTCTCAATCGGAGTACTGAGACTATCATCGTTCAGAGATTAGACGCACCCTCTCTTCAGGATCCTTGGTATGACAACCTTAGGAAGACTGTGGAGGCGAGGGCTGAGAAGGAAGAGCTTAAGGAAGTATCTTTGATAGAGTTAGAAGATATCTTGGAGGAAGAAGAGTGGCCCTGGTATCATGAGATTGAGTTGTTTTGTAAAGATGGATCGTTCCCGGAAGGGGCAAATGCTGAGCAGCGCAAGTCAATAAGGAGAGCCGCCTCAAGGTATACTATTGTCGCAGGAGAACTATACAGGCGCGCTACTAATGGAATGCTGATGAGATGCTTAGATGATGATGAAGCTCGGAAGGTGGCTGAAGCAGCCCATTCTAGTGAATGTGGAGGTCATGTTAATGGCCAGGCTCTAGCGAAGAAGATCCTTAGGCAGGGCTATTATTGGCCCACTCTAGAGGAAGATTGCTCCCTCTATGTCAGAAGGTGTCTTAAATGCCAACTCCATGCTGATAAAATTCATGCTCCAGCTTCATCTCTTCATCCTCTATCTACTCCTTGGCCGTTCTCTATGTGGGCTTTCGACATTGTCGGCCCGCTCGGTGATCCCAACTCTCAGATCAAGCAAAAATCCTTGATCCTTACCGCCACTGAGTACTTCACTAAGTGGGCTGAAGTCGAAGCGTACACAGAGATCAAAGCTACCACGGTATGTCGCTTCATCATGAAGAACATTATCTCGCGATTCAGAGTGCCAAGCAGCATCGTCACCGACAACGGACCCCAGTTCGTCTCTCAAGAGCTCAAGGACCTATGTAAGAAATTCAATATTGCATTGCATCATTCTTCTCCATATTACCCACAAGGCAACGGTCATGCCGAAGCTACTAACAAAACACTTCTCAAAATCATAAAGAAAACATGCGAATCACATAAGTTTTTCGATTGGCCAAAAAGATTAGTAGATGCTCTATGGGCTTACCGCACCTCCGTTCGTACTCCCACCGGACAAACCCCCTATGCACTCACCTACGGGATGGAGGCGGTGCTCTCATATGAGATCTTAATCCCTTCCCTAAGGGTACATCTCGATAAGGAACTTAATCTCGACGAACGTCGAGAGGCGTTGCTCGTCCAACTGGAGCTCTTAGACGAGAAGAGGATGAATGCGGCCAGTCACATATCTGTTTATCAAAAAAGAGTTTTGCGTTATTTTCAAAAGAAGGTAATTGAGCGCAAATTTCAAAAAGGTGATATGGTTTTGAAACGCAAATTCATTCGGTCTGCAGTTCCTAGGCCTAAATTGTAACCTAACTGGGAAGGGCCGTTCATTGTCAAAGAAGCCTATCCAGGGAATGCTTACCGCTTGGTGAACGCCGAAGGTGAGGAGCTCTCTCACGCTTGGAATGGGTTGTATCTTAAGCATTTCTTTTCTTAGAGTCTAACCAGTGCCACCCCGGTAACAAGGCAATCTTTCCCTTTCACCCCAAGAGCGGACCCTGAGTACGGCAATCACACACTACACGACGTCCCTGGTCGGGTTTTTCGCATTGTAGACACCGTTTCTCCTTGGCCATGCTTAGGGGGAAAGTCAAAGTCCCTGTCTGTTTCTTTCTTCGACAGAATCCAGGGGCAAGAAGTAAATAAAGAGGTGACGACCGATCCAGGCACCCTGACGAGAGGAGGTCTCAAATAGGGGCAGTCCGTTATGACCTGCCGCCACAAGAAAAAGAAAAAAGGAGTAAATAAAAGGAGCATTCATCGTAACCAAAAAGCAAAAGTCTATCTCAAAGTCTATCAATCATAATCTCAAAGCTCCAAGAAAATAAAAACTAGGTATGGCAAGAGTGGCAGTACAGTTTCCCCGCGGGACGCATGAGCCCGGTCATATGCGTGCCTAGAGTGGATCAAGGTTCGATGACGGACACAAAGCCCCGGCACAACAGACCAAGTCTTTAATGGGTTGTCTGGAAAGGCACTCAAACCCTAAAAACTTCTATAACTGGCCTAAGCTTACCCTCGTGTTCTATTTTTCCTTTTTAGGATTGAGACAAGTATGCGGGGTATGACCTTGGTGGAAGCACCGTCATGCAAATTGGGCCCTGGCCAGGGGCTGTCACCTCCATTGCACGCCAACCTCGAGAACTCTTAATGGAATAAGGAGGGCCCACGTTGCTAGGGGAGGCACTGTTTTCAGAACCCCAAAAAAATCATATATTTCGAAATCTAAAAAAAGAGAGCATATTTTCAAAATCAAAAAAATCATATATTTCCAAAACCCAAAAAAATCATATATTCCAAAATCCAAAAACACCAGATATTTTAAAAAACTCACAAAAATCCAAAAATGCCATCATATGCATCGCATGCATCGCATTATTTCCATTATGTTTTCCTCCTATTTAGTAAGGCTCCACCCCTTGACCAAGTATCAAGAATGGTCATTCTCTAACTTGCTTTGAGGCAAGGGGTTGAGTCTAAGAACGGATCTGACTTGTTTCTCGTCTAAGTGTGTGTAGAACGCAAGTTCAAACCCGGGACTGAAAAATCACAAATTTCCAGGTTCAGGTCTATAACGCATCATCATTACACCGTCACAGATCTGTGACGGTGCATCATCAGGCCGTTACATGCTCCAGAAGGTTGGCGCTCATTATCTATCAGCACACTCTCTGACGCGTCTGCATTAGACCGTCACCTAGCTCTAACGGTCCACCTTAGACCGTTACATTCTCTTGAGGGCAGAACTCTTAGCTCATCCCCTCTGACGGGTTATCGCAAGACCGTCAGACTCTTGTTACGGCCCTAAACAGGACCGTTACACTCTCCAGAGGCTCTACTTTCCAGAACATTCAAGCTAAGTCAAGCAACGATCTCGCTTCCATTCAACTAAGGCACTTTCCATATCATTAAATTGAACTCAATGAAACATAATCGATAAAACTTCAAACTGTCAATAACATCATTCATGAAGCAAGCTCAAACTACATTCAATTTTCTATCCGCAAGGGGGCGGATCTTGCGCAATTCCTTCCCGTAGCTACGGCATCCCTCGTCATCTTCTTTCACTTCTTATTGCCACGGGCGCACTTTGCTGATCTCCCACATGGTCAGTGCGCTCCGGATCGCTCTTTCATCCTCCTCGGTCCCTATCTTCCTAGCTAGAAGGGGAGGGTAATGCGATAGTGCAGGAACTTCGGTTCAGGGTAGCCCAATTTGAAGATAGCTCCAGTGCGGGTTGTAGATCGCCATGGTAGTATTCCCCACTAGCTGTGGATCAAGGCCTGGTCGCCGGGGTACTCTAAGCAAGGTGCTCCGAAGGACTCTTGGACGCATCATGAACTTCTCTATTGGCAAAGTGTTGAGAAAGAGGCGCCATTCATCCCGCGTTTTCTTGTCCGCCGTCTTGCATTCAACCTGCGAGGAAAATCCAAAGGCACCTCCAATGAAGAACAGAGGGTGGCTCCCAAAGATCCGGCTGGCTGAAGTTATGTTCTCCTTGGGTTGGAACTTGATTCTCACACCCATCCAACACTCGAGGAGTATCATGGAGCCGAACAAAGGTCTTCCTAAGCAAGCTGAGCTAAGTCCTTCGTAAAGGTATGAAAGGATTGCTTGAGATATGGATAAACCCCGCCACAACCCGCTGGTAATGCTAAGATTTTGGATATCTAAGAGGTGGTCGGTGGTAGTGAAAAGGAAGAGTCCGCATAAGCAAACCGACACGGCTTTGGCAATGACTTCGTATATCTCCCACTTGTTCTTACAATGAGAGACTATCCATTGAGCCATGGGTATCAAGTGAATATGGTTTAGGCTGATCATGGTCCTCACGTCCTGTGGGTTGTGTATGAAATCGCTTAGGATCAAGGATGGGTCAATAGGTTCGATCGTATGGCACACTAGATCTTCATCCCCCACTTTAGTCTTAGTAAGGGCTAGGTAGGTCTCTACCTCCTCCAATAGGACTGTAGCTTCAAAGAAAGGGAAAATGAAGGTATGTGTTTGTGGATGCCATAGTTCTATACAGGATGAAATGCTTGACCAATCTAAAGATAATTTCTGGAAGTTCTTGGCCAAAACTAGCAAAGGTTGGAGGTGCCATGCCCTAAGAATTGAAGTTACTTCTAAAGGGAGTTCTTTGACCATGGGAGCCACCCACTTTATGTTGGAGTAACACCTTGGACCAGGCAAAGGCTAGGAAGAGGAAGAAGGAAGAATCATGAAAAGTATAAAAGTGCAGCAAGTTATGAACTTTTGAAGATAAATTGGAACTTACCACCCTTTGGGCACTTGAGCTCAGATGCTTGGGGATTGATGTCAACCGTTGCAGCTCCCCATGCTCCTTCTTGGCTACTTTAGGGCCGGTGTAGACCCTCTCTTCCATGCTTATCACTTCAAAGCTTCTCTTCATGGTGTTCCTTGCCCTTTGATGGAGGTTTTCTGCCCTTGTAGCAGAGAATTGGTGAAAGCTACGATTTTTGGGGCTTTGTTCTGTCTTTTAAAGGCTTGATTTTGATCAGATTCGGGTTAGAAGGCCTTATCCTAAGCCTAGGAGAGTTCTAGTATGGATTAAGGCATCCTTGCTTCGAGTTTGGGCTCTCACGGCAGAATCTGTCTCGGAGTACACTTTGTTCTCTAGCGGTCTATCGTACGACCGTCACACATCCCTGACGCTCCATGACTAGGCCGTCACATTTCCTGCTACACGAGTTTTAGTCAATTAGGCTCTGTCATGTCTGACGGTCTCATCTATGACCGTTACCTTCTCTGACGCTCCTTCAGTGGGCCGTCACATTTTTCGCTACACATTTAGCCCAATATCATTCTGTCATATCTGACGGTCTCATCATGGACCGTTACTTATCTCTGATGCTCCATCAGTGGACCGTCACGTTTCCTGCTACACAGTTTTTAGTCCCCCTCTGTCGTCTCTGACGTCCTGGTCCTGATGCGTTACGGTAGTCTGACGCTCCCCCTCTAGACCGTCACACATTCTGCTGCAAGTTTTCTGTTCTCTCCTTTTTCCTCTGGTCTGACCTGCCGGCCCTACACTTTGCCCCTGTCCATTCATTTACACTCCCGTCCACATCTAGTTTCATCTGTTCATTCGCACACATTCGCATCCATTTCACACTCACATTCATTCATTCATCCACATAACAAAACAAAACATAAAAAAAGATTTGCATTCATTTCATTTATCATTCACATGAGTCAAGTACAAGTGTGGGTGTCAAAAGAAGAAAAGTAAGTACATCATTCAGCCGGTCTATCTCCCGGGCCCTCGCTATCACCAGCACCCTCTTGCCGCTTGGCTGGCGGCTCAATGGTATTGTGATCTCCCTCTCGTGGTCATCTCCTATCCGCCTCCTCGTTCCTCCGTTGATCGGAAGAACTAGCCAGGTAGTTTCCTACCGAGCCGCTCGGCATTCTGCTCCGTGTGCTTCCCGCTGCAGCACTCCGGGATCCACTCAGTGCAGGCACTCGGCTGATCGTCCGGACTGTCCGCTCTACGGCCCGTAGCTCGATCTTCAAGTCGTGAATCTGAAGTCGCGCCGCTCGAGCCTCACCCTGGTATCTCTCAAGGTCCGCTGTCTGGGTAGCTGTCCGTTCTAATTCCCCTCTCAGTCGGGCTACCTCTGCCCGCAGGTGCTCCGTCTCCGCACGGGTCCGCTCAGTCTCCGCCCGAGCTCACTCAGCCTCGGCCATGGCCACGGTCAGCTCTCTCGCCTGCATTTTTGCATGATTAGCTCATTTAACATTTAGGCATTTAGTGTTAGGCATTTAGTGATTTAAGTCAAGAGTAGGCATTTAAGTTTAGTGTTTTACCCGCTCCGTGAGGGTGGCCTCCGCCTCCTCGGCCCGAGCAATCGCTCGAGTGAACTCCGCATCTCGTTCAGCTCTGCCCCCGGCAGGCTGTGACGATGAAGATCGAGCATCCGGTCCCGCTCTTTGGGCTCCCTCAGCCCGCTGCATTTAGAAGTCAAAGTTAGTCATATTCATCAATATAAGCATTTAAGTCTTAAGTGCAGAATCTCACCAGGAGCTCCAAAGCAGTCCGGTACTAATCCCGTTGTTGGATGTTGGCATGAAGGTGTCCCTTGAGCTCGGCTATACGTCCCTGAGGGTCTAGCTACATTTAGAAAGCATGAGTCAGTGTACATATAGCTTTGATTTAGACAAGGGTTAAGTTTAGAATTTCATACCGGTCGTCGGGTGCCTCAGAACACCTGGTCCCCGTACCGCTGCGAGTAGCCTTGAGGTAAGCCTCGTCACTTTCTGCCCGATCCTTCACCGCCCGGCCTCTCTTGTTCCAGTCATGCACGTACTTGGCCTTTCGAGCGCACCAATCCACATTGCCACTAATACCCTTGGAAGACTTGCCCGGGCGCTCATCATTTCTGCGTGGGAACGCCACCTTTGGCTGATGGAGTCCCCGAGTCCGCAGGATCAGTCGGTAGTGCAAGGGCTCGATGACGTTGATGCAGTGCAGCCATACATCTCACCCGCTGTACGCCAGGGATGCCTTGACCCATGGTTGTCCCTCGTGGCCCTCGTCTCGGTATGGGGTCCATCTCACTTGAAAGTCATGTCAGTCCGTTTAGAAGCATTCAGAGGCATCAAAAGCATTTTTAAGGCATGTAGAAGCATTTTAAGTTCGGAGCTTACCACCGTATGAGGGAATGAGTCTAGATCATCCTGGATCGCCCGGGTCAGTCTGTTGATCGACCCCATGTCCCTCACTACTACCCATCGCCTCGCGATCGGGGTCCGCTCAGGGTGTAGCTGTGTACCTCGCCCAATCCCCGGGAGATAGATGAAGCTTCAGATCTACATTTTGAGTCGAGTGTCAACATATTAGTTGCATTCATGAATTTCATTTGCATAATCATGTAAGAAGGCATTTAGAGTTCAGCATTTACCTGTAGGAAAGGCGAGAAGCCGCCGAGCATCGTCCATCAGTCCGTGGTGCTGAGTGACTCGAAGAGGAAGGCAAGCATTGCCGCTCCCCATGCATACTTCCCCACTCTGCCCAGATCCTCCAGCAGTGGCAGTAGTCTGCAGCTAATCACATCAGCTCGGGTCGGAAAGAGCAGTTTCCCGAACAATAGCATCAGGAACCGTCTCAGGACCCGTTCTCCTTCCTGTCCAGCCTCCGCCGCCACTCGTGGGCGTACTTGCTCAATCACCCTGTCTAGATGCTGCTCGGGTAGCTCGCCGACCGCTATCGCTGCTCTTCTCAATCCCAGGCTGTCCTGCAGTCTCGATCTCGAAAGCTAGGATGAAGTTTGCCCCGGCCTAATCAAGTCCAGCCCTAGCAACCCCTAGGCTAGCTATCTATAATCACCGTATGTCCACCCAGTCACCGCTGCTCCTTGCACCCTCAATCCGGTGATCCTGGCCATATCTTCCAGTGTTGGGATCATGTGACCCCAGGGGAAGATGAAAGCTCGGCTGATCGGATCCCATCTCTCATGGAGCGCGTACAGGAGTGGAGTGTCCATTCTGATCACCTCAATGCTCAGCACTTCGACGAAGCCCATTGCAGCCAATCTCTCTCTCTGGAACTCGGGCAATGCCTGGTACACTTCCCGGATCTGCAGCCAAGAGATCCTCGTTCTTCTTTTCCCCTGCACATGTAGAGCATAAGTCAGTCATTTGCATCATGAATTCATTGCATTACATTAATATAATGAAAAAAATTAAATAATTGAAAATCCCCTAAAAATTATTTCTGCCTCTGGTTACTCTAACGGCCCTATGGTAGTGCGTCACAGAACTCTAACGCACCAGGGGTGGTGTGTCAGAGCTGTGACGGTCGCTGCAACGACCGTCACGTCGCCTGCAAAGGGACGTTGTCCCCTTTGGTTACCTTGGCTTCCCAAAATGGCAAAATGGCCTACAATCGTTTCTAATGGGTTCTCAGACCCATTTCTACCCCCCATTCATGCATACATGAACAAAAAAATTAAAATTTGAGAGTTTAGGGTGGGCGGCCTACCTCATGGTCTTGCCCTCTTTTCCTCTTCTTCTCTGGGGCTATGGGTTCCTCTCCTTCACCAACGGCTTCCTCTATGGCTTCCTCGGCTGTAGGAGGGTCCTCCTCCGCCGTTGCCTCTACCGTTGCCGCCGGAGGGCTTGCCGTCGGTGGGCTTTCTTCTCGTTCTATCCGGCGTCGGAGGCGCTTGATCGCCTTCACCTTCTTCCCTTTTTCCCTTGCCATGGGCGGTCGGGGGAGCTCGTCGCCGGTCATCTTCACCAGTGGGAGGGTTTGCTCAGTGGTTTGGTGGGTTTTGATGTTTTGGGCGATTGAGTGTTGAATGGAACGAATGACCGTTCGGTTTGGTTTTTTTTTTTTTGAACGCTCAAGAAATGTAACGGTCTATCGTAAAATCGTCACATGTCTCTGACGCATCCTCTTTGGACCGTTAGGTCATTTGAAATGATGTCTTGAAGAATGTGAACCGCCATACTCTAACAGCCCAAGGCTGATCCGTCAAGGTGTTCTAACGCACCCTTCTCAGACCGTTACATGCTTCAAAGTATTTGATGAATGATGATGCTATATTTATCAGAATTTCCATGATTGTTTAAGTATCTTGCTTTGATGCTTATTGAATGGTCATGCCTTGTCTTATTAATGGAATTCATGCTTATTGTTGATGGCTAAACCTCTTTTGTTGAAGCTCATGCCCTTAAGTCATCATGCCTCGCCTTTCGTCGGGTAGGTAAGTCAAGTATTGTATCTCGATTCCTTTATCCCTTATTGCATTACTATATGTTATATATGATATATTTCCTCGAGAACCGGCTGGTCATTCATGTGTTCTGG
This sequence comes from Amorphophallus konjac, assembly GCA_022559845.1. Lineage (NCBI taxonomy): Eukaryota > Viridiplantae > Streptophyta > Magnoliopsida > Alismatales > Araceae > Amorphophallus > Amorphophallus konjac. The sequence continues at coordinate 397,747,182 of CM040118.1, forward strand.
GATTTGATGTTCCCCTTAAACAAAAATGATGATGGTCTAAGTGCACATGTTTAATCGTTGGATAGGCCGTTAGGTTGGAAAATTTTGAGGATGATGGTTCTCTCTTGCACACTGTGGTTGCAGATAGTGTCCTGACCCTGGTTTCTCCGGTCTAGCAATACTATTCTCGAGTATCTTGTTATTTTATCTTTCTTTGCATTTATTTTGATGATTTCTTTTCCTTTAGCCCAGCATGCATCATATGCATTTTTGAGCATTCATGAGCCTCATCTGTCCAGGTGTCTCAGTAATGGTGAATAGATGTGTTTTTGATCCCGAATGAGGAGAGTCATTCCACTTTGAGTTCGAAGGTTTCCTTCGGTTTGCTCGCTTGATTTGGTTAGCTGAAGATTCATATCTGGAGTTTAGTTAATTGTCTCTTTCCTTTCCGTTGCCCTGGCGGCTAGCCGTGTTTTCCTTTCCTTAGTTGTTAGTTCCTCCAGACATGTGCCCTTTGGTTACCTTTCCTTGTGATTAGTTCAAAGTTTTTCGGAAGATTCTTATCGCTTGTTGATTTAGAACGGGTGTCGTTTGCCTTAACGCCCGCTTTTTAGTCCGCTTCGCTTCATCTCCGCTTCATCTCCATGTTCCATTTCGCTTTCGCTTCACCTCCGCTCGCTCCCCTGCAAAGAGGACGTTAAGGAGGGGCATCTGTTGACACCCATTTTATGACTAATAAGTTGGGTCATCTCCTTGTTCACTCTATATGATGCTCCGAGTTGTTCACCTTTGTTGAGCCTTCTTGATCAGTTTGAGGTCCATTTCTTAAGTCATGTCTCCTTGGTTGAGTCTGGTTCCTTGCCTTTTTTTCGTTGGACTAAGCTTAGCAAGCTTTCATTTTTTTGGCACTCTATTGTCTCTAACGGTCCTTTGATGGGGCGTTACAGTACTCTAACGCATCTACCCTGGTGCGTTACATCTTCCAGAGTCCTTGAGCTTAAGGTTTCTTTCAAAGCTTATCTTTTACCTGCTCGTTGAGTGTAACGGTCTATCGTGCGACCGTTACCTTGTTGTAACGCATCTACGCTTGACCGTTACATCCATCTAGAGTCCAACGTTTAAAAACTTCCCCCGTTGATCTTATCTTTTTAAGGGATAAGGTTGTGTGACGGTCTCTTCTTGGAGCGTTACATCCCTGTGGCGGTCTATCGAGCAACCGTTACATCAACAGAGAGTCATGCCAAGCCTGGTCTTTTCTCTGCTACTCCGTGATCAAACCGAGAGTTTGTTTTCTTGATTTCTCTTCCAAATCTGATCCTCAGAAGCTTCCGTTTGATTCTGTGGACTCTTGGGAGTATTATCTTCAAGAGTTTACTAAGAAACGTCCTCTTTTCTAGTTGGATTATCCTCAACTCAAACCTAGACTTTGAGGGCCTATAAATAGAACCCTTGACTTCATGGCTTGAGGAGGAGAAATCTGGAGTGTGCGTCGAAGTGCTGCCGCATCCAGGAGCTAGAACCAACCAAGGAGAGCTGCTTCCCACGTCCATCTACTTCCAAAGTTCAGGGAGTATCAGTTTCAAGGGTTTAGTTCAGTCAAGTCATTGTTCTTAGTGTTTTCCCCTCTTCTAAGCAATCATAGCATTGTCCCTATCCATCTTTCACGTTCTTTCATCGGTTGCATTCATTTAAAACATCCTCCTATCTTTTAAAATGCCCAGACGGGTTTAAAAAACCAATTTCCCAGGTATTTCCCTCTCCTTTTGCATGTTCATAAGTTCTTTGGATTATTGATACTACTTTGTGAAAGGGGCTAATCTGGGTTATTTTTATTGTGTCTTCCACTCTTTTGCAGGTTTACATATTTCTTAGCACGAGGCCCAATCTCTTTGGCCGGCTGGAAAGCTTGGAGATCAAAAGATTCTAAATCTTATTCTGCAGAAGCTATGACGGTCCATCACAGGCGCGTTAGAGTGTTGTAGCGGTCTATCGTGAGACCGTCACAGTTCTGTGACGCGCCATCCTTCAACCGTTACATCTGACGGAGCTGCAGTTTCCTGATTATTTTTCTCTCCCGTGGCGGGTGCATCATCCTCCTATTCCAAGGTATTGATTAGGTCTTTGGCTTGTTGTTTTTACCTTGGTGGCGATCACATCTTTCCTTAGTTTGGGCATTAGCTTTCTCTTTTGTCATATCTCTTCTTTACTTTTGCTTGTTCCACCTCTGCGGTGTGTTTTCCTTTATTCTTTATTCCATGCTCCGGCGTGTGTTTTTCTTTCCTTGCTTAGTTTAGTTTTGATTGAGATAGCATGCCCATGCTAGAGCTTGTTTTGGTTGCCTAGGTTCATGATTCACATGTTCATAGGTTGATTGATTTCATTACTTGGCTCGTTATCTGCTCATAGTTGGCATCATAGCCCATCTTGCAAAAGAAGGGGCACATTAAAACCAACAGGCCTCGGTGCCGTACACCAGCTGAAAGAGACTTTCACCGGTTGCCGTTCTAGGAGTCGTTTTGTGTGACCAAAGTATGTTCGGCAATTCCTCAAGCCAGCTGCCCTTGGCTTTGCCGAGCCTGGTCTTGATGCCTTTTAAGATAGTCTTATTGGCATTTTCGACCAGCCCGTTAGCCTGAGGGTGGGCGACCGAGGTGAAGTGATTGCGAATGTTTAGGTCGGCGCATCTGTCTCAGAAATAATGAGAATCAAATTGCCAACCTTTATCGTTCACTATCACCCAGAGGATGCCGTAGCGACAGATGATCGACTTCCAGACGAAACTCCAGACGACTATCTCGGTGATCCTAGCTGTGGCTTCGGCCTCGATCCACTTGGTGAAGTAATCGATGGCGACGATGACGAACTTCTTCTGGGCCTGAGCTGTAGGAAATGGCCCGAGGATGTCGATTCCCCACCGAGCAAAAGGATAAGGCTCGGCTAGGGTGACGAGCTCTATTGCCGGCTGATGGACCAAGTGGTCAAATCGCTGGCATCGGTCACAGTGTTGTACGTAGGTCGAGCAGTCGCGTTGCAGAGTGGTCCACCAGTAACCTTGCCGTAGCAAGATCCTTTTGAGCGACCTCCCTCCTAAATGCACTCCGCACAGGCCTTCGTGAACCTCTTGAATCGCTCGGTTGGCTTCAGCAGTACTGAGGCTCTTTAGGAGAGGACCGGAGAAGGATTTTCGGTATAAAGTGCCGTCCAGAATGACGAATCGCCGAGCTTGGTACTTCAATCTCTGGGCTTCCCGGGGGTCAGGAGGTTCTTGAGAGTCTTGGAGCCACGATAGGTAGGGGGTACGCCAATCGCTTGGGGAGGCCGAGTCAACAGCCAGGAGCTCCGAATCAATGCTCGGTCGCTCTAGCTCTTCAAGAAGGACCGATCGAGTACCCTCGAGGTCAAGAGAGGAGGCCAGCCGAGAGAGGGCATCCGCTCGGGAGTTTTCTTCTCGAGCTATTCGGACTACCTCAAAACACTCAAACTGTTGTGCCACGGCTCTGACCAGCTGGAGGTATTTGACCATCGGTGCTTCATGAGCTTCGTAATCGCCATTGACCTGGCTAGCGACCAGTTGGGAGTCAGTGTGAATTCTGACTCACTCAGCCCCCAGCTGTCGGGCCATGGGGGCTCCTGAGATAAGGGCTTCGTACTCGGAGGCGTTATTGGATGTCTGGAAGTTGAACTTGAAGGCATATTGTAGCTCTGCTCCTTCGGGGGACTTCAGCAGGATGCCGGCGCGGCTCCCTGCCGAGTTGGAGGATCCGTCGATGAACAATTCCCAAGTTGGCCCGGGCGCGGACGGAGATTTTTTTTCGGTCAGGATGGTGCCCTCGGCGATGAAGTCAGCGAGCACCTATCCTTTGATAACCGAGCGAGGTCGATACGATATATCGTAGGCCCCGAGCAAGATGGCCCACTTAACGAGGCGTCTCGAGGCTTCAGGGTGAGCAAGGATCCTCTTCAGTGGTTCGTCGGTCAGCACGATGATGGAGTGCCCTTGGAAATAGGGTCGGAGGCGCTTGGCTGAGGTAACCAACGCTAGCATGAGTTTCTCAATTGCGGGGTACCTTCTTTCAGCCTCGTTGAGCACCTTGCTAGTGTAGTAGACCGGTCTCTCGACTCCCGAGTTATTTCTGACCAGGACCGAGCTAACTGTGGATGGAGTTGCCGATAGATAGAGATGCAAGGCTTCACTTGGGACAGGCTTGGAAAGCACCAGGGGTGAAGCCAAGAACTCTTTAAGCTTGACGAAAGCTCTTTGGCATTCCTCGTCCCATGTGAACGTAGCAGATGCCATTTTGGGCCCCCTCAACAGTTTGAAGAAGGGTAGGCATCGTTCGGCCGCACGGGATAGGAATCTGCAGAGCACGGCAATGCGCCCGGTAAGGTGTTGAACATCCTTGATGCAGGTGGGTGGGCACATGTTCAGGATGGCCTGGACTTTGTCGGGGTTGGCCTCGATCTCACATTGGGTCACCAAGAAGCCCAGAAATTTCCCGGATCTTACTCCGAAGGCACACTTGGTGGGGTAAAGCTTCATATTGTATCTCAGGAGGATGTCGAAGGTCTCTGCTAGGTCGTCGAAGTGGTCCTCGGCCTTGTTGAGTAGTGGATAGCGGCTCTAGAGGGGAGGGGTGAGTAGATCTACCCGTCTTTTGGCAATGCAACCCCCTTTAAAGCTAGATAATGATAATAGCAGCGGAATATAACTAGCTAAATGAAAAAACACAATGATTTGCTTAGAAAGATGATTATGCAATATAGAGATTGAACCTAAGCATGCATCCAACACAAAGCAGTCGCACAATCAAACCACAACACACGAGATTTTAAGGTGGTTCGGACTGAATCCCCAGTCCTACGTCCACCCCTCACCAAATCTGGTAAGGCTCCACTAGTGCCACACACTGAACCGCAAATCGAAAAGATCTCCGATTGCCTTCCCACTAACCACCGGTAGGGAAGTCAATCACTACAGATCGGACAACTTCCGATTGCCTTCCTACTAACCACCGGTAGGGACGATCTTCAGTTTCAATTGTTTGAATGAAATGGAAAAAGAACAAGATATAAAAACACTCAAACAAGATATAGAATATGCTCAAAGTGAAAAGATCTTGTCTGAGATTGCTGGAGCTTGAATCTGATGCTTCAATGGTATCTTCTTCCTTGTGAAATGATCTTCTTTGGATCACCTTGAGTTGATGAAGAAGATAAAGGATGTAGATTTGATCTCCCTCGAAAACCTTGTGAAATCAGCTTCCTTGGATCACCTTGATAGCCTTGCTTGCTTCTGCACTTCCTTGGAGATTGCTTGCTTTAATATGAGCTTGAAACACCTTGAAATGGATGAAGAACTTCTTCACGAAGTACTGTTCATGGCTACAGTACCTCTTCCTCCAAGCCTCCTTTGATCTCCCTTGATCCCTCTTTCTTTGAATCCCCTTTGAGTTGATGGAAGAGATAATGGATGCAACCTTGAACCTTGATTGCTTCTACACCTTCTTAGAGGTTGATGGATTCAGAAATAAGCTTGAATCACCTTGGATGGATGAAGAACTCCAGCCCGAAGCACTGTTCACGAAGGTGCTACAGTACCCGCGAATCACCTCCTCTAGCCTCCCTTGATCTCTCTTGTTCCAATTGAAGCATTAGGGTTTCTAACCCCTCATGTGTTGGTTTTATAGACTTTGAATGGTCCTTGGACATCCCCCAGACCAGATCCACAATCCATGGGGGATTGGATGACTTTGGGGTAAAACAAATACAAGGAAAGGGGCTCTTCTCGAAGTGGAAAACAAAGTCAACATTGTTGGCTCGGGGCTGGTGGTCGACCGCTACTGAGAAACCTGCAGACGGATGGTCCCTGGAATTTCCGGTCGACCGCTACTGGGCTTACGATCGACCGCCCCTGTGCTGGCGGTCGACCGCCAGCTTGGCAGTCCCCGAGTTATTCCGGGTCAGTCCGTTAACCCCTTTAGCTCCATCGCTTGAGTCCTTTAGCAGCCCGTTCTCATATCTGCGTGCGAGGGCGCAATCATTAAGCTTTCACTTTTACCATCTCCACTCCATTCCTTGGCATATCTGTCATAAAAGAACATCAAATAGTTTAGTCATATAAGAGTGGTAAAACATCAATGACTTATCGATGTGAAACCACCCTTGGACCTATTTTGCAAGCATTCAAGTTGGGCAGCGGACTCACACTAGCGAGCTCACTCGCTTGGCTCACATTAGTGCCCGAAGGCAACTTGGCGATGATGGAGAGGGTCCGAGGCAGGTCCTTGAGGCTCCAAAGGTTGGCTAGCTTGGGGAGAACCCCAAATGGGCCTGGGATGCCCAAATCATGGGTGGCCAGCACGCCAAGGGTGTGGGATGTAATGGTTCACTCACAACTCGCCCGCGGTGGTCACTCACGGCACTAGCAATTTAGGGCCGAGCTCTCATTCACCGTCTGACGAAACAATGGCGATAATACTATGCTAGCAATGAATTGAAACCAGCCAAGAGAGGGACCGAGGCTCACCTAGCCGGCGTGAAGACGCCAACTCCAGCCGGAGACGGGGGCGAGCGGGGAGGCGTGGGTATGCACCCGCACGCCGCGCCGATGAAGCTTCAAACCTGAAATTTAAGATTTACATGCACTACGCCCCTTGCAAGGGGGTTGGACTAGGGGTGGGGGTTCAAATTAAAACCAAAATAATTCTCCACGCAGGGAGGGGCCTTCATCCGGCCAAGCGGGAGGGGAGAAACGGGGAAAGTATGCCGAATGAAGACCGAGATCGGTTCAGTCTTCTCTCTGCGAGTGCTGATAGTCAGTCGAAGATGTTGCTGCTGTGACTTCTCCCGAATTTTGTTGGGGACAAAACCACTTGGAGAATCTTCGTATCTAAAACAGGGTGACTCCAGAATTTTGTAAATTTCTTCAGGCACCGCTGCTTGTCGGGGTGGGGGCTTGAACAGGGTGGCAGACCCTCGGATCTGACAATTTTAGGTTCCCAACAGCAGGAAGAAGATGGCGCCACGACCGCTCCTGAGCTTAGAATCAGGTACCGCTGGAGTCGTTGGAACCGCTGACGAGTCCTCTTCGAAGCAAGACCAACGGGGATGCCAGCTGATGTTGGGGTCGACCGGTGGGCTCTGAACACTGAGGAGGGGTCGGTGCAGACTGAGTGGAGGTAGATCAGAGCACCTGGAGGAAGAAATTAATAACTCTTGCGAACGGATGCCGATTGGAGTTCCGCCTTGATTCTGAAAGTAGATAGGTCCAAAAAGATCTTTGCAGAAGAACTTTTGTCCTGATTCACGCTGGATTTGTCGTGGCAGAGCTTCCAATCACGTTCAGGTGCTCTGTCAGGAGAGCTTCGCGCAGTCGAGGGAGAACGGCTCTCTCGGGCAGCTCGGTGCTCAGACGACAACGAAACCACCGTCGTTGCAAGAAGACAGGCATACGCTTCGTGGGTACCTCTTGGGCCTTCATATTCATGGGAGGTGGTCAGGGTGGCCGCTGCTAGCAGGTGATCCTATGTAGGTCGCCAGTCTAGATGGTGGAAGGGGGGGTGATGGAGAAGAACAATGGGAGAGTGGAGGAGATGAGAGAGAGGGGGGGGGGCGACCTAGGGCTGTGGAGGGAAGGGGGATTTCGAATTTCAAAGGCCTAGGGAGGTGGAGGGGTGCTTGGGGTAGTGGGAAGGGTGCTTGGGAAAGTGGGAGGGGTAGTTGGGGGTTGGGTGGTGAGGAGAGGATTGGTGGAGGGGGTCTTGGGAAGGGGGGGAGTATTGATGAGGGTTGTGTGGAATGGGAAGAGGCTTTAATGGGGTAGGTGGGGAGTGGAGGTGGTTGGGAAGGGAGGAGAGAGAAAAATTTCGAAATTAGGGTGGGGAGGAGAGAGAATGGGGTTCGCCCCCTTTAGAGAGAGAGAGAAGAGAGAGAGAGAGAGGGGAATCCACCCCAATAGAGAGAGAGATAATGAGAGAGAGGTCTAGTGGGATTTGGAATTCTGGATTTCAATATTCATGCAAAAGTTATTACATATGAGATGAGTGGGGGCCTATTTATAGGCATTGGACTTTTCCTAGGACGAAAATGACCCTGACTAAACAACTATTGACCAAGCACTCCAAGGGAGGGGCGCCCCTGGGCCTAGCCCATTAGTTGGGCCCAATAGCCTAACAAACCAACACAATGACACAAGACTTTGGTAGATAACCTACTAACCTAGGTACATGACTCAAATAAAGGGAAAATTACATGATGATGACTCAAATAAAATGTAAAAATTACATGACTAGACTCATAAAATTATGACGAACATAATGGCGCACGCTGATGAGCAATCCGACCCTCAAAAGAAGTGGAGGGGGCGAGGGATGCCCCCATCATACCCCCGGGGTGGGGAAAACTTGACCCCGTCGAGTATGGGTCCACTGGGGAAGTAGTACACCAAAATGCAGCTCCGGGCGAACCACGATCTCCAAACTCAACCTTCACTCATAGCCGGAGAAGGGCGCTTCAGCTCGTCAAAGTGGCTCGGACACACCCTCATGCTGGCGATGGGATCTTGCTTGCCTGGTATTGCCGCCGTGTGCTCACGTCGGGCTCTCAGTCTAATTTGTGGTGGCACTCCGAGGGTGTCGCTCGCAAGGATAGGTGTAAGCTCAAGGCACTCACTAGGATCCACCACGGTGCCCTTAGAGGGTGCCGGATCTGTCATATGAGAAATGGGGTGAATCCCAAAACCCATCGGTAAGTCCAACCCGCAAGTCAGGTTGCCAAAATCACTCGGAACTTGACAAGGTCCAAGTCCTCGTGCACTCAAATTGGAGGTGACCCTAGGGTAGAGCCACTCCAAAGTCATCATCGTCAAGTTACCAACTTGGAATTCCAAGTGGCGCCCATGTGTTTTTGCCCGCTTGTTGTGAATCTCACCGCTTGTTGCTTGATACTTGCTCGGATGCATATGCCATGCACTATGATGCGGTGTGAGTAGACAATGTATGGTATGCAAAGGTGGTCCAGGGCAACCACATATAGACCTATCATGCATTGATGTTATGAAGACTTTGAATGATTTGGGAGGACCGGGGCATCCATAGGTGTCCCTCTTATGAGTGAGTGTGATGAATGTTGGAGGACCCGGACACCCATGTAGGTTCCTAGCATACATAAAACCAATGGTGAATTGGGGAGGACCGTTACACCCAAATAGGGACCACTCATGCTTCCTACTTGACATGTGGGTGATGTGAATGAATAGACCTGACTTTCTAATCATGCCAAGTGGTGTGTTGTGCCAAGACTTATGCACTCCTATCCTAGAGATGACCTCCATGTGCATGGGTGTGGGGTGGCCCTTGATCTTCTATGTGAAAGGGTCGAAAGGATCTAGGAAGGTGGGTATCATGGAGAGGGGCTCTTCATTGTTTCCTAAGTGTATTTCACCCATGGTCATGGTTCCCTTGGTGTGGACCGGGTCTTAGGAGAGGTGGGGCTTGGTCCAACATGGTTGGTTGGGGTAGGAAAAGGTTGGTGGTGAGTAAGGTGGGTGGGTATAGGAAGGGATCGAAGGGGTCATGATAAGGGTCACTTAGGGAGAGGAACTCTAGGTCCTCATGGTCCTCACATAGTGGTGATTCATCCTCCTCTAGTGAAATAATTGGGCCGAAGTTTTTGGTGGGATGGTCGGCCATGAATGGAGGGCTCGACGTACTACCCGAGATAAGCAACTCTAATTTATGGATAGCATCGGGCTTATCGGGTATATGGAGGAATAAGAGAAGGTCACTAGTGTAGCAACCAATGGTGCACATTGAGGTGATGGACCCTATGCATAGGTGTAGGAGGCCAAGGCTCCTAGGTTGTTCGACCCTAGGGGTCAACATGCTAGTCATCTCTAATTGCCATGCTAAGCCCTTGAGAAGGTCCTCTAAGGTCTCCACTTGATAGGACGCTTGGATTGTGGTGTGATAGGAGAACAAGGGCACTATGGGAAGGTCTTGTTCTATGGGAGGGAAAACATGGGATATGATGGGGGTGATTTGGTCACTCCTTTAGCCATCTAGCTAGGGGCCCATCTATGATTATGGTGCCATTTGTGAAGGTTTGTGGCTCTTGAAGATCCAGACTATTTGAAGTGGTGAAGGGTTGCGGCTCTTCCTTACTATTGGTGTGAACTTGGGCTTCCTTATGGGCGGGGAGAGGGTCCGGGCTAGCAACTATTCTTTATGTGAGTGGGTGTGGCCTCCTTTCTCAAGGGAATGGGAAGGTCTTGTGGAGATGGGGTGATGATGGTTGGGGCATGGTGCACTCGGGGTGGTGAGTGAGGTCGAACTTTGTTTGGGAGTGGAAGTAGTGGTGGCCTAGGTTGGGGTAGGGTTGGGGTTGGAAGTGGAAGGTGGGTTGGGCGAGGGGGTTTAGGTTGGTTGGCCTTGCGAGGTGCATCTTTCTTTGGGGGTGATGGAGGGATAGTGGTGGGGTTCAAGGGAGCTTGTGGGATATGGGTTTGGTGGGGGAATTTGGGTTGGGGGGTGGTGGTCGTCATGGGCCTAGGTGGAGGGGTGGTCATGGGGCCCAATTGGGTTTGTGGAGCTATGGTTGTGGTGAGAATTTGTAGGTAGGGTGTAGATGTGGTGGTCGGGATAGGATAGGTGGGAAGTGGTGGGGATTGGGGGATTAGGTTCTTGGGTTGGTCGGGTGGGGATGGTGGAGTTGAAATGCTCCTTGGGCTTTGGTGATCCGGGTAGGAGGGGAAACCATATCTTGCCCTAAGTTGTTCCTTCATATACTCCCATGTGGTGAGTAGAGCTTCCCTTCTAATTATCCTTAAGCCTTCAATTTTAACCCAATGAGTTTGAGCCCTTTTGGTTAGTTGCATTTTGGCACATTGAACCTTCCTATCCTCGGATAGGGGGGGGATTCCTTTCAAAGTAATGGTCCATTGTAGCTTCCCAATCTAAATATTCTCTAGGAAAAGTTCCATCAAAGCTGGGAAGTGGGAGAGGGACCATTCTATCGTCCGTCCTTGGGGTGGGCCCATTTTCTCCAAGTTGGTTGAGTCGACCCGATATGTTATCAAGCCGCTCATTGGCATAGGTCAAGGCTTTCATGAGGTAGTTGACATGGCCAGGGAGGTTATGTGTATTAGTGGTAGGCATCCCTTGGTGGTTTGGACTTATGGAGAGGGCCGATTGGTAAGGTCGGTATGAGGTAGCCATACTAGTGGACAAGAGATGCAACCGAGGACTATAAATGCATAAACATGCCCTAGGACCAACTTGATAGAGATAAGTTGTGAACTTGCTCTGATACCGCTTGATGTGAAACCACCTATGGACCTATTTTACAAGTATTCAAGTTGGGCAGCGGACTCACACTAGCGAGCTCACTCGCTTGGCTCACATTAGTGCCCGAAGGCAACTTGGCGATGATGGAGAGGGTTCGAGGCGGGTCCTTGAGGCTCCAAAGGTTGGCTAGCTTGGGGAGAATCCCAAATGGGCCTGGGATGCCCAAATCATGGGCGGCCAGCACACCAAGGGTGTGGGATGTAATGGTTCACTCACAACTCGCCCGCGGTGGTCACTCACGGCACTAGCAATTTAGGGCCGAGCTCTCATTCACCGTCCGACGAAACAATGGCGATAATACTATGCTAGCAATGAATTGAAACCAGCCAAGAGAGGGACCGAGGCTCACCTAGCCAGCGTAAAGACGCCGACTCCGGCCGGAGACGGGGGCGAGCGGGGAGGCATGGGTATGCACCCGCACGCCGCGCCGATGAAGCTTCGAACCTGAAATTTAAGATTTACATGCACTACGCCCCTTGCAAGGGGGTTAGACTAGGGGTGGGGGTTCAAATTACAACCAAAATATTTCTCCACGCAGGGAGGGGCCTTCAGCCGGACAAGCGGGGAAGGGAGAAACGGGGAAAGTATGCCGAATGAAGACCGAGATCGGTTCAGTCTTCTCTCTGCGAGTGCTGACAGTTGATCAAAGATGTTGCTGCTGTAACTTCCCCTGAATGTTTTTGGGGACGAAAACACTTGGAGAATCTTCGTATCTGGAACAGGGTGACTCCAGAATTTTGTAAATTTCTTCAGGCACCGCTGCTGGTTGGGGTGGGGGCTTGAACAGGGTGGCAGACCCTCGGATCTGACAGTTTCAGGTTCCCAACAGCAGGAAGAAGATGGTGCCACGACCGATCCCTAGCTCAGAATCAGGTACCGCTGGAGTCGTTGGAACCGTTGACGAGTCCTCTTCGAAGCAAGACCAACAGGGATGCTAGCTGATGTCAGGGTCAACCGGTGGGCTCTGAACACTGAGGAGGGGTCGGGGCAGACTGAGTGGAGGTAGATCTGAGCGCCTGGAGGAAGAAATTAATAACTCTTGCGAACGGATGCCGATTGGAGTTCCGCCTCTTGATTCTGAAAGTAGATAGGTCCAAAAAGATCTTTTCAGAAGAATTTTTGTCCTGATTCATGCTGGATTTGTCGTGGAAGAGCTTCCAATCACGTTCAGGTGCTCTGTCAGGAGAGCTTCGCGCAGTCGAGGGAGAACGGCTCTCTCGGGCAGCTCGATGCTCAGACGACAACGAAACCACCGCGGTTGCGAAGAAGACAGGCAGACACTTCTGTGGGTACCTCTTGGGCCTTCATATTTGCAGGGTGGTGGTCAGGGTGGCCACTGCTAGCATGTGATCCTCTGTAGGTTGCCAGTCTAGATGGTGGAAGGTGGGGGTGATGGAGAAGAACAATGGGAGAGTGGAGGAGATGAGAGAGAGGGGGGGGGGCGACCTAGGGCTATGGAGGGAAGAGGGATTTCGAAATTCAGAGGCCTAGGGAGGTGGAGGGGTGCTTGGGGTAGTGGGAAGGGTGCTTGGGAAAGTGGGAGGGGTAGTTGGGGGTTGGGTGGTGAGGAGAGGATTGGTGGAGGGGGTCTTGGGAAGGGGGGGAGTATTGATGAGGGTTGTGGGGAATGGGAAGAGGCTTTAATGGGGTAGGTGGGGAGTGGAGGTGGTTGGGAAGGGAGGAGAGAGAAAAATTTTGAAATTAGGGTGGGGAGGAGAGAGAATGGGGTTCGCCCCCTTTAGAGAGAGAGAGAAGAGAGAGAGAGAGAGAGAGAGGAGAATCCACCCCAATAGAGAGAGATAATGAGAGAGAGGTCTTGTGGGATTTGGAATTCTGGATTTCAATATTCATGCAAAAGTTATTACATATGAGATGAGTGGGGGCCTATTTATAGGCATTGGACTTTTCCTAGGACGAAAATGACCCTGACTAAACAACTATTGACCAAGCACTCCAAGGGAGGGGCGCCCCTGGGCCTAGCCCATTAGTTGGGCCCAATAGCCTAACAAACCAACACAATGACACAAGACTTTGGTAGATAACCTACTAACCTAGGTACATGACTCAAATAAAGGGAAAATTACATGATGATGACTCAAATAAAATGTAAAAATTACATGACTAGACTCATAAAATTATGACGAACACAATGGCGCACGCTGATGAGCAATCCGACCCTCAAAAGAAGTGGAGGGGGCGAGGGATGCCCCCATCATACCCCCGGGGTGGGTGAAACTTGACCCCGTCGAGTATGGGTCCACTGGGGAAGTAGTACACCAAAATGCAGCTCCGGGCGAACCACGATCTCCAAACTCAACCTTCGCTCATAGCCGGAGAAGGGCGCTTCAGCTCGTCAAAGTGGCTCAGACACACCCTCATGCTGGCGATGGGATCTTGCTTGCCTGGTATTGCCGCCGTGTGCTCACGTCGGGCTCTCAGTCTAATTTGTGGTGGCACTCCGAGGGTGTCTCTCGCAAGGATAGGTGTAAGCTCAAGGCACTCACTAGGATCCACCACGGTGCCCTTACAGGGTGCCGGATCTGCCATATGAGAAATGGGGTGAATCCCAAAACCCATCGGTAAGTCCAACCCGCAAGTCAGGTTGCCAAAATCACTCGGAACTTGACAAGGTCCAAGTCCTCGTGCCCTCAAATTGGAGGTGACCCTAGGGTAGAGCCACTCCAAAGTCATCATCGTCAAGTTACCAACTTGGAATTCCAAGTGGCGCCCATGTGTTTTTGCCCGCTTGTTGTGAATCTCACCGCTTGTTGCTTGATACTTGCTCGGATGCATATGCCATGCACTATGATGCGGTGTGAGTAGACAATGTATGGTATGCAAAGGTGGTCCAGGGCAACCACATATAGACCTATCATGCATTGATGTTATGAAGACTTTGAATGATTTGGGAGGACCGGGGCATCCATAGGTGTCCCTCTTATGAGTGAGTGTGATGAATGTTGGAGGACCCGGACACCCATGTAGGTTCCTAGCATACATAAAACCAATGATGAATTGGGGAGGACCGTTACACCCAAATAGGGACCACTCATGCTTCCTACTTGACATGTGGGTGATGTGAATGAATGGACCTGACTTTCTAATCATGCCAAGTGGTGTGTTGTGCCAAGACTTATGCACTCCTATCCTAGAGATGACCTCCATGTGCATGGGTGTGGGGTGGCCCTTGATCTTCTATGTGAAAGGGTCGAAAGGATCTAGGAAGGTGGGTATCATGGAGAGGGGCTCTTCATTGTTTCCTAAGTGTATTTCACCCATGGTCATGGTTCCCTTGGTGTGGACCGGGTCTTGGGAGAGGTGGGCTTGGTCCAACATGGTTGGTTGGGGTAGGAAAAGGTTGGTGGTGAGTAAGGTGGGTGGGTATAGGAAGGGATCGAAGGGGTCATGATAAGGGTCACTTAGGGAGAGGAACTCTAGGTCCTCATGGTCCTCACATAGTGGTGATTCATCCTCCTCTAGTGAAATAATTGGGCCGAAGTTTTTGGTGGGATGGTCGGCCATGAATGGAGGGCTCGACGTTCTACCCGAGATAAGCAACTCTAATTTATGGATAGCATCGGGCTTATCGGGTATAGGGAGGAATAAGAGAAGGTCACTAGTGTAGCAACCAATGGTGCACATTGAGGTGATGGACCCTATGCATAGGTGTAGGAGGCCAAGGCTCCTAGGTTGTTCGACCCTAGGGGTCAACATGCTAGTCATCTCTAATTGCCATGCTAAGCCCTTGAGAAGGTCCTCTAAGGTCTCCACTTGATAGGACGCTTGGATTGTGGTGTGATAGGAGAACAAGGGCACTATGGGAAGGTCTTGTTCTATGGGAGGGAAAACATGGGATATGATGGGGGTGATTTGGTCTCTCCTTTAGCCATCTAGCTAGGGGCCCATCTATGATTATGGTGCCATTTGTGAAGGTTTGTGGCTCTTGAAGATCCAGACTATTTGAAGTGGTGAAGGGTTGAGGCTCTTCCTTACTATTGGTGTGAACTTGGGCTTCCTTATGGGCGGGGAGAGGGTCCGGGCTAGCAACTATTCTTATGTGAGTGGGTGTGGCCTCCTTTCTCAAGGGAATGGGAAGGTCTTGTGGAGATGGGGTGATGATGGTTGGGGCATGGTGCACTCGGGGTGGTGAGTGGGGTCGAACTTTGTTTGGGAGTGGAAGTAGTGGTGGCCTAGGTTGGGGTAGGGTTGGGGTTGGAAGTGGAAGGTGGGTTGGGCGAGGGGGTTTAGGTTGGTTGGCCTTGCGAGGTGCATCTTTCTTTGGGGGTGATGGAGGGATAGTGGTGGGGTTCAAGGGAGCTTGTGGGATATGGGTTTGGTGGGGGAATTTGGGTTGGGGGGTGGTGGTCGTCATGGGCCTAGGTGGAGGGGTGGTCATGGGGCCCAATTGGGTTTGTGGAGCTATGGTTGTGGTGAGAATTTGTAGGTAGGGTGTAGATGTGGTGGTCGGGATAGGATAGGTGGGAAGTGGTGGGGATTGGGGGATTAGGTTCTTGGGTTGGTCGGGTGGGGATGGTGGAGTTGAAATGCTCCTTGGGCTTTGGTGATCCGGGTAGGAGGGGAAACCATATCTTGCCCTAAGTTGTTCCTTCATATACTCCCATGTGGTGAGGAGAGCTTCCCTTCTAATTATCCTTAAGCCTTCAATTTTAACCCAATGAGTTTGAGCCCTTTTGGTTAGTTGCATTTTGGCACATTGAACCTTCCTATCCTCGGATAGGGGATTCCTTTCAAAGTAATGGTCCATTGTAGCTTCCCAATCTAAATATTCTCTAGGAAAAGTTCCATCAAAGCTGGGAAGTGGGAGAGGGACCATTCTATCGTCCGTCCTTGGGGTGGGCCCATTTTCTCCAAGTTGGTTGAGTCGACCCGATATGTTATCAAGCCGCTCATTGGCATAGGTCAAGGCCTTCATGAGGTAGTTGACATGGCCAGGGAGGTTATGTGTGTTAGTGGTAGGCATCCCTTGGTGGTTTGGACTTATGGAGAGGGCCGATTGGTAAGGTCGGTATGAGGTAGCCATACTAGTGGACAAGAGATGCAACCGAGGACTATAAATGCATAAACATGCCCTAGGACCAACTTGATAGAGACAAGTTGTGAACTTGCTCTGATACCGCTTGATGTGAAACCACCTATGGACCTATTTCACAAGCATTCAAGTTGGGCAGCGGACTCACACTAGCGAGCTCACTCGCTTGGCTCACATTAGTGCCCGAAGGCAACTTGGCGATGATGGAGAGGGTTCGAGGCGGGTCCTTGAGGCTCCAAAGGTTGGCTAGCTTGGGGAGAACCCCAAATGGGCCTGGGATGCCCAAATCATGGGCGGCCAGCACACCAAGGGTGTGGGATGTAATGGTTCACTCACAACTCACCCGCGGTGGTCACTCACGGCACTAGCAATTTAGGGCCGAGCTCTCATTCACCGTCCGACGAAACAATGGCGATAATACTATGCTAGCAATGAATTGAAACCAGCCAAGAGAGGGACCGAGGCTCACCTAGCCAGCGTGAAGACGCCGACTCCGGCCGGAGACGGGGGCGAGCGGGGAGGCGTGGGTATGCACCCGCACGCCGCGCCGATGAAGCTTCGAACCTGAAATTTAAGATTTACATGCACTACGCCCCTTGCAAGGGGGTTAGACTAGGGGTGGGGGTTCAAATTACAACCAAAATATTCCTCCACGCAGGGAGGGGCCTTCAGCCGGACAAGCGGGGAGGGGAGAAACGGGGAAAGTATGCCGAATGAAGACCGAGATCGGTTCAGTCTTCTCTCTACGAGTGCTGATAGTTGATCGAAGATGTTGCTGCTGTAACTTCCCCTGAATGTTTTTGGGGACGAAACCACTTGGAGAATCTTCGTATCTGGAACAGGGTGACTCCAGAATTTTGTAAATTTCTTCAGGCACCACTGCTGGTTGGGGTGGGGGCTTGAACAGGGTGGCAGACCCTCGGATCTGACAGTTTCAGGTTCCCAACAGCAGGAAGAAGACGGTGCCACGACCGCTCCCTAGCTCAAAATCAGGTACCGCTGGAGTCGTTGGAACCTTTGACGAGTCCTCTTCGAAGAAAGACTGACGGGGATGCCAGTTGATGTTGGGGTCGACCGGTGGGCTCTGAACACTGAGGAGGGGTCGGTGCAGACTGAGTGAAGGTAGATCCGAGCGCCTGGAGGAAAAAATTAATAACTCTTGCGAACAGATGTTGATTGGAGTTCCGCCTCTTGATTATGAAAGTAGACAGGTCTAAGAAGATCTTTTCAGAAGAACTTTTGTTCTGATTCATGCTGGATTTGTCGTGGAAGAGCTTCCAATCACATTCAGGTGCTCTGTCAGGAGAGCTTCGCGCAGTCGAGGGAGAACGGCTCTCTCGGGCAGCTTAGTGCTCGGACGACAACGAAACCACCGCCGTTGCGAAGAAGATAGGCAGACGCTTCCGTGGGTATCTCTTGGGCCTTCAGATTCGCGGGGAGGTGGTCGGGGTGGCCGCTGCTAGTAGGTGATCCTCTGCAGGTCACCAGTCTAGATGGTGGAAGGTGGGGGTGATGGAGAAGAACAATGGGAGAGTGGATGAGATGAGAGAGAGGGGGGGCGACCTAGGGCTGTGGAGGGAAGGGAGCTTTCGAAATTCAAAGGCCTAGGGAGGTGGTGGGGTGCTTGGGGTAGTGGGAAGGGTGCTTGGGAAAGTGGGAGGGGTAGTTGGGGGTTGGGTGGTGAGGAGAGGATTGGTGGAGGGGGTCTTGGGAAGGGGGGGAGTATTGATGAGGGTTATGGGGAATGGGAAGAGGCTTTAATGGAGTAGGTGGGGAGTGGAGGTGGTTGGGATGGGAGGAGAGAGAAAATTTTCAAAATTGGGGTGGGGAGGAGAGAGAATGGGGTTCGCCCCCTTTAGAGAGAGAGAAGAGAGAGAGAGAGAGGGGAATCCACCCCAATAGAGAGAGAGATAATGAGAGAGAGGTCTAGTGGGATTTGGAATTCTGGATTTCAATATTCTTACAAAAGTTGTTACATATGAGATGAGTGGGGGCCTATTTATAGGCATTGGACTTTTCCTAGGATGAAAATGACCCTCACTAAACAACTATTGACCAAGCACTCTAAGGGAGGGGCGCCCCTGGGCCTAGCCCATTAGTTGGGCCCAATAGCCTAACAAACCAACACAATGACACAAGACTTTGGTAGATAACCTACTAAGCTAGGTACATGACTCAATTAAAGGGAAAATTACATGATGATGACTCAAATAAAATGTAAAAATTACATGACTAGACTCATAAAATTATGATGAACACAATGGCGCACGTTGATGAGCAATCGAGCCTCAAAAGAAGTGGAGGGGGCGAGGGATGCCCCCATCACTTATAGTGTTTAGCCATTATCAAAACCACCAATATTAAACAACTCAAATGACCACAGGATGATGTCGAATGACCTAAGTGACCACAAGATGACTCAAATGACCACAGGGGCACAACATTCTCCCCCTTTTTGATGATGGCAACACTGTGAGTCATTATGTGACAGTAATATCCAAGAGGGCAAAGTTTATGACATATGCGACATGTGCAGCTCAAGATCCATGATAGTGAAAGCATGTGAATGCGGATATATATGCATGGATGATCAAAGCATGTGAATGCTATGCACAATCCCCCATCACATATGAAGACTCAAAGCTCACAAGGTTCTCTCCCCTGTGGACTCTCTCCTGGCCACAATTCATTCTCCCCCTTTGACAACTCACAAAGGCCGCACAAAGGACAGACAAAAGTATTAGCTCATAAAGAACTCACAACAAGACATTTTCTCCCCCTTTGACAGCAACAAAAAGGAGGGATAAGGTAGAGAAGGTGACAAATGTCTGTGAGACCAGAGCTGAAAGGAGTTGAGAGCAAGGCATTATATGCAAACGTGAACCAGACCGTGAGCAACATATATGGTTCAAAGTGATGGGAATCAACACCGAGCATGTACATTTTATTTTGCCTTTATGTCCTTTAGTTTATTTGTATATCCACGGGAAAGTATATGCACAATTGTGCGGCTTTATAAGCCAATGCGTCATTCCCACGGATTGTTTGGGTTTCTTTGTAATTTGTCAGTAGGACCAGCAAGGCGGCCCTCAGCCCTTTCCCATTGGTCCATGTCACTCATGTGGGGCTGGTCAACCATCCTAGGTGGCCATCTAGAAGGGTTGAATGTCAAATGCCGCATGGGTAGACAAGTGGTTAAATTGGTCCAAGGTAGGTCACCTACCTTCACCTACCATACCCCTTGGTCAAGGGGGCGCCCCTCTCCCCTTATTATTGTATTAATTTTTGTGTGTGTTTCACACTTAATCCCAGCCCTTCAATCCCCACCCCTAGATCCAAGGGTTCACATTGCATTTGATGTGAATCATATAAAAGATTGTATTTTCATATGAATATTAATGAAAAATCAGAATTTTTGTTGTAATCCAAGAAGCTTGGTGCCCCCCCAGCTCCTCCCCTCTGGTTCATCTCCTCCAACCTCCAATTCTAGAGTGGTTTCTACCTCCTATCCCATCTCCTCTATCTCCGGTGATCATCTGTGCTGCCGCCGCCGCCGTTCGTGCCGCCTTCGAGCCGCCGCAGAGCCGTCTTCAAGTTTCTGTCCTGCTAGATAGAGGTGTAGTTCGTGAATTCTTGCTGCCAGCCACGAGCTCAGATGGATTTGAAATTTTGAGGGTGTGTTCTTGCCTTGAATCCCCACCTCCACCTAAATTTTCACGTCCAAACTCCGCCATTTAGTAATTTTCCACTTTCATGCATCTTTCATTCCCAGATCTATTTTGTCTCTACAGCAGCCCTGTGTTTCTCACCTCCAACCCTCTTTTTAATTTTTTCAAACCCTCCAAATTTTACTGAGAGTTCTGTCCATCATCCCCTACATCCACCATTTTTCTTGATTTTTTTATCCACCATCTATCTATTTTTCAAAATTCGTGTTCTATCTCAGCTACAGTGCTTTCAGCCCATTTCCAGATCCGACCCACTGTTAGTGAAAAAATACTATCAATTCGTAGCCACATCCAAACTTGTCTAAACCCATTTTTCCATTTTCCTAGCTTGATTTCCTACAACTTTGCTGAAGACCACCACTTCAGATTCGGACGTTCACATATCGGTCAAAGGCAGTTCTCAGACAAGTTCTCTGCAGATCTGAGAATCTGGTCACTGTACAACAGCAACTCAAAAATTCATTAAGGCCAAGATCCGTGCAGATCCAGACCAGATCTCCAAGCCTAGATTGAAGGATTTGAAGTTAGCTTTCCAAAGGCACCAGTTTTGTATTGATCCGACATCGAGGCTGATCGCAGCGCCCGTTCTCGCCGGGACGCGCGCTGAAAACCAGAAGTTGCAGATCCGTGGCCGGTTATTCCGACCGGTGCTGATCGAGCCGCCCGGCCTTCGGCCGGCGAACCAGCACACCTCCACTCCAGAGAGCGCCCATCCAGGCATCCACCACCACAGCGGTGCCACCGGGTCCCACACGGCCCCTCCGGACAGCAAGTGGGCCCCACAGGCGCGAGTACGTGTGCGGCCGACGCTACGCGAGAAGCCGCCCGTCAACCTGAAATCGGTCCTCCCGGACCCCATTGTGTCACCCTTTACCTCCCTGCGTGGAGTGGGCTGTAACTCATTGCTGTAATCTTTATGTATTAACTGTCCCGGGAGTACGACCTCGGCCGGGTCCGTCGTCCCCACGCCGAGCGCGTGGAGGTATCGTATTCGCTCCTTGCTTGGCATTTCGCTTATTTCCATATATGCTTGTTTATGCCACTGCTAGAGAGCATATTTTAGGACCTAGCTCACTATAATTTCATATCACCGCTGCTACGAGAGAGTGAGCGAGACCGTCCCGTGACCCGATCTGGGCACAAGTGAGAGCCGACCACCCAAGCTCACTGCCGGTTTCTCAACCGTGCACGTTCGACGCTTCCCTCGTTAAGGGACAACCGCGAGCTTGTTGTGTCCGTGGTCTCGTCCCGCATCAATTTGGTATCAGAGCCAGGTTGAGTCTAGGGTGTCAAAAAAAAGTGTCTTTTGCATTGCATCCCAATAACCCGGTATCTCAAAAGGTGTTGTCCGAACGTTAGGCTACGCCTATCGGGAAGGTCGCACACTTGCGCGAGTGATCTTCGGATCAGTTATCTCCGCCACGTACCGAGTCTTGGTTTACGTCTAGGGTCCTTAGTGTGCATGCATTCCAAACTTGCATAGTCGGTCTAGTGTCTTATCACCGTGTATATGCATGTCCATGACCGCTACCCATGGCCGTTCCCCAAGACCATGCGTCCGAAGGGACATCCTTTGTGGCCCAATCCAACGCCTTCATGGCCCGACCATTAGCTTTCACT
Source organism: Amorphophallus konjac (assembly GCA_022559845.1). Lineage (NCBI taxonomy): Eukaryota > Viridiplantae > Streptophyta > Magnoliopsida > Alismatales > Araceae > Amorphophallus > Amorphophallus konjac. The sequence goes on from CM040118.1 coordinate 397,768,901, forward strand.
CATCTCGTTACTAAAGCTACCCTACCCAATGGGTCTACAACGAGACTCCATTTTGCTCATAAGGATTCAGATAATTGGGTTTCTCTTGATGTCGTGGAGTCCCTCTCCAAGATGGGTAAGATTATCCGCGATGGGGATTTTGCTTTTGTCGAGTTTGAAAGGATGATCGGCTCCACTCTTTACTGCGATGGTGCATGGTGCAACCTTGGTACGCCAACAGGCCCATACATTATGTTAGGGCGACCTTGGTTGGAAGAGAGGAGAGCGATCTTTGACCGGGATACGAGGACCTGCACCTTATATCCACCTCACCTACCCTGCAAGTTCATCTTCCACGACATCCTTCGGCCGACCATCTCCGTGTCACCACCCGTCCACTCGTATCAGTCCGCTCCTCCTACGGACCCATGCTCACCACCCTTTCTTTCCGAGCTTACTGCGGAACCCTCTCATTTGGAACCACCCAAGCCCGAGCCACCCGTGTTTCTGACGGGTACGCTTTTCATAGTCGAGCCGCTTCTTAGTTGGCTCAAGGATGGCTTGGTCCCACATCCCTTCCCCTTCATGGACCCCACCTTACCTTTAGTACCGGTCAACTCATTCTATACCACATTTCGATCTAGTCACCATGTTGATACGTTGGACGATCTTATCATGGAATTAGATTCACAATGGAAGTTGACGCATCTATTGGCCCAAGGCTTTGACCAACCCACTAGTCTTAGCCTCACTCATCCGGCCTTAGGGTCTATTACCTCCGAGTGCACCGTGGGTTGTGTCACTACGGAGGTCCTCTTACTCCTTCCCTTACCGGCTGAGCCCGAATTCATTCCCTTTTGCCCAAGGGAGGAGTCCTATTTTCTACACATGTCCGTCGTCTCACCGATCCTAATGTATGGCGGTGACTATGAATTCCAAACTTGGGACCATGTCATGTTGGAACCCACTTCATGGGGTCACACCTTCTTCGACCCTTTTGACCCCTTCACTAGTGAACCTCCCGAGTTTTCATACTCGCTACCCTTCTTCCGCGGAGTTCACTATCCCACCTTTTCCACTCGGGCCAAGCAAACTCCACATAGCCATAGGTCCGAACCATCATTCGGGGGTAAGGAAGACTTTGGTTTCCCCGATCCCTCTAAACCACCCGCACCTCCCGGACTTCCCGCATCCAAGCCCAATATCCATGATTGGTGCATCCTAGTATGTCTAGGAGTTCCCCATGACGTCAACCTCCGGTTACGTCAAATGCATGCATGGCACACATTCGGGTGTCCTGGTCCGCCGTCATCCATGTACGGGTCGGACTAACATTAGGTGTGTCTAGGGTCATAGGTGAGTCGGTGTGCTTTTCTTTGTGTGTTGTTTGTTTGTCTGCATGTGTCTTGTGTAAGTTCGTTGTCGATCTCTTATGAGTAAGAGGCGATTGGACTCACTTGATGAGTATGGGATCGGTTCTACATCTATACCCGGATCAGTCACCTACAGCGACTCAGCGGTGATTCCTAGTGAGTCTTCGAGCCGCTTCCTTCCCTTTTGAGAGTGCCCCATTCGGAGTGTCCACCTTTAGCCCATAGCAGCTTGTGCATATCGAGTATATATGGAATGAGCATGTGACGGTCACTTGGAGTGGAGCATACCCGCGTTACTTGGCACGGTGACGGATCCGCCGGAGTACCTGAGCACCCATACCCCTACTCGATGGGGTCGAGTTCCTCCCACCCGGGGAGAGTTGATGGGAATCGACACCGAGCATGTACATTTTATTTTGCATTTATATCCTTTAGTTTATTTGTATATCCACGGGAAAGTATATGTGCAATTGTACGGCTTTATAAGCCAATGCGTCATTCCCACGGATTGTTTGGGTTTCTTTGTAATTTGTCAGTAGGACCAGCAAGGGGGCCCTCAGCCCTTTCCCATTGGTCCATGTCACTCATGTGGGGCTGGTCAACCATCCTAGGTGACCATCTAGAAGGGTTGAATGTCAAATGCCACATGGGTAGACAAGTGGTTAAATTGGTCCAAGGTTGGTCACCTACCTTCACCTACCATACCCCTTGGTCAAGGGGGCGCCCCTCTCCCCTTATTATTGTATTAATTTTTGTGCGTGTTTCACACATAATCACAGCCCTTCAATCCCCACCCCTAGATCCAAGGGTTCACATTGCATTTGATGTGAATCATATAAAAGATTATATTTTCATATGAATATTAATGAAAAATCAGAATTTTTGTTGTAATCCAAGAAGCTTGGTGCGCCCCCAGCTCCTCCCCTCTGGTTCATCTCCTCCAACCTCCAATTCTAGAGTGGTTTCTACCTCCTATCCCCTCCCCTCTATCTCCGGTGATCATTTGTGCCGCCGCCGCCGCCGTTCGTGACGCCTTCGAGCCGCCGTGGAGCAGTCTTCAAGTTTCTGTCCTGCTGGATAGAGGGGTAGTTCGTGAATTCTTGCTGCCAGACACAAGCTCATATGGATTTGAAATTTTGAGGGTGTGTTTTTTCCTTGAATCCCCACCTCCACCTAAATTTTCACGTCCAAACTCCTCCATTTAGTAATTTTCCACTTTCGTGCATCTTTCATTCCCAGATCTGTTTTGTCTCTATCTACAGTGACAATAGCCCTGTGTTTCTCACCTCCGACCCTCTTTTTGATTTTTCCAAACTATTCCAATTTTACGGGAAGTTATGTCCATCATCCCCTACATCCACCATTTTTCTTGATTTTTTTATCCACCATCTATCTATTTTTCAAAATTCGTGTTCTATCTCAGCTACAGTGCTTTCAGCCCATTTCCAGATCTGACCCACTGTTAGTGCAAAAATACTATCAATTCGTAACCACATCCAAACTTGTCTAAACTAGTTTTTCCGTTTTCCTAGTTTGATTTCCTACAACTTTACTGAAGACTACCAGTTCAGATTCGGACGTTCACATATCGGTCAAAGGTATTTCTCAGACAAGTTCTCTGCAGATCTGAGAATCCGATCACTGTACAACAGCAACTCAAAAATTCATTAAGGCCAAGATCCGTGCAGATCCATACCAGATCTCCAGACCAGATCTCCAGGCCTAGATTGAAGGATTTGAAGTTATCTTTCCAAAGGCACCAGTTTTGTGTCGATCCGACATCGAGGCTGATCGCAGCGCCCGTTCTCGCCGGGACGCGCGCTGAAAACCAGAAGTTGCAGATCCGTGGCCGGTTATTCCGACCGGTGCCGATCGGAGCCGCCCGGCCTCCTGCCGGCGAACCACCGCGCCTCCACTCTAGGGAGCGCCCATCCAGGCATCCACCACCACAGCGGTGCCACCGGGTCCCACACGGCCCCTCCGGACAGCAAGTGGGCCCCATAGGCGCGAGTACGTGTGCGGCCGACGCTACTCGAGAAGCCGTCCGTCAACCCGAAATCGGTCCTCCCGGACCCCATTGTGTCACCCTTTACCTCCCTGCGTGGAGTGGGCTGTAACTCATTGCTGTGATCTTTATGTATTAACTGTCCCGGGAGTACGACTTCGGCTGGGTCCGTCGTCCCCACGCCGAGCGCGTGGAGGTATTGTATTCGCTCCTTGCTTGGCATTTCGCTTATTTCCATATATGCTTGTTTATGCCACTGCTAGATGTTGGGTTCGGTGCAGTATTCAGAAGGGGGGGGTGAATGAATATAACCCTTTAAAAAACTTTCGCCCAGTTAAAATATGATGCTCACTAGAATTACTAGTTCGCAAACTAGATAAGCTTAAAAGCTAATAATCAGTTGCAGAACCAAACAAGCATATAGTGAGATCACTAGGATGCTAACTAGGCTGAATTTGACAAGGAGTCGCTCAACAAGAATTTCGCTCTCTTGACAAATTAAAACATTCTAAGAAGACTAATTAACTCTTCTTCTCAACCCGAAGCCAAACGCATGGAGCGCCCCTATGCATTCATCTAGCGGAAGCAAATCATAAGCAATCAAACCACAATGCAAGAGGGGTTTTTAGGTGGTTCGGTCCTCCAGACCTACATCTACCCCACACTCAAACCGAGTGTGGCTTCCACTAGATCACGCTAGACACAGCAGACTCAGTCTGCAACAGGTGCTGCCACACAGCTTGACCAGGGGAACAGCCTCCCCTCTTCCTCCCAACCGGAGGGAACCACTAGTGACACCAGTCACTAGCAAACCAGAGACACACAGTCTCTCTTCCTCTAGACCCGGAGGGAACCCCTAGACTTGAATCCACAAGCCCAGAACCGGAGATCAGATCTCCCTTCCTCCAAACCGGAGGGACACCACAAGTAGCACCCAGTTACTTGCAACCGGAGATAGCAATCTCCCTTCTCCTGAACTAACAGGAGGAACCCCGACCTCACTACTGAGGATCGGAAGAACACAGATAACCAAATGAAACAGGAAAAATAAGAAAAGAAAAATACACAGCGATCAGAAAGCTGTAAAGACAAATAACACAAATGTGGCTCGCATGGAGCTGACTGGCCTGGATTTGATCCACGGTCCAGTAGACAGATCTTCAGGTAACTTCTTCCTTGTTCTCCACGAGCTCTCTCGCTCACTTTCTATCTCTCTTTTCTTTCTCTTCTAGTCTGCTAGGAGCTTCTTCTACTCTCCTAGGAGCTTCTTCTGCTACTTCTCTTCTTCTTACTCTCACTCTCTTCTCTCTTTTTCTTCTTCTGCTCTTACTCTCACTTCTTGCCAACTCGATCACCTTCATCTGAGGACGAAGGGTTCTATTTATAGCAGCAACAGCAGGTGGATAGGGCACAAAACGCGTGTGCCTCTCACGCTCGATCCAGAATCTTCCTGACACGTGTCCTTATCAGATTGGTTCCTCTTGCCTCGATTCTCGTGCAGCCCAGGAGTGTGGAATGTTCTTCCTCGGACCTGTAATGAGATTAAAACCATTAACACTGAGGGCCACAGGAACTAAAGCTGCATGAGATATGTAATAGTAATACGATGGCACTGTACTTGGAATGACACGAGATAGACAAGGTGACTGCAGCACGAAGTAAGGAAAAAATGACACGAGATACATTGTGACAGAACAGACACAACGAAGAGAACGACACGAAATGAGGTTATAAAACAACACGAGGTAGAAAGAAGAACGACACGAAGTGGTTGCAACAACAAGCAAGACATAAAAAGATGACACGAGATGCAACTAGAGGACAGAGAGAAGCGACACGAGGTGGCACAGAAAGCAACACGAGGTGCTGCAATGCTCTGCACGCAGTGGAACAAAAACGACATGAAGACACAAAGACAAAAACAACACGGAGACACGAAGACAAAAACAACACGGAGACACGAACATAAAAACAACACGACATAACACACAGCAAAGAGAACGACACGAGCTGACCACAACACGAAGATGAAAAAATAAAGAACCGACTCGAACTAAGGACGACACGTGCTGACAACAGAAACCGACACGAAGTGGTTGCAAACAAGCAAGACACGAGGTCTACGTAAAGCAACACGAAGTGTGGTCAAGGCGAGACAGACACAAAGATGAAAAACAAGATTCGACACGAAGTGAGAACAACACGAAGTGAAAACAACACTAAGACGAAAACAGAAGTTGACACCAAGTGAAAACAACACGAAGTGAAAATAACACTAAGACGAAAACAGAAGTTGACACCAAGTGAAAACAACACGAAGTGAAAACAACACTAAGACGAAAATAGAAGTTGACACCAAGTGAAAACAACACGAAGTGAAAACAAGACTAAGACGATGAGAACAGCACGAGGTGAAGCAACGCGGGGTTCACTGGGAAACGACTTAAAATTCATCAGAACAAATCGAGCTGCTACAGTAAACAACACGAAGATAATCAAACAAACACAACACGAAGATAATGGATGCTACTGTGCAATGTCTAGACTTGAAGTTCAGTTGAGTGTACAGACTTCACCAATGAATCACTCACTGTACAGACTTACTATAGCAGTCTGATGTACAGACTTTGATGAACAGTCCAATGTATGGACTTGTACTGCAAACAACAATGTATAGACTTCATGTAAAAGCCCAATGTATTGGACATTGAAATCGAAGACCAATGTGCAGACTTGACAGTGAAGACTAGTGTGCAGACTTCAAGTTTAACTGTGGATGTACAGACTTGAAGAATAAGCCAGTGTATAGACTTGAAGATTGAAGGCGATGTACAGACTTTGATGACCAACACCAATGTATAGACTTAGGGGCATAAGACACGGCTGTACAGACTTCGCCTAAGACGCTGTACACACTTAGCCTAAGACAATGCATAGGCTTGAACGAGAGTCCAATGTATAGACTTGCATGATGCACAATTACACAGTCCAGTGTATAGACTTTGCTACCCAGACATGATATATGCAGAGACATGATATCTGACAGAATGTAATGCACATATATAAAGAGCAAATGCCATCAATGCTAGACATCATCATTCATGTTGCTATCAATATGCAGAATGCTCAAGAATAATAATGCATAGAAATGCACTTTGTTTATTGCAATCATCAAAACATAATAACATTGCTATCATCAAAATACAATATCAAATGCACTCAAATGCACTCACTGTCTTGCTATCATCAAAACCAAATAGCATTGCTATCATCAAGGCGACATAGCACATGCTTGTGCCTACGAGGCACAACATTCTCCCCCTTTTTGATGATGGCAACATAATGTGACAGTGAGTCTCACACAAGATTTTCTCCCCCTTTGACATGATCAAAAAGAGAAAAATAGTAAAAATATGAGTGCAAAGTGCAATATGCATGCAAATTCCTCTAGAACATTTTTCCCTTGAAAGTAAGACTCCCCTGAATTATTTCTCCCCCTAAATAGAAGCTCCCCCTTTGAGAAGGAATATGAACAGATAAACAAGGTAGAGAAAGTAGGAGGGTCACTTGACAACAGCTGAATCATAGGTTCAGAAAGGAAGCATGATTATAAACAACTGTTAAAGTTTAAAAATCAGCAACATACAATTTTGACAAAGATTCAGGTTTAACAGTTATAATTCTAGAGTAAAACACCTGACCCCTGAAAAAGAGTTTTAGATTCCATTTATAGCAATGAATCTAGGGCACATGGTATTAATAGATAAGTCAGACATAATACCCTTTTGTGATTAAACAAGGAAATTCAAGAGAGGCAACTTGAATATATATTAATAAAAACAATTTCCACTCATAGACTTTTGATTTTCAAAGGGTTACAGCAGTTTGATTTTCATTTTTCAATTTCTGAACCTGAACTGAGTAAATAGATCAGTGGCATTTATGCTGTTGACATTAGGTGTACACCTTGATCAGAGGCAAGTACCCCCAGTTACTAGGCATAAACTACTAGACCTATTTCAGATCAAAACCCACAAAGAATAGTCTTCACTTTTGACATTAAGGGTACACCTTGATTAGAGGCCAGTACCCTCAGTTACTTAGTGAGAACTCCCTCTATAGATTTGACCTTTTGAACAGAGATATTCTGAAGCACTTCATGACTATGAGTTCTCCTACTTCATTGGAGGAGATCACAATTTCTCAGTGCAATTCAGCCATTGCTCTGTCACTATGTTCAGTTCATAGCATTATGATCTTATTTACTGCTGCCCTTACTTCTTTTAGAGTGATTGTTTAAAAAATCAGTACACACTCTTATTAGCCTTTTCTAGAAATTTCCAGATCAACACATTTGGCATTACAAAAACTTTTTCTAATCTTACCATGAGATAAAGATTAAGAGCTATAAAGGTTTTCTTTTATCTCAAGTTCTGAAGTGCAGACACTTAACTCTCTAATTTATAAAGGTTAAACCTTTAGTTCCTTTCAATTTGTGAGTGTGATTCTTATAGAAAAACAGTTGCAATAGTCACCATTCAATGTACTAAACCAGATGCAAAGCTGTTGTTTAGTGAAAATGATGGGGAAAGGATAGCAATTGGCAAAATGGTCCAATGGCATCTGATGTCAAAAGATATGAATCAAATGAATGGGGACAATGAGGAGTAAATAGGGTTCAATGAATTGAATAGAATCTCTCAGCTCCCCCTGACACCATGATGCAAAAATATGCTATGCAGTAGACTGTTCTACATGCAGACTATGCAACATTAGTCAAACTCCCCCTGACAAAGTGCATGAAATAAAATTAATGAACTGCTCATAATTTTAGAATATACTCAAGAAGAATTCATGCTTTGTTCAATCAGAGAGAGAATTTATCAAATGCATCATCTTCCTTTTAAATTTTCAGAAATTTTTTTTTATTAACATATGATGCAGTACACTGTTCTTCATGAAAACTAGACCCATGGTACTAGGCGGAGGACCTGGTCTCAAAGACCATCTCACACATGGTAGGAACCTCCGTGCAGATTTCCCTACCTTTTAGTAACATACCATTTGATATACCAGGGTTAACAAGGACAATGCAACATAAGGCAGTCTTCATGCATTGAACAGCATCATTGACACATGCAATGACAATCAGTCTATACACAATCAGTCCAAGTATGCATTCAATAACAAGCATGCAATGCATTAACACAAAACACATGCATGGACATAGAGTCTATATAGTGCATCAACTGTATACACTAAAGAAGCATTCAAATTCAGTTGAACATATAGCAAGAGAAGAGCATCAGATATGCAGAATTGAATTCAATAGCTGAGTCTGGAATGCAGACTGATCAGCTAGACATGAAGAGTTAAAAAAAAAAAACAACCAAGCAAATCAACATGAAACTCACAATTTTCATGCTCACAATTTCAGACAATGGAATTTAAAACAGATTTCAGAACTGACCTGAATTGAATCATGGGGTTTTCTTTTTGAGTGCCTTGGTTGACCCCTCTTATTCATTTCCAAGGCACACCTGCAGCATGTCATTCAACGTGATTTTGCAGGAACCCAAGAAGTCTTGGGTCCTGAATTATCCCTATCAGGTGTTCTAAATAATTTCTTAGCAATATTGTCATCAAATTCTATTAGAGAGCAATCAGACATAGAATGTCCAAAATTTCCACAATAATGACATGAACCAACAGATTTTCTGGTCCTATGATGCATATCTACAGCAACATGAGACCTATGAAACTGAGCATGAATTTTTCTGTTGTAAGCATGAATTTTTGATTTACCATTACCTGCCCACCAGCATTCAGAAGCTCGGTGGCCAGGTTTTCCACATTCATAACAAACAAGAGTCTTTTCCTTAAGACCAACTTTATTTCTGCCCAAGAAATTTTTGTTTGGAGGGAATCTTACAAATTTGGAATTAAAATGATTTCCCTGAACAAACCAGCAGTCCTTGACTGCATGCCCATACCTACCACATTCAAAGCATCTAAGATGCTTGTTGTTTGATTCATTTTTGCCCCTGTGATTTCCTGACCAGCATTCATTTGCGTTGTGTCCAGGCTTGTTGTAATTGAAACAGATGATATGCTGACCTGAAGTAGATTCATATCTATGTGGGCCATGATCATGTGTGAAAAATCTAGAGTTCAAATTATTGTCTTCTTTCATTTTAAAGCATGCATTCATTAGATGACCACGCCTACCACAGTAGTAACAATAAGCAACAGATTTCTTAATGGCATGGTTTCTGTCGGATGAATTCCTAGAATGCATTGCTTCACTAGCATGCTCATCTTCAATCAACAATCTACAGTCATCCATTACATGTCCTATCTTGCCACAATAGTAACATGACACTTGTGATTTCCTGATGACATGATTACTAACAGATTGACTAGATGCATGTGAATGAGTACATGAAGCATGAGCATTTTGCATTGACCCATTACATTCAGCAGAGCTAACAAATTTCAGAGTACAACCAGAAATATTCTTAGCCTTCTCTGTTTGACTCTTTCTTTTCAATTTCTGATTATTCTCAACAAGCTTTGTTTGTTTTTCAATTTTCTGAGCTTTAAACTGAAAGACAGATTTTAAAGATGATTTCTCATTTTTATTTTATTTTGGGGATTGCCTTGAAGTACCAGCTACATCAGAGCTTTGGACAAAAGTGGTATATAGCTGGTCTTTAGTGATTTTCTCAATATCAGAACAGCAATTTGTTCCCCCTTCAGAGTTATCATCCTTCCTCTTCCCAACAGTTTTCATTTTTCCTTTAATCTTGGCAGACTCAATAGCTGAATTTTTCAGATTATGAATTTTATCTTCCAAGCTGGCAATGTGAAGTTCATAACTGGCTATTTCCTGTTCACTGCAATTAACACATTCGCTTAGAACATGGTTTGCAGTTTTATACTTCTCAATTTCCTGTTCTAGACTGTTCAAAATTTCTGAATTTTCATCATGGACAGCTTTCCCTTTTTCTATAGTGAGAAGTCTTTCAGACAAGCCAGTGTTCAACCACTTTAGTTTTTCAACTTCAGCTTTTAATTCAGTGTTTTCTTCCTCAAGATTTTTATCCTGAATTTCATTATTAGCACATCTCTCTCTTCCAGACATTAGCTCCAGTTTTTCAATTAATTCCTCTTCTCTTTCCTCCACTTTAATTTTCTCAGCAAGCAGACTTTTGTGATCATCTTTAAGTGAGGCAGTTTGTTTATTTAGCCGTTCATTCTCACTAAAGAGATCTTCATTTCGTTCTCTTAAAGCAGAGCATATTTTACAATCTGATTTAGCAGAAGAGGACTGTGAAACCTCATTGATTTCATTCATTCTGATAATAAGAGTTTTATTCTTCTTTTGAAGATCCTCATTCTCCAATTTCATTTTGTCCAATTCAGAATTAACTTCAGTTAGTTCTTGCATGCCCTTTAGATGCTCTTTTTTCTTATCATTCAGTTGATTCTCAAGTTCAGACATTTTATCTAAGCATGTTTGTTTTTCAATTTTTAGAGAATCATTTTGTTTCTTAAGATTATGAACATCTAGCATGCATGCATCATAAGACTTTTTCATATTTGGACAGTTTTCACAGGAATCTTTCAGATTTATTCTATCACATTTCTTTTTCAACTTTTTATTTTCAGATTTCAATTTCTTGGATACTTCTAACAAATTTTCATACATCTCTATTAATTCATCGAAAGAGTATCCTTCTGATTCAGAACTTACCTGAGATGAGATCTCATCTTCATCATCCCGGTTGGCCATCAAGCAGCTATCACCTTGCTGATTATGCGCAGAGACGACTCTGTCATATATCTCCTTTCCACATGTGCACCTGAGAGCAAAAGAATATACATCAGTATTAACAGCAGCTCTCAAGATATTAAGAATTATGACATTATCACGGTTCTTAAACGTGTCCTCACTAGACCACTTGGTCTGGTCTTTGGGTAGTCGATGTGGGCCTTTGGATAGTAAACTCCATAGTTTGGGATCAATGGAATCTACATACACAACTAGGTCTCCTAGCCAATTTTCAAAGTTAGAACCATCATAAATTGGAGGACGATCCATTTGGACAGATGGCAAACAGAATCAACTTACTAAAACAACCGACAGGAAATGCAGCAAAACCAAATGGGTAAGGTAAAGCACTAAACCGGTGAAACAAGACAACGAGCACAATGCATCCACTCTGAAAATGCACTAAACAGTTAGCAAGATCCTCTGCAGATTGTTAGATCTGTTAGATCAGAGACCCGCTCTGATACCAATTGTTGGGTTCGGTGCAGTATTCAGAAGGGGGGGTGAATGAATATAACCCTTTAAAAAACTTTCGCCCAGTTAAAATATGATGCTCACTAGAATTACTAGTTCGCAAACTAGATAAGCTTAAAAGCTAATAATCAGTTGCAGAACCAAACAAGCATATAGTGAGATCACTAGGATGCTAACTAGGCTGAATTTGACAAGGAGTCGCTCAACAAGAATTTCGCTCTCTTGACAAATTAAAACATTCTAAGAAGACTAATTAACTCTTCTTCTCAACCCGAAGCCAAACGCATGGAGCGCCCCTATGCATTCATCTAGCGGAAGCAAATCATAAGCAATCAAACCACAATGCAAGAGGGGTTTTTAGGTGGTTCGGTCCTCCAGACCTACATCCACCCCACACTCAAACCGAGTGTGGCTTCCACTAGATCACGCTAGACACAACAGACTCAGTCTGCAACAGGTGCTGCCACACAGCTTGACCAGGGGAACAGCCTCCCCTCTTCCTCCCAACCGGAGGGAACCACTAGTGACACCAGTCACTAGCAAACCAGAGACACACGGTCTCTCTTCCTCTAGACCCGGAGGGAACCCCTGGACTTGAATCCACAAGCCCAGAACCGGAGATCATATCTCCCTTCCTCCAAACCGGAGGGACACCACAAGTAGCACCCAGCTACTTGCAACCGGAGATAGCAATCTCCCTTCTCCTGAACTAACAGGAGGAACCCCGACCTCACTACTGAGGATCGGAAGAACACAGATAACCAAATGAAACAGGAAAAATAAGAAAAGAAAAATACACAGCAATCAGAAAGCTGTAAAGACAAATAACACAAATGTGGCTCGCATGGAGCTGACTGGCCTGGATTTGATCCACGGTCCAGTAGACAGATCTTCAGGTAACTTCTTCCTTGTTCTCCACGAGCTCTCTCGCTCACTTTCTATCTCTCTTTTCTTTCTCTTCTACTCTCCTAGGAGCTTCTTCTGCTACTTCTCTTCTTCTTCTTCTCAACTCTCTTCTCTCTTTTTCTTCTTCTGCTCTTACTCTCACTCTCTTCTCTGCTCTCTTCTTTTCTTTCTTCTCTTCCTTTTTCTGGATCGGGGCTCTCTGTATGAGCTTTTCTTCTTGACAACTCGATCACCTTCATCTGAGGAAGAAGGGTTCTATTTATAGCAGCAACAGCAGGTGGATAGGGCACAAAACGCGTGTGCCTCTCACGCTGGATCCAGAATCTTCTTGACACGTGTCCTTATCAGATTGGTTCCTCTTGTCTCGGTTCTCGTGTAGCCCAGGAGTGTGGAATGTTCTTCCTCGGACCTGTAATGAGATTAAAACCATTAACACTGAGGGCCACAGGAACTAAAGCTGCATGAGATATGTAATAGTAATACGATGGCACTGTACTTGGAATGACACGAGATAGACAAGGTGACTGCAGCACGAAGTAAGGAAAAAATGACACGAGATACATTGTGACAGAACAGACACAACGAAGAGAACGACACGAAATGAGGTTATAAAACAACACGAGGTAGAAAGAAGAACAACACGAAGTGGTTGCAACAACAAGCAAGACATAAAAAGATGACACGAGATGCAACTAGAGGACAGAGAGAAGCGACACGAGGTGGCACAGAAAGCAACACGAGGTGCTGCAATGCTCTGCACGCAGTGGAACAAAAACGACATGAAGACACAAAGACAAAAACAACACGGAGACACGAAGACAAAAACAACACGGAGACACGAACATAAAAACAACACGACATAACACACAGCAAAGAGAACGACACGAGCTGACCACAACACGAAGATGAAAAAATAAAGAATCGACTCGAACTAAGGACGACACGTGCTGACAACAGAAACCGACACGAAGTGATTGCAAACAAGCAAGACACGAGGTCTACGTAAAGCAACACGAAGTGTGGTCAAGGCGAGACAGACACAAAGATGAAAAACAAGATTCGACACGAAGTGAAAACAACACTAAGACGAAAACAGAAGTTGACACCAAGTGAAATCAACACGAAGTGAAAACAACACTAAGACGAAAATAGAAGTTGACACCAAGTGAAAACAACGCGAAGTGAAAACAAGACTAAGACGATGAGAACAGCACGAGGTGAAGCAACGTGGGGTTCACTGGGAAACGACTTGAAATTCATCAGAACAAATCGAGCTGCTACAGTAAACAACACGAAGACAATCAAACAAACACAACACGAAGACAATGGATGCTACAGTGCAATGTCTAGACTTGAAGTTCAGTTGAGTGTACAGACTTCACCAATGAATCACTCACTGTACAGACTTACTATAGCAGTCTGATGTACATACTTTGATGAACAGTCCAATGTATGGACTTGTACTGCAAACAACAATGTATAGACTTCATGTAAAAGCCCAATGTATTGGACATTGAAATCGAAGACCAATGTGCAGACTTGACAGTGAAGACTAGTGTGCAGACTTCAAGTTTAACTGTGGATGTACAGACTTGAAGAATAAGCCAGTGTATAGACTTGAAGATTGAAGGCGATGTACAGACTTTGATGACCAACACCAATGTATAGACTTAGGGGCATAAGACACGGCTGTACAGACTTCGCCTAAGACGCTGTACACACTTAGCCTAAGACAATGCATAGGCTTGAACGAGAGTCTAATGTATAGACTTGCATGATGCACAATTACACAGTCCAGTGTATAGACTTTGCTACCCAGACATGATATATGCAGAGACATGATATCTGACAGAATGTAATGCACATATATAAAGAGCAAATGCCATCAATGCTAGACATCATCATTCATGTTGCTATCAATATGCAGAATGCTCAAGAATAATAATGCATAGAAATGCACTTTGTTTATTGCAATCATCAAAACATAATAACATTGCTATCATCAAAATACAATATCAAATGCACTCAAATGCACTCACTGTCTTGCTATCATCAAAACCAAATAGCATTGCTATCATCAAGGCGACATAGCACATGCTTGTGCCTACGAGGCACAACACTAGAGAGCATGTTTTAGGACCTAGCTCGCTATAATTTCATATCACCGCTGCTACGAGAGAGTGAGCGAGACCGTCCCGTGACCCGATCCGGGCACAAGTGAGAGCCGACCACCCTAGCTCACTACCGGTTTCTCAACCGTGCACGTCCGACGCTTCCCTCGTTAAGGGACAACCGCGAGCTTGTCGTGTCCGTGTCTCGTCTCGCATCACAAAGCTAATGAAATCTGAGATCATCAACAGAGTTCGAAAAGTATCTACATCCATGTTTTAATAGAAATGAACCAGAAGTGCATATCATGACAATGTTTAACCTTCCCTTATCCTATACATCCATATTCAATAACGACAAAGGGAATAGCACAAACTAGTATTGAGGTTAAACAAGCATGAGTAAAGCATGGAATTTTATAATTTCAGCACTATTTTTCATGATCTTTTACATTTGAAGGCACATGACTCATATTTTACGAGCAATCGAGTCTAGTACATGCCTCCTAGCCGTAAGAATACACGTTGTTTAGATGCCAGTATTCCTAGGTATTTGGTAAGACTAACTGTTATGCTTCAGAATGAACAGAGATAGCAAAGTCACGTCATGACATATCCAATCTCATTTCATTGATGAGAAGATATATTTCTCAGCAATTATGTCATTGCTCTGCCTAGAGTCCAAATGAATTAAGACAGAGATAACAGGGGCACATCATGACATATCATTCGTCACTTGATTTGATGACGTGACATATTTCTCCGTACAACAATATCATTGCTCTGTCAAATTGATTTTCAAGAATTCCAGCTCATCAAGATGTTTAAAAATAATACATAGCTCTAGAGTATCACCAAGGTTGTCATGAAGTTTGAATTTTCAGATTTCAGTAGAGTAATTCAAGGCACAACATGCAATCTCTAGTTAAGGTCTATTAAAATCACAGAACATAGATGATTTCGAAAGATATATCAGAACTTCAAGAAATCATTAAATCTGAACCATTTTCATTGGATAGACAATCATCAGTTCATATAATAGAAAGCTCTTACACCATAGTTCTATCTGTCTCATGATCTCATATCAGACTGGAAGCCATTGAATTTCAGATTACAAGAGATTGAAGAAAAGCAACAAGACACCCCCTAAGGATATGCAATGAATGCACTCAAGGAGTTATGTTTGCAAGTGAAAAGACAATTGTCAAGGAGAGGTGGACTAGAACCATGCAGGAGTTGACCTGATCAAACATGGAGTTGGCAGAAATGAAATGCATGACCCAACACATGGGTGTACACTTATTAAATGTAACAGAATGAAGATTAAACAAATGCATGAATGCTGCAAAGAGACAACTCGCCCTTACTATATGGCCTATATGCGATAGTGGCACATAGTACTTGGCGAAGGTGAAAGCTCACACATATTGAGTGCTTCTAGACAAGCATAACCTGCCTTTCCATATATCAACATTTAAAATACCATGTCTATGCAAGAATGATGCTACACAAACCATGCAATGCATCGTGAATATGAATTCAATTCATTATTATGCATCATGACTACATGAAATGTCACACCATATGCAAAAAGACATATTTACATATAAACAATGCATGGAACACCAATATGTAAAAACACACACTAAATTGAACAAGATCATCATTTCAATTTTTATTGGTCTGAGGTCGGCAAAGACTAAGCTCCCTTCTGAGTGTTGAAAACCTGTCATTACACAAGGGCTTGGTGAAAATATCAGCAATTTGATTTAGAGTATCAACAAAATGCAGTTCAAAATTTTTCTTAACGACCTCATCTCTAATGAAGTGATACCTAATCTCAATATGCTTAGTCCTAGAGTGCTGGACTAAATTTTTTACAAGGTTGATAGCATTGGTGTTATCACACAGAATCGGGACACAACCAAGATCCACTAAGTAGTCTTAGAGTTGGTGTTTAATACACAACACTTGGGTGCCACAGCTCCCCGCAACAACATATTCTGCCTCTGCGGTTGAGAGGGCAACCAAGTGTTGTTTCTTGGAGGCCCAAGAAACTAAACACCCACCCAGAAACTGGCAGTAGCCACTAGTACTTTTACGATCCAGCTTGCATCCAGCATAGTCCGCATCCGAATAAGATATAAGAGATAAATCACATGATGACGGATACCACAATCCCAAATCTTGAGTGCCGGCAAGATATCTAAGGATACGTTTAACGACAGTCAAATGGGATTCTCTAGGACTAGTTTGAAATCTAGCACAAAGGCATACACTAAACTGGATATCTGGTCGGGATGTAGTCAAGTAAAGCAAAGAGCCGATCATATCTCTATAAATCTTTACATCCACTAATTTACCATTTTCATCCGAATCCAGTGATGTTGTGGTGCTCATAGGAGTTGCAACTATTTTACTGTTTGTCATGTCAAATCTTTTCAGCAGCTCCTTGATGTATTTGGCTTGACTTATGAAGCACCCATCTTCTCCTTGGTTGACCTGCAAATCTAGAAAGAATTGGAGTTCTCCCATTCGGCTCATCTCAAATTCGCTAGTCATGAGGTTAGCAAATTCCTCACACATTTCAGATTTAGTAGAACCAAACATAATATCATCAACATAAATTTGAACAATCAAAATGTTCTTACCTTGCTTCTTGGTGAAAAGTGTTTGATCTACCTTACCTCGTGTGTACCCTTTCTCAATGAGGAATGAGCTTACTCTCTCATACCAAGCTCTTGGTGCTTGCTTCAGTCCATAAAGCACCATGTCTAGCTTGTATACAAAATCTGTATGGTTAGTGTTCTCAAAGCCAGGGGGCTGCTCAACATAGACTTCTTCTTTGATCAAGCCATTCAAGAAAGTATTTTTTACATCCATTTGATACAGCTTTATTCTAAGGGAGCATGCAAAGGTAAGTAAAATTCTGGTGGCTTCGAGTCTAGCAACTGGGGCATAAGATTTCTCAAAGTCTACCCCAAACTCTTGATTATACCCTTGAGCCACCAATCTAGCCTTGTTTTTTATTATCTTACCATCCTCACTGAGTTTGTTCCTAAAGACCCATTTAGTGCCTATGACAGATTGTGATGAAGGTCTAGGAACAAGATGCCAAACTTTGTTTCTCTCAAACTGGTTTAACTCGTCTTGCATTGAATTTATCCAGTTTTCATCCTTTAATGCCTCATCAACATTCTTGGGTTCAATCTGGGAGACAAGAGCAAGTTGATCTAATTCTTCCACAATTCTAAAATGTGACCTTGTTCTAGGTGGGTCATTCAAGCTACCAATGACATTTTATAAAGGATGATCCTTAAGAATTCTAATGTTTGTAGAATCATTACCTTCTCTTGGAGCTTGATCCCTTGCATTACTTGATTCAGCTAGGTCACCATCTTCTCTTGTTTCTTCTTGTGAAGGATCATTCTTGTCACGCCCCGAGCGCGGAAGATACCTATAGATGCGTGACGAGTTTATATCAATCATGTCAATCAGAGTAGTAGTGTATTCGACACAAAGACAGAGTGCGCAAATATAAAGATAACCCAATCCATTTATTCCTTTAATAAGAATATGTTTATTACCAATCCTTGCAAATACTAGACTCAATAAAAGAAAGGTACATTTCTGACTCAACAAAATATAGAGAAGATAGGACTGATGGACGCTTGAATAGCTCTAACTCTTTCACTCTTGACCTTCCCCGTCGATTTGGGTCTCGTCATCGGACTTACCTGAAAAGTATGGAAACACTGAGTGAGCGAACGCTCAGTAGGAAATTATATCTCAAGAACTAGCAAGGGGTTTAAGTAATTACACTTTCCATGAATGCACTATAGCTATGCATGCTCGCAAAAATGACAAGATAGCAAGAGGATATAATAATAAGATGGCAAGAAGAACTAGTCATGAACTTTCAAGAACTTATCAAGCAGATATCAAGACTTTCAAGCAAGTAGACGCATCATGTCATGATGGAATTTGGCTATTATATTTCAAGTCAAGAAAGTATATATTTACCCTTTCTCGGGCCACGCAAGTCATGTAACATCAAGTCAAGTCAAGTACAAGATTTGTGGAATGTCCAATCAAGCTAGTCATGCACTTCGGTACAATGCCAATACCATTATCATTACAACTCTCATGGGCACTAGTACTTTTGGGTGCTCCTCCCAGGACCAGATCGGGTCCTATATGCGCAGGCATTGATCATGTATTTTGACATCCACTTTCGTGTATAGCCAATATGGAATCTCAAGGATAGAGCTTGTACGTAGGATAGACTTTTGCTAGAATAGAGTCCAAAAATATGACACTTGACATAGATAGGTGATAACAACGGCATACTCACGATTTCCGATAAAGCTGGGTAGAATTGGTTCCCTAACTTGGGTACCATGACAAGTAAGTGCCCGCAAGTAGACGGTCACTCTTTTAATATAGAATTGAGGTCCACAAGAACATCATAATAATGTTGATATAGAATTGGGGTCCCCAAGAACATGTCAATAATGACATGCTTTCCCCATTTATTTAGATACTTCTCATATTATACACATAGCATAACATGAGGGCCGGTATACCATGTTTATTATAGGGTGACATGGCAAAAATAGTGTGATAGGTTTTTATGGTACAACCAGCTCAGTCGGCCTTGAGGGAATCCAAGGCTCTAGGAGTCTTACGGAGGTCTCTATGACTAACTCACTAGTCCAAAGGAACGGAATGTCCAATGGAGAGCTTGTATGTCACTGAGAGTTAGGGGGTAAACGATAAAACATCATGAAACGTGGGACTATATTCACGGACTGGAATATAGTGCCGATATATATATATATATATAATATACATATGAAACCCTCGGTTAACAGTAACAGTGTAAAATAGTATCTCAGAAAAATAGTGACTTAATCTAAGTCATTAATCATGGAATTAACGCCTTATACAGGGGCGTTTATTTACAAATTGACAGCTTGTTAAGTAGTCGTCCATTCTGTATTTCTATTTTGCAGAACTTAGATAATATGGAATTTTAATAAAAACGCGCCCTGGACAGGGGCGTTACTTTTCAATTAGCGCCCTGTTCTGGGGCTTCGGTTCAATAAGAGACGGCCTTCCTCAGGTCGTTAATTCAAGATATTCCAAGATTGATAGGAACATGGGTAATTTCAAGGATAATAAAATTTCAGAAAAAGGAATCACACTGTCAGGAAGAGAAAAATAGCAGGATTCGACAACTATGATCATGCATTAAATTAAAATCATGTTTTGATAAACATAAAAGTTTTAAACGTGGGTAATTTAATAACTAGATGAAATTGACGACTTAATGCAGGACGTCAAAACTGGAATTAGCGACCTGGGCATGGTCGTTTCTTTAAATTAGCGCCCTTGATAAGGTCGCTTCTTTTAAAATCCACAGAAAACCCTTTTAAAAACTATAGTAAAACTATATACATGCGTGCCATGATGGTATTATGATGTAATTAAACTAGTTTGGGCTATGTCCTTGAGAAAACATACCTGATGAATGGTCTGGTGAAGGTACTGTATAGAATATGATACTCTGTTGGAAACAGAGTCTCCTGCGATCTATGCAACTGCTATTCTCTAGCGGTGAGGGTGGTAGTAGACTAGAAGTAACTTCTCCTCTGTTCCGGACGTAGAGAAAGAACACAGCTCTTCCTCCCTTTTCTTTTAAACTGAAGAAGATGGAAGACGATGATGAACCCTACGTTCTTCGACAAGACGTTGCAGACAACCTGCACAAGGAGGATGAAGAACTATTAACGTTCTTCAAAAACAGATTTGACAGAGAATTAAGAAGGAAATCCTTACCACCAAGAGAAAAGAACCTCCTTCTGTAATTCACGCTCGGAACAGCACCAGCAAGAGGAAAAACCCTAAGGTTGGCTCGATGGAAGAGTATTTATAGGGTTTTTCGGAACACAATAGAGTTAGAATTCGATTGGAAACACAAGTTTCCATGATAGAGTCCTTGCTATAATCAATCGAACTTGTAGTAATCTAGAAACCTGCTCTGGATAGTCTCCTGGTTCGAACGAGACTAGAACGGAACACAAATGGAATTAACGCCTTACGTTAGGGCGTTAATTTAAATTAACGCGTTGGTTAATGTCATTTCTTATGTAAAACGTGTCCATGCGGAGGGCGTCACGTTTACCTGCCATTGGCCGTTTGGGAATTGACGACATCTGTTGTGGGCGTCCTTTCTGGAATTCGCGCCTTGTATAAGGGCGTTTATTTTGAATTAGTGCCTTGAATCAAGGCGTTATTTACATTTTGGGTTTATTATTCACTTCTTTAAATCTTTTAATCTTATTTTGATCAATTGGAGTTTTTATTTCCTTTTATTTTTACCAGGGTTGCTACACCCTCCCCCACTTAGAAGAATTTGGTCCCCAAATTCAATCGCATATATTTTTATATATATGGAGAGTGTAGAGTTGTATACCTTTTTAGAATAAGTCCGGGAATCATTTCCTCATATACTCCTCGGTCTCCCATGTGGCTTCGTGTTCTGAACATTTATTCCATTGCACCTTTAACATGGGGATAACTTTATTCCTTAATATTCGTACCTCGCGATCAAGGATCTTCATGGGCTTTTGTTCATAAGTGAGATCCTTTTGAATCACCAGGTCTCCATGATCAATGATATGTGACGGATCATGCACATATTTCTTCAACATTGATATATGGAATACATTATGAACTTCAGACAATTGAGGAGGCAATGCGATGCGATAAACAACCTCGCCAACTCTTTCCAGTATCTCAAAAGGTCCAATAAACCTTGGTGTAAGTTTGCCCTTAACACCGAATCTCCTTATTCCACGTCCAGGTGATATCTTGAGAAAGACGTGATCTCCGACTTGGAATTCGAGATCTCTTCTTCTTGTATCAGCATAAGTCTTTTGTCTAGACTGAGCTACTTGCAGTCTTTCTCTAATCAACTGTATCTTCTCGGTGATATCCCTTACCATATCTGGACCTAATAGTTGTTTCTCTCCAACTTCGTCCCAGCATAAGGGTGACCGGCAACTCCTTCCGTATAAGGCTTCGAAAGGTGCCATTTGTATACTTGCCTGGTAGCTATTATTGTATGCAAATTTGACTAGAGGCAAGTGATCATGCCAGCTTCCTCCAAAATCAATGATGCAAGCCCTGAGCATATCCTCAACCACCTGATTGGTTCTCTCGGTCTGACCATCCGTTTGAGGATGAAAAGCTGTACTAAAGTTAAGTCTCGATCCCAACGAATGTTGTAGTCCTTTCCAAAAATACGAAGTAAAACGGGGATCTCTGTCAGACACGATTGAAACAGGAATGCCATGTAATCTGACTATCTCTTTTATGTATAATGCAGCCAGAACATCAACTGACCATCGACTCTTGATTGGCAAGAAGTGTGCTGATTTGGTCAATCGATCAATGATAACCCATATTCCATCATATCCTCCTTTTGATTTAGTTAGACCCATGATGAAATCCATACCAATATCCTCCCACTTCTATTTGGGAATATCCAGTGGATGTAGCTTTCCGGCAAGCTTCTGGTGTTCAGCCTTAACTTGTTGGCAGGTGAGACAGCGAGACACAAAGTCCGCGACTTCTCTCTTCATATTAGGCCACCAGAAGGTCCTTTTTAAATCTTGGTACATCTTAGTAGATTCTAGATGAATTGTGTACCTTGATCTGTGAGCTTCATCTAAGATCTTCTTCTTTAATTCTGGACAATCCGGTATACAAGTTCTATTTTGGAATAACAACCTTCCATCTGAAGCTAGTTGGAACACATATTGTCCTTCTAGTTTGCCCTTGATTTCCACTAATACCGTGTCACTACCTTGAAGTCCTTGTATTTCGGGTAGCAAATCTGACTGTATGCTCATATGGGATAAGGTGACACACCTACTGTCCTTGTCCATGCTTATATTAAGTCTAGTAAATTGTTCTAGCAACTTCCACTCCTGAATCATACAATTGGCTAATAATGCTCTCGGCTTTCGACTAAGGGCATCAGCTACCGGATTACCCTTTCCAGGATGATATTGTATAGGAAAGTCGAAGTCCTTAAGATATTCTAGCCAATGTCTTTGCCTCATATTCAATTCCTTCTGAGAGAAGAGATACTTAAGACTTTTATGGTCAGAGTATACAAGAAACTGCACTCCATATAGATAATGTCTCCATATCTTTAGTGCAAATACGACTGCAGCCAATTCGAGATCATGAACTGGGTAGTTCTCCTCGTGCTTCTTCAATTGACGCGAAGAGTAGGCTATAACCTTCCCTTGTTGCATTAAAACACATCCGAGGCCAATGTCAGATGCATCAGTGTACACTTCGAACTTTTCTCCTTCAATTGGTAGAGCTGAGACTGGGGCAGTAGTCAAATGATCCTTGAGAGCTTGGAAGCTTCGTTCATAAACCTCGCTTCATTCATAGCGTATCTCCTTGCGAGTTAGCCTAGTGAGGGGTACGGCTATCTTGGAGAAATCCTTGATGAATCGCTGATAGTAGCCCGCAAGACCCAAGAAACTACGGACCTCGCTAGCATTGGTCGGTCTTTCCCAATTCCTTACAGCATCAGCCTTTGATGGATCTATGGATAAACCGTCCTTTGATATAACATGCCCCAAGAAAGCTACTTCTCTTAACCAAAATTCACATTTGCTGAGCTTTGCATATAGCTGATTTGTCCTCAATATCTGTAATGCAATCCTTAAATGTTCCTCATGCTCTCCCTTGGTCTTGGAGTAAATCAATATATCATCAATGAAAACCACCACGAATTGATCTATATAAGATCTGAATATACTATTCATCAACTGCATAAAGGCAGCAGGGGCATTTGTTAGTCCGAAAGGCATAACAACAAACTCATAATGGCCATACCTGCTTCTGAATGCGGTCTTATGAATGTCCTCATCCTTGATCCTTAGTTGGTGATACCCTGACCTGAGATCAATCTTTGAAAAATACTTGGATCCAGATATTTGATCAAATAACTCATCAATTCTTGGCAGTGGATACTTGTTCTTGATAGTGAGATGATTCAACTGTCGATAGTCGATGCATAACCTCATGGATCCATCTTTCTTCTTTACAAATAGCACAGGTGCTCCCCACGGGGAAGTGCTTGGTCTAATAAATCCCTTCTTGAGAAGTTCCATCAATTGCTCCTTCAGCTCCTTGAGTTTGGCAGGGGACATCCTATATGGTGCCTTAGAAACTGGTCCAGCGCCAGGGACTAAATCGATGGTGAAGGCCACTTCTCTTTGTGGGGGTAATCCAGGCAATTCCTTAATGGTGACAAATGCAAGGAAAGATACACATCCTTTCCTTATTAGCTTGCTAGCTCGGAGAGCCGAAATAAGAGGTGACTTGCTCCGACTCTTAGGGCTAGAATAGACTAGTTCTGGAAAGTCCTTGAAAGTAACTTTGCTGTTACGGCAATCCACAGTTGCCTGATACCTTGATAACCAATCTGCTCCCAATATGACATCGTATTCCTTTAGGTCTAAACATATGAGATTGATAGGAAGATTTCTTCCTTTTACTAAGACTTCACAGTTTTGATAATGGTGAGTAATATCGGTTTCGTTTCCGAGAGGAGTAGATAAAAATATTTTCATCCATTCGATTCCATAGGCAATGGGTTAGCAAACTTCTTGGAGATAAAAGAATGTGATGCACCCGTATCAAATAAGACATGTGCAGACTTGGAACAAACTTTCAGTGTACCTTCTACTAGTCCGCCTTCGTCTTCCTCGGTCTCCTTAATCGCGTGGAGACGAGCATTCTTTGTTACCGGGCGCTTTCTATCACCGGTTTGATCGTTGAGTAGGGGACAGTCGGGAATCCGATGATCACGGCTCCCACAACGGAGACAGGCTCCAAGTTTCCTCCAACATTCTTCGGCCTTGTGCCCGGCCTTATCACAGTGCTTACATACCACCTTAGCGGGTGTAGTGGTGATGGAGAAAGGTTTGGTCTTTTTGAACTTTTGCTCCTGGGAGGGGATGCCTCCATTACTTGGCCTCTTCTTGAAATTAGGTTTGAAGGTGCCGGAGCTAGTAACATTCTCCTTCTTGTCTTTCCCACGGATCCTATCAGATAGTTCCGTGGCATCTTCTAGTAATTGCGCTCGTCGAACCATCTCCGAATAGACTTGTATGTCCATCGGTGCCAGCTGTGTGATATATTGGGGCCTGAGCCCATTAAGGAATCTTCGAGCTTTCATCTTCTCAGTACTAACCAAGTGTTTAGCGTACCGAGACAGCCTAGAGAACTGCGCTTCATATTCAGCCACCGACAAAGATCGTTGCTTAAGTGCGGCGAATTCAGCGGCTTTCTTCTCTTGAACTCGATCTGAGAAATATTTGTTGTTGAAATGTTCAACGAACTCCTCCCAAGTAACTTGTCCTTGATCTAATGTGGCTTCTACCGACTCCCACCAACATCGGGCATCTCTTTCTAATTGAAACGTGGCTAACAGGACCTTCTCTTGGTCCGAGCATTGCATGACTCTAAAAACACGTTCCGTCTCTCGGATCCAGTGTTCGGCATCATCTGGATCAGTAGATCCCATGAACTTAGGAGGGTTCATGTTCTTGAAGCTTTGGTGGAGACTTCCAGCTCCATGATGTGCACCTCCCTGTGCCACTTGTTGAAGTGCCTGGGTCATGCCTTGGTGAGTGCGTTGCATGTTGCGCCATTGAGCACGTTCGGCAGCCATTGTCCTACAATTATAATACCTATTAGTATGTGATTGCATTCAAAGGCTTTTAATTCTATGCTGACTTTAGCCCTTGGTTCTACCCAATCTCACTGGTTAGAAGTTCAGACTTATCCTTGGACTTGGGTTTCCTAGGAATTGAACACCCTAGGCTCTGATACCACAAAAACTGTCACGCCCCGAGCGCGAAAGATACCCGTAGATGTGTGATGAGTTTATATCAATCATGTCAATCAGAGTAGTAGTGTATTCGACACAAAGACAGAGTACGCAAATATAAAGATAACCCAACCCATTTATTCCTTTGATAAGAATATGTTTATTACCAACCCTTGCAAATACTAGACTCAATAAAAGAAAGGTACATTTCTGACTCAACAAAATATAGAGAAGACAGGACTGATGGACGCTTGAATAGCTCTAACTCTTTCACTCTTGACCTTCCCCGTCGGTTTGGGTCTCGTCATCGGACTTACCTGAAAAGCATGGAAACACTGAGTGAGCGAATGCTCAGTTGGAAATTATATCTCAAGAACTAGCAAGGGGTTTAAGTAATTACACTTTCCATGAATGCACTATAGCTATGCATGCTCGCAAAAATGACAAGATAGCAAGAGGATATAATAATAAGATGGCAAGAAGAACTAGTCATGAACTTTCAAGAACTTATCAAGCAGATATCAAGACTTTCAAGCAAGTAGACGCATCATGTCATGATGGAATTTGGCTATTATATTTCAAGTCAAGAAAGTATACATTTACCCTTTCTCGGGCCACGCAAGTCATGTAACATCAAGTCAAGTCAAGTACAAGATTTGTGGAATGTCTAATCAAGGTAGTCATGCACTTCGGTACAATGCCAATACCATTATCATTACAACTCCCATGGGCACTAGTACTTTTGGGTGCTCCTCCCAGGACCAGATCGGGCCCTATATGCGCAGGCATTGATCATGTATTTTGACATCCACATTCGTGTATAGCCAATATGGAATCTCAAGGATAGAGCTTGTACGTAGGATAGACTTTTGCTAGAATAGAGTCCAAAAATATGACACTTGACATAGATAGGTGATAACAACGGTATACTCACGATTTCTGATAAAGTTGGGTAGAATTTGTTCCCTAACTTGGGTACCATGACAAGTAAGTGCCCGCAAGTAGACGGTCACTATTTTAATATAGAATTGAGGTCCACAAGAACATCATAATAATGTTGATATAGAATTGGGGTCCACAAGAACATCTCAATAATGACATGCTTTCCCCATTTATTTAGATACTTCTCATATTATACACATAGCATAACATGAGGGCCGGTATACCATGTTTCTTATAGGGTGACATGGCAAAAATAGTGTGATAGGTTTTTATGGTACAACCAGCTCAGTCGGCCTTGAGGGAATCCAAGGCTCGAGGAGTCTTACGGAGGTCTCTATGACTAACTCACTAGTCCAAAGGAACGGAATGTCCAATGGAGAGCTTGTATGTCACTGAGAGTTAGGGGGTAAACGATAAAACATCATGAAACGTGGGACTATATTCACGGACTGGAATATAGTGCCGATATATATATATATATAATATACATATGAAACCCTCGGTTAACAGTAACAGTGTAAAATAGTATCTCAGAAAAATAGTGACTTAATCTAAGCCATTAATCATGGAATTAACGCCTTATACAGGGGCGTTTATTTACAAATTGACGGCTTGTTAAGCAGTCGTCCATTCTGTATTTCTATTTTGCAGAACTTAGATAATATGGAATTTTAACAAAAATGCGCCCTGGACAGTGGCGTTACTTTTCAATTAGCGCCCTGTTCTGGGGCGTCGGTTCAATAAGAGACAGCCTTCCTCAGGTCGTTAATTCAAGATATTCCAAGATTGATAGGAACAGGGGTAATTTCAAGGATAATAAAATTTCAGAAAAAGGAATCACACTGTCAAGAAGAGAAAAATAGCAGGATTCGATAACTATGATCATGCATTAAATTAAAATCATGTTTTGATAAACATAAAAGTTTTAAACGTGGGTAATTTAATAACTAGATGAAATTGACGACTTAATGCAGGACGTCAAAACTGGAATTAGTGACCTGGGCATGGTCGTTTCTTTAAATTAGCGCCCTTGATAAGGTCGCTTCTTTTAAAATCCATAGAAAACCCTTTTAAAAACTATAGTAAAACTATATACATGCGTGCCATGATGGTATTATGATGTAATTAAACTAGTTTGGGCTACGTTCTTGAGAAAACCTACCTGATGAATGGTCTGGTGAAGGTACTATATAGAATATGATACTCTGTTGGAAACAGAGTCTCCTGCGATCTATGCAACTGCTATTCTCTAGCCGTGAGGGTGGTAGTAGACTAGAAGTAACTTCTCCTCTGTTCCGGACGTAGAGAAAGAACACAGCTCTTCCTCCCTTTTCTTTTAAACTGAAGAAGATGGAAGACGATGATGAACCCTACGTTCTTCGACAAGACGTTGCAGACAACCTGCATAAGGAGGATGAAGAACTATTAACGTTCTTCAAAAATAGATTTGAAAGAGAATTAAGAAGGAAATCCTTAACACCAAGAGAAAAGAACCTCCTTCTGTAATTCACGCTCGGAACAGCACCAGCAAGAGGAAAAACCCTAAGGTTGGCTCGATGGAAGAGTATTTATAGGGTTTTTCGGAACCCAATAGAGTTAGAATTCGATTGGAAACACAAGTTTCCATGATAGAGTCCTTGCTATAATCAATCAAACTTGTAGTAATCTAGAAACTTGCTTTGGATAGTCTCCTGGTTCGAATGAAACTCGAACGGAACACAAATGGAAATAACGCCTTACGTTAGGGCGTTAATTTAAATTGACGCCTTGGTTAATGTCATTTCTTATGTAAAACGCGTCCATGCGGAGGGCGTCATGTTTACCTGCCATTGGCCGTTTGGGAATTGATGACATCTGCTGTGGGCGTCCTTTCTGGAATTCGCGCCTTGTATAAGGGCGTTTATTTTGAATTAGCGCCTTGAATCAAGGCGTTATTTACATTTTGGGTTTATTATTCACTTCTTTAAATCTTTAAATCTTATTTTGATCAATTGGGATTTTTATTTCCTTTTATTTTTACCAGGGTTGCTACAATTCTTTTCCTTCATGCTTAAGAATTCCCCATCTTCATCATTTTTCCTACAAGAGTTATCATTGTTAGAATCATCATGATATTCATCAAAGGAAATATGGGGTGATTCTTCTACAGTTTGACTCTTGACATTATAAATTCTATAAGCCCTAGATCTATCAGAATATCCAAGAAATATACCTTCATCGCTCTTGGGCTCGAATTTATCTAAATCTCTTTTGTCATTATTATGGATGAAGCATTTTGACCCAAATACTTTCATATGTGTGAGAGAAGGCTTTTTACCTTTCAGCAACTCATAAGGAGTTTTTTTGGTGTGTGGCCTTACCATAGAGCGGTTGATAATGTAACATGCCGAGTTTACCGCTTCAGCCCAAAATTTCCTTGGGAGTTGCCGTTCGGCAAACATTGTTCTTGCCATCTCTATGAGTGTTCAGTTTCTTCTTTCAACTATATCGTTTTGCTCTAGGGTTCTTGGTGAAGAAAATTGGTGTGAAATACCTTCAGCCCTGCAAAGATTATAGAAGTCATCATTTTCAAATTCACCACCATGATCAGATTGAATGTTGGAAATCTTAAACTTACCGTCTTGCTTTATCTTCATATAGAGTGCCTGAAACTCATCAAAAGCATCATTTTTATGTGTGAGAAAGAAAACCCATGTGAACCTAGAGTAATCATCCACCAAGACATATCCATATTTTCTACCACTTAAACTAGCAGTTCTGGTTAGACCAAACAAGTCCATATGAATCAACTCAAGTGGTTTAGATGACATGTTTGCATATCTAGCCTTGAAGGATTTTCTTGTTTGTTTACCTATGGCACATACATCACATAATTTGTTTTCTTGTTTGAAAGAAAGTTCAGGCAACCCTCTCACCATTGAATACTTTAAAAGTTTATGTAAGACATTATAACTAGCATGACCTAGTCTACGATGCCATTACCATGCAAGTTCAGATTTTGGTGCAGCAAGAGAAAGGTTTATGTGAGCAGGATCATCTAAGTCAATCATGTAAACATTGTTGACTCTTTTTCTAGAAAATTTTACTGTGTCAGATTTTAGTTCAATGATTCTACATTCATGAGAGTCAAATAACACTTTATGACCTTTATCACAGAGTTGACTTATGCTAAGCAAGTTGTATTTCAAGCCTTCAACTAGCAACACGTTACAAATAGAGTTGGAGAGGTTCTTACCTATATTAACTGTTCCAATGATTTTTCCTTTGTTGTTCCCTACAAATGTGACGTATCTTTTCCTCCAAGAGATAAAATTTTGTTTTGTCTCCAGTCATGTGTCTTGAACAGTCGCTATCAAGGTACCACCTGTTATGCATGGCTGCAAGACACTCCTGCACAAGTAATTAA
Source organism: Amorphophallus konjac (assembly GCA_022559845.1). Classification (NCBI taxonomy): domain Eukaryota; kingdom Viridiplantae; phylum Streptophyta; class Magnoliopsida; order Alismatales; family Araceae; genus Amorphophallus; species Amorphophallus konjac. Next base: position 397,798,855 of record CM040118.1, read on the forward strand.
GTAATTATGTTTGGAACCCAACCAAATTTGTGTCCCATCAAACTCTTTAGATTTTTAAAACATGAAACCATTTCTTTTGAAATCTAAACCTTCATAGAATTCACATTTTGTTTGCTTCGAGCAGGGATTTGATTTTTCTTTTCAGCTTTGACATTCACTTTTTGTTTAGAAGCACTTTGTTGGATTTTGTGGAAATTTGAGGAAGTTTGCTTCTTAAACCATTGAGGCCGTTGGTTGGTTTTGGGTTGAAAGTGATTATTTTGCCACCTAGGGGATTGAGACTTATAAGATTAGTGAACACATGAATCACAATTTCCCCAAAAGTAGGGTGGTGTTGGCCTATATGAATTTGTAATCCAATTATGGTGATATCTGGAAGATTGAGCATGCAATGGCCAAGGAAGTGTTGACCCGTTCTGCAGGGAAGGTCGACCTTTCTTAGGCTTTTGGACAGACTTTTTGGGAATTTCAGTGACTGTCTCTTCAATCTTTTCTTTCCCTTTCTCCTTTTGTTTTTACTGGTTTTGTGTGGGAGTTGATTTTGAGGTGGAAGTTTCGGAAGATGAAACAAATGTGACAGTTTTTAGCCCAAATGGCCTTTTATTTGTTGGATCAAAACCCAACCCATCCTTGTTGTGGTTCATTCTAGTTCCTAGCAATGCATCTAGGTTTTCTCTTCTATCTACAAACTTTTCCAATGACTGTTGTTTATCCTTTAACTCTTTTTGTAGGTTTTCAATGTTTTGCAAGAGTTGAGTGTTGACATGTTTGACAGCTTCATACTTCTCATTGCTCAATTTGCTATCCTTTTCATAGGTTTGCATTTTGAGTTTCATGCTGTCAATTTCATTCCTTAAATCTTCATTTCCAGTTTCCAAGTCAGTCATTTCTTTTCTTCCTTCCTCCAAGTTCTCAATCATTTTCTTAAGATCTTCAATTTCAGTTTCAAGTAGAGCATTCTTATCATTCATATCATGATCATGCACAAATAAGTTAATTTTTTTTCAATGATTTATTCTCCTTTTTGTACATGTCATACTTTTCCATGAGCTATATATATGCTTCCTCCCAATCATCAATTGTGCAATTTTGAAATGAAGAGTTTACGTCAGTTTCTTCATCACCTCTGGCCATGAGACAAAGATCTTCTTTTTCCTTGTCCGAGGAGCTAGTTCCACAATCACTTTTCTCCTCGTCACTCCAGGTGGACACCATGGCCTTATTCTTCTTCTTGCCCTTCCATTTGTTAGCTTTTCTGAATCTGTCAGGACAATCAGTCTTGAAATACCCTGGTTTGTTACAAGAATAACAAATGATTTTGTCAGATTTCTTAAAGTTTTCAGAATTAAATTTGAAATAATTTCCTACCTTTGACCTTCCTCTCATGAAGCTCTTACCTTCCTTTCTCAGAATTTTTTTGAACTTACGTGTGAGCATGGCTACGTCATCCTCATCTCGCTCACTTGCCGAATCCTCACCTTCATCAGAAGTGCCTTGACCGCTGGGTCCTGCTTTAAGAGCTAGGGGCTTTTTCTTAGGCACCTCAGTCTCTTTGTTCTTAAGGTTGATCTCATAGGTCATCAATGACCCAATGAGTTCATCTACCTTGGTAGTTGTGAGATCTCTCGATTCTTCAACCACGGTAGCCTTTGTGTGCCATGCGGGAGTCAATGATCTGAGAATCTTTCTCACAATTTCTTGTTCTGAGTATTTCTTTCCCAAATCAGTTAGACTATTTGTAAGCACAATTAACCGAGCATACATATTCTGAATTGACTCATCAGGCTTCATGTGGAACATTTCATATTCAGAAACTAAAATGTTGGCTTTTGTTTCTCGTACCTGAGAGGTTCCTTCGTAAATTACCTCTAACTTGTCCCACATTTGTTTTGCCGTTGCGCAGGTAGCCACTCTTGAGAATTCTACTGGATGGAGTGAGCACTGCATGATGTGTTTGGCACTCCAGTTGACAGTGGATTGTCTTATTTGTTCTTTGGTCCACAAATCCTCATTATCCGTAAGCTTATACGGACCTTTGCTGATCACTCGCCAAAGTTCGTAGTCTTAGGCGCGAATGAACACCTGCATGCGATGTTTCCAATAAGGATAATTAGTTCCAGTGAAGTAAGGAGGCCTATTCACAGAATGTCCTTCAGGTAAGAATCCTTTGGACGCTAATCCACCATTTCCCTCAAGGTCGTTGGACCCCATAATGAGAGATTAGGCTCTGATATCACTTGTTGAGTAGTGGATAGCGGATCTACAGGGGAGGGGTGAATAGATCTGCCCCTCTTTTCGTAATGCAAGCCTCTTTAATGCTAGATAATGATAATAGTAGCGGAATAAAACTAGCTAAATGAAAAACACAACGATTTACTTAGCAAGATGATTATGCAATATAGAGATTGAACCTAAGCATGCATCTAACACAAAGCAGTCGCATAATCAAACCACAACACACGAGATTTTAAGGTGGTTCGGACTGAATCCCCAGTCCTACGTCCACCCCTCACCAAATCCGGTGAGGCTCCACTAGTGCCACGCACTGAACCGCAATTTGAAAAGACCTCCGATTACCTTCCTACTAACCACCGGTAGGGACGTCAATCACCACAGATCGGGCAACTTCCGATTGCCTTCCTACTAACCACTGGTAGGGACGATCTTCAGTTTCAAATGTTTGAATGAAATGAAACAAGAACAAGATATAAAAACACTCAAACAAGATATAGAATATGCTCAAAGAGAAAAGATCTTATCTGAGATTGCTAGAGCTTGAATCTGATGCTTCAATGGTATCTTCTTCCTTGTGAAATGATCTTCCTTGGATCACCTTGAGTTGTTGAAGAAGATGAAGGATACATATTTGATCTCCCTTGAAAACCTTGTGAAATCAGCTTCCTTGGATCACCTTGATAGCCTTCCTTGCTTCTGCACTTCCTTGGAGATTGCTTGCTTTGATATGAGCTTGAAACACCTTGAAATGGATGAAGAACTTCTTCACGAAGTACTGTTCACGGCTACAGTACCTCTTCTTCCAAGCCTCCTTTGATCTCCCTTGATCCCTCTTTCTTTGAATCCCCTTTGAGTTGATGGAGGAGATAATGGATGCAGCCTTGAACCTTGATTGCTTCTACACCTTCTTGGAGGTTGATGGCTTCAGAAATAAGCTTGAATCACCTTGGATGGATGAAGAACTCCAGCCTGAAGCACTGTTCACGAAGGTGCTACAATACCCGCGAATCACCTCCTCTAGTCTCCCTTGATCTCTCTTGTTCCAATTGAAGCATTAGGGTTTCTAACCCCTCATGTGTTGGTTTTATAGACTTTGAATGGTCCTTGGACATACCCCAGACCAGATCCACAATCCATGGGGGATTGGGTGACTTTGGGGTTAAACAAATACAAGAAAAGGGGATCTTCTCGAAGTGGAAAACAAAGTCAACATTGTTGCCTCGGGGCTGGCGGTCGACCTGTGGAAGCTGGCGGTCGACCGCTATTGAGAAACCTGCAGACGGATGGTCCCTTGAATTTTCGGTCGACCGCTACTGGGTTGGTGATGGACCGCCACTGAGAATCGTGCAGACATGGGGATACTGGCAGGGGCGGTCGACCACCCCTGTGCTGGCGGTCGACCGCCAGCTGGGCAGACCCCGGGTTATTCCGGGTCAGTCCGTTAACCCCTTTAGCTCTGTCACTTGAGTCCTTTAGTAGCCCGTTCTCATATTTACGTGCGAGGGCACAATCATTGAGCTTTTACTTTTGCCATCTCCACTCCATTCCTTGGCATATCTGTCATGAAAGAACATCAAGTAGTTTAGTCATATAAGAGTGGTAAAACATCAATGACTTATAGTGTTTTGCCATTATCAAAACCAAAAATATCAAATAACTCAAATGACCACAGGATGATGTCGAATGACCCAAGTGACCACAAGATGACTCAAATGACCACAGGGGCACAACAGGTCTTAGGGGTCTTGACGAGCATGTCGTCGATATAGGCCTCGACGTTCCGACCGAGTTGTCCCTCGATCATATGATTGACCAGCCTCTGGTACGTGGCCCCATCATTCTTCAACCCGAAAGGCCTCCGGGTGTAGCAGTATACGCCGAAGTCGATGATGAAGCGGTCTTCTCGATGTCTTCTGGATCCATTCTGATCTGGTGGTAACCTGAATAGGCATCCAGAAAGTTGAGTATCTCGTTGCCCGAGGTTGAATCAACCAGTTGGTCAATGCTCGGCAATGGATAGCAGTCCTTTGGTGTGGCTTTATTCAAGTCGGTGAAGTCCACGCACATTCGCCACTTTCCTGAAGCTTTTGGCACCAGGACGACGTTGGCCAGCCACGTCGGGGACAGGACCGATCTAAAAAGACCAATCTTTTGCCCCTTGGTGACTTGCTCCTTGATGATCGCCTGCTTTTCTAGCACGTGCTTCCTTCTGCGTTGTTGTACGGGCTTCATGGTCGGGTCGAGGTTGAGTTTATGCATTACCGTCTCTCCCGGTATCTCGGGGAGTTGATCATCAGACCATGCAAAGACTCGGATGTACTCGGAAAGAAAATCTTTGTATTGCTGCTGAACCTCAGATGGTAAGTCGGCTCCAATCTTTACTCCTAGGGTCGGGTTGTCATTTAGGAAAACCGTTAGCAGCTCGCCTCTAGGCTCGGAGGTTGCGGGTTTTTCCTCGACTTCTCGGAGGCCCTTGTTCTTCCCGTCCAGCCTTGTGGCTTCAATCGAGATATTATAGCACCTTCTGGCCATCGCCTGGTTGCCCCGGACTTCCCCAACCCAATTTGTAGTGGGGAACTTCATCTTTTGGTGATAGGTAGAGGGCACCACTTTCGTTCGGCTAAGGATTCCTCGGCCGAAGATCGCGTTGTATGCTATCATACCCTTGATCACTATGAAGTCCACCATAACTGTAACAGTTTTGGGTGGGGTGCCGAGAGTAACTGGCAGGCTTAGGGCTCCCTCAGGATAAGTGGCCTGGCCATTGAACCCTCAAAGGGGGGTTCGGATCGGGCGGAGTTTAGATAGATTCTCCCCCATCTTAAGGAAACACTCGTAAGACAATACATCAGGGGCACTTCCATTGTCAACTAGAATCCTTTCTATGTTACAATGGTTTATCGTGGCCGATATGACTAGGGCGTCGTCATGCGGGGTGGTCAGCCCTTCCAGGTCTTGGTCGGAGAAGACTATGACCTAGGGCTCACCTAGCGGGGCCTTGGGGGGCTCGATAGCTCGGCTCGCCCGCTCAACATGACGCTTCCTTCCCCGGCCACTGTCTCCTCCTGATGTAGCTCCTCCAACGATGACGTTGACGTGGACCCCGCGAGGAGCGTTGTCGATTTCCTCTAGGGCGCCTCGGTCTTCCTTATGCCCGGCCACGAACTGGGATAGATGTTCCTAGCGGACGAGGCGCTCGATCTCATCCTGGAGCTGGTGGCAATCGCCGGTGCGATGCCCGTGGTCACTGTGGAACATGCAATGTTTGCTGCGATTGTGGCTTTTCGACCTCATTGGCTCGGCTTGGCGGAGGAGGCTCGTGCCTTTTATGTCTTCATATATCTCGTACACTGGAGCGGTTAAGGGAGTGTACCGCTCGTACTTCCGGGATGGTTCTTTGTGCTCCCCGTCTCTGTTCTGCCTCTTTCCTTGGCCCGAGCTTGGCTCGGATGCTCGCTTCTTATCCCCCTCCCGACCCGAGCCGGTTGCGCCTAGGCATGCACTAAGAACTTTTTCGCACTCAGCATGGCGTAAGGCTAGAGTCACTAGCTCGGCAAGGGCAGAGGGAGGGTGGAAGACAAGTTCACGGCGGAGGTTCTCATCCCGGGTGCCTCCGGTCAGCGCGGTTATGGCCGAGGCTACATCCAGGCAGGGGATTCTCAAGGCTTCCGATTTGAATCAGTTGATGTAAGCCCGGAGTCTCTCCCCTTGCGCCTGTTTGAGAGCCAATAGCCCCGCTACCGACCTCGGGGGGCCGCTGCCGACGAAATTCTCCTTGAATACTCACCCAAACTATTTGAAGTCTCGGATGGATCCGGGGGTGAGGGCCCGGAACCATGCTTGGGCACCTTGGACCAGGGTGGTCACGAAGGCTCAGCATTTGATGGCATCGGACGCCCCGTGAAGGGTCATCAGGGCGTCGAAGCTGTCGAAGTGGTCGGCCGGGTCGCCTTGGCCGTCGTAAGACTTGAAGATCGGGATGGAGGTTCTGGGAGATACCTCTGCCTTCAAGATATAGTCAAAGAACGGGGATCTCTCCTCGACCTCTGGTGGAGAGGTCTTCTGTAAGGCGCGTAAGGCGCGCTCCTGCTCTGCGAAGCGCCTCTCAAACTCTGGCAGACGGAGGGATAACTCCGGCTGCTATTGCACCGTGGGGCTAGGGGGGTATGATGGCAGGCTGTCCTGGCGCTCCCTGGGGACTTCGGTCTCCGGGTGCAGACGGCGTGCCCCAGGTTTCCCCCGTTTCGGTGTGGAGGAGGCCTCCTGCTCCGGATGGGGGGCTTGTGATGGTCCTCCTGACCTGTTGCGAATAAGCTGCTGCCCTCGGAGGGTGAAGCGACCTCTGATAGTGTGTTGGGACGCGTCTCCGCGAGGAGGGCTTTCGGAGGGGCACGTGACCTTCCTTCCCTGGCCGCTTGGGTCCTCATGAGTTCCAGAAGGACATCCAGTTTTGCGTTGAGGGCTTGGAAAGAATCAGCGCCCTCATTGGATGGTTGCCCTACTGCCGCGGGCGGAGGTAGTTCGTCGGCTGGGGTGCTGGAGTTGGAGGGGGGGTCTTGCGCGGCCTGAGAAGGGCCTTCTCCCCCCACCACCATGGCCTTCCCCCTATCGCCGGTGGATCTCCTCCCTGTACTTCTTCGCACCATGCTGGCTCTTTGATCGTTTCCCACAGACGGCACCAGATGAAGAGGGGTGATCTCGCGTTGGTCCTGAGCTGGGGAGATGATCACCGATCAGTGAACTACAAGGAAGGGAAACGGATCAGGGGGCCCAGGGGTGGTTCCCTGGGGTAAACCCTATGATGCCTAAGTCAGTAGAGCAATGGTGGAAGCTATGAAAAGAGGAGTGGAGAGATGCACGAGATTCCTCTCCACCAAGGTGGTGAAGTGGTTCCTGCTCAGGGAGTTTTCGGCGTGTGTAGGCCTTACCGTTCGCTAGAGGGAGTCCCCGGTTTAAATAGTGCGCTAGCCTCATGAGTCCCGTAAGCTGAGGAGTTTCAGGCGGGAGTTACGTCCTCAACGTGGGCTCTTTACGTCCCCATCGTGAGATCTTTATAGCCTTGAGGAGCCGTGGGCCCCTTATCTTTGTGAACTCCTGCTCATAAAGGGCTCTCAACGGCAGCGTGGATAAGCAATCATCGCTCGACCCAAGCATGAAGAGTGCCAACCCTATCCGGGTGATAGGCATAGCTCGGATGAGGCTCGGCCGGAGTGGGCGCGGAGCGCTAGCCTTTATCACGGCGAGGGGGATAGGTTGGGCTTGGGCCTTCCTCTGACCGGACCGACGCTCGGGCCTTCCGAGCCTAATGGCCGCCGAGGAAGGGCTTGATCCCGAGTGATTTTATTGCGCTTTGATGCTAAGTGGGCCCTGCAGTGCTATCACTTAGATGAGTTGGGCCTCGTTTGGTCCTGGTGGACCTAGTTCGGCCACTCTTAGATGGGCTACAGAAATCCCCCTCTCCAGAAGGGTAGCGACGCCGATTTAGGGGGAGGTGATGCCAGTTTAAGGGAGAAGGTCTTCAGATTTTAAGCAAACTTGTTTTGAGGCCCAATCCAAATCCTGGCCTTCCTTTATGAAAATTTATGATTTATTCAAACTTTAATCATCAAATTCATTAGAGTAGAAGTTGATCAATCCAATTTCGTGCGAGGTTCATACTCAAGCACAATTTTATTCCGGTTCAGGGCGGGCACACATGCACTATGCCGTATGATTATTACTAAAATCATTCCATGTTTGTTAACCGTTATAGGTAACTCAATCACTTGTTAGCATCATCGCTACTAACAGAACGATCACATGAGCTGGCAAATCGCAGGTAAATTTTGGCAGCATTTCCCCTTATCCCGTGGGGTCATGGGGGAAAAGCGGAGGCTCACCCATGAGGTTTCCAGGGTAAGTTCCTAACTACCGGGAGGCCAAACACGGCGATCGGCGAACCCGAATGGACAGAGACCCCGAGGGCTAGCCTACGAGGGGTTCCGATGATCCATGGGTCCTCAACACAATTTTGACCGAATAACTCGAATAGGATGGAGACCCATGGGCCCACGGGTAGTTCCATGGGCCCACGAGTTACCACAATCCCAATTGGGAGATGTGGATTTGATTTTTGTTGGATGAAACGATCCATTTTTATTTTCTCTTAGGGACTCACCGGAGTCCACATTATGAGAGAACGTGTAATGTCTGTGAATTTTCTAAGAATTTTTCTAATTTAAATATAAGCCCTAAATAGGTTTAATGGGCTATTTAAGGATTGAAGGCCTAATTGATAATTATTTAAAGGCCCAGGTATTAGATTAGGCTTTAGTCCACTCAAGTAGGCCCAAAAGACTCAAAACTTAACCTTTTAGGCCCAAGCCCAATTATAGAAACGTAATTAGGGCTAATTTGGAATTAAAAGGGGATGAATAAGATAAATAGGGGACAAATAGTTGATAAATTCAAAAATCTAAAAATTTCAGACTAAACGCCTAGAGGCGGTCTATTGCGCGATCGCCTTCACCTAGAAGCGGTCCCCATCATACCGCTACTGGCTTCCGTGAGCAAGGCCAATAAACCCTAAAAAGAATGGATTTTTATCCCTCCCAAGGGCCAGAGATCGAAGCTACCTGGCCTAGAAACTTGGTATAGGATTCTTAGGGATTGATTTGAGCCAAGAATAGGACTCTATGTCGACCTAATCTAGTAACCCTAATTCAAAACCCTATAAATAGACCCAACTTTGACTCATGCGAATCCTAATGTTGGATCACATTTTTCGAAGGTAAGGAGACACTATCTCAGGTAAAGCCTTTTGAAGGTTTCGTTATCCTTTGTATTGTCTAACCCTCATCCAATTTTCATGCTAAGAGGTCGAGTCTCTAAGGATCTAGAAGCCCCAGAAGTCGTTGTCCCTCTGTAGTCTACACAGACGACAGTGCGTCTATCCAAGAAAGAGAAGGAGATTAGAAGCCCTAAACGAGGTTAGTTCAAGTTATACCTTTATAACTTATTGTTGTCCTTTGTATCTTCTACCTATTCTCCAAGTTCTGTGCCTTTAGGACGAGTGGTTGAAGAGATAGAAGGCCCAGAAGTAGCAGGTTCTACGCAGGATGTGCAAGAGCTAGCATCAACTTACAGTCAGAAATTTGATTCATAGGAGCACTTCCATAGGTAGGTTATCTCATTGATAGCTAAATTAATGGGTTAAAAACAAAAACCCTTTGATTGCTCGTGATTTCACACACTGTACATGGAGGATTTCATGATTTATGTTCACTGGGAATGTAGGGTTATTTCTCCATACATGAACCTTGTCCTTTAAAAAGAATATGATAAATTGTTTTATTTTACGTAAATCCATGCATCTCCATGCATTAATTTTCTTCTATCATGACTTACCTTCATGTTTATTGGAGTTTTTATGCATTACTTTCCCTAGGATAGGCCTTAATTGCACTTTTTGACCCTTCTGGCCGGCAGGATTAAAACAGTCTCCCCGAGATCGCCACTGTCTTTTAGGGGTCCTCGACAGACCACGTCTTCATTACAAATGGTCCCCATAAGAACGCTAATATCAAAAACGGTCCTCATAAGACCGCTTTTATATTGATGTTTTTTGCACTTTGTCAACCCTAAACAGAATGCAGAATTGCCTTAATAATCATATGTTAAGCCTAGGTAAATAGGTTTTATTCCTGGTTTTGGCTACATATTCAGGATTATGGTTATATTGTGCATTAAACATGCTAGGTTTCATGTCTTTCATGCTTTAAATACCTATTTTAAACTGGAGAGGGGGAAAATCTACCGCTCGAGAGCACGGCCCAACTAGGTCCAATTTGACAAAACTAGGCCCAGCTCCCCAAAGTGACAGCCCCATTTTGGGCCCACTTACTTCAATCCTAAAAACCCACTCGGAGTAGCACTTCCTAGGCAGCCCTCAGGTCCGGAAGTCCGAGCGACAGATCGGTCGAGAGATCCCCTGCGAGGACCCGACATGGCCTACCCGAGCTATACACTCATCGCTCAAGATAAAATCCCGAGCAAGCGCCTCTGGCTCAGACCGACTGTCGGAAGCTCAACCAGGCGTCCATTATGCATCCAGCAGGAGCAGAGAACTATAAGAGATAGGGGAGAGCAAAAGTCCTTATACCATAAAGAGCCCACTACGAGGACGTAACTCCCCGAAACCCCTTCAGCTCCCTGGACTGTTACAATAAACGGATTGCTATATAAACTCCAGGGAGACCCTCCGAGAAGAAAGGGCATCGATCCTGAGAGAAAACAACCACACCTCTTGGTGGAGAATAATCTCGCGCCCCCGCCTCCTCCTACCCTCTCTCTTCTCATTCATGCTCTATAGCACTTGCTGACTTAAGCATCGGAGGGTTTTCCTAGGGGACTCCTCCCTGGGCACCACTGATCCATTTCCTGCCTTACAGTCCATACATACGTGGTGACCGTGACCAAAGATTCTTCATGGATCTCACGGCTCAAGATCAGCGCGAGATTACGCCTCTTCATCTGGCCCCATCTGTGGGAAACGAATAAAGAGCCATCATGGTGCGAAGAAATTCTGGTAGGAAGGTCGCCGGCGGCAGAGGAAAGACCACGATGGTGTATGGGGAACCTGTGCCCTCCCATGCCATGGAAAACCTCCCCTCCAACGATAACAATCAAGCCGACGAGTTGCCTCCCCCACTCGCGGATGTGCGACCCCCTAACGGGAGTTCTGACGCTCTCCAAACCCTGAATGCAAAATAGGATATCCTCGTAGAATTAATGAGGACTCAGGCGGCCAGGGAGGAGAAGTCGCGACTCCCGCGGGAGAGCCCCCCCCCCCCCGTGGAGAAGTTTCCCAGCAAACGGTCGGAGGCCGCTTCACCCTCGGGGGATGACGACTTATATGCAATAGGTAAGGGGGACCTTCGCATGCCCTGTTGTGCCCCTTTGGTCATTTGAGTTATCCTATGGTCACTGGGGTCATTCGATATCATCCTATGGTCATATGAGTTCTGTGGTATTCTTGGTTTTGATAATGGCTAAACACTATTAGTCATTGATGTTTCCACTCTCGTGTGACTAACATATGTGATGTTCTGTTCATGACAGATATGCCAATGAATGGACAAGGCATTCAGTGAGGATGGTAAAAGTGAAAGCTCATTGATCGCGCCCAAGTAAGGATGCGAACACAAGCAAAAGTCGACACATGATATTCGGCTCGTCACACATCCAAGGTCAATGCACAAAGAAGTACAGCCAAGAGAATCCAAGGCCAGAGACTCAGTTGATACCTTTTAGACTATCAAGGGAGATGCTACAGATATGAACGGGCTACTAAAGGACTCAAGCGACGGAGCTAAAGCAGCTAAAGGACCGACCCGAGATGAACCGGGGACTGCCCAACTGGCGGTCGACCGCCAGCACAGGGGCGGTCGACCGCCCCAGCCAGCAGCTCCTAGTCTGCACGAGTTTCAGTAGCGGTCGACCGCCAGCCAGTAGCGGTCGATCGCCAGCCAGTAGCGGTCGACCGGAATTCCCAGGGACCATCCGTTTGCAGGTGTTTCAGTAGCGATCGACCGTCAGAAGCTGCAGGTCGACCGCCAGCCCCGATGCAGCCATGTTTGACTTCGATTTCCACCACGAGGCCAGCCCCTTTCCTTGTATTTGTTTAACCCCAAAGTCACCCAATCTTCCATAGATTGTGGATCTGGTCTGGGGGATGTCTAAGGACCATTCAAAGGTTATAAAACACATACAAGAGGGTTAGAAACCCTAGTTGATCATTTGAGAAATCAAGGGAGGCTGCAAGGGAGAGTAGTTCGAAGTACTGTAGCAGTGAACAGTACTACGGGAAGAAGCTTCATCCATTCCAAGGGATTCAAGTCCAGATCTGAAGCCATCTCAACCTCCAAGGAAGCAAGAAGCAATCAAGACTTTCAAAGGTGATCTAAACTGCCTTCTTCATCCTCTTCATTAACTCAAGAAGATCAAAAGGAAGATCGAAGCTACATCCATCGTCTTCTTCATCAACTAGAAGAGATTCAAGGAAGATCATCTCGCAAGGAAGAAGACACCTTCAAAGCATCCGATTCAAGCTTCTGTAACTCAGACAAGATCTTCTTTCTTTGAGCATACTCTATATCTTATTTGAGTGATTTTATATTTGTTATCTTTTTCATTTCATACAAACGATTGAAACTGAAGATCGTCCCTTCCGGTGGTTAGTAGGAAGGAAATCGGAAGTTGTCCGATCTGCGGTGTTGACGTCCCTACCTGTGGTTAGTAGGAAGGTAATCGGAGGTCTTTCTGATTTGCGGTTCAGTGCGTGGCACTAGTGGAGCCTCACCGGATTTGGTGAGGGGTGGACGTAGGACTGGGGATTCAGTCCGAACCACGTTAAAATCTTGTGTGTTGTGGTTTGCTTTTGTGATTGTTTCATTCTAGATGCATGCTTAGGTTCGAATCAATATATTACTTGCTCGTCTTGTCAAGCGAATCATAGTGTTCTTCGATAAGCTAGCTATATTCCGCTGTAATTTATTTTATCTAGCTATATAGAGGGTTGTATTACGAAAAGAGGGGCAGATCTATTCACCCCTCCCCTCTAGATCCGCTGACCACTACTCAACAAGTGGTATCAGAGCCTAATCTCTCATTATGGGGTCCAACGACCTTGAGGGAATTGGTGGATCAGTGTCCGAGGGTTTTCTACCTGAAGGACATTCTGTGAACAGGCCTCCTTATTTTACTGGAGCTATTTATCCCTATTGAAAACATCGTATGCAGGTGTTCATTCGCGCCCAAGACTACTAACTTTGGCGAGTGATCAGCAAAGGTCCTTATGAGCTGCCGGATGATGAGGACTTGTGGACCAAAGAACAAATAAGGCAATCCACTGTCAACTAGAGTGCTAAACACATCATGCAATGCTCACTCCATCTAGGTCAATTCTCAAGAGTGGCTACCTGCGCATCTGTAAAACTAATGTGGGATAAGTTAGAGGTAATCTATGAAGGAACCTCTCCGGTACGAGAAACAAAAGCCAACATTTTAGTTTCTGAATATGAAATGTTCCGCATGAAACCTGATGAGTCAATTCAGAATATGTATGCTCGATTAACTGTGCTTACTAATAGTCTAACTGATTTGGGAAAGAAATACTCAGAACATGAAATTGTGAGAAAGATTCTCATATCATTGACTCCCGCATGGCACACAAAGGCTACCGTGGTTGAAGAATCGAGAGATCTCGCAACTGCCAAGGTAGATAAACTCATTGGGTCATTAATGACCTATGAGATCAACCTTAAGAACAAAGATGCTAAGGTGCCTAAGAAAAAGCCCCTAGCTCTTAAAGCAGGACCCAGGGGTCAAGGCTCTTCTGATGAAGGTGAGGATTTGACAAGTGAGCGAGATGAGGATGACATAGCCATGCTCACACGTAAGTTCAGAAAATTCATGAGAAAGGAAGGTAAGAGCTTCATGAGAGGAAGGTCAAAGGTAAGAAATGGTTTCAAATCTAATTCTGAAAACTCTAAGAAATCTGATAAAATCATTTGCTATTCTTGCAACAAACCAGGGCATTTCAAGAATGATTGTCCCGACAGATTCAGAAAAGTCGACAAATGGAAGGGCAAGAAGAAGAACAAGGCCATGGTGTCCACATGGAGCGATGAAGAGGAAAGTGATGACGGAACTAGCTCCTCGGACAAAGAAAAAGAAGATCTCTGTCTTATGGCCAAAGGTGATGAAGAAACTGAGGTAAATTCTCCATTTAAAGATTATACAATTGATGATTGGGAGGATGCATATATACAACTCATGAAAAAATATGAAATGTACAAAAAGGAGAATAAATCATTGAAAAAGAAAATTAACTCATTTGTGTATGATAATGATATGAATCATAAGAATGCTCTACTTGAAACTGAAATTGAAGATCTTAAGAAAATGATTGAGAACTTGGAGGAAGGAAGAAAAGAAATGGCTCACTTGGAAACTGAAAATGAAGATTTGAGAAATGAGATTGATAGCATGAAGCTAAAAATGCAAACCTATGAAAAAGATAGTAAATTGAGCAATGAAAAGTATGAAGCTGTCAAACAAGTCAACATTCAACTCCTGCAAAACATTGAAAACTTACAAAAAGAATTGAAGGATAAACAACAATCTTTGGAAAATTTTGTGGATGGAAGAGAAAATCTAGATGCTTTACTTGGAACCAGAATGAACTTCAACAAGGAAGGGTTGGGTTTTGAACCTACAAACAAAAGGCTAATTGGGCTAAAAACAGTCACATTTATTTCCTCTTATGATGCTTCAACCTCAAAAACAACATCCAAAAGAAAAGAAAAGATTGAAGAGGCAGTAACTGAAATTCCCAAAAAGTTTGTCCAAAAACCTAAGAAATGTCGACCTTCCCCGCAGCATAGGTCAACACTTCCTTTGCCATTGCATGCTCAATCTTACAGATATCACCATAACTGGATTACACATTCATATAGGCCAACACCACCCTACTTTTGGGGAAATTATGATTCATGTGTTCATCAATCTAAGTTTCAATCTCCTAGGTGGCAAAACAATCACTTTCAACCCAAAACCAACCAACGGCCTCAATGGCTTAAGAAGCAAACTTCCTCAAACTTCCACAAAATTCAACAAAGAGCTTCTAAAAAAAATGTGAATGTCAAAGCTGAAAATAAAAACCAAATCCCTGCTCTAAGCAAACAAAACATGAATGTTAAGAAGGTTTGGATTCCAAAAGAAATGGTTTCATGTTTTAAAAATCTGAAGAGTTTGATGGGACCCAAATTTGGTTGGATTCCAAACACAATTACTTAATTACTTGTGCAGGAGTGTCTTGCAGCCATGCATAACAGGTGGTACCTTGATAGTGGCTGTTTAAGACACATGACTAGAGATAAATCAAAATTTTATCTCTTGGAGGAAAATGAAGGAGGATACGTCACATTTGGAGGGAACAACAAAGGAAAAATCATAGGAACATGTAATGTAGGTAAGAACCTCTCCAACTCCATTGGAAATGTGCTGTTAGTTGAAGGTTTAAAATATAACTTACTCAGCATAAGTCAATTATGTGATAAAGGTCACAAAGTGTTATTTGATTCTCATGAATGTAAAATCTTTGAACCAAAATCTGACAAAGTAAAATTTTCTGGTAAGAGAGTCAACAATGTTTACATGATTGACTTTGATGATCCTGCTTATTTAAACCTTTGTCTTGCTGCACCAAAATCTGAGATTGCTTGGCTATGGCATCGTAGACTAGGACATGCTAGCTACAATGACTTACATAAACTGTTAAAGCATTCAATGGTGAATGGGTTGCCTGAATTATCATTTAAACAAGAAAACAAGTTGTGTGATGCATGTGCCCTAGGTAAATAAACAAGAAAATCTTTCAAGGGAAGATCTGAAAATACTTCATCCAAACCACTCGAGCTAATTCATATGGACCTGTTTGGACCAACCAGAACTGCTAGCTTAAGTGGTCGAAAATATAGATATGTCTTGGTGGATGACTTTTCTAGGTTCACATGGGTTTTCTTTCTTACACATAAAAGTGATGCTTTTGATGAGTTTCAGGCACTCTACATGAAGATAAAGCAGGACGGTGAGTTTAAAATTTCTAAGATCCAATCTGATTATGGTGGTGAATTTGAAAATGCTAACTTCTATAATCTTTGCAGGGCCGAAGGTATTTCACACCAGTTTTCTTCACCAAGAACCCTAGAGCAAAACGGTGTAGTTGAAAGGAGAAACCGAACACTTGTAGAGATGGCAAGAACCATGCTTGCTGAACGGCAACTTCCAAGGAGATTTTGGGCTGAAGCGGTAAACTCAGCATGTTACATTATCAACCGCTCTATGGTAAGGCCACACACTAAAAAGACTCCTTATGAGTTGCTGAAAGGTAAAAAGCCATCTCCCTCACATATGAAAGTGTTTGGATCTAAATGCTTCATCCACAATAATGACAAAAGAGACTTAGATAAACTCGAGCCCAAGAGCGATGAAGGTATATTCCTTAGATATTATGATAGATCTAGGGCTTATAGAATTTATAACATTAAGAGTCAAACTGTAGAAGAATCACCCCATGTTTCCTTTGATGAATATCATGATGATTCTAACAATGATAACTCTTACAGGAAAAACGATGAAGATGGGGAATTCCTAAGCATGAAGGACAAGAGTGATCCTCCACAATAAGAAATAAAAGAAGATGGTGACCGAGCTGAGTCAAGCAATGCAAGAGATCAAGCTCCAGGAGAAGGTAATGATTATACAAACATAGAATTCTTAAGGATCATCCTTTAGAAAATGTCATTGGTAGCTTAAATGACCCACCTAGAACAAGGTCACATTTTAGAATTGTGGTCTGATTTAGATCAACTTGCTCTTGTCTCTCAGCTTGAACCTAAAAATATTGATGAAGCATTAAAAGATGAAAACTGGATAAATTCAATGCAAGACAAGTTAAACCAATTTGAAAGAAATAAAGTTTGGTATCTTGTTCCTAGACCTTCATCACAATCTGTCATAGGCACTAAATAGGTTTTTAGGAACAAACTAAGTGAGGATGGCAAGATAATAAGAAACAAGGCTAGATTGGTGGCTCAAGGGTATAATCAAGAGTTTGGGGTAGACTTTGATGAATCTTATGCCCCAGTTGCTAGACTTGAAGCGATCAGAATTTTACTTACCTTTACATGCTCCCTTAGAATAAAGCTGTATCAAATGGATGTAAAAAGTACTTTCTTGAATGGCTTAATAAAAGAAGAAGTCTATGTTGAGAAGCCCCCTGGCTTTGAGAATTCTAACCATGCAGATTTTGTATACAAGCTAGACAGGGCGCTTTATGGACTTAAGCAAGCACCAAGAGCTTGGTATGGGAGACTAAGCTCGTTCCTCATTGAAAAAGGGTACACAAGAGGTAAGGTAGATCAAACACTTTTCACCAAGAAGCAAGGTAAGAACATCTTGATTGTTCAAATTTATGTTGATGATATTATGTTTGGTTCTACTAAATCTAAAATGTGTGTGGAATTTGCTAACCTCATGACTAGCGAATTTGAGATGAGCCTAATGGGAGAACTCCAATTCTTTCTCAGTTTGTAGGTCAACCAAGGACAAGATGGTTGCTTCATAAGTCAAGACAAATACATCAAGGAGCTGCTGAAAAGATTTGACATGACGAATATCAAAATTATTGCAACTCCTATGAGCACCACAACATCACTAGATTCAGATGAGAATGGTAAATTAGTGGATGCAAAGATCTATAGAGGTATGATCGGCTCTTTGCTTTACTTGACTGCATCCCGACCAGATATCCAGTTTAGTGTATGCCTTTGTGCTAGATTTCAAGCTAATCCTAGAGAATCCCATTTGACTGCCGTCAAACGTATCCTTAGATATCTTGCCGGCACTCAAGATTTTGGATTGTGGTATCCGTCATCATGTGATTTATCTCTTATATCTTATTCTGATGCGGACTACGCTGGATGCAAGCTGGATCGTAAGAGTACTAGTGGCTATTGCCAGTTTCTAGGCGGGTGTTTAGTTTCTTGGGCTTCCAAGAAATAACACTCGATTGCCCTCTCAACCGCGGAGGCGGAATATGTTGCTGCGGGGAGCTGTGGCACCCAAGTGTTGTGTATTAAGCACCAACTCCAAGACTACCTAGTGGATCTTGGTTGTGTCCCGATTCTGTGTGATAACACTAGTGCTATCAACCTTGCAAAAAATCCAGTCCAGCACTCTAGGACTAAGCATATTGAGATTAGGCATCACTTCATTAGAGATGAGGTCGGTAAGAAAAATTTTGAACTGCATTTTGTTGATACTCTAAATCAAATTGCTGATATTTTCACCAAGCCCTTGTGTAATGACAGGTTTTCAACACTCAGAAGGGAGCTTGGTCTTTGCCGACCTCAAGCCAATAAAAATTAAAATGATGATTTTATTCAATTTAGTTGTGTGTTTTTACAGATTTGTATCCATGCATTGTTTATATATATATGTGTCATTTTGCATATGGTGTCACATTTCATGTAGTCATGATGCATAATAAAATTGAATTCATGTTCATAATATATTACATGGTTTGTGTAGCATCCTTCTTGCATGGCCATGGTATATTAAATGTTGATGTATGGAAAGACAGGTTATGCTTGCCTAGAAGCACTCAATATGCGTGAGGTTTCACCTCCGCCAAGTACCATGCGTCACTGTCGCATATAGGCCATATAGTAAGGGGGAGTTATCTCTTTGCAACATTCATGCATATGTTTCATCTTCATTTTGTTGCATTTAATAAGTGTATAACCATGTGTTGGGTCATGTATTTCATGTCTGTCAAATTCATGTTTGATCAGGTCAACGCCTGCATGGTTCTAGTCTCTCTCTCCTTGACATTTGTCATTACACTTGCTTGCACACATAACTCTTTGAGTGCATTCATTGCATATCCTTAGGGGGAGTCTTGATACTTTTCTTAATTTCTTGTGCTTACATGGCTTACAGTCTGAATATGAGATCATGAGACTGACAAACATATGGTGTGAGAGCTTTCTATTATATGAACTGATGATTGTCTATTCAATGAAAATGGTTCAGATTTAATGATTTCCTTGTAGTTTCGATATATTTTGTTTGAAATCATCTATGTTCTGTGGTTTTAATAGACCTTAACGAGAGATTACATATTGTGCTTTGAATGACTATCCTGATATCTGAAAATTCAAAATTCATGACCATCTTGGTAATACTCTAGAGCTAAGTATTGTTTTTAAACATCTTGATGAGCTGGAATTCCTGAAAAATAATTTGACAGAGCATTGATATTGTTGCACGGAGAAATATGTCACGTCATCAAATCAAGTGACGAATGATATGTCATGATGTGCCTATGTTATCTCTGTCTTAATTCATTTGGACTCTAGGCAGAGCAATGGCATAATTACTGAGAAATATATCTTCTCATCACAGAAATGAGTTTGGATATGTCATGACGTGACTTTGCTATCTCTGTTCATTCTGAAGCATAACCGTCAGTCTTGCCAAATACCTAGGGATACTGGCGTCTAAACAACGTGTATTCTTACGGCTAGGAGGCATGTACTAGACTTGATTGCTCGTAAAATATGAGTCATGTGCCTTAAAATTCAAAAGATATTGAAAATCCAATTTACTACACTCATAAAATTCCATGCTTTAGTCATGATTGTTTAGCCTCAATACTAGTTTTTGTGTTATTCCCTTTGTAGTTATTGAATATGGATATATAAGACAAGGGACGGTTAAACACTGTCATGATATGCACCTTTGGTTCATTTCTATTAAATCTTGGATGTAGCTGCTTTTCAAACTCTGTTGATGATCTCAGATTTCATTAGCTTTGAACCATCTATGTTGATCACGGTATGTTTCAGGTTTGTATATAATGGCTTGCTCTCCACTCTCATTTAGCTCTGGTCTCTCAGACATTAGTCCCCTTCTCTACCTTATACCTCCCTTTTTACTGTTATCAAAGGGGGAGAATTCTTTGTGTGAGTCCTTTGTAAGAGTTTTGCGTTATCACGTTGTCAAAGGGGGGAGAATTCTTTGTGTGAGTCCTTTGTAAGAGTTTTGCGTTATCACGTTGTCAAAGGGGAGAGAATATTTTGTTATGAGTCATCCCTTGCTTTGTGAGTTATCATTGGGGGATGAGTGAATTGTGTACGGGGGAGAAACCTTTGTGCGCTTTTGTGTATGAGTGATGAGGGAGTCTTCATATGTGTATGTGATGGGGTTTGCATAATTACATCGCATTCATATCCGCATTCATATCTGCATTCCCATATTCTCATTATCATGGATCTTGAGTCGCATATGCTGCATTTGCTATAACTGTTGTCATTCTTGATATTACTGCCACATAATGACTCACAGTGTTGCCATCATCAAAAAGGGGGATAATGTTGTGCCCCTGTGGTCATTTGAGTTATCCTATGGTCACTGGGGTCATTAGACATAATCCTATGGTCATATGAGTTCTGTGGTATTCTTGGTTTTGATAATGGCTAAACACTATTAGTCATTGATGTTTCCACTCTCATGTGACTAACATATGTGATGTTCTGTTCATGACAGATATGCCAATGAATTGACAAGGCATTCAGTGAGGATGGCAAAAGTGAAAGCTCATTGATCGCGCCCAAGCAACGATGTGAACACAAGCAAAAGTCGACACATGATATTCGGCTCGTCACACATCCAAGGTCAATGCACAAAGAAGTACAACCAAGAGAATCCAAGGCCAGAGACTCAGTTGATACCTTTTAGACTATCAAGGGAGATGCCACAGATATGAACGGGCTGCTAAAGGACTCAAGCGACGGAGCTAAAGCAACTAACGGATCGACCCGAGATGAACCGGGGTCTGCCCAACTGGCGATCGACCGCCAGCATAGGGGCGGTCGACCGCCCCAGCCAGCAGCTCCCAGTCTGCACGAGTTTCAGTAGCGGTCGACCGCCAGCCAGTAGCGGTCGACCGGAATTCCCAGGGACCATCCGTTTGTAGGTGTTTCAGTAGCGGTCGACCGCCAGAAGCTGCAGGTCGACCGCCAGCCCCGATGCAGCCATGTTTGACTTCGATTTCCACCACGAGGCCAGCCCCTTTCCTTGTATTTGTTTAACCCCAAAGTCACCCAATCTTCCATAGATTGTGGATCTGGTCTGGGGGATGTCTAAGGACCATTCAAAGGTTATAAAACACATACAAGAGGGTTAGAAACCCTAGTTGATCATTTGAAAAATCAAGGAAGGCTGCAAGGGTGTGTTCAAGGGAGAGTAGTTCGAAGTACTGTAGCCGTGAACAATACTACGGGAAGAAGTTTCATCCATTCCAAGGGATTCAAGTCCAGATCTGAAGCCATCTCAACCTCCAAGGAAGTAAGAAGCAATCAAGACTTTCAAATGTGATCTAAACTGCCTTCTTCATCCTCTTCATCAACTCAAGAAGATCAAAAGGAAGATCGAAGCTACATCCATCGTCTTCTTCATCAACTAGAAGAGATTCGAGGAAGATCATCTCGCAAGGAAGAAGACACCTTCAAAGCATCCGATTCAAGCTTCTGCAACTCAGACAAGATCTTCTTTCTTTGAGTATACTCTATATCTTGTTTGAGTGATTTCATATTTGTTATCTTTTTCATTTCATACAAATGATTGAAACTGAAGATCGTCCCTACCGGTGGTTAGTAGGAAGGCAATCGGAAGTTGTCCGATCTGCGGTGTTGACGTCCCTACCTGTGGTTAGTAGGATGGCAATCGGATGTCTTTCCGATTTGCTGTTCCATGCGTGGCACTAGTGGAGCCTCACCGGATTTGGTGAGGGGTGGACGTAGGATTGGGGATTCAGTCCGAACCACCTTAAAATCTTGTGTGTTGTGGTTTGCTTGTGTGATTGTTTCATTCTAGATGCATGCTTAGGTTCGAATCAATATATTACTTGCTCGTCTTGTCAAGCGAATCATAGTGTTCTTCGATAAGCTAGTTATATTCCACTGTAGTTTATTTTTTCTAGCTATATAGAGGGTTGTATTACGAAAAGAGGGGCAGATCTATTCACCCCTCCCCTCTAGATCTGCTGACCACTACTCAACACGCCCCCCTCCCGAAGAAGAAGCCTCCTCCACCCCGAGGAGAGAAGGAACTGGGACGCGTCGGCAGTTCTCGAAGACTGATCCCCCCGAGGGATGATGCGGCAACCCACACGGACGCCCCCATAGCCCCTCGATTCTACGGCAACTGGAGTTATCCCTCCAGTTGCTGGACTTCGAGTGATGATTTATAGAACAAGAGCGCGCCCTCCGTGCCCTGCAATAAATGTCCACCAAGGAAGATGAGGAGCAATCCCCATTCTCCGACCATATCTTGAAGGCCGAGATCTCCCCTAGGATCTTGCTGCCAACCTTTAAGCCGTACGACGGCCAGGGAGACCCGGTCGACCACTACGACAGCTTCGACGCCCTGATGACTTTGCACGGGGCCTCCGACGTTGTCAAATGTCAAGCATTCGCGACCACCTTGGTCCAAGGCACTCAGGCCTGATTCCGAGCACTCGCCCCCGGCAGCATTCATGACTTCAGACAATTCGGGCTAGTGTTCAAGAAAAGCTTTGTCGGCAGCGGCCCTCTAAGATCAGTAGCAGGGTTGCTGGCACTAAAGCAGGCATAGGGGGAGAAACTCCCGGCCTACATTAACCGATTTAAATTGGAAGCCCTACGTATCCCCCGCCTGGATGTCACCACGGCCATCACCATGCTGACCGGAGGCACCCGCGACGAGAACCTTCGTTGAGAACTAGTCCTCCATCCCCCCACCTCCCTCACCGATATGGTAACCCTAGCCCTACGCCATGCGGAGTGCGAGGAAGTCCTCAGCGCTTGCTACGGCCCAACGGGCTCGGGTCGGGAGGGGGACAAGAAGCGACCATCCGAGCAAGGCTCGGGCCAAGTAAAACAGCGGAATCAAGACGAAGACCGAAGGGAGCCCCCTCAAAAATATGAGCGGTACACTCCTCTATCCGCTCCCGTCTATGAGATTTACGAAGACATCAAAGGCTCGGGCATTCCCCACCAACCCGAGCATATAAAGGTCAAGCGTCGCAACCAACGCAAACATTGCCAGTTCCACAACGACCACGGGCACCATACCGAAGATTGTCACCAACTCAAGGACGAGATCGAGCGTCTCGTCCTCCAAGGAGACTTATCTCGGTACGTGTCCGAGCGCCCTAAGGAAGACCGTGGCATTCCAAAGAAGATAGACAATCAACCTCGTGGGGTCCACATCAATGTCATTTCTGGCGGCGCGGCATCAGGAGGAGACAGTAGCCGAGGAAGGAAGCGTCACGCTGAATGGGCAAGCAGGGCCTCCAGCCCCCTAAAGCCCCACCGGCGACCGAGCAGCAGGCCCTGGTATTCTCTAACCAAGACCTGGAAGGGTTATCTACCCCGCACGATGACGCTCTCATAGTGACGGCTACTATAAACCATTGTGCCGTAGACAGGATATTGGTTGACAATGGTAGTGCCCCTGATATACTTTCGTACGAATTCTTCCTTAAGATGGGTGAAAACCCATCCAAGCTCCGCCCGATTCGAACCACCCTTTGTGGGTTCAATGGCCAGGCAACCTATCCCAAGGGAACCCTAAGCCTGTCGGTCACCATCGGCAGCCCTCCCAAAACTATTACTATTATGGTTGACTTTATCGTGATCAAGGGGATGTCGGCCTATAATGCCATCTTCGGACGTGGTATCCTCAGCTGGATAAAGGCAGTGCCCTCCACCTATCACCAAAAAATGAAGTTTCTCACTAAATACGGTATCGGGGAAGTCTGAGGTAACCAGGCAATAGCTCGGAGGTGCTACACAATCTCGATCGAAGCCATAAGGCCAGAGAGAAAAAAGAAGAAGGGCGAGGGAGTCGAGGATGAACCAACAACATTCGAGCCTGGTGGCGAATTGTTGACGGTCTTCCTCAAAGATGACCCAGCCCTAGGAGTGATTTATCACCTGATGTATAAAAGCACTACAAAGATTTTCTTTCGGAGTATATTCAAGTCTTCACATGGTCTAATGAGCATCTTCTCGGGATCCCTGGGGAGATGATGGTACACAAGCTCAACCTTGACCCATCGGTGAAACCCGTCCAGCAATGCAAAAGAAAGCACGCCCCAGAGAAGCAGACGATCATCAAGGTGCAAATTCTCAAGGGGAAGAAAACTGCCCTATTCCGACCGGTCCCTTACCCGACATGGCTCGCTAATGTCATCTTGGTACCAAAAGCTTCGTGCAAATGACGAATGTGCGTGGACTTCACCGACCTCAACAAAGTCACTCCGAAAGACTATTACCCACTGTCCAGCATCAACCAGCTAGTCTACTCGACCTCCGGTAACGAGTTGCTCAGCTTCCTGGGTGCATACTACGGCTACCATCAGATCCGAATGGATCCTGAAGACATCGAGAAGACAGCCTTCATCACCGACTTCGGCGTATATTGCTACACCCGAATGCCTTTCGGGTTGAAGAATGCCAGGGCAACATATCAAAGGCTGATCAACCACAATTTTGAAGGACAAATCGATCGGAACATCAAGGCCTACATCGACGACATGCTCATTAAGACACCCAAGGCCGAAGACCACTTCACCGACCTAGCAGAAACCTTCGTGATGGGGACATCACTTATTACTTCCCATTTCTCCATGGGTCCCGATGATCGCCATTGTGTTCGTCTTGATTTCTTGAGTCGAGTTATGTAATTTTCATATTTTTCTGGAGTCATATCATTGTAATTTTTCTTTTATTTGAGTCAAGTCCCTAGGTTAATGAGTCATCTACCTAAGTTTATTATCATTATGTCAGTTAGATTGGTTAATGGGCCCAGTTATATGCGCTTGGCCCAGGGGCGCCCCTTTCCCCCTTGGTTAGTTGTCATTAGTCCAAAAGTCAGGGACTTATGTTGAATTGTGGGATTCCTATAAATATGTCCCCAATCCCACCAGTTGAAGCTAATGAAAGTTTGAATGAATTTTGAGCATTAGTGCACCTCTCTCTCTCTCTAGCTCTCTCTATCTCTCTACCTCTCTCTCTCTCTAAAGGGGGCGGCCCCCTCTCTCTCTCCTCCCCCTCTCTCTCCAAATTTTGCCCCTCTCTCTCTCTCTTCTCCTTGCCACATCATCCTCCACCTCATCCCAACCCTTCCCCTTCCCAAGGTCCACTTAATTCCTCCCATCACTCACACCATATCCCCAAGCAACCTTTCACCTTCCAAGACAACCTCTCCCTTACCCAAGCCACCCCTCCATCTCCCAAGGGAGAATCCCACCTCCCCAAGCACCTCTCCACATCCCCAACACACCTCTTCCCCTTCCCAAGACCACATTAACCATCCCCACATTAAACCAAGTTCAAATCTCCCTCTCCCTCCAAGCCACTTGCGCCCCCCCTTTCACCCTCCACCCTTGGCCGCACCCCCCCTTCCCCTCCACCTGCTAGCTGCGACCCAACCTCCTTCTCCAACCTCTCCACCATCTCTACCCACCACCATCCAAGCCCCACAGCCATTAGCCCCCTCCCCATTGAAGTCCCTTCAACCCTTCTCCACCAATTAGCCCCTTTACTCTGTTCAACCCGTAGGTAGCAGATTGGGGCCCAACTTGCAGAGCCAGCTCCGGAGCCATACGACGTCATCTGGAGGTGCACCTTATATCTCTTGAAAGGTCTGCGAGTCTTCTTCGCAAGCGACGTGGAATCGTCTCATTCCGATTTCGCTACAGTTCCTGGTGACCATTCTCCCCCGACTGCGTTGAGCTTCCCCAACAGAGTACCTGAACCAGAAAGGGAGCTGTGCCACGACGAACCACGGAGGAATTAGGCTGAGGGATATTCTACAAAGTTCTTCCTCGTTCTGTCTGTCTTCAGGATCAAGAAGCGGAACATCGATTGGAGACCGTGGTCCCAAGTTACCATTTTTCTCCCTCAGCTGCGCGGGTCTGCCTCCCACAGTCTGCAACGACCAACCTCCACTCTTCGGAGTCTCCCCGTCCATTTTTCTACGAAGAGGGCTTGTCCACGGTTCCAGAAACTCTGGCAGTTCAAGATTTGGAGTCCGGGAGCGGTCGGGGCAACCTCTGCAGGTTGCTGTCAGAAATAGGAAGCTACTGCGTCCAGATTCAGTCACTCTGTTCGAAGCTCTTCTCGGGCCCGCAATTACAACAGAAGAATTCCACAAAATTCAGAGGCATCCTAGTCCCAGATACAAAGATTTCCCCTCTGGTCTCATCATCAGCAGAATTCCGGACTAGAAGTTACGACCTCAACAGTGACTGTCAGTCAGTCATCGCAGAGTGCAGGCAGATTTGACATCGGATTCTCCGCTCGAGTTTTCGGCGACTCTCCCCTTCCCGCCTGGCCGGCTTATCACCCCTCCCTGCGCGGAGGTAGTGTTTGAATTGTAACTCTAAGTTCCCCACCCCAAGTCCACCCTCCTGCGAGAGGTGTAGTGAGTGTAATTATCTAAACAAGGTTCAAGCTTCACCGGTGCAGTGTGCGGGGAACCCACACTTCCCCGCTCGCCCATCGTCTCCGACCGGGGTTGGTTTCTTCAAACCAACCAGGTGAGCTTCTGCCCTTGCTCCATTTACTTCTGTTTGTTTAATATCCGTCAAGCTAGTCCGCTGGCTAGTAAGAGAGTGCCCGTTTCCGGATCCACCATCTTGAGTGGTCATCGTGGACAATAGTGAGTGAGTGACCTAGTGCCCCCAAGGCACCCGGCCGCCCTTGATTGTGGGCATCATACCTTCGGGAGGGTGAACCTTAGTTGTGCTGGCCCTCTACCAGCAAGGGTCTTTCTCCACCACCTCGACTCGGCATCATCGAGTCACCACGGGGTACGGGTGCGCACGGTGAGACGGCGTCTTCAAAGTTTGCTCGAATCTTGTGATTGTGTTTGCGAATTAAGTCCAAGGAACCATAGCCACTTGCTGCAGCATTGTGTCACATCAAATTGGAATCAGAGCAAGTTCTAGACTTGTCTCTACTAAGTCTTGTCCTAGGGAGCATAAGCATTTAGAGTCATTCAGTTCATCAACATGGCTACCTCTCTTTGGTCCCAATCGGTCCTCCACAAAGGTCCGATCGACCACCCATTTTCGAACATCCTTATAGATGAGAGTATCACCTTTGATGGGTCACATGCTAGTGATTATGTTAGGTGGGAGACTTTCATGACAAAACACTTTGATAGGACTAGGGTCTATGGACACGCTAGAGTCCGCAGGGCCACAGGGCGACTTCGGGGACAAGCCAAGAAGGAGTGGGAACGCATAGTGAGCTTAAGGAGGATTTGGAGGCAAGAACCCATAGGATCATGGGAAGAGATGAAAAGTGAGCTTAGGAAGATCTACGCCCCCCGACCCTCCCACTCCTACCTTGAGAACCATAACCCAAGGAGCACTCCCACTCCACCTTTCTCTCCCAGTCAACCCAAGACCTCCCTTAAGGCCCAAACTAGACCACCCCAAATGATTCCTATCTCGATCACCACCACCATTCAAACCAAAGTGGCCCCCACCCTCACTTCACCTAGGCCCATGACGGCCATCACCCAACCTAAAATTCTCCATCAAACCCACACCCCACAAGCTTCCACGGTCCCCACCACTACCCTTCCACCTTCCCCTAAAAGGGACACACCTCCTAGAATCAATCAACCCAGTCCTCCTCGACCCACCCATCCTCCACTACCAACCCCAATCCTACCCCAACTTAGGTCTCCACTTCTTCCACTCCCAAACCCAACCCAAGTTCGAACACCCTCACCACCCCGGGTGCACCATGCCCCAACCTTCATCACCCCATCCACAAAAGACCTTCCCATTCCCTTAGAGAGCAAAACCCCCACACCCCAAAAGGATAAAAATGTGATTGAGGAATATGAGGCTCCCCTAGATTGGGAGGAAGAATATGATGCCCAATGCCAAGGGTTGGGTCAAGAAGGCTCCTCTTTATCCAAAGAGACCACAACGAGCCTAACTAGGAACATCCTCCCCCTAGAGTTGCCAGATGACCAACCAAGTCCCCCCACCCATCCTTCCATAAGAACTGTGATTTTAGGGGAACCCCTCATTGAATGGCTTAAGCAAAACCTCCTCCTCCACATCATGCACCCCCCTATGGAGAATCATTACCCAATTTTGCCCACTCCTCCATTCCACACAACCTACCAATCGTTCTCCTTTGTGGGAGCCATGAGGGACGCGATTAAGAGTATACTTTGGCAAATAGAGGTGACAAACATGTGAGCCTTAGGAGCAAGCCACATGGGGTACCTTAGTTTCTCACACCCCTCCATCGGGACCATCACCTCCATTTACACCAAGGGTCCTTGCATGAGTAAACTCCTATTATTTCTACCCGAGCCTAATGAGTCTTACATCACCCCCTTACCCTCCTACAAGGAGCATTGCATCGGGTCCCACCAGGGTCATGACTTCCACTTCCCTATGTGTGCTAGGGACCCTAGGGCGATCACTTGGATTGAAACCCCCCTCCACGTCACTCACCCCTTAACCCATCTTGATATGTTTGGCCACTCCCCATGGGCTTCCAAGTACTCATCACTTACCACCCACTCCCTCCTACCCTCACCCACCATGTCAGTCCTAACCCACCCATTCCGAAATTCCGCCCACACTATGAGAGTCAATGCCAAGGGTGACATCAACCTTGGAAATAAGGGAGTGACCCATCCCAAGAACTGCTTCGATCCCCATGAGTGGAAACCCCCAAATCTCACAGATGGGACCATCTTGATAGGAATCCATGTATCACAACCTTTCACATCATGTGGTCAGGCTAGTCACATCATTTGTGTCACTCACACACTAGGTCCAGTGCACGATAGGTTTACATTTGGACAAGTTGGTCTTCCCCCACTCTTCATCCGTCTCATGCATGGTAGGGCCACTTATGGCTGCCCCGGTCCACCTCAGTGCACCAAGGTCCACATGGTTTCTAAGCATGATAGGTCAATTCATGGATGCCCTGGTCCTCCTAAGTCTGTTAAAACCAAACTAACACTTGATAGGGCTGAATTTGGTTGTCCAGGCCCTCCCTTCATCCCTATAGGATCATCATTCATGACATTACATGGTAACATTCGCAAACACAAAAACAAGAGCAGCAAGGTTCTTAAGGAATTAGCCGATTCCCACTGTCGCAACCAAGAAATCCATGTCGGTGATTTTGTGATGGTGAGGACTGAGATTGTCTCAAAACTGAGGTCTCGTGGAGCAGGCTCCTTTCAGGTATTGAGGCGCCTTGACACAAATGCTTATGTGTTCGACCTCCCCGAAGGGTACGGAGTAAGCCCCACTTTCAATGTGGCTGACCTGGTGCCCTACAAGGGTCCCACGGTGACACCCAGTGAGGAGATCCAGCCTATCCCACCCCTTGAGAGAGTCCCCACACCAACGAGAGCTCCATCTGGCCAGAGAAACCAGCATGATCAAGTGGAGCGGATATTAGATGAACAGATCACTACCACACGGAGCAAGGCGTATGAGCGATATCTGGTTAGGTGGAAGGGACGACCACCTTCGGTTGACGCCTGGGTGATTCAGGAGGATCTCCAGCAGTTGGATCCTGAACTATCGGAGCAGTACCGCAGTAGGGTGGACCCTTACTCGACAGAGTCGAGTTCTCTATAGCCCGGAAGTATGATGGGGACATCGCTTACCACTTCCCATTTCTTCATTGGTCCCGATGATCGCCATTGTGTTCGTCTTGATTTCTTGAGTCGAGTTATGTAATTTTCATATTTTTCTGGAGTCATATCATTGTAATTTTTCTTTTATTTGAGTCAAGTCCCTAGGTTAATGAGTCATCTACCTAAGTTTATTATCATTATGTCAGTTAGATTGGTTAATGGGCCCAGTTATATGGGCTTGGCCCAGGGGCGCCCCTTTCCCCCTCGGTTAGTTGTCATTAGTCCAAAAGTCAAGGACTTATGTTGAATTGTGGGATTCCTATAAATAGGTCCCCAATCCCACCAGTTGAAGCTAATGAAAGTTTGAATGAATTTTGAACATTAGTGCACCTCTCTCTCTCTCTAGCTCTCTCTATCTCTCTACCTCTCTCTCTCTCTAAAGGGGGCGGCCCCCTCTCTCTCTCCTCCCCCTCTCTCTCCAAATTTTGCCCCTCTCTCTCTCTCTTCTCCTTGCCACATCATCCTCCACCTCATCCCAACCCTTCCCCTTCCCAAGGTCCACTTAATTCCTCCCATTACTCACACCATATCCCCAAGCAACCTTTCACCTTCCAAGACAACCTCTCCCTTTCCCAAGCCACCCCTCCATCTCCCAAGGAAGAATCCCACCTCCCCAAGCACCTCTCCACATCCCCAACACACCTCTTCCCCTTCCCAAGACCACATTAACCATCCCCACATTAAACCAAGTTCAAATCTCCCTCTCCCTCCAAGCCACTTGCGCCCCCCCTTTCACCCTCCACCCTTGGCCGCACCCCCCCTTCCCCTCCACCTGCTAGCTGCGACCCAACCTCCTTCTCCAACCTCTCCACCATCTCTACCCACCACCATCCAAGCCCCACAGCCATTAGCCCCCTCCCCATTGCAGTCCCTTCAACCCTTCTCCACCAATTAGCCCCTTTACTCTGTTCAACCCGCAGGTAGCAGATTGGGGCCCGACTTGCAGAGCCGGCTCCAGAGTCATACGATGTCATCTGGAGGTGCACCTTACATCTCTGGAAAGGTCTACGAGTCTTCTTCGCAAGGAAGGTGGAATCGTCTCATTCCGATGTTGCTACAGTTCGTGGTGACCATTCTCCCCCGACTGCGCAGAGCTTCCCCAACAGAGTACCTGAACCAGAAAGGGAGTTGTGCCACGACGAACCACGGAGGAGTTAGGCTGAGGGATATTCTACAAAGTTCTTCCTCGTTCTGTCTGTCTTCAGGATCAAGAAGCGGAACATCGATCGGAGACCGTGGTCCCAAGTTACCATTTTTCTCCCTCAGCTGCGCGGGTCTGCCTCCCACAGTCTGCAACGACCAACCTCCACTCTTCGGAGTCTCCCCGTCCACTCCGGCATCAGACGGCTTCTCCGTCAGTTTTGCTGCAAAGAGGGCTTGTCCACGGTTCCAGAAACTCCAGCGGTTTATGATTTGGAGTTTGGGCGCGGTCGGGGCAACCTCTGCAAGTTTCTATCAGAAACAGGAAGCTACTGCATCCAGATTCAGTCACTCTGTTCGAAGCTCTTCCCGGGCCCTCAATTACAACAGAAGAATTCTGCAAAATTCAGAGGCATCCTAGTCCCAGATACAAAGATTTCCCCTCTAGTCTCATCATCAGCAGAATTCCGGACTAGAAGTCACGACCTCAACAGTGACTGTCAGTCATTCGTCGCAGAGTGCAGGCAGATTCGACATCGGCTTCTCCGCTCGAGTTTTCGGCGACTCTCCCCTTCCCGCTTGGCCGGCTTATCGCCCCTCCCTGCGCGGAGGTAGTGTTTGAATTGTAACTCTAAGTTCCCCACCCCAAGTCCACCCTCCTGCGAGAGGTGTAGTGAGTGTAATTATCTAAACAGGGTTCAAGCTTCACTGGCGCAGTGTGCGGGGAACCCACACTTCCCCGCTCGCCCATCATCTCCGACCGGGGTTGGTTTCTTCAAACCAACCAGGTGAGCTTCTGTCCTTGCTCCATTTACTTCTGTTTGTTTAATATCCATCAAGCTAGTCCGCTGGCTAGTAAGAGAGTGCCCGTTCCCGGATCCACCATCTTGAGTGGTCATCGTGGACAATAGTGAGTGAGTGACCTAGTGCCCCCAAGGCACCCGGCCGCCCTTGATTGTGGGCATCATACCTTCGGGAGGGTGAACCTTAGTTGTGCTGGCCCTCTACCAGCAAGGGTCTTTCTCCACCACCTCGACTCGGCATCATCGAGTCACCACGGGGTATGGGTGTGCACGGTGAGACGGCGTCTTCAAAGTTTGCTCGAATCTTGTGATTGTGTTTGCGAATTAAGTCCAAGGAACCATAGCCACTTGCTGCAGCATTGTGTCACATCTCTTTGACACTCTCTTGAGGTACAACATGAAGCTCAACCCAGCTAAATGTGCCTTCGGAGTTCGATCCGAAAAGTTCCTGGGTTTCCTAGTCACTCAGTGTGGGATCGAGGCCAACCCCGATAAAGTCCAGGCCATCCTGAACATGCAGCCACCCGCTTGCATCATGGACGTCCAACACCTGACTGGACGAATTGCTGTGCTCAACCATTTCTTATCCCGAGCGGCCGAACGATGCCTACCTTTCTTCAAATTGTTGAGAGGGCCCAAATTGGCAACCGTTATGTTCGTTTGGGACGAGGAATGTCAGAAAGCCTTTGCAGAGCTAAAGGAGTTTTTGGCCTCACCCCCGGTGTTATCAAAGCCGGTCTCGGGCGAAATGCTGCACCTTTATCTCTCATCGACTCCTTCCACAGTGAGCTCGGTCCTAGTTCAAGATGACGCAGGAGTGCAGAGACCAGTATATTACACCAGCAAGGTGCTCAGCGAGGCCGAACGACGGTACCCCGCAACCGAGAAACTCGTGCTAGCATTGGTAACCTCAGCCAAATGTCTTGGGCCCTACTTCCAAGGACACACCATCATCGTGCAGACCAATGAGCCTCAGAAGAAGATCCTTCCTCACACTAAAGCTTCGGGTCGCCTCATCAAGTGGGCTATAATGCTCGAGGCCTACGATATCTCCTATCGCCCCCGCTCGGCCATCAAGGGACAGGCACTCATGGATTTTATCACAGATAGTACTATCCCGACCGAGGAAGTCCAACTGCCAACGCCCGGGCCCACCTGGGATATTTTAGTCGACGGATCCTCCAACTCCGCCGACAGCGGCGCCGATGTTCTTCTCCGGTCCCCGGAAGGAGCAGAACTGTAATACGCCTTGAAGTTAAACTTCCCGGCATCCAACAACGTCTCTGAGTATGAGGCTCTCATCTTGGGAGCCAGGATGGCACGACGACTGGGGGCCGAACTAGTCAGAATCCACACTGACTCCCAATTGGTCAACAGCCAGGTCAACAGTGACTACGAGGCTCGGGAAACACCGATGATCAAATACCTCCAACTAGTAAGAGGAATAGCCCCACTATTAAAGAGTTTTCAGGTCATCCGGATCACTCGGGAGGAAAACCCACAAGCGGATGCCCTCGCTCGGTTGGCCTCCTTTGTTGCACCAGAAGGTACACGATCGGTTTTCCTCGAAGAGCTAGAATGACCGAGCATAGAAGCGGAGCTCATGACCATTGACCAGGCATTATCAAGCGACTGGCGAACCCCCTATATATCCTGGCTCTGGGATTCCCGAGAGTCCTCTAACCCTTGGGACGCTCGAAGACTGAAGTACCAAGCTCGGCGCTTCGTCATCCTAGATGACGCTTTGTACCAAAGGTCTTTTTCCGATCCCCTCCTAAAGTGCCTTGGTATCGAGGAAGTCGGCCGAGCAATTCAAGAGGTCCACGAAGGCGTCTGCGGTGCACATCAAGGAGGAAGGGCGCTCGCCAGGATCTTGTTGCGATAAGGTTATTGGTGGCCCACTCTCCAACGTGATTGCTAGGCCTACGTACAAAGGTGTGACCGATGCCAACGTCTCGATCATCTGGTCTATCAACCAGCCTCAGAGCTTGTCACCCTTACCGAGCCATACCCTTTTGCTGGGTGGGGGATCGACATCTTGGGGCCATTTCCCACGGCCCAAGCCCATAAGAAGTTCATCATCGTGACCATCGATTATTTTACGAAATGGATTGAATCCGAAGCCACTGCTAGGATTACCAAATCGGTCGTATGGAGCTTCATGTGGAAATCGATCATTTGTCGTTTTGGTATCCCCCGAGTGATTGTGAGCGATAATGGTCAGCAATTTGACTCTCATTACTTCACGAACAAATGCACCGACCTTCACATTCGCAACCACTTCACTTCGGTAGCCCACCCTCAAGCTAACGGACTGGTCGAAAATGCCAACAAAACTATATTAAAAGGCATTAAAGCCAGGCTCGGTAAGGCCAAGGGTAACTGGGTTGAGGAATTGCCAAGCGTAATATGGTCACACCGAAATACTCCAAAAATTGCCACCGGTGAGACTCCTTTCCAGTTGGTGTACGGCACGGATGCCGTGATTCCTTTGGAAGTCAGCAGCCCATCTCTCTGAGTCATCAACTTCTCACCCAACACAAATGAGAAAAAACTGCTAGAAAACCTCGATATGGCAAGCGAGATAAGAGAGATCATGAACATCCGAGCCATGGAATATCAACGGCGCCTTACTCGATATTACAACGCCAAAGTCTAGGACATACATTTCCAACCAGGGGACTTCGTCCTGAGAAAAGCCGAAGCATCTCGACCACTGGAGGCGGTGGGAAAGCTGGCCCCTAATTGGGAAGGCCCCTACCGAGTGGTTGAGACGCTCGAGAAGGGGGTATATCGATTGTCCACTATGGAAGGAACGCCTATCCCCCTGACATGGAATGCAACAACATTACGAAAGTTCTATTTCTGAGCTTTTCACAGACATGTAAGCAACATATGGTGATAATTTTCCTTTCACTAATGTTTTCCTCATACATTAGATAGGCCACAGCCAATACAGTGCGTATCAAAAAACAAAAATATTGCATCCACTGGTACTACAACATGAGCTGATTACCCGACGCGGATGTGGCTAGCACCCCTAGGCCGAGTCACTGACTCTACCCAGAGTAGAAACTGGCTCGGATAACGGGACAGCTGGCCTTGTTTGCTCGGGAAACTCAAAAAAAAATAGGTACCAGAAGAAAAATGAGGAAGGAAAACAAGTGAAGGCCTCCTCTGCCAACTCTTTGGAAGGAGGACGGAAGTCGAACAGAAAGCAAGCACCTCCAAGTGGTGCAAGGATGAAGGCATCCCCCAAAGAGTGAAAGAAGAGGGAAGAAGTTGGTGGAAGAGCAGAAGAGGGAGAAAGAAGGGGGGGGGGATGGAAAAGGAGGGAGAAGCGGGCAAAGGTGAGGAAGGAGCAGGGTGAGGCCGCCATGATGGACGCCCTGCTTCCTCGAACCTCCCTCTGCTTCTACCTTCCTCCTAAGATGGTGGCGGCGGTCCGGTGGTAGGGAACAGGCGCGCTGCTACGCGCTATCCCTTCTTGCAAGCCGTCCAACCCTCGCTGTCTCTTCTTCCACGCCGGAGTAACACGAACACCTTTGGCAGCCGTCAGGATCTTCATCTTCCAAATCACCTTCCATGTTTCGCTGATAACTCCCTAGCACAGAGACAGGCACTTCGCGAGAAGGGAGAAAGAGGAAAAACTACAAAAAAGCCTCAAGCATTGAAGAGAAGTGGAGGCGCCCTCCGGGACCATTCTTATAGGCCGGCAGGGGGAACGCTTGGCTTAAGTGATCCTCCCCTCAAAAAAATGTGAAAGGTGGCAACCCATCCCCAAGGGACAGTTGCTTCGTCCCTCCCTCCAATGACCTCTCCCTGGGAACGCGTGAAACGGCAAGTCATTCAAAGCGTGAAAAGTCAGAAAGGCGCCAGTACTGCGACAGTCGCCACACACGAGATATCCGCAAATAAAAACCACCTTTTTAGCAACTGTAGATACGGTGGTCAAATCACGCCAAAGGCGGTAAGAAACAATCAACTCTATACTAAATACTACTGCCATTACACATTGAAAGGGCCAACCGTACACAGCAAAAAAAAGAGAGAGAGAGAGAAAAGAGCTGGCACATCGAACTCGTCTTCCTCCTAGTCTATGAAAATAGGGGGACTCCGAGAGGCCCGCGGCCTTTCTTGAGGTTCGATAGTTGGAGGATCCTCAATGCAAAGGGATCTGCCTCCGGTACCCTCGGTTACGGCCGGTCCAGACACTGACCCCACTTGTGTGGGAACTACCTTGACCGCGTGCCCTCTAGGGGTGACCGGAGTTGGCGATCCCTCTGCCGAGCTGCAGGCATTCCCACTACCTCCTTCGCTCGACGTCGAAGAGGGAGATTCTGTGGTATCTGCGCCCGAGTCATACCGTTACCCGGAAGGAAAGATAAGCTCGTTGAACACCTGCTACTGGGCCTCAACGACCGCTCGATGGTAACCTTGGATGAATCCCTTCCGTAGCCCCCGAAGGTAGCCTGGCTCGTAATACGAGAAGGTGGCCTTCTCGAGAGCTGCGTGATAGCCCACTGAACTTCTGTATCGTTCGATCACCTCCGCCACAACTCGCTCGGCCTCCTTCTCAAGCTCAGCTATTCTCTCCCCGACCTCGAGCAACTTCCTCTCGGTCTCGGACAGCCTCGCCTCAGCCTCAGTCCGCGCGACCTCGGCCTCTTCCCACACTCGCTCAGCCCCGCAGACTTGGTTTCTGAGCTCCTCCCGCTCGGCCTTCCACTGCTCGGAGCGCTCGACCTGAGACTGACGCTCCTCTTCTAGGAGTTCGCCCTTCAGGTCGGCCATATTGTGAGCCTGGGCTAGCTGGTCGGCCAGTGTCCAAGCCTCCTCTTGGCTCGACTGAAACTGGGCCCAGAATGAAGCTGTCTCCCGCCGAGAGACTTCGAACTTGAAAGTCAACTGATTGATACTCTGATCAGACTCAGCACGAGCCCGAGAGAGGGACCTCTCTTCATTGTCCAGTCGAACGAAGAAGTCAATTATCTTAGCCCCCAGTTCAGCCATGATCAGACCGCCCTCCCTAACCCTCTCGAAGAGCAAAGAGGGGGGACCGGGTCTGATTTCCTCCCGATTCAACGAAGGCACCAATGATCGGCACCGTTGATATAGAGAAGCTCGGGCGATGGGTGCACCAACCGAGGGAGGAGGAATCCTCTCTGGAGGAGCGGGGACCGAAGCATCTCCCCCGAGCGTCCCCACTTTCGGGACGACAATGCTCGGCATGGACTGGGATGTCACCAGCTCATCCCGTGCTCTACCAACTTCGGTCTACAATTCGGAGGCCATCACCTCGATCTGTGGTCTGTCAGGTTCGGTAACACCTCCCCCACCAGCGGCAGCCGTCTCTGGCTTGATGGACGGGAGATCCTGGTAGTGAACTTCCTCGGCTGAATGCTCCTCGACCGAGTGGATGCATCCCTCAATCGGGCGAGCATGCTCTCCAGCCAGACGGGAGACCCCCGCCTTCTTCAACCGCTTCTTCTCGGCGGCCCGAGCCTTCATCGAAGACAAGAGCAGCCGCTCCCCTGGATCCTTGCGCTTGGCCCCGCGGCGCTCGAAAGCATCTCCCCGAGCAATCTACTTGCCCCAGTCTCGCGCACAGGAAGGGTCCCCAGAAACATGGAGTTCACTATGAGCAGGCGTCTCCTCCAGATCGACGATCTCATGCTCCGACGGCTGTTCCCCCTCGTCATTCGCCCGCCTAGAATCTGAGCAGCGGAAGTCAGGACATCAGAAGAGAGCCGACCTACTCGGCCCGGAAGTAGCGACGCGGGACCCTAATGTTCTTACCTTGAGACGACAACGCACGGGAGGGATAATCCTCGATATTGACCGCAGTCATCAACTCGGCGGTCGACCGGTAATTCTCTTGGAGAACCCTAATCTCCTCCTCCATTTTCGAAGGAACCATCACCTGTGTCGGGGGGATAGACGGATGGAAATTAACCACCGTCGGGAAATCCCAGGGGGCGTCATCCACAGATGAACCCACCCAAAAAAATTGGGTCTTCCACCCCTTGTGAGAAGAATCTTTGGCGGAAAGGGACACGCAACTCCTTCCCCTCCTTGCCTAAAGATAGAAGAAACTCTTACCCGCGTGGGTCTGCTCCTTCAACTCAAAGAAAGAATTGAAGAGCTCCAAAGAAGTGCGAAGCCCGCACGAGCGACAGAGGAAGATGAAAGTATATGAGTTGGAGACCAACTGGATAGGAGCCTGTCGGTAAAATTGAAGCAACCGCACAACAAAAGGGTAAAGAGGGAGGCGAAACACACATTTCCAAGCCAAAAGGAAACTACAAAAGAGGCCCAGACGATAGGACAAGTTGGATCCATGAGGCTACGACGGAGAGAAAAAATACTTCCACGGTAGCCCATACCACCTTTCCATCCTCTTTACTTCGGCCTCGCCCAGCTCGCTGCGCATGGGGTGCTTAGGCTGAGGCACCAAACTTCCCGCCCCTGACCCGACTTCGTGCATCTCGGTCGAAGGATGTTGCTCTGGCATGGAAGAAAGAGAGGAACTGGAAGAGGAGGAAAAGAGAGTCGAGTCGGACGATTCAAGAGGAGGTGAAAGCTAGCGAATCACTGCCGCCGTAATCTCCGCTAGCTCCACAAAGGCCCCTACAAGTCGCTGTTCTTCCTGATCCCTCTCGCGGCGCATGAGCCCTTCCAAAATACTGGTGCGGTAGAGAAAGGAAACCCTAAACGAAGGCGGTTTGGGATGCAAGCACACGCAATATTTATCTCCCCATGAACTTGGCGGGAAACAGCGCGACGTTCCAAAACCCAAGGAGGGGGTTCCTCACATCGACTCAAAAGAGTCGTCATTACAAGCAAACTCCCAAGACAGCCTTATTAAGTGGCCCCTGTCAGAGATAATTTCTCACCCAAAATGAGCCACCAATCTCATCCCCATAACTACCACTCATCCGAGCCCAATCTTGGCTCGGGAGTAGGAGGGGGCAAGTGGAGATGGGGAAAATCTGTAGCCCGAGAGCACGACCCAACTAGGTCCAATTTAACCAAACCAGGCCCAACTCCCCAAAGTGACAGCCCCATTTTGGGCCCACTTACTTCAATCCTAAAAACCCACTCGGAGCAGCACTTCCTAGGCGGCCCTCAGGTCCGGAAGTCCGAGCGACAGATCGGTCGAGAGATCCCCTACGGGGACCCGACATGGCCTACCCGAGCTATACACTTATCGCTCAGGATAAAATCCTGAAAAAGTGCCTCTAGCTCGGACCGACTGTCAGAAGCTCAACCAGGTGTCCGTTATGCATCCAGCGGGAGCAGGGAACTCCAAGACATAGGAGAGAGCAAAAGTCCTTATGCCATAAAGAGACCACTACGAGGACGTAACTCCCCGAAACCCCTTCAGCTCCCTGGACTATTACAATAAATGGATTGCTATATAAACTCCAGGGAGACCCTCCGAGAAGAAAGGGCATCGATCCTGAGAGAAAACCACCACAGCTCTTGGTGGAGAATAATCTCGTGCCCCCTCCTCCTCCTACCCTCTCTCTTCGCATTCATGCTCTATCGCACTTGCTGACTTAAGCATCAGAGGGTTTTCCCCAGGGACTCCTTCCTGGGCACTGTAGGCGCCCGGCGGATGTGGTTAGTTTATGGACGGATGGGGAATGTCTCCTGAGTACCTACAGAAGAACAAAAAGAAACGTTAGAACGTCGTGATCGCCAGAGGTGTTTACCTAAACCTCATAGTGGTGATAATCGCGGGGAGATAATCCAAACAGGGAGATGATGGGTTCCCTCTTCCTCGTCCTCGGCCGGCCAAGGGCAAGGAGCCCTGCTATGTCCCTTATGTTGAAGTCTTGCAACATAGCTCAAAGAAAAAAGAAAAGGAAGGCCATTAGTAAAACGAAAGGTGTAGTATCTACTCTAATAGAATGAACAGAACGAGAATGATGGTGGCAAGGTTACCTGGGGTTGGTGGGAAGGAGGGATGGCCGAGGCTTTCGACCACCCTCCTTCCCGTTTGTTTTGGGAAGAAACCACTAAGTGTAGGAGCTAAGGGGTTACACTACATGCAGCGTACTTACCTGGAAGCCGTGATGCAAGTAGAAAGTAGGAGCTAAGGAGTTCAAACCAAAGCAAGGGATGCAGGAGGAAGACAACCGATGCGGCTCCTCTCACCCTCTGGGAGGAACTCTGCAAGACTCTTCCCCAATGCCAAACTACTCCGATCCTCCTCAATGGCTTCTACCTCGATCACCCCCCGAAATGGCCTCTACTCTCCCTCTCCATATTGGAGACCGATAGTTTTGTCCATTCAGGCCGGAGTTTCAAATTGTAGGGAAAGATCGTGCAGAACGGGGGAAAGAACGTGCCCACGAGCTGGGCCATGTTCTCTGACCGAGTAAACAGAGGAGGGCTGCCAAGTCTTTGGCCTCCTTGAAGGGGAAGGTGGCCAAGCAGATGACCACCCAGCAGGAGAGGGCGGCAATCACCCTGGCCGCCCAAGACTGGGGGGCCACCAAGTCTTTGGCCGCCCAGACCACACTCCTTGGGCCCCTTCAGTGGACGAGGACCAATAGCTTTAAGGCTACGGGTTGGGTTTTAAAACTCAAAACATCGGTAAAATAAGTACCACGAAGGTCCATTAGGGATCTGCGGGATGTCCGAAATTAGGCGTCTACAAATGCCCCTCTTTAATGCCCGTTTTGCAAGGGAGCCCGGCGGACTGATAAATGGGTGTTTCGGAAAAGAAACAAGCCTAATGAGGGTAACACGCTCATGGAGATTCTTGAGTGGAAAATAAACTTTACGCAGGGCCGCATGAGCGTCAAGTAATCAAGTAAGTCATTGGCAAAGGGAGGAAGGACAATTAATCTAAGAGGACTTGTATCTGCGGCCGCGTGGGGCCCCCTAGCATGGCGCTGCGGGACTTGAGGGATGAAAACACAATCCGGTGCTCAAGGAGATACAAGACCTAAACAAAGGCAAGTAAAAATGTCAGGATATGGGAATACAGTGACTCATTGAATCACAAAATACTCAAAGCGGCCCTGCATAAAACATATTTTCTGCTGGTCAAATCGGAGTGGAATCACGTATACTCATTCTTCCAAATTTAACAAAAATTGAGGGACTCGGAAAACCAGATGCGGGGACCAAAGGACCATGGGTTGGCCAGATCAACGTGGCTTCCCTGTTTCTACATCACGGCTCCCATGATGAGATGCATGCATTTTTATGTTTCTTTTTTGCATATATCTTTTTTCTTCTTCTTCTTCTTTCATTTTCTTTCAAATGGGGCTAAAAAAACCTATATGATGCATGCTGGGTTTAAATGAAAAAAACCTATCTAGTGCAAAGCCGGAGGGTTTATTTGCCTACCTCCGAACCAATCGGTCAAGAGTTCAAGGATTCTGTCATCCCATGTTTGGCGACATATGTGGTCCGGATCCTGATGGGGATCCATCGTTCCACATTGTAATTAAGCATAGTCAAGAATTCGGGAAGTCCATCATCCCGTGTTTAGGTAGCAGGCGGCTATCGAATAGCTTAAGGAGTATAAACTCTTCATGGTTTTTTTTAGAGAGGAACTCAAAGTTTATACACCCGAAGCTATTAGCCGCGGGCATCCTACCTACGATGCAAGGTAATGGGGGCCTTATCGCCCTCTGGTCCCATAGCTGTGTAGACCTTCAGCTGCATTAGCACACATGAGTAAAGTTCATCAATGATAATAACAATAGATCAGTAAACACATTTCATCGAATGAACCATTAAACCATACATGACAAATCATATATAGCAATTACGCATAGCTTCACAAAAGAGGGGGATGAGGGCGGCCAGACCTATGGTCACCTAGACTAGGGGTGGGCGGCCATCGCTTTGGCCGCCCTCCTGCTCTTATCCCATGCCATGGGAGTTCTGAGCTAAGTGGGACTCTTAGCTTACAAAAGGCTACAGGGCAGGGTAATCCTACTCCGTCGTTGAACAAAGAGTTGGAGCCACCCGTCAGGAGGCCACGAACTTGGTGTTCTTTCTGACGTGCCCGACCACTTAAGCAACCTTGTGAAGCAGGGAAAGGTATGGTTTGTGTGCTAAGGTAGTTATTATTTTGTTGTTGTTATTTCCTTCTTTTTTGGTGTATTTGGCAAGATTTATGTCTGTTATTGATTGGGTTTTCTCTTCTCTCCTCTTCCTTCTAAATGGTGTAGCCTGTGCTTGGTTTTCCTGGGGCAAGACACGTCGTCTTGGAGAGATGAGCTCCATTGAGAGAGTCGACGGTCGCCTTGCCGAGGCGAAGGAAAGAGAAGCTGAGGCACGCGCTCGAGAGATGGCGATGGCAGTTCGGGAGCAGCGAGCCCTTGACCAGTTGGAGGCTCTGAGGTGGCGAGTGTTACGGAGGTACCAGGGCAGAGGTGCCCCAAGAGAGGGAGCTAGGCCTACGACTCCTTCCGACTCACTACATTCCATAGGAGACGTGCATTTCACGATGGAGGAGCTTATGGGCATGATGCCATCTCCTGTAGAGCAGGGAGCGGTTCAGCCAGTCGCGTCAGGTTCGAGGGCTTCACGACCTTCGAGACTGTGAGACATGGGAGGCGGAGATGGAGACGAGGCTGATAGCTGGCGGAGCCGACTTCGCACCAGTACAGATTAGAAGGAGAGATATAGAGAGAGAGAGATGCAGCTGGGTAGCAGTTACCCCTTTTGTACACTGGGGGTATGCCCCTAGGATGTTGTATCGCTAGAATGTAATGGACATATTTTGGAAGTGAAATGAACTATCTTCAGTGTACTTAGTTTAACTTGGCTTTCGATGTCGTCTTCCTTTTCACATGTTTCAACCACACTAACAAGGAAAAGGTTAGTGTAGTATGATTTTAGCCCCCTACCGAAAGCAGATAATACCTTTCTTGATGTAGGGTCAGAGGGCTAAATCTTATTTAACCAGATTAAAATGAAGGAAAGTAAATGTTAAATGCACATGCAAGCAAGCAGAATGCGAACAAAAGGAAATATGATCATGCGGATGCAAAACATATTTTTGTTTTTTTTGTGATTTTATGCATTTTTTTGGAGAAATATATTTGAATTTTTTTTGTCGATTTTGATTATATAGATTTCTTTTGTGTTTTGTGCTTTTATGTTGTTTTGGTGAACGCCTGGTGACCACCCATGGGGAACCTGACCTATATGGAGATGGGGGTTTTCTAAGTTACCTCCCAGGTTTCCTGAGCACACATCTAGGTTGTTTGGGCCTCTAGACTCCTCGAATGATGATCCCGCCGGTTAAGTCTTATCCTGATGACAATGCCGTCATGCCACACTTAGACTCCCAGTTGCTTCCGACCACAGGGATACACCCAAAAAGCATTCGAGGTAAATGATTTGCCCGACCCGGGTCTATTTTCTCACAACTCTAGATGGTATATGATGGAACACCTTGAAACCTTAATGGTCAACCGTGCGATGCTGACCTAGAATCAGACGCCGTTGCACCTATAGGTGATGCGCTTGCATTGACCTAAGCCCGAGGTAACATAAGAAAGCGTTAAGGGTGGTAAATAGGGGTCTTGATCAGCCAGAAACACAGAGACCCCTTCACATCAATGGCTTCTATTTTTTCGAAGTGGACAACCATATATGTATTTTGCTAAATAAGGTCGCAACCTAGACAGGGTTCACCCTTCATGACCTCCATCAAGCTTTCATCTTTTGAGGGGAGAAGGAAGAAGGTAGGGGGTAAACCTCCTGAGAGGACCTAGCAAAGCCATTAATCTGGCTAGCTAGTTGAGGGCCTACTCGACTTTCCCCTTTCAGGCAATTTCGGACCACGCCCTGAGCATTATGACGTTAGATGCCCCTGCTGTGGAAAGTTTTAATTTGATTTTTGAATATGAGGGGTTTCATTTGATAAAGTCAGGCACGGTGACGACCAAGCTTTTCATGTGACTTTGTCACATATGCATGCATACATAATTTTTCTTTCTTTTTTTCTTTTTCTTGGGGAGAAGAATATTGTCATTTTATTTTTGAATTCCCCTTTACATGCCTGCGGGGACACTGCCCTCTTCTTGTGCTCTGACCCGGGCTTGAGGGGATGGATCCTACTCTTGCCTTAATGATCTTGTGCTTCGGTCCTCTGATGCTCAGCATTTTAAGGGCACCGGCTGTCTCATTCGGTCGAAGAGAAGAAGAACAAAAGAGTGCTACTTTTCCAGATACCTTCGGGTGAGGCCTTATCGTAGGTGATGCTACCCATTTCAGGTAAAATACGTGAGTGTGTGCAAGTTGTTTTCCTTCTAATAAACATAGGCCGACGTGGCCGGATAGGGATCTCCACGGTTCTGGCAGACCAAGACCTAATACTTATCACATCTTGACGGTCCCTATCTAACATGAAGGGTTGATGCAATGAATTTGGACTGCGTGATGGTCACTAGGCATTGATTTTGATTTCCTTCTTTTTTTTTCTGTACAAGAAATAAAAGGACACTTCTTTTTGTTTGTTTGTTTTTTGAATAGTTATGTACAAGGTCTCATGAACAGAGTTTCTTGAGGTATACCCCATTCCATGGATATGTGAGCTCTACTCCTTTGGAGTCTACCAATTTGTAAGCATTACCTTAGTAGACTTCTTTGATGACAAAAGGGCCTTCTTAATTTTCTTGAAATTTTGATTTTAGACCAGTGGTTTTAGTGATCTTCCTCTTTAAAACCAATTCACCTACCCTGAATTTTCTCTCTAGAACATTCTTGGCATAATAACGTGTAATTCTCTTGCGATATACCTGAGCATGATCGGCCACAATCATCCGTTTCTCATCTAATAGTTCCAACTGTGCCAATAGGTTTTCTCGGTGTTGCTCGGGATCGAGCTCGGGATCCAGCTGCACTCTTAGTGAGGGAACAAATATTTCATATGGGAGTACCACTTATGTCCCAAAAGTGAGTGCGTACGAGGTTTGACCCGTGGGAGTACGAACAGAAGTGCGGTAAGCCCAGAGGGCCTCGATGAGGCGATCTGGCCAGTCTGAATAGTGGTGAGATTTGTAGGTTTTTTTGATAATTCTGATGAGAGTTTTGTTCGTAGCTTCAGCTTATCCGTTTCCTTGTGGGTAGTATGGGGATGAATGATGCAAA
This sequence comes from Amorphophallus konjac, assembly GCA_022559845.1. Classification (NCBI taxonomy): domain Eukaryota; kingdom Viridiplantae; phylum Streptophyta; class Magnoliopsida; order Alismatales; family Araceae; genus Amorphophallus; species Amorphophallus konjac. Next base: position 397,843,509 of record CM040118.1, read on the forward strand.
TTAATACCATATTTACCACACATGTCGCGGAGTTCCTGGGATATGAACTGTGGTCCGTTGTCGGTGATGATGTCACGGGGACGCCGAACCTAGCGAGGATGTTGTGCTTGATAAACTTCACCACCGTTGTTGCTTTGACTTTCGTGAATGCCTCAGCTTCCGCCCACTTCATGAAATATTATGTAGCGGTGAGAATGAAGGATTTTCTTCGAATTTCTCCAGTTCTATCCTCCAAAGGACCGACTACGTCGAATACCCACATGGCAAAAGGCCAAGGAGCTATAATAGGGTAAAGCGAAGATGAGGGGGCGTGGACCTTGTCAGCATGGAGTTGGCATTTAGCACAATGGCGGACATAACGGGCACAATCCTCGTTCATGGTAGGCCAATAGTATTGACGAAGGAGTTTCTGAGCAAGCATGCGGCCATTCACATGTCCACCACATTCACTGGAATGTGCAGCTTCGACAACCGCACAAGATTTGGTCTCGTCGAGGCAGCGGAGGTAAACCCCACTGAGAGATTTCCGGTACAAGAGACCCCCTATGATGGCGAAGCGCTCCGCAGCTCGACGAATGGCTCGTCGATCCGGGGTGGTAGCATAATCAGGGAAGGAACCATCCCGGAAAAAGTTCTCGATATCGAAAAACCAGGGATTGCCGTCTTCAAGATCGATCTCAGGTTCATGGGAGATGACATGGACTTGAGAGGAAGGCTCAGAAAACTGTTGAAACCAGGGATCTGAATGCGAAGGAATGTGCATTCTTTGCACGATGACAGTGGATGATGGCTTTTCGCCTAGAATTGGAAGAGAAGATGCCAAAGATGCCAAAGCGTCGGCTAGAATGTTCTAAGCCCTAGGGGTGTACACGAGGGTGAGCTTCCTAAACCACCAGACTACCCTGCAGACCAGGTCTTGGTAGGGTTTCAGCTTCGGGTCCCGAGTTTGATACTTACTGAGGGATTGACAAAGTATAAGCTGGGAATATCCGATGATCCGGAGCTCCTTAACTCCGAGGGCCAGTGCCAATTTCAAGCCCATGAGGAGTGCCTTATATTCAACCACACTGTTTGTGGCAGGGAAGGTTAATTGACAAGCATGGAGAATGATGATACCTTCAGGGGACTGGACAACGGCTCCGACTCCATAGCCCTTGGAATTGAATGCACTATCGAAGTAGAGAATCCACGAAGGTTCACCATCTATAATGGCTCCTAACTCTTCGTCCTGGAAACTCTCATCGACAGGGGAGGGTGTAGGGAGTGGATGATGGGAAAGGTGCTCGGCGATGGCGTGCCCCTTGACTGGCTTCTGACTTATGTAGGTGATGTCGAATTGATTGAGAAAACTTTGCCATCTCACCAAACGATCAATTAAGGTAGGCTTTTCTAGCAAGTACTTGATTGGGTCCATTCGCGCCAAGAGCTTTACTTCATGTGAGAGGAAATAATGCTTTAGCTTTTGGGCGACCCAGACGACGGCCGCGTAGGTCCTTTCCATGGCAGTGTACCTCTTCTCAGCATCATTGAACAGCTTGGACAAATAGTAGACTGCGCGTTCCCTTTTGGCATCGTCATATTGGGCCAACACTACTCCAACAGATTCTTCTGTGGTAGAAACATAGAGCAATGGAGGCCGACCCGGGACCGGGGGTGCCAGAACGGGAGGATTTAAAAGGTAACTCTTAAGGTCGTCGAAGGCCTTTTGACATTTGTCATTCCAATCAAATTTAGCCTCTCCTTTTAACATGTCGTAGAAGTGCTTGCATCGCTGAGAATGGTGAGATATAAATCTCCTAATGAATTGCAACCGCCTGATCAAACCACGGACCTCATTGATGTTTTTGGGAGGAGGCATCTCGGCGATGGCCTTAGCTTTATTAGGGTCGATCTCAATTCCTCTCTTACTGACAATGAACCCTAGAAGCTTACTTGAAGAGACCCCGAAAACACATTTCCTGGGGTTCATTTTAAGTTGGTGCTCCCGCGACCATTGGAGAACTGCACGGAGGACTTCTGCATGGCCACTCCTGGTCTTGGATTTAACCAGAATGTCATCCACGTAAACTTCCATATAGACGTGCATCAGGTCGTGGAAGATGGCAATAATCACCCTTTGATATGTTGCCCCAGCGTTCTTAAGACCGAAGGGCATGACGACGTAGCAGTAAGTCCCCCACTGCGTGGTGAAAGAAGTTTTCTCCTGGTCTTCTTCCGCTAGGCGGATCTGGTTATACCCCGAGAAGTCATCCATGAAGGAGAGCATCTCATAGCCAGCAGTGTTGTCTATCAGGACGTCTATGTGTGGAAGAGGAAAATCATCCTTTGGGCAAGCATGATTAAGGTTGCGGAAATCTATGCAGATGCGGACCCTACCGTCCTTCTTCATAACAGGGACGCTGTTAGCTACCCATTGCGGATATAAAACAACCCCGATAAACTTGGCCTTATGGAGCTTGTCCACTTCTTCTTTGACTTTGAGTGTGAGCTTCAGATGAAGTTGCATTAATTTCTATTTGACAGCTCGAGCATCGGGTTTCAAGACCAAACGATATTCAACCAAAGACGGGTCCAGACCCGGCATGTCCTCGTAGGACCAAGCGAAAGCATCAGGAAATTCTCTGAGAACCGCCGCAAGAGCAGCTTCCTCCTCATCAGTGAAATTGGCACTTATCAATATAATCTTTGGATCATCCTTGGCGTCGAGATTGACTTCCTTGGTGGATTTGTCAATGGAAACATTAGGTTCGTCAAATCTTTTGGTTCTGTCGACGAAGGAAGCTATGGGATCACTATCGTCCTCTAATGGCTCTTCTTCTTCTGCATCATCACCCTCTTCTAAGACATACACGCCTAGACCGTCATCTATTGAAGATCCATCTAGTTCAACTACCCCTAAGGGAATGGGAGAAGATGCAAATTCAGAGACCTGATAGAGCTACGCGCATTTATCAGCCAACTGGCTAATGTATTACGCGGGAACCTGACGAACACTAGACTTCTTGGAAGGAAAAGATGCTATGTACAGACCTGGACTTGACCTAGACTTTACCCTACTATGTACAAGAGGAGCTTGGGGAAGGGGGTTCAAGGTGGAAAGTGTCGGCCCTTGGCCGAGGGATCCATTTTCCAAGGAGGCCGTTTCTTCAATAGTGAGCTCACAAGCCCATGTTTGAGAATCGGCATTTTTTTTGGTGGTCATGGGTGAACGTGCAAACCCTGTGGGTGGGTTGCCCCACGGATGGATAAGTGAGGAGCGGAGGGAACGGCGGGTGGAATAGGAAGGGAATAAAAAGGATAGGCGTGGGCCTGTTTAAAGCAAGGAAGATGCCCGAGGGGGAAACCTCGTCAGGGGGTTTATCCAGATGATAGAGGGAGAGGAGGCCAAAGTCCTCCTCGAGTGGTAAATCGGGTGAGATTTCTTTTCTTTGAGAGACCTCAGACTCTTTACTGGGCTCAGGCCGAGTTCTAGGATGAACTGGCCCTATGACAAAGCGACCGTAAACTAAACCCTTGCTTTGAGTAGCCCTAGACGGCTCTTCTGGAGAGTAACCCAAACCTGCCCGACCTCTAGCAACCTTAAGCTTTCTTCTATGCATGGGACCTTGTTCGAGCTGACCTAAGCCTCTACCCATGGTAAAACCCTTTCTGGCCATGATTTCCCATCCTTTATCGAGAGGGATATTGGAATGTGCGATTGGCCGAGGAAGGAAAGGGGAATTAGGTGGACTTAAGGCAGAGGGCCCAACGGCACCCTCTATGGAAAGGACGGGTTTCTTGCCCTTATCTAGAATGGTCATGAATGGAATCTGTTCAGAGGTAATGGCATTGAGAGTTTCCACTAGCGGGATACTCTTGATTTTGATCACCCTACCATTGTAAGGAAACTTAAAGCATTGGTGGGCTGTTGATGGGATTATGAGGGTTTGCTAAATCCAAGGCCGTCCTAAGGTTGCCTTATATGCAGGGTCAACATCGAGGACAAAGAAGTTCGACGTCATAATCGACCTAGGCCGAGTTGTAGGGTCACCTTCCCTTTTGCGCACCTTTTTGAATTATCATAGGCTGAGATGGTGGTGCATACCTCCTCTAAGTTCTCTTCCTGGAGGCCAATTTTCTTGATGGTCTTCATGGGACAAACATTAATTGATGCTCCCGTGTCAATGAGGGCGGAGTCGACCTTGACTCCGTTGAGAGAGATTGTGAGGCACAACGGGAGTGACCTGCTTTCTGACAAAGTAAGGTCCTTATCAGAGAATGAAATAGATGGTCCGCATGTAAGGGCCATGATGGCCTCGGTCACACCACTTGCCGGAAGATCTTCAATGACCATAATTTTTTGGAGGAATTGAAGCAAAGTGTCTTGGTGTGACGGAGATTTCCTAAGGAGCTCCAAGATGGAAACCTTAGCAGGGGTCCTATCCAGATGCTAGAGAATGCCGTACTCCGCAGGAGGCTTTGAGAATTGACCCGTTCCTCCGGCTGGGATGGCCTTTGGGATGGGGGAATGATGCGATTCCGGAGAGTTACATTAACCGAAGCTTCTTTCGGGTCATCCTGTTCCAAAGGTTTTGGGCGAATGAGTTATAAAGGAGCTGAAGATACAAATATGTATGAGAGAGAGGCTGAATCATCTCCAGAGTCAACCGGAGAAGGAGAAGGGACTATTTTTGGCTGAGGTGGCTTAAGGAGGACCAAGGGGCGCTCCTGTACTGACTGAGCTTCTGGAAAGACATAGGGTTCTTGGCACAGCATTTATGGAGGGTTGATCAAGGTGAGTGACTTTTGGGTGACACTCTGATGCGGGATGGACAGAGGGACCGACTCTAAGTGATGCGGACCTCGGACTCTAAATGTAGACGTGACCAGCAACATACGAATAGGAGAGACACTTCGGCCCGACACTAAGAGTTCCTATGGGCTATACGTAGCTAACAGAAATGCAAGCTCACTCGTCGTCCCAAGCGAGGGGAAACGTGGATCCGCGTGGTTGAGAAACCGGCAGAGTCAAGGGTGGTCGACTCGCTTCCGTGCTCGGATCGAGCCAAGGGACGGGTCACTCTCTCGCTCACAGCGGTGACATGAACTCACGGGCTAGAATCCTACGCTCTCACAGCGGCATACGACCATATACTAGCTAAGCAAGCGTATTGCCAAGAAGTTAAGACCGTACCTCCACGCTCCCGGCGTGGGGAAGACAACCCCGGCCAAATCCGTACTCCCGGTTAACAATTTTTTACAGTGGTACAAAGCTTTGACCCACTCCACATAGGGAGGTAACAGGTCACATGTGGGGCCCCGGAGTAACAGGAATTGGGTTGACGGGCAGCATCTTGATGTCGCTCCGACGGTGCCGAAACCCGCATTTTGGTGCTGTCCAGACGGCGCGATCTGCAGGTTCGTGGGGCCCACGTGCTGCTCAGTCCTCCGGATCTGACGGGGTGGGTCCCGCTTGATGGTGACACCTGGTGGTGCGCTCCCCTGTACGGTGGTCGGGCTGGAACACCGGTCGGAGGCCGGGTGGCTCCGATCTTCACTTGTCGGAGTTGCTGTCCACGGATCTAAAACTTAGTTTCAGACCTGCGCTCTCCGACGACAGAAGCTGCTGCAACCAGCACTGACGTCGGATCGGTGAGAAACCGGCACCGTTGGAAAGCTCTCTCGAAACCCTTCGACCCTCTGTGACTCCAAAAAATTCGTTGGGGCTGTACTTCTGATGGAGGATTTTAGAACCGGACTGATCTCTGTTTCAAATCTGGCTGGGCAGAAGTGAACTTTCATGAGAGTTGGCACCGCAATGTAGACCTCCGATCTAGATGTTGAGCTCTTCATGAAACTTGTAGAGGGGAGAGAGAGAAAAATAGGGATAATTTTTGTGAAGGATCTGGTGGAGATTTGAATGGGGAACAATATTTATGAGCACGAGGTGGTCGGATCTGGACAACAGAGACAGATCTGAGTTTTGGATCTGGCAGTGATTTTTTTAAAAAAGGTAGAAGACTCCAGAAATTCCACGAAAATTTGTGGGTGATGGACAGAACCTCCAATAAAAATATCAATTCATTTAGATCAGAGGAAGGTGGGTTCATAAACGTTCTATTTGGGTTCTAGAAAACTGGACAGGCTGTAGGCAGATCTGGAAGGAGGGGGAGAACGAAAATGGAAAAATGGAAAACAAATGCTAGAAGCTTCACCAATTTTTCTGGGATGTGGGTTGAACCTCTAGAACTCACCTTGAAAGTTTGGGCTCCAAAAGATCTCGAGGTTGAGAGTAGAATATCCGAGATCAAGGGGCTATCTTGGGTGGATAGAACTTTGGCGACGATGGCGGTGGTGCGATGGTGGCACGATGACGGCGGCGGCGACGATCTTCACACCTGATAGATGAGGCTTCACACCTCTGATTCATAGCCTTCCCAGCTGTAGAAGAGGGAGAGAGGAGAGAGAGAGAGGGGCGGCCCTTGCCTTGTGGAAGAAATTCCAGATTTTCTTTGCATTAATTCTACTCAAAAATGAAAATACATGGTTCTTATAGAAAATTCAAAAAGACTAGTTATATCCCTAGATCTAGGATTGGTGGGGGGTAAAAGAGGGAGTCCGCAATTTATTTCTCCCATGTGGTTTGGAACAAATAAAATAAGATTTCAAACCTATTAAACTATAATAAGCTTGGGGCGCCCCCTTGACTTCTTGGTTCCACATTTTGAATTTTTCTACCCTTTGTCCCCCCATTGGTCCAACCCTTCTAGAAGCCCACCTTGGAGGGTTGGCTGACCCCACATGGGCCCAAGAGATGAGGTGGATCAATGGGAGAAGGGATGGGGGGCCCGCGGAACCCATGTGGTCCCAAATTACAAATAAACCCCTATTACAATCCGAATTACATCCGAATAAAACCAAATAAACACATATTACAACAAATAAAATCCCCATAATTACTATAAATATAAGGGCTTAGAGCGGAGACTCCAGAGCGTCTCCGAGCCAGATGGAAGCCGATGTAGCTCGAGTGGTGCTCCGCGTACGGTACCGACGACTAGCCGGTTCGTGCTTCTCGCTCGCTCTGGTGTCCGCACCACACTCAGAGACTGGCTGGATGGTGGTGAGATCAGATTTCGAGATTGGGTGAACATGTTGATATCCCCCCATGGTTCATTAGCTTCCACTTCTATCTTCCCGTACCAGCCTGGGAATCCTTTGACACTCCACATCTGGGTTCTTTTGAGAACACGTGGTTCCATTCCAATGACGGTGTTCACCTGCTCGTTCTGCCTCGAGCTCGAGGGATCTTTGGTTGATTGATGGGTTGGCAGTGGGCTATGCACTATACCAAGGTCCCGGTTAGGCTTCTTGAGGTTGGCAATAGCTAGCTGCACATCCGCCCAATTGATTCTCCCCTCATCGTTCATATCATGTACCCAATCCCGGAATTGGAAGCAGTTGAAGATATCATGGCTAGGAATCTGGTGATATGGGCAATATCTGGAGGTGTCGGCATTGGGATGGGCCTGATGTAGTTGAGGGGGAAGCTGAATAGATTTTGAGGACATAAGGGAAAAGAAGATGTCACCTAAAGTTTCAGGCAACGGAGGATAAGAAGCCCTTTTTGGCCTAGTGGGGCCGTAGCTTTGAGGTAGAGGGACATTGGCATAAGGCTTGGAATTACCTTGCCCCTGGTTAGCCGTAGCCTGAGTGGGATGGGAGACTTGGCGATTGTTGGACATGAAGGGCTGGCCAACCGCATTCACCTGCTCATTTATCGTGACGCCCTCGGTGGTGGGGACAACTGGGGTTTTCCTACTCTTGGTGCGAGGCTCAAAAAAGGGAGGCAAGGTAGAATCCCTTACCTGGGCTTGAACTATCCGAGCTCAATTGTAGAGTTGGTTAAAGGTGTGGAGCTCACTGAGCATTAGAATGGCCCTAAGCTGAGGAGTGGCATTATTCACTAGCATGGTGACAGCCTGAGACTCGGGGATGGGAACCTCCGTCCTAGAAGCCATGATCCTCCAACGATTTGCAAAGTTAATGAAGTCCTCGTCGGGCTTCATTTTTTCCATGATTAGGTCAAACAATGTGGCGGAAATAGAGGACATGTGACCAAAGTGAGCGAGAAATCGCTCGGAGACTATATCAAAGTTGAGGAGATCAATAGTTCGCAAGGAGGCAAACCAACATAGGGCCTCGCCCTCAAGGGATTTTTGAAATAGATGGACCAATAAAACCCGATCGTGGAGCCATTGATGGGAATCCATAAGGAAACCCGAAAGGTGATGATGAGGGTCAGTAGTGCCATCATATCTCCTATACGTAGGAGCCTTGAATCCGGGTGGAAAGTAAGCGTTAGAGAGCTTGCAATACTGGGCTAGCGAGTGGGGACGTGAGTTTGGCATACTCTCGGCCACTACCTGCTGAATGTAGCTTTGAATCTCCTACCGGAGTGATGGGTCCATCCCTTTCAACAGGGCACCCATGGTAGGCGGAATAGGAGGTGAAGGAACCCTTTGTGGAGCTATTGGATAGCTGAATTGGATTGGACTTTCGGGAGTGGGTCGGCTCGTGGACCCTTGGAAGGGAGTTTGAGCACGTGGAGGTGTGAGATGTGGAGACATGTGTGGGACGATCGGAGCCTTCCCACGGGAAGCCATCGTGGCTAAGTCCGCGGGAGAATAACGTGATAGAACGTTAATCTACTCTTGATCCTCGTGCGGAGAGAGTGTAGGAGCCCTCGGGCTACCATGATCATGGTCACTTGGGGAAGAAGCCGAATCGGCGTGGACGGCCTCATTTGGTGTTGCCGAAAACATGCCTATGAAGGCATCCAGATGATCATCCTCCATTTGAAATAGAGGATTGCCCCTAATTCCGGACTCAAATTGGAAGGGAAATTCCTCCTCATATCCCGGATTTGTATAAACTCTCTCTATCCTAAACCAATTTTTAATTGGTTTAGAATAATAAAAATAAAAGGTTTAGGTGGTGAGTATTTCCAAACACAACAAAGTGGTGACCACAATCAACGTCCCAATTTTGTCTTTTTTCTCTTTTTCACTTTTTTTGTCTTTTCTTTTGTTCACTCGAGGATAGAAGGGAACTAAGGGTGTGGGATGAGCTCCGGGAGCCAAGCAGAAACCTCTCACTCAAAATGCAAGGTGATCTACGAGGACTTCCCGATGGTACAACCTACCTGGCGACTGTGTGGGAATCCACGGTTCGCGAGGACTCACGGAGGTTCCCGAATGGACTGAACCAATTGCACCCGAGTGGGAATCCTCAGGTGAAGGGTTCAATTCGAACGGGAGGGTTTCCTAAAAAGGGTGATGCCGGCTCTTCCTAAACCCAACCACGTTACTTAACCTGTAGAGATTAATCACACAATACATGAGCAAACTAATAGAGAAAGAACAATGTTACGGAGAAACACAAGAAGAGGACAGAGGGCGGCCAAAGTGATGGTCATCCATAAACCTAGGCGGCCAGGTCGAGTGTCGCCTGGAAGGGAAGGCGGCCAGAGTGGTGGCCTCCTAGCAAGGAAGAGGGCGGCCAGGTAGAATGTCGCCTGGGGCCCAAGGCGACCAGGGTGCTGGTCACCCAACATATGGCCTAGGCGGCCACTGGGTTGGTCGCCTAGGGGCCTAGGCGGCCAGGAGTTTGGCCTCCTTCTGTCTGACTTCCATAAAATATAAAAATAGGGCTACGGAAACTAAACTAATGTAAACGCATGGTTCAGCTAATCTTTGACTTCAAGCATCAGGGACTTACAGTAGGCTATAGAGGGTCCCACCGTGATCGCCACTTCACTTGTAGGCGCCTGGTGGATGTGGTTAGTTTATCGACGGATGGGGAATGTCTCATGAGTACCTACAGAGGAACAAAAAGAAACGTTAGAGCATCATGATCGCCAGAGGTTGTAGACATGCCAAAATTGATGCTATGTTGGATAAATTTCATATTACAATGAAATGCCCCGAAGTGGACTGCATTACTGGCTTAATAAGATAATTTTTTCCATTTTCTTGGATTTTCTTTGAATATGAGGACCGTCATCCGGTCGTGATTTAAATAACGCCCTTGGAGATGCCGCTATTTCATAAAGAAAACGACTGAACGTGTGGTCGTTGTTTTAACTATTTCCAATTCCTCTCTGGAATTAAATTCCTAGAAATTGCGACTTCTAGGCGGGCGTTCATTAATGAACGCCCCCATGCGCGGTCGCGGGTTATGAATTTCTTAAATATGAAAAGTCCAAAATTCTAGTGAAATTGCGGCAGATACAGGGGCGCTATTTAGAATAGCGACTGTGTATAGGTCGCCATTTCAATTTTTGTTTCTGTTTCGTCGGCAACCTTCCCAGACAAACTCCTTCCTTATTTTAACTCTACGTTTGATTGGAGGAAAGAGACCCCTGATCAAGAGTTATCCTTTCCTTTTTTTAATCCTATTAGAATAAGGTCTTCAATCCCTATAAAAACCCCTTCGGGTTCTCTCGCGTAAAAACCTTACACACACGCGCAGGCATCATTGATTTCTTCCGCTGAAGCCCCTTGCGGCTGATCCTTACTGCAAAGGGGTGTTGTTCTGTTGTGCTGTGGTGTTACTTTGAAGCTTTGCTCTCCTCTGTCCTGCTCACAGACATAGAAGAGGATTTCACTTTCTTCTTTTAATTCTTTTTATTCTCTACATATCATAATCATCATCCACCCTTCATATATTCATCTAGTATACTACCATATTTTCATATTCCTCTCTGAATACATACTTTTTCCATCCTTTACTCCTCTTAGGGGTTTAAAACAAAACACACAAGGTGTGTTCATGCCCACGTTGCATAATTCTATTTCTTTTGAGCATTGATACTACACGCTTTAGCTAATCATCATCTCTTTGTTGTCTTTATTTGTCTTATAAGGGTAATCAAGGATAAGAACCCCCTTCATCGGCCGGCTGGTGGAAGGATTAAGAAATGATTCACAATCATCCCCGCTTCTTCACAAGGTACATGCGATCATCTTTCTTCTTTTTGAGGTAACCCCTCTGGCGATCACACTCCTTTAGAGCATCACATGCTCTCTTGTTATTCTCTTTCTTTTATTTCTCATCACACTTCAACATTATTTTTCTTCTAAAGAAACTAAATTTCCATTCTTCTTTTAATGTCTATGTGACACGTTCATAAAATTGGCTATAACGGTGGGACGCTTGCTATTTTTATTTTGATTACCCCTCCTTTGGCACCCACGTGTGCCCCTCCTTTTGGCACCCACGCGTGCCCCTCCTTTTGGCACCCATGTGTGCCCCTCCTTTGTGCTCCATGTAGCACACTCCTTTGTTCACCACAGGCACAGCTCCCACTTGATTAGCCAAATTTTAAACTGTCCATAACATTTGTAAGGAGAAAAATTAATTTCTGTTAGCTTTTATATTACTTTCTATTTACTGAAACTGATCAGCGATTGCTCTACAGCTGCTATTTATATAATCAGCGACCTCTTACAGAGGCGTTGTTTACATTATTTTTAGCATTATTTTGTTTTTTATAATCAATGCCCCTCCACAGAGGCGTCATTCACACATTCAGTGCCTAACTCCAAGGCGTCAATTCCTGAGTCATTGCTGGCTTTGCTTTTACGGTCGTTACTGTTCACTGTTAAGCAACGCCCCTTCACAGAGGCGTCATTCATAGATTCTGCGCCTCATATTAAGGTGCCATTTCACTTTTCTGTTCACTGTTCATCACGGTTTCTCGTGATCAGTGACTGTCACGCAGTCGCCGTTTACTGATATAACGACCGCTTCTAAGTCGCTATTTCCCTCTACTTTCACAGAACCCTGATTTTTGCTCTTATTTTCATCTGTTTGCTGCACTTATTGATTATCTATTTATTGTTGATTGATCTGCTTGCAATAGCTTGCATTCTAGGGCATTCGGTTGAGAGACCTCCTCTCTCTACACTTTTAGGATCCCCTACACTTTCTTGGGAAAGGAAGGACCCTCCATTGAGCATTTCGTCTCTTTAGATTAAAAATTTCTTGACCAAGGCCTCCGTAAGTCCTCGCACCCGTGGATTCTCTCACAGACGCCGGGCCGGTTGTACCATTTGAAGTACCCGGAGTTTAGTTGACCCATGCGTTGGTGAAGAGAGAGAAAGAACTTAGTTGACCCGGAGATTACACCGAAACTTGAAACTAGCAACCACATTGAAGAGAGAGAATTGATTATACCTATAAAATCCATTTTTTAATCTCAAGAAAACCTTGAAATCTCGGGTTCATTACAGCTTGTGTGAACAATTTACTCGATTGGGTGATTGTTTCTTGTTTATATTTGTTGGCTTGAGATAATTCCCTATCTTAAACATGCAACTTCGTTCAGGTAGAATCATTAATATGGCCAACCACGAGTATTCTTGTGATGGTTATGAGGAGGGTCAATTTGACCCCTCCTATGAGGTTCCCCATCAAGATTCCACCCATTATGAGGGAAACTATGCTCCCTCCCATCCTTATTTTTCCCAGGTCCATATGGTGGACACCACTACTCAAGGGGTTGAGCCTCCCTCCCAATCTCAACCCGTCATGCAAAATACATCTGGGGACGTTGCCCCATCCTTCAACCTCAATGATCTTATTCATGCTTTGTCTCAACTAGACGATTCTCAACATCAGGCGGTCCAGGCCGCTTTAAAAGGAAAATATCTCCCTTCATCCTCAAACCCTCATTAGGCCGCGGGTGGCCATTCATCTCCTAATGACAAGGCGGTCTCACATAGGATTCCTTCACATCCACCAACTCCTGTCATGGTTACGCCGGCTCAACCGGTAAGTTACTCAGTGGTTTGGCCCAAATATCCTCCACCTTCCCTGTAATGCCCTGGATTTTGTTGGATCTTTCGGATCTCTTTCGGATTGGTTTCGTTGAGTTTCGGTTCGCTTTGGTGGCTTCCGAGTTGAGTTTGACGAGCCGTGTGGGTTTTTCTCACGTACTAGTTACGGAACCCTACGGTGAGTTTGTTTGTCAATTCTCGAACTCGTGGATGCTGCAGCGACGATGTACTCGTCGAGCCGGTCGTTTCGACTATTTTTGCGTATTTTTCTGAATTTGTGCATTTTCGGCGCATTTTTGGAATTTCCAGAAATTAGGAAAATTTCCTAATTTCTTTCTTTTTCTTTTCTCTTTCTCTCTCTCCTTCTCATTCGCGCGACCGTCTCTCTCTCTCCCGTTCTCTCTCGTTCTCTCCCCTTTCCGGCTCCGGCTGCAGACGGAGGCGTGCGGAGGCGTAGGTGGGCGAGGCGGTGAAGCCGTGGAGCTGGTTGGATGCGCGATGGAGCGAGGATCGGATCGATTCTGGCGCGATCCCGAACGGTGGATTCAAAGCCGGTGAAATCGGTTCGCGAGTGGTTTTCGGCGTGGTTTAGTCCCTTCGGGGCGCGGTTTCTTCGGTGGAGGTAGGGTGACGGATCCTTGCTTCTCCATCTTCGTTTTCCCTGCCATTGCATGGCGTTCGGCTAGGAAACGAGCGTATTTGGGCTTGTTTTGCCTAAACCGTGATTTTCGTGGTTTTTAGGGTCGACCGGTAAACGGTGACCATTTGCGGTTCAGTTAGTTTCTAAATGACCGCAGGGATGTTAGAATCCCATCCACGTAGTTTTCGTGCGATTTGGTGTTCATTCGAGGCCGGTAGAAGCCCGGGAACCTCGGTGACCCATTTAGGGTTGATTTGGTAAAATCGCCCGGATCTTGTGTTTTTGATGTTGCATGTGGGGTTTTTGATGCCCTGGTGTTGTCTTTTGTCGTTGCGGTGTGTTTCCCCTGCGTTTCGGCGTGAATGGGGCGTGGAACGGGCCGATCCGGCCATTCCTATGTTTTCCCGCCGTAACCGAAGTAGCGGTCTAGCCAGCGACCGCCACTTGCTTTTGACGGCCCTACGATGGACCGTTATTTGGTTTGAGGGTTTAGCCCTTTTTGCTTCTGGGTGAGTGACGGCCTGAGGGTGGTGCGTCATTCCCGTGTAACGCGCCAGTGACTGGCCGTTACTTGCGTTTTGTCATTTTTCCTTGGGGTTAAGTCGGTTGGTCTAACGCGCTTGACCCAGCGCGTTAGATGGAAGCGGCGCGCCTTGCCCAGGCCGTTGCTTGCCTGTTGACTGACGTTGACTCGTTGAGGCGGTGCCTTCGACGGTCGAACCCTTGTGCGTTGTTTGAGTGTAACGCGCCTGCCCCTGGCCGTTGCATTCTGTGTGGACGAGGTTGGGTGGCTGTCCCGTTGGAAGTGACGGTGGAGTCCCTGTGCGTCGTTAGTGAGTAACGCGCATGCCCCTGTCCGTCGTTTGCTGTCGTGTTGGGTTGAGGGTGGCTATGCCATTGGATGTAACGGATAGGCCCCTGCGCGTCATTTGTCTCTGACGGCCCTCTCCTGCCGCGTCGTTTGTGAGTAACGCGCCTGGCGTCGTGCGTTACTTGGCTTTGGTCTGGGTGGCTATGCCGTTGGAAGTAACGGTGGAGCCTCCGTGCGTCGTTCGCTTGTAACGCGCTAGGAGCCGTGCGTTACTTGGCTTTTGTGTGGTTTTGTAGGTTATCAGGGTGGTGTGTGACGGCCTGGTGTCCGTCCGTCGTTTGGGAAATAACGGCCCTGAGCTAGACCGTCACTTGCTAATAACGGTCTAGGGCCTGTGCGTTGCTTCCCTTGTGCCTTGGTTTTCCGCCCGATGACTCTGTGTGTCTTGGCTTGTCCTTGTGGTCTGCCCGTTGTCCCGTGGATGTCTCCTGACGTCCTATGAGGGTTAAGACTACGTTGTGAGGTAGCCAGGAGTCTTCTTACTTGTGGTAGGATTCTTGATCCTACTCTTGTATGCTTTTGTTGTTTGGTTTCGGTCAACCCGGTGTGACCCAGTGGTTGACATGTGACCTTGTTTGTGCGTGTCTTGGCGGTTCTGTCCTGTCCAAGACACTGCTTCTGGATGCTTCGAGGTGTTGTTCCACCTCGGTTTGCGTGTCCAGCTGTGCTGAGGGTTCTTGATGTTTGCCTCAGGTCTCCGTGTGTTGTTTTCTGCGGAGCGTGGTTTCTCTGGCTTAGGATTAGACCGATTGGCGGCTTGTTCCGCTGGTTGTGACGATCTTGCCGTTTAGTCGTTTGACTCAAGGATCGTTGCGTAGGAGGTCTAGTTGCTTGTCCTGAGTTGTCGGCAGTGGCGATGCTGCCATTTGGTGCCTCGAAGTACGTGTTGAGGGGCGTGGTTGCATGTCTGTACTTCGGCACTTGTGTTTGAGCTTCTGTGTCGTGTGAATCCTCCACTTGTGTGACCTAAGGCCTAGAGGTGCCGACCCGCTAGCGGATGGCGGAGGGATTTTCCCGGTGAGCGGTTTTTAGTTAGTTCCGCGGGCTCCTAGTCAACGGTAGCGTCCTACCGAGGGAGAATACTAGCTAGAGGACCTGGCTTAGACTATAGCCAGTGTGTGCACACGTGGTCAGGGACTAAGGACTTACGTCGACGGGCGTGACCCTGACTAGTTACTTGTTTGTTGTTCCTGTTTGGTTCAGCTGGTGGCTACATCTCTGCTGTTGTTACAGCAGTACTGTAGGTGAGACACTTGAGGTGCGGCATAAGACGTCAGTGGACGCAGTTGGCTTTCTAAGGGGGTGCTTCCGTCACGTGACGCGTAGCTTTCGCGTTTTCTTGTGCGTTGTGACCTTTGCGAGTTGCCCGTTCGTGGCTGCACTCGGGGTCAGTGTGTTGCTGTCCGCACGGTGTTCTGTTCGTGCGTGGGGCTTTGTGCACGACGTTCTCTGTCGTGTTTTGTCTGCTTCTCGGCGTCGGCGTTCGCCTTCACCTTTGTTGGGCTGGTTGACAGACTGA
Source organism: Amorphophallus konjac (assembly GCA_022559845.1). Taxonomy (NCBI): domain Eukaryota; kingdom Viridiplantae; phylum Streptophyta; class Magnoliopsida; order Alismatales; family Araceae; genus Amorphophallus; species Amorphophallus konjac. The sequence continues at coordinate 397,859,360 of CM040118.1, forward strand.
TGTACCCTTCTGTGTGAGTTTGAGGTCATCCACCTGTTGCCTTTTGTTTGGAGTAGTTTGGGATACCGAGGTTAGTTCGGTAGCCGCTTGTTTGGTGCGGGTTCTCACCCTCTCCTGCGTGTTCCCTACTCCTACTTCCCGTCTGTTCCTTTACAACTTTGTAGTGTAGCTTTTCCTGCTTTGCTACACCTGCTGCTCTTGCTGCGTTTGTTGCTGCTTCCGTTGCTTTAGCTTTGTGCGCTTTCCAGTGGGGATTCGCGTGACCCCTACTGAGTTTCTGTTGAGACTCACCCCTGCTGCTTTTCAGGTGGGTTTCGCCGTCTGCCTCTGCTGTTCTTGGTGGAGCGCTCTTTCGCTGTTGTCGCTACCAGCCGTACCTGCGTCGGGCTTCTCCCGACTTCTGTGTACGTTTCTTCTGTCGTACTGTACTGTGCTAGACTTGTTGTCTTTCCTTTGGGCTGGACTCTGTGTTTAATTGTTAAAAATTTATTAATGAAGCTGTAATTTTATTTCTGCTACTTTAGCAACCCAATCTAATGAAATTGCTTACTGTTATATCTCTGTGGCTTCAATGTACTCTACACATGCCTTTTATCCCTTCGGCGCTTTCCCGCGCTTGGGAGGCCTCGCGGGTCCCTCATGGTATCACGTGTATTCGGTATTTATACCGGGTGCACCGGGTATCTGGAATCTGGGTCGTTACATTCCCAATTCTTAAAGAGGCCTATGCCGAATCCATTCCCTTCCAATCCGGCCCCAGTCGAGTCCGACACCAACACCATACTCCTCCAGAAGATTGCTAGTATGAAGGAGCACCTTAGGAAGGTTACGACACCAAAGAATGCCCCGGAGGTTACTCTCCTCACTCTGTCGATTTTTCACTTACCTCCCTCTGAGATGCCAAATTTCCGGCGCTATAATGGAACATGTAATTCGTTCATTCATCTGAAAGATTTCATGTATGAGGCATCCTTCTGGTAGGATAATAAGACCTCCCTGGCTTATCTCTTTAGAAGATCTCTCGATTGTCCGGCACTTGAATGGTTTTATTCCTTGGAACCGGCCGAAGCCGGGGACTTTGATATTGTTCAGCGGAAGATCTTACAGAAATATAAGGACCATGTGGGCCCATCTTTGTCAATTACAGATCTTGTTGCCGAGAAAATGAAGCCCGAGGAGGACTTCATTCTATTTGCCGATAAGTGGAGATCTATGGCCGAAAGATTGAAAGACACCCTTTCGGAAACGGAGCAAGTTAAGATGATCATATCAAATTCCACTCTGCAATTCCGTCACATTTTGGCTATGAATAAGTTAAGTACTATGGAAGAGCTCTATGAGAGAGCTAGATATATACAGACCCAGATGAAAGATTCACCTATCATGGGCATGTTTGAGCAGAAATCAAGGATGGTCAGGAAGAGCACAAATATCAACACTAATGGTGGCACGACGGAGGGCACCGTTATTAATGAGCAGGTAGGCGTGGTTGGCAATCCCGCACCATTCCGCAATCCCCCTAACCTAAGACCTCCACCACCTCTACAATAATTCCTCTACTTCAATCCCGCTTCCCAAGTAAATACTCCTCCTCAAACCTTTCAGCCTCCACCTCCTCCACAGAACCAAAATCTACCACAAAACCCTCTAGTTCCCCAGCAATACCACAATGTGCCTCCACCGACCAATTATGATCCTCAACAGCCGAGAAGACCGGTAAGCCCTAGAAGAGCCCAATACTGATGCGGGACGGACACGGGGACCGACTCTACGTGGTATGGACCTCGGACTCTAGATGCGGACACGACCAGCAACACATGATGGGAGAGACATTAGGCCCGACACGGAGAGCTCCTATGGGCTATACGTCGCTAACAGAACGCAAGCTCACTCATTGTCCCAAGCGAGGGAAACGCGGATCGTGCGCGGTTGAAGAACCGACAGAGTTCAAGGTAGTCAGACTCACTTCCGGACTCGGATCGAGTCGCGGGACGGGTCACTCTCACACTCACAGCGGTGACATGAACACACGGGCTAGTACCTATCGCTCTCGACAGCGGCAAAGACCATATACTAGCTAAGCAAATGAACGCCAAGAAGTTCGAACCACTACCTCCATGCACCCGGCATGGCGAAGACAACCCCGGCCGAATTACGGACTCCCGGTTAACAATGATTACAGCAATACACTAAGTCGACCCACTCCACGCAGGGAGGTAAAAGGTCACATGTGGGGTCCGAGAATCGCGCAAATCGGGTTGACGGGCAGCATCTTGATGTCGCCCGGCGATGCCGAACTCCGCGTTTTAGTGCTTTCCGAGTGGCGGGTTTTACGGACCCGTGGGGCCCGCGGACGGCGCTGTCCTCCGGATCTGTGGGGGTGGGACCCACTGTGATGGGGACCCCTGGTGGCGTGCCTCCACGGACGGCGGTCGGCCGGGAACACCGATCGGGGGTCGATCGGCCCTGATTCCCAATTCTGGAACTAACTTCCCACGGATTTTGGTTGCTGTCTTCTGGCGCGCGCTCCGGTGAAAACGGCTGCTGCGATCAATCCTGACGTCGGATCGGGACGCATGAGCTATCGTTGGAAAGCCCTCTTCAAGTGCTTCAATCTAGAGCCAGAAAGATTTGCTGGATGTGGTCGGATCAGAACTTTATTGAATTTACCAATCCCTGTTGTACAGTAACCGAAATCTCAGATCTACAGGTGAGTTGTCTGAAGACTGCCTTTGACAGTGAGGAAGATGGCCGATTCAGCTCCTAACCTCTTCATCAAACTTGTGGGATTGTGAACAAAGCGAACGGGGATATTTTTGGTGGACTGATTGGAGGTCACTGTGATTTGTTATGATTTGTTTACTGGAGGGTGGTCGGATCTGGGAACTGGTGGACAACACTGTAGTTATCTCTGAGATCAATTTTTTAAAAATATGGGATGGCCTCACAAAAATTCAAGAAAATTTTGGGACGGTGGGGTTGATGGACAAAACTATCATTAAAATTGGGAGATCTAACAACAATCAGAAAGAGGTCCGGACAGGGGAAACACAGGGCGGGTGGAAATTGAAACAGCAAGCATACAGATCTGAAAATTAAGGTTGGACGAAAATAAAAAAATATCAAATGGGATCTTTATGACCAACAAAAATATTTGGGATGTACTTGACACCTCTGGAGCATCCCCTAAAATCCCCAGGTCGATCTGAGCTCGTGGATGACACAGAGAATTCGTGGAAGCTGCAATGGTTGGATGAAGGCAGAACTCCGGCGATCTCGGCGGTGATGCGATGGCAGCTCGTGGCGGCGGCGGCGGCGACCGGAATGATAAGGGGAGGAGTCACACCTCCAGAGGGAAGCCTTCACAGCTTCAAGGGGGAGAGAGGGGCAGCCTAGGCCTTTGCTCAAGCAATTTTCCAAGTTCAAATGGCATTAATTCTCCTAAATGAGATAATACAAGGTACTCATAGGTTACATATCAAATCCAATAGCCACCCTTGGATCTAGGGATGGGGGAATGGATGGCCTAGATTGAATGTGACACACACACACAAATTAAATAAAATATAAGGGGGGGGGCAGCCTATTGACCAAGGGGGGGACATGGTAGAATGGTAGGTAGCCTACCTTGGACTTTGAAGTCCAATTGTCTACCCATGTGGCATTTACCATTCAACCTTCTAGATGTCTCCATTTGAAATGTTGACTGACCCCACATGGGGCCCTAGGCTAAGGTGGATCAATGGGAAGAGGTCTGAGGGGCCCGTGGGGCCCGGGGGTCCCATTTTACATATAAACCCCTTTTACAATCAAAATTACAAACCGAATAAAATGAAATAAACACACATTACACACAAATAAAGTCTAAACAAATATGATAAATGGGGAGGCTCAAGGCGGAGTCTCCAGGCTGTCTCCGAGCCAGATGGACGCTGAGGTGGCTTGAGTCATGCTCCGTGTGCGGTACCGGTGGCTCGGCGTAACTGCTCGGGTGTCCGCACCAATTCTCCCTGGGTGGGAGAAACTCGACCCTGTCGAGTAAGGGTCTGCATCACTCCGGTATCGCTCCAAAGGGTCCGGATCAATCCGCTGCAACTCTCCATGCGTAATCCACGTGTCCTCGGTAGCGGGCCGTCCTCTCCATCGCACTAGGTAGCGCGGGTAGGATCCACTCCTGGTAATTGTCACCTACTCATCCAGTATATGATCTATATGCTCACGCTGCCGTGACAAAGGGGCTGGAGGTGGACACTTAGGTGTGGGATCACTCTCAATTGGAGGAGATGACTCGAAAGGCTCACTAGGGATCACCGCTGGGTCCCTATATGCAACTAGATCTGAAATATTAAAAGTAGAGCTTATACCGTATTCCCCGGGCAGGTCTACAACATACGCATTAGATCCAATGTGTTTCAACACTCTAAATGGACCGGCTCCGCGAGCTTGCAACTTCTTAACGGTTGCCAAGGGAAACCGTTCAGGTCTTACCCTGATCATGACATATTCGCCCTTTTGGAACTCTCGATGGTGTCGGTGAGCATCGGCTAGCTCTTTGTAACGTGCATTGCTGGACTCAATGTGACGACGGATGTCGTCATGCAAACTCCTAACATGCCTAACAAAAAGAAAAACACACAGATGCACACACAACCCTACACAAACCTAATGTTAGTCAAACCCAATCATATGCAAGGTGGTCCAGGACATCCGAATGTGTGCCATGCATGCATTTGACATAACCGGAGGTTAATGTCACGGTGGACTCCTAGACATCCTACGATGCACCAATCATGGACGTTGGGTTTGGATGTGGGAAATCCGGGAGGTTTGGGTTGTTTAGGTGGGCCGGGGAAACCAAAGCCCTCATTACCCCCAAATGACGGTTCGGACCTAATGCCATGTGAAGGTTGTCAGGCCTGAGTAGGAAGGGTGTGATAGTGGACTTCCTTAAAGAGGTGAAATGGAGGTTGTGGGCCAAGGGGCCCACGAAGAAAGGGATCGAAGGGATCAAAGAATGTGTGACCTCTTGATATGGATTCTCTCATCTCAAGATCCCATGTGTGGAAGTCTAGAAGGTGTTTTTGATCTCCTTCATCCATGAAGGGAGATGAGACGGTGGGGGTATGATGGTGGACTCTCTCAAAAAGGTGGAGTAAATATGGTGGGTCACGGGGTCCACAAGAGAATGGGTCGAAGGGATCAAAGAAGGTATGACCCCTCTGACTAGGCTTCCACAAATCACTATCCCACATTTAGAAATATTGGAGGTGTAAATGATCACCTTCATTCATTGTGAGAGGTGGGACGGTAGTCGTAGGTAGAAAGTAAGATTCCTCCCTTGGGTAAATGGGAATGAAGTCGGGCTCGGCCGGCATAGGGAGGAGTAGAAGAACCTCCGTGGTAACATGACCCACGGTGTACACGGAGGTGATGAACCCTAAAGCGGGATGAGTGAAACTATGACCTGTGGGTCGGTCAAAGCCTGGAGCCAACAAGTGCGTAAATGTCAATTGCCGTTCTAACCCTTTAAGAAGGTCATCCAATGTATCCACATAGTGACTAGACCGGAAAGTGGTGTGAAATGAATTGATGGGCACCAGGGGTAGGATAGGGTCCATAGATGGGAGGGGAGATGGGACCAGGCCATTCTTAAGCCAGCTAAGGAGTGGCTCGGCTATAAGTAGCTTTCCCGTTAGAAACACGGGTAGCTGTGGCTGAGGTGGCTCCAAATAAAGATCGGAGAGTGAGGCTTCTCCAACCCTTTTGTCCCCTAGGGCTAGAGATGTCTGAGTGGGACACTGTCCGGCAAAGTGGCCGAACCCCTGGCAGCGATAACACTGCTGTCGTGACCCACTCCGCTCCCTGATAAGTGGACCCTTACCCTTATCCTCCTGATGGACAGAGGGTGTAGGCAATGGGGCTCTCGTGGGTGGGAAAGAGGATCCACTATGATGGGGAGAGGACCTTGGGATGGAACCATAGATGGCAACGGGTTGGGGCTACCGATTGCTACCTCCTTAGGCTCGTGTAGGAGTATATCACTAGGAGTACGTGTCCTATCCACCCCATCCAACCGGTCCAAAATCATTTGCATAAGTTCGGTAACGGAGTGGGTTGGAATAGGGATATCATGGTGGACTCGCCCGTAGTCAACCGTCCTAGGATTGGGTCTTGGCTCATCTACGTGTGGGGCTCTTTGCCTCCGACTAGGACCCACTTGGTTGGAAGTGATTGGGTGGGGCCGGTTGGAGGTGACCGGTTGGGACATGTAGACCTTCCTAAGCTCTCTCTTCATGTCCCACCATGATTCGATGGGCCATTGCCTCCTAACCTCTCTCAAGCGCTCAATGTGGTCCCACTTTTCGGCAGCCTCGTGTAGAAGCCTCTCCTTGGCAAAATAGAATTGCTCGGCTTCAGACATGGTATAACAATCAAAGTATGTGTCCATGGCGGCCTCCCACTTGAGGTAGTCGCCCGGGCCATTGGAGCCATAAAAATCTGAGGCTTCGGGCCTACGGAAGTGGAGTGGGTGGTTGCCAAGCCCATGGGTGGACCAATGGCGTTATTGCCCGGGTGATGGGGATTCCATGTGAATTTGGCGGAACTACATGCTAGACATGCCGACACTTGGACAAGACCGACTGACTCTTATTGGACTACACACGAACTAGGAGACACAAACTGATGCAAACACCGACTAATGCACCTAGACCTAAACCAATATCCGGTACATGGCGGAGTTAATCGATCCGAAGATCACTCCCGCAAGTGTACGACCTCCCGATAGGCGTAGCCTAACGTTCAGACAACATCTTTTAAGATACCGAATTATTGGGATGAAATACAATTTTAAAACACCTTTTTGTTTGTTTTGAAAACTAATGATGATCCTAGACTTGACTCAGACTATGCAAGACTTATGCAACGACTATCCTAGACTCAACTCGCTCTGATACCAAACTGATACGGGATGGACACGGGGACCGACTCTACATGGTATGGACCTCGGACTCTAGATGCAGACATGACCAGCAACACATGATGGGAGAGACATTAGGCCCGACATGGAGAGCTCCTATGGGCTATACGTCGCTAACAGAACGTAAGCTCACTCGTTGTCCCAAGCGAGGGAAACGCGGATCGTGCGCGGTTGAAGAACCGGCAGAGTTCAAGGTAGTCAGACTCACTTCCGGACTCGGATCGAGTCGCGGGACGGGTCACTCTCACACTCACAGCGGTGACATGAACACACAGGCTAGTACCTATCACTCTCGACAGTGGCAAAGACCATATACTAGCTAAGTAAATGAACGCCAAGAAGTTCGGACCATTACCTCCACGCACCCGGCGTGGCGAAGACAACCCCGGCAGAATTACGGACTCCCGGTTAACAATGATTACATCAATACACTAAGTCGACCCACTCCGCGTAGGGAGGTAAAAGGTCACATGTGGGGTCTGAGAATCACGCAAAACGAGTTGACGGGCAACATCTTGATGTCGCCCGGTGATGCCGAACTCCGCATTTTCGTGCTTTCTGAGTGGCGGGTTTTACGGACCCGTGGGGCCCGCGGACGGCGCTGTCCTCCGGATATGTGGGGGTGGGACCCGCTGTGATGGGGACCCCTGGTGGCGCTCCTCAACGAACGGCGGTCGGTCGGGAACACCGATCGGGGGTCGATCGGCCCCGATTCCCAATTCTGGAACTAACTTTCCACGGATTTTGGTTGCTGTCTTTCGGCGCGCGCTCCGGTGAAAACGGCCGCTGCGATCAATCCTGACGTCGGATCGGGACGCATGAGCTATCGTTGGAAAGCTCTCTTCAAATGCTTCAATCTAGAGTCAGAAAGATCTGCTGGATCTGGTCGGATCGGAACTTTATTGAATTTACAAGTCCCTGTTGTACAGTAATCGAAATCTCAGATCTACAGGTGAGTTGTCTGAAGACTATCTTTGACCGCGAGGAAGATGGCCGATTCAGCTCCTGAGATCTTCATCAAACTTGTGGGATTTTAAACAAGGCAAACGGGGATATTTGTTCTGGACTTATTGGAGGTGACTGTGATTTGTTATGATTTGTTTACTGGAGGGTGGTTGGATCTGGGAACTGGTGGACAACACTATAGCTATCTCTGAGATCGATTTTTGAAAAATATGGGATGGCCTTACAAAAATTCAAGAAAATTTTGGGACGGTGGGGTTGATGGACAGAACTATCATTAAAATTGGGAGATCTAACAACAATCAGAAAGAGGTCCGGACAGGGGAAACACAGGGCTGGTGGAAATTGAAACAGCAAGCATACAGATCTGGAAATTAAGGTTGGACGGAAATAAAAAAATATCAAATGGGATCTTTATGACCAACAAAAATATTTGGGATGTACTTGACACCTCTGGAGCATCCCCTAAAATCCCCAGGTCGATCTGAGCTCGTGGATGACATAGAGAATTCGTGGAAGCTGCTGTGGTCGGATGAAGGCAGAACTCCGGCGATCTCGGCGGTGATGCGATGGCAGCTCGTGGCGGCGGCGGCGGCGACCGGAATGATAAGGGGATGAGTCACACCTCCAGAGGGAAGCCTTCACAGCTTCAAGGGGGAGAGAGGGGCGGCCTAGGCCTTTGCTCAAGCAATTTTCCAAGTTCAAATGGCATTAATTCTCCTAAATGAGATAATACAAGGTACTTATAGGTTACATATCAAATCCAATAGCCACCCTTGGATCTAGGGATGGGGGAATGGATGGCCTAGATTGAATGTGACACACACACACAAATTAAATAAAATATAAGGGGGGGGGCAGCCTATTGACCAAGGGGGGGACATGGTAGAATGGTAGGTAGCCTACCTTGGACTTTGAAGTCCAATTGTCTACCCATGTGGCATTTACCACTCAACCTTCTAGATGTCTCCATTTGAAATGTTGACTGACCCCACATGGGGCCCTAGGCTGAGGTGGATCAATGGGAAGAGGTCTGAGGGGCCCGTGGGGCCCGTGGGGCCCGGGGGTCCCATTTTACAAATAAACCCCTCTTACAATCAAAATTACAAACCGAATAAAATGAAATAAACACACATTACACACAAATAAAGTCTAAACAAATATGATAAATGGGGAGGCTCAAGGCGGAGTCTCCAGACTGTCTCCGAGCCAGATGGACGCTGAGGTGGCTCGAGTCGTGCTCCGTGTGTGGTACCGGTGGCTCGGCGTAACTGCTCGGGTGTTCGCACCAAATACCCTCCATTACCTGAGAGCCTTCATGACATATTTAACGCTCTCATGGCCGCCAACCTGCTCACCTTGCCAAAAGAAAGAACGGCCTGGCCTCAAAATGTGGATACATCCCGCTACTATGTCTTCCATCGCCAATGTCACACCCCGAACCGATAGCAGCGGGAAGCGATGCTCGGAACGTGGCAGGAGACAAGTCACGATAACAAGAGCGGAAGATAAATAATCACAATAAAATACAAAGAGGCCAGACACACATTTGAGAAAATATGAACTCTTATTAATTTAAAAAGATATATTCAACACCACTTACAATAAAAGCTTCGAAATAGATAACAAAAAGAAGGAACTAAACTAACAAGACTCAAGAAAATAGAAAGGACACAGACTCCAACTCTAGGGTCCAGGTACCACTCGATCACACCGATCCGATTCCCATGCACGTACCAATACTCGCACACCTGAAAAGGGTTGGAAGTAGGGGTGAGCAAGAAGCTCAGTAGGAATTATACTCTATCATCAGGCAGTGGTTAAAGTGATTAACAAGTAATTATGTTTTTCATGCCATGCTAAATATGTAAAAGACGGTAGCATGATAGTAAAAGAAGTAATGACGATATAATGTAATAAACAGATTTTGCAAGGTCCAGAAAATCAAGTAAGAACGAATAAGATATCAAATACGAGATTGAACAAGAGTCTACAAGAATTTGTTACAGGAGTTTTCAAGTCAAAAATTACCACAAGATAGAACTCAAGTATAAGCATGAAGATCGATCACTAGTATATTAACCTCTTTGGTCAAACATGTCACGTATGATTGCAAATACAATGGTTTCCAACAGGAAATAGCAAGAGTTGGCCAAGCAAGCAAGTAGGGCAAGCGTCTCTTATACGCTCAGCGGGATTCAAGTACGTTACTTATCAAAACCTTGGGGGTGACGTCATTGTAATTCAAGTACCCAAGTAACTGGTAATAAGTAACAAGAGTTTATTCTAGACATAACAAGCATGTCCTGCACTTCGGGTGTATGCCTCACCCTGTCATTAACATCCCATGGGCTCACTAACTTTCTGGCGCTCTCCCCAGAACCAGACCGGGCCCTTATGGTGCGTTGGCATAAAAATGGATCCAAGATCCAAATGTCTAGATAATCAAGTAAATGGCCAAATAATCGGGAGAAATTACTGTCATAAGCTCAAGATTAAAGGACTAATGTCACGCCCCGTACTCTATACCGTCGAGGTATTGTTCGCTTTGGCCTACCGGCCTCACGGTTTTATCCCTTTTTAACAGTGATCGGCTCCAGAATGAGGGACTTCCCGGACAGGTCACCCATCCCAGTACTACTCCCCATTAAGCACGCTTAACTTCGGAGTTCTTTCCAAGAACTGAGCCGATACTCTAAAAGGCGCCTCGGTTATATAGAGTACAACTTAGCTATATTTGAGGGTGTTACAATCTACCCCTCTTATATAGGCGACGTCCTCGTCGCTGGGCACATATAGCACACAATCATGCAATCAAGCCCCCAGGCAGATAGGACTCTAGAGGTGGCCCCTACAGGCTCAAGAGGTGGCTCCCACTATGTAGCACTTTGCTCCATTACGGACTCAAGAGGTGGCTCCCATAGCGTAGCACTTTGTCCTGCATGGCACTTAGTTCCCACACTTCTGGCTGGGGTATAGCTCTGATACCATTCTATCACGCCCTATACTCTATACCATCGAGGTATTGTCCGCTTTGGCCTACCGGCCTCACGATTTTATCCCTTTTTAACAGTGATCGGCTCCAGAATGGGGGACTTCCCGGGCAGGTCTTCTGGAAATACGTCTGGGAATTCTCGTACTACTTGAACGTCTTCTATCTTGGTTTCCTTAGCTTCTTTAATAGTGACAAAAGCAAGGAAGGATACACATCCTTTCTTGACGAGCTTGCTTGCTCGAAGAGCCGAAATAAGAGGGGATTTGCTTCGACTCTTAGGACTAGTATAAGTCAGTTCCGGAAATTCCTTGAAAACAATCTTGCTATCACGACAATCAACCGTTGCCTGGTATTTGGATAACCAATCTGCTCCTAGTATAACATCATACTCTTTTAGATCTAAGCAGATAAGATCAATAGGAAAATTCTTTCCTCGAACCAATACCTCACAGTTTTGGTAATGATGTGTGATATCCATCTCGTTTCCGAGAGGAGTAGACAATATTAACTTCATCCATTCTGGTTCTAGAGGTAATGGGTCAGCAAACTTCTTGGAAATAATGGAATGCGATGCACCCGTATCAAATAAGACATGTGCATATTTGGAACAAATTTTTAATGTACCTTCCACCAATCTGCCTTCTTCTTCTGGTTCGGTCTCTTGGATCGCATGAAGACGCGCGTTCCTTGTCACTGGGCGTTTACCCTCACCGTCTTGGTCATTCATTAATGGACAATCGGGAATCCGATGTTCACGACTCCCACAACGGAGACATGCTCCTAATTTCCTCCAGCATTCTTCTGTTTTGTGACCAGCCTTGTCACAATGCTTGCATACTACGTTTGAAGGTGTAGTGGTGATAGAGAAAGGCTTGGATTTCTTGAACTTCTGATCTTGGGAGGAAGAACCTCCATTATTGGGCCTCTTCTTAAAGTTGGGTTTAAAAGAACCCGAACTTGTGACTTGCTCCTTTTTGTCTTTCCCACGGATCCTATCAGATAGTTCCGTGGCATCTTCAAGCAACTGAGCTCGGCGCACTATTTCAGTATAAACTTGAATATCCATAGGCGCCAGTTGAGTAATGTAGTGGGGCCTAAGCCCATTAAGAAATCTACGGGCTTTCATCTTTTCCGTGCTAATTAAATGCTTAGCATATCTAGACAGTCTAGAGAACTGTGCTTCATAATCAGCCACCGATAAAGATCTTTGCTTTAATGCGGCAAATTCGGCGGCCTTCTTTTCCTGGACCCTATCAGAGAAATATTTGGCGTTGAAATATTCAACGAATTCTCCCCATGTAACTTGAGTTGGGTCAATTGTAGCTTCAATCGACTCCCACCAACATCTAGCATCCTTTTCTAACTGGAAAGTAGCTAATAAGACTTTGTCCTGATCCGTGCATTGCATAACACGGAATATACGTTCAATCTCCCGAACCCAATGTTCGGCATCGTCTGGATCGGTCGATCCCATGAACTTCGGGGGATTCATATTCTTGAATGCTTGGTGTAAGCTTCCAGCTCGTGGAGCACCACCTTGTGCTACCTGTTGTAGCACTTGGGTCATCCCTTGAAGGGTACGCTGCATGTTGCGCCATTGAGCACGTTCGGCAGCCATTATCCTACAATTACAATAGCTATGTTAGTATTATATCACTATGATCTTATAAAGGACTCATTGATCATTTAACCCTTGGTTCTACCCACTCTCACTTGGTTAAAGGTTTTGAAACCTATCCTTGGACTTGGGTTTCCTAGGAATTGAATAACCTTAGGCTCTGATACCATTCTGTCACGCCCCGTACTCTATACCGTCGAGGTATTGTCCGCTTTGGCCTACCGGCCTCACGGTTTTATCCCTTTTTAACAGTGATCGGCTCCAGAATGAGGGACTTCCCGGGCAGGTCACCCATCCCAGTACTACTCCCCATTAAGCACGCTTAACTTCGGAGTTCTTTCCAAGAACTGAGCCGATACTCTAAAAGGCGCCTCGGTTATATAGAGTACAACTTAGCTATATTTGAGGGTGTTACAACTAACTTGTCCTTGGATTCAAGAGTTCAAAACACGATAAAACTCACATACCGAGGGTTATACGGCCACACCGGCCGTACTCCCAAGAGTCACGAACCACGAGTCACGAGGCCAACAATAGCGACTGACAGTATGCCGCTAGCTCTAAGTACGAACTGACTGACAGAATTAAGAAAAACCAACAAAGCCTTTACACGCCTAATTTTACATGCTTAATTAGGTATAAAGTTTTTCATTCACAGGATGAAGATGGATCAAGATAGACAAGCAATCAAGCTCAAAGGATAGCATGCAATTAAAGAAATTTACTTGTATATTTACCACTTATCATGTGCGTTTCTTACCAATTAACAGTTTAAGATGCTTATTAACTCCATTTAACATGTTAACTAACAATTAAGATACCAATTAACAATCTAGAATTACATTAAATCATTTTCCATAAACACATATGTTGCTGATTTCAGAAATATAAAATCTACTTTCTAACAGCAAATTTTGATGCTAATCTAACCATCAAAAACACTAGTTATCAACTTAAGATACTAAATAGCAATTTAAATCACTAAGTAACATTAAAAACACGTAATTAAGTACACATTAAATCACTTTCTATGAAAAGTATATTTCTGGAACAAAAATATAAATCTATTGTCTTAACAGCATCAAGATACTAATTTATCTATTAAACACACTAATTATCAAGTTAAGATACTAATTAGTAACTAAGATACTAATTTACACTTAAAAACACTAATTATCTATACATGAAGTTATTTCCTGTGAAAAATATATTTCTAGAACATAAATATAAATCTATTGTTTTGACAGTAATTAAGATATTAATTTTAGCACTTGAAAATACTAATTTGCAATTTAAGTACCAATTAGCAATTAAAATGCGATTAAGATACTAATTAATAATCAAAAATACTAATTTGTAATTAATAAGATCATTTTCTGTGAAAACATGTTTCTGAGACAGAAAGATAAATTTACTGGCTAAGTATGAAATTAAGATACTAATTTAGCGCTTAAATATACTAATTATCACTTTAAGAACTAATTAACAAGTAAGATGCTAAATAATAATTAAAAAGTACTTTTAAATCATTTTATATGATAAATAGATTTCTGAGACAGAAATATAGATATATTATCAAATCATGCATTTACTAAGTCGATTGGGGCGTCAAACGGTAAAATCGGGCGCGAAAATCGGCTCTGGAGGTTAAACGGTCGCACAAGGGCCGTTTTAGGGCTCCAGGGTGTTGGGCGGTTAGGGGGCAACCGTCTAAACCTAATGACATGAAAAAGGATGCATTAGAATCATTACTAAGTCATTTACTGGGTAGATAAACGGTTCGGTGTGAACCGCACAAATATCAGGCTTAACGGGGGCTGAACGGGGCTGAACGGGCTGAAAGGGGCACTCTGGGTACTTGGGCGGTTCTGGAAGGGCCGCCCATGTACTTGGGCGGTTCCTAGAGGGCCACCCAAGTTATGTGGTCCTCTCTGGACCGTCCATCTCCCTGGCCTGCCAGTTGTGTGGTCCTCTGGGGACCTTATATCCTGCCAGGGGGATATGTGGTTACTCCGGGACCTTATATCTGGATATGTGGTTACTTTGGGACCGTTTATCCCAGGATGTGTGGTTCCTGAGGGACCATTTATCCTGGTTATGTGGTCACTTGTAGACCGTCCATCTAGGATATGTGGTCTATCGTAAGACCGTTTATCCTGCAGGGGTTGTGTGGTCAGTTTTGGGCCGTTTATCTAGATATGTGGTTAGTTTCTGACCGTTTAACTAGGTTAAGTGGTTGATTTGGAACCGTTTAACTCCTATCTAGGCCAGGGTTGAGTGGGCTGGAGTTGGACGGTCTATCGTAAGACCGCCCATCTCTGGGTCGTCTCCGGTCATCCCTGCCGCGTCCGGTGAACGCCGAGAACTAGGGTTTGGATAGGGTTACACTAAAATGATCATAACTAATGCAATTGGACTCCAAATAAGGAGCTTTTGGTATCAATGGAAAGCTAATACAAAACTCTACCTATCTACAAGGTCAATTGCATGATCAATTGCTGGAATCGAGATTTATTAAGTCAGGAACACATGAAACCCTAATTCTGACATTATGTGACTAAAACGTTAAATTCTCTCTACATACAGAATGGAATTTGGGGCTTTTGCTACCAAAATGACGAGCATGAAATTCTACATAAGATGCATAGCTTAAAAGTTGATTTACAACATGAATTGATCACGTAATTTAAGAAAGAACAACTAAAATCCTAGTTTAGCCTTAACTTAACATGTCTAACTTAAACAATTAAAATCTCATGAAATACTAAATAAATGATGGGGCTTTTGGTATCAAAAGAAAGAGGGATTCATGCTGAAGAGCTTGATATATTATTTAGGGTTTGAGCCCAAGAGAACCTACCTCACTTTGATGAAGAACAAAAGATAGATGAAGAACAAGGAACTCGGACACCCCTGCACTCCTCGCAGGATATCGCCCAGCTCCGAAAACTTCAGCACCAATGGTGGGTATCAAAAGAAAATCGACCCAGAGAGCTTTCTTTTAATAGCTCATGGGCCTTCTGAGGTGGTCGAGAGAGGGAGATCTCGGCGCTTGAAGTGGCGTCTTGGAAACGGCGCCGAAAAGAGAGACCAAGTCTAATTTGTCTAGCCGCCTCAATTAGGGTTAGGGTTTCGACCGATTATGAGAGGGCTTTTGAAGATTAAATCAAGACCTTTAATTTGACACCAATTTCAGATCAAATGGTTGAGAAATGAGCTCGAATTTTGAGTTTTAAAATGGGGTTAGGTAAAGGTTGAAAAGTTTGAATTTTCTAGTTAAATCTCTAAATAGATCTTACCACGGATTTTCACAGGGTTAATAATAGAAGACAAGTTTGTTACATACACTTCCAGAAATCAAATTACCATTTTTGTGAATTTTTATCAAGTAGAAATATTTTCGATGGTACTATTCACATGAATAAAATATTAATTAATTATACTCAATTAAATGGTAAATAGATCTAAATACAGATTTTTACTAATAAAACTCAAGAAGATAAAGTTGTTCTATAAATCATGATCTACCAATTTTGTATTTTTCTAGATTTTTATGAAAATATCGAAATTACACTAATAATACTATTTACGGAAGGTACTATTCACGAAGGCACTATTCACTAACCACTATTCACTAAAGAATTAGATATTAATTTATGAATTTTATTATCTAAACTAAAACTTCAGTTATTTCAACTAAATTACATATTTTAAAAACTGGGGTATTACAGCCAACCCGGTCATAATATAGATCATTATTTTCACTTCAAAGATTATATATATGATTTAAATGATCAGGGCGGTATCAATTGGGATGAAATGAAGCAGTTTATTGCAACTTTGAAAACTAGAAGACCTCATCGGCAGCAACAGGCTCAGAAGCCACCTCAGCAACAAGTTTAGCAACCTCCTCAACAGCAGCAAGCCCCTGCACCACAACCGGACATGGGGATTGTCCATAATCCATTACCGGAGCACCCTCCAAACCAGCAAGTAAACCATGTTGCCTCCTTCCATGAAGTGGAAAGATGACAAGGGTGGCACAAAGAGAACGCCTCTGTTGGGGCTCTAAACCAAACTCCAAATCAACCACCCCATCTGTTAAGAACACCTCTCCATCCGACGCCTTTCCACCAACCATCTCGTCCCATTTTGCGTACTCCTAGCCAAATTCCCTATACTACCACTAACCCCTCGCCGGTTAGACCTTTCCTCATTCGCCCTCCACCATCTTTCATACCACAACAAACCCCCCCTCCTGTCACCAATTCCTCGCCTTTGCCATCAAGGCCATTTCTCATTCGCCCCCCACCGGCTCCTATTCCCTCCACTACTACCACCAATCCTCCGCCGGCAATGACTTCTACACCGCAACCCGCAAATCCCTCATTTTTACCTAGACCCCTCCTCATTCGGCCTATGCCTTCTTTAGCCATTCAGGCGCCACCTACACCTCCTACTGTTACATCTCTAGTTACCATTGTCCCTCAGCCAACAAGGTCCCTCATAAGGGTTCCTTCTTTGGTCACCCCTCCAACATCCGTTAACCCTAATATCTCATCTTCATCCACTAATCCTCCGCCTACCGACAACCCGACAGAGGCGCAATCGTTACAAACCATGGTGCTCTGAAGTGGACGGATATTCCATCGTGTATTTACGCAAAGGGAGCCAGAGCCAGCGCAAGGGAATGAGGAACAAGAGCAAGAGCAGGAATCCATACCGGGCACTCAGTATGACTTGCTAAAACATCTGGACAATACCCCGACAAGGATTTCTATTTTAGAATTGATAAAGAGATCCACTATTCACCAGCAGGCTTTGAAAGAGTATCTACAGAAGGTGATGGTTAATGAGGACCTCCCTACCGAACAAATTACTTCAGTCCTGACTCCGGCAAGTGATCAACTGGCCATTGTTTTTCATGAGCATGAATTAGCTCCGAAGCCAGCCAGGAAGTATGCCTTGTGCATCACTGTTGACATTAACAAAGTAGTAGTTAAGCAATGCCTAGTGGATACAGGAGCATCTATTAACATGCTGTCTCCTAGCACTTTAAAGATGTGTGGCATTCCAGACAGTCAGATTCGGCCATCTACTATCACAATGACTACTTATGATAATACAAAGAAACCTCCGCTGGGCATGATTACCTTAAAAGTTGGGCTGGGACCGGTCTCGAGTACAGTCGATTTCCACATTCTAGACATGGATCCAACCTTCAATGGAATTTTTGGTCACCATATATTAAAGAACTTGATGACGTGCCCTCCACAAATCATCAATGCATAAAGTTCCCACATAAAGGGCATATCATCAAAGTCACAAGCATGCCTAATCTGTCGTCAGATGATATACACTCAGCAACGTTAGTACCTTCCATATGGCCGACTAATGGGCCTTTGTTATCAGTGATAGATCTTGCTGATCTGCTGCAGGATTTGCTAAGGCCTCCAACCACAACCCCTGCATCAGCCTTAATGTCACCTCTGCCCTCCAAGGGGAAGAAAAAGAAGAATATGATGAATACCCCGGGGTGGAACATTTTGATAAGAATGGGGTACAGAACCGGCAAGGGCTTGAGCTTCAACCTTCAAGGTAGAGTAAAGCCCATCAAGAATTGCAAGTTAATTCCCCGAGGCGGCCTAGGATACAAAGGGCCGAGCAAAGGAAAATATGATGAAGATAATGAAGGGCCGTGGGTCACCATGACCTCCACTCTTAAAACATATAGGCAACCACTCACATGGACTCTACATACACACTTTGTGAAAGGGGCCGCTGAACAAGTTGGGGAACGAACTACAAACATCACTTCTGTTCTGGGCAGCCAAGATGTACATGCATGTCAGTTTGCTCGCCACGTAGCCCCGCTGGTCACATATAAAGCTTTGGAGTCCTTGAGGCCAGATAAGAGAAGAAAGATGGATGACCCAGAATGTGATTGGTACCGTTGGTTTGATATGAATGATATCACAATTGCTTTAATCCGTTTGTTTATGCCGACTGATCCAGAATGGCCACCGCTTATTCACGAGTTGATAAAAAAGCTGACAATAATTATAGATAAGCGGCAAATGCTGAGCAACTATACAGATACCGAGGAACCAGACGTGCTGTTTGAAGAAGGTTTTACTGTGGACAGGCTATGGGCTGGCCTTCTCTTCCTTAATTCCGTACATCCGTCACTCATTGCTTTTTGGTGCTCCAAACTCTTTATCTCTGATATTCCTAGACCCCCCGCGGTCTTAATTATTTTGTCTTCAGATACGCTCCAAGCTTCCCCAATTCCTCCTTTGCTCCTTGAACAATTCTCCCAGCTCTCCATTACACCCCCGAGTGGGCAATCTCTTATCCGATCTTTTTCTAATCTTTCAATTTCAGCACCACCTCCTATTCCTCCCTCCCATTGCTTTATCCTTGAAAATGAAAAAAAAGTTCCAAAATTCAAACTTCCCAATCTTCCATCTCTATTGACGAGACCTTCTATCTTGCTCATGAGTGTGCCCCGACCCAAGGGCCGCTCATTCAAGGTCCATCAACGGGCTTCCTTTTCTCCTCCGATGAGGAGGCTTCTCCTGTACCTTCTCCTTTACCGACTGCATCTTCCTCTTCTTCTCCTCCCCCTTCTCTAGGTCAGGGTAGTTCATCTAGCTCGTCATCCTGTTCTTCTACCTCCTCTTCTAATAGGAGTCTTGGGGTAGTTGCCACTAAGAAAGCCAAGGATAGGCGGATTACCCGTAGGTTTTTGCTAGATCTAGCTAGAAGATGCGGGCATGTTGTGCTCTTCCTGGTTTCTTAGAGGATCCAATCTTCCTACCAGATTCAGAATGTGGGGAAATGTGCTCCTTGGATGAAGGGTTTGGTGTTTACGAGGTTATGAATGATGAAGACCCTATTGAAGAGGGGGATGAAGAATACGAAGAATATGAGGACGAGTCTGATGCTTTTGCTAGTGGTATGAGGAGATTCGACGAACCATCAGCATCAGTAGAAGAACCCACCAAAGAGATTAATCTGGGTACCGAGGAAAACCCTAAGATTGTCCTCATCAGTAAAAATTTGCCACCCTTTGAAGAAGAGGCACTCGTTCAAGTTCTTCGAGAATATAAAGACACATTTGTATGGAGTTATAAAGATATGTCGGGTATAGACCCTACGCTTGTTGAACATCACATAACCCTTAAGCCAGGGTCCGTACCAGTCAAGCATCGGTTAAGACGGTTTCACCTTCATGTGGCATTAAAAATGAAAGAAGAGGTCGATAAGTTTCATAAGGCTAGATTTATTAGAGTCGTCCTCTATCCCAATTGGGTGGCGAACATTGTCCCGGTTATGAAGAAGGACGGAGAGTGAGAATTTGCATAGACTTTCGAGACCTTAACCGCGCGTGTCCTAAGGATGATTTCCCCCTCCCTCACATAGACGTGCTAATTGGCAACACGGCAGGGTATGAGACCCTCTCTTTTATGGATGGCTTCTATGGTTACAATCAGATTCACTTGGCTGAAGAGGATCAGGAAAAAACCTCATTCACTACATCTTGGGGGATTTATTGTTATGTGGTCATGCCATTTGGGTTCAAGAATGCCGGAGCCACTTACCAAAGGGCCATGATGGCCATTTTTCATGACATGAGCCACATTTTTATAGAGGCGTATGTTGATGACCTGGTAGTGAAATCAAGAATGAGGATGGAGCATCCTGGGGTTCTAGCCAAGGTTTTACAGAGAGCACGGGAGTATCAATTAAAAATGAACCCCAAGAAGTGTGTGTTTGGTGTTTCGTTAGGAAAACTGCTTAGATTCATAGTCAGCAAATGGGGTATTGAGATTGATCCTAACAAGGCAAGGGCAATAAGGGATATGCCTCCTCCCAAGAATTTGAAGAAGTTCGAGATTTGATCGGGAGGTTGTAATTTATTCGCCGATTTGTCTCCTAGCATTCACAAAGATCTAGGCCGTTTTACGAGCTTACTAAACTCGGAGTCAAATTTAATTAGGATGACAAGTGTCAGGCAGCTTTTGATGGACTAAAGGATTATTTGGCCAATCCTCCTGTCTTGAGGCCACCGGTTCGAGGCAAACCACTTGTTCTTTATGTTTCTATCCTAGATGACTCTGTAGGTGATGTCCTTGCGCAAGTTGACGAAGAAGTAAAGGAGAGGGCAGTTGTAACGACCCGAGAATTCGATTACCGGGAAGGCCCGATAACCCGAGACTCGCACCGCCACCCACGAGTCCGAAGACTCAGAAGGGTTAGAAGGATGGTGTGGAAACTACACAAGTATCACAAGTAATTACAGAAATTAAACAGTTATAATATTAATCAGGAAATAAATTAACATTTTACATGGTCCACAATTGAAAATAACAACAACAATAGTAGTCCAAAACTAGTACCGAGACAAGAACGAAAAGTATAGCTACACAGGACATACCCCGGCTCTGACCTCTGGCACTACCTCTGGGCACGCGCACCACGCTGCACCCCAGATGCGCTCCCCTGGGGTGGCGCCTCACCTGAAACATGGTGAAAACACGCAGGGAATGAGTCTCGGAACAAGACTCAGTAGGGATCACTCGAACCCTACCTCGCAAAATGGGAAACCACTACGCTAGCGGTAGGTAGGTACCTCGGAAAGGAAAGTCCGGCTGTACAAAATAAAGGCCCTACGGCACGTAAACCGACACACGTGCCACGGTGAGAAGACCGAAGCTCAACGGTCGACCCGGCAAAACCCGAAGGTCAGAAACACACGACTGACAGTCTGTCACTCCGTACTCGACAGGAGTACCATCCACCAGAAGCACAGCCGGTAGCGTCCCCTGACGTCTTACACTGCACCGCAGGTGAACCGCCTGACGTGGTAGCTCCTACCAAAGGTGCGAACACTGTACAAGTAACCACAAACAAGTGACTAGCTGGGGTCACGCCCATCGACGTGGGTCCAACCGCCCCCAACCATGTGTGCACACACCGACCATGCATCCTAGGTCTGGCCCTCTGACCGGTTTTCCCTCGCAGCCGAACTCTGGCTAACGACGAGGGGCCCGACGGTAACCGGTCAACAAACCGTCTCAAAGGGTGAGTGCCCGTACACCACTCCCAGGTGAGCCCAACACCTCGTACTGGTGGGCTACGACTAGTGGAGGGTCACTGAAGGAGTAGACTCTCAAGTCAACGGAAAACAACGTCACAATCGCAGGTACGCGGAATGCTCCTTGTACCAACACTGACGCATGGCGACACAAGCCGAAATCACCACCTCCCGGGACCCCACGGCACCCTCACGTGTGGCCCCCATATGATGCCCAGCATCAGTCAGACCACGGGTCAGAACAGGTATCGAGACTCGCTCATCCGGGACTCGAATCGGTAAGGGATGGGAGACGCGGTCACCTGAGGACTGCCTCCTGTAGTCGCGGTCTACTCGGGACCGCAACCACACGGTCGCGGTCCTCCTGGCACCGCGACCATCCCAGCATGAAAAGATGAACGCGGTCACCTCGTGACCGTGTTCACACAGTAGCGGTCTCCTGGAGACCGCGACTGGTGTGCAACGGTCAAAAAACAACGGTCAAATGTCTCGGGGTCCGTGCCGGTCCCCACGGTGAACGCGGTCGCCACAAGACTGCTACAAACAGTCGCGGTCTGTCGCAAGACCGCGACCGCCCACCGACACTCTAAAGCCCCAACGGTTCAAAACCTGATGAAAGCGGTCCCCGCCTGGCCGCGACCAGTGAAAACGGTCACTGGTGGACCGCGATCACCTCGGAAAACTGAGAACGGCGGGAAATGGCTGAAAACACCATTCCACACCCCAATCACCCCCGGGTGATGGGGAAACAAAGGGGGAACTGGTCCCCACGCCCTAGAGTACAGAATGATGCCCCCAAAACTCCAAATGGCGCGGTAAAACTCTAGATCGGCGCTCAAACCCCCAAAGCATGCATTTCCCATCCCGAGCTCAAACGAACCCCTCTCGGCTCCCCGCCGGCCTAGAAATCACGGGAAAGGAAAGCACGAAGATAGAGGATCGTCACCCTATCTCAATGGAGCAAATGCTCCGCCGGATCGTCCACGAATCGCGAAGAACGCTTTTAGAAACCCCGCCTCCCCACTCTTCCCATGCTTGCCGCATGCCCGCACGATCGTCTCGACGTCACCCACGTCCTTGCCGCGTCGCACCATCGCCGTCTGCAGCCGGAACGGAGGTCGCCGTGCTTGAACGGGAGAGAGGGAGAGAGAGGGCGGCCACGGTTGGGGAAGGAAGGAGGAAGAAGAAGAAGAAAGAGAAAGGGAAAAAGAAAAAGAAAAGGAATGGGAATATATAGAAAATCCGATTTTTTGAAAAAATACCAAAAAATAGAAAAATACGTTTCCGGAATCCTCGGAACGCACCGATCGCAACGGTACCACTCGTGTCTAGGCAAACGGCCCGGTCCACCCGCAGCGAGCTTCCGAAGAAAAAGCCGAAACATACACCGAAAATCAGAAACGCGGAAAAGTCGCGGAACGCCTCCGGGCCTCCGAAACAACTCCGGATCGCGCCGATCTGAACACAAAAGATGTCCGAAACGAAATTTTGAACACAACGTGTGGATCGTGATAACTCCACACATGTGGAACAAACCACTCATGTGAGATATATAAAGGGATGGGGATGATAATAAGGATAAAAGAAAGCACGTGGTGCTATAAAGGAGTGTGATCGCCAGAGGGGTTACCTCAATAATAAAACAAATGATCGCGAATACCTGGTGATAATTGGGATGCGGGATGGATTGTGAATTCCTTCCTCCTCCTTCAATCGACCGGCCGATGAAGGGGGTTTTCCTTATTGATTACCCTTGCAAAAAAAAAGAACAAACAAGTAAAAGATGGATCAGCCAAGAGTGAATGTAGTATCAATCCCAAATAGAAGATATGATGATGAAACAGAACACAACATGCGCACCTCTTTTTTTAGTTTTAAAACCCCTAAAGAGTTAGGGAAAGGAGAAATATGATACTAATGCAAGAAAAGAAAACAGTGGATGATGACCGATGTAAAAAGCACGAATAAATAAGCAAAAGACCCCCGCTGTCCCTGACGACAGTAGAGGGGAACCGAGGTTGATGCTGCTGGTTCGCCTGAAACAACAGGAGGAAGCTGAGGGAAGAGATCGCACAGAGGGAAGAGAAAGACTCTCCTCTGCACGCACAAAGTTAAAAACTACCCTCTGTTTCTTTCTCTCGTATATCTGTAACTTTCTCTAATGGTCAGCACGTTATTCGTTGTTGTTAACCTTGCACAAGATCGACCAGAGCTCCTTTATATAGGGTTTTAACCGAAGATAAACTCAATTTTAGGATGATAAGGACGGGCAATGGTTATCAAAGGCAGGACTCTAGTTCCAATTCGAGCAAGGAGACCATTGGAGGCAAGGAACTATTCAGGAAAGGCATACTCAAACACGACTCTGAAGGATAAAACACGACCTTCAAAAGGGCGTCAAATTCTAAATTGACGACCTACATCAAGACGTTACTCAAAAACACGACCCTAACAAAGGTGTCAACTCCTGGATTTAAATTTGGCAATAAAACTTTCTTTATTTGAAAATTATGAGAAAACGCCTGTGATAAAGGCGTTACTTGAAAACACGCCCTGCGGAAGGACGCCAATCAGTATTTGGAATTTATTTTGAAACCGGATAATACCAGGAATTGACGCCCTGACATTTGGTCGTCCTTTCTTTTGAACACGCCCTAGGTAAGGTCGCTTTTAAAATAACGTCCCTCTTCAGGTCGCGAATCACAAAAATGTAAGAACAAACCAAAAAACACACAAAAATAGAAAAACTTCATATTATGAATGTATTGAAGTTCACTTTGGGGCGTCAATATAGTAACATGAGATTTGATCGACATAGCGTCAATTTTGGCGTGTCTACAGCTGCCCCGCCTTGGCGTCTGCTTTGAAAGGGAGTGAGATGAAAATGAAGCGAAAGCGCAACCAGCGGAATGAAGTGGAATGAACTGATAAGTAGACGCCAAGGTGTGATGTGACACGCCTCAGACACCAAGCATTAGAAATCTTTCCAAGATTCTGAATGAAACAACTCCGAGTGATTCCAAGGAAACATTGATTTACTGGATAAAGAGACTAAACTAAGCAAATAAAAATGTGGCGCGAGCACGATAAGGAGACACCATTGGAGAGCGTTTACCAGCCAACGTGGACGTGCTACAACCAAGGTGGATTTGTAGAAAAATAAAGGGAATCGAGATGGAGACCCAACAAAGGAACATTTTCAAGGAAATAGCCTGAGCGGCTTCAAAGAGAATAAAGTACTCAATTTGGAGTGGAATATCTCATGTCAACTCAATCAAGAACGAGTGACTTTCATTATCGCCATAATATGAAGATTTTCAGCATGAAGCTCAAAGTCCTACATGATGCATGCTGGGCTAAAAGAAAAAGATAAGACAAACTAAAAGATAGTAAATAATCAAGGATAATATTGTTAAGCCATCTAGACTTGGTCAAGAATCCAAATCTCTGAGCTGACACTAAGCCGAAGCCTTGTTTGTCCGCGCATCAACTCAGAAAGTGGAACCATCGTCCCAGACCTTGGATGACTCAACGGCCTATCCGTGTGATCAAGACTCTCCTGGAACTATCACTGTTTTTGATGAAGGGGAACTCAAATTCCAGGTTCATCAGAACCACAAGGTCCTTGATATGCTATAATAACGTAGAATACCATATAGTAATAATGCTTACAGGAATGAAATACAAGAACAACATGATGTTACTCCAATAGTGATCCGGGCATCTCGAAACCTACAATCCTCTGCACTTGAAAGTTCATTAGCCCTCCCACAATTTCAATATGAATAACCCTCAATTCAAAGCATGACATGATCATAAGTGCTAAATTAAAAACAATTCCGACAAAATAATAGCACTTAAGTTCATCGAAGCATGTAGGGAAGCAAATTCATAAGCTCACAAATTCACGCCTGGATAGAACGTCGTCAAAAACATAAAAGGCGCCTGACATCAGGGCGTCAATAGATAAAACACGCCTTTCACTGAGGCGTTAGATTCACCAAGAGTTCAAGAAGAAAACGACCCACTCAAGGGCGTGAACTAAAACACGACCTCGGTCAGGTCGTCAATTCAACAATTGACGCCCTAACAGAAGGCGTTAATTAAGCACAAGCTTCCGTTTCCGATTCGAAAGCTAAACCCAGTCCTAATAGCCATAAACTTTCTAACTCCGATCAGCCTTAAGACCCCCCCGGACTTCTATAAAGGAAGTCACTTCCTCAATCAATCAAAGCAATCCTTCGGAGCTCTGTTTCTTCTGCTGCTTCTTCTCCTGTTCGTGTTCTTTTCGCAAACCGGAGATGGAAAGGGCAATTAAGAGATCAAAGTCCTCAACTCCCAGATTAACTGAGATTAATGGGCATATCAGCAGTAGAATCTCCATGAACCAGGTAAAGTATTATTTCTTCTTCTCTTTTCTTCACTGAACTACTTCTGTCGCTCATGTATTCTCCTTCTTTTCTTTCTTCCACAGGATTATCCAAATGTCCCAGGAGCTAGGAGATTTACAAAAATTAAGTGGCTGCCACTTATCCTTTCCAAGTTTTCTTCAGATATGAGGGTCTACCTAGCAAGATGGCACCTTCTGAGCCTAGTTACTCATGCCAAACACTATGATCAAATCCACTTAGATTGGGCAGCTATAGGAGCTCTTGTAGAGATATGGCATCCTTCTACTCATACCTTTCTCTTCTCTACCTTTGAAGCCACTATCCTATTAGAAGAATTAGAGATGATCTTAGGTTTAAAGAGAATGAAGCAAGGGGATGAAGAGAAGATGGCCATCATGCCAAAACCAATCTCCTCACATGAACTTCTAACCACATTGATACCTAGCCCGAACTTAGTGAATCAAATCAAGGTCACTAAAGGAATCAATCTTCTAAAGCTTGCCTCATGGGTGTACAAGAGAGCGGATCAAGCTAAAGAAGAAGAAGAAATAGAAAAGGTAACCAAGGCCTTCGTGGTATGCTTAGCAGGAGCACTCTTATTCCCATCCACGGAGGACTTTCTAGAAGAAGCCCAAATAAGCGCCGTGGTTAGCCTATGGGAAGGAGAGAGAGTTGGACCGGCTATTCTAGCCTATCTCTATAGCGGGCTTACCTCGGCGGCAATGGGAAGGCCCATCCACGGATGCATGCTAGCATTCTCAAGTTGGGTAGACCTCCATTTCAAGTTTGATCCATGTGATGAGACCCAACAATCCTCAAGAATTTTCTCAAAGAGCCCACTCTCTTATATGACCGGTTCTCTTGGGATAAGCAATAGAGTAACGAACCGGATACCTCAAATCAAGAAGAGAGCGGAATGGAGGGAACACCTCAAAGTGATGCCAAAGAACCTCTTCACTTGCGCCCCGGGAATACTCAAGACTCAAGAACTCCGTGCAAGATTCTCCCCCGGCACGGACCTTCGACTCATAGGCGCTTCAGAATTCATTTTGTATAACTCACACCGATGCCTTCCTCAACTCGGGCTTCCACGGCAGGTATTCGAGGATCCATCACACCTCCCTCCTATCAAGACAAGGGACCTTGGCGGCAATGAAGATGGAGAAGAAACAACCACAATCCAAGCTCTGTGGAAAATCAATAAAGCTCATCAACCTGTGGAAAGCTTGGAAGAAGATAGAGATGAATGGAAGTCTTATGTGATTGCTTTGAGAAACTTGAGGCCCAAAATGACTCATTGAAGCAGTGTAATCTTTCTTTTCTGATAAATCAATAATACGTTCTTATTGAGCCAATTTCAAAGTGTTTATGATCAAATCTTCCAATAACCTGAGATTCTGTTGCAAATAACGCCTCAAGAAATGTCGTGAATTCATAAGAGGACGCCTCAGCATACGCCGCTTTCAATATTCCAGCTCACCAATTTGACGCCTCCACAAATGGGCGTTAACTGAATAACGACTTAAAATAGGGCGTGAATTGATTCAAATTCCCAAAATATATTCGTTGAAACCTCAAAAGTAACGCCCTCAGTAAAGCCACGGATCATCAAAATAATGCCTTGAGCTCAGACGTTAATTATAAACGGCAATTATTGCTTCCATCACATCAATCAACCCATATTGAATGCGTCTGACGACGGTTATCATTCCCCATGCAAAACAAAATAACGCCTCAGATAGCGTCGTCAATTGTCAAAACACGCCCGATCTCGTGGGCGTCAATTCCACAAAACATGCCCTTCCTCAAGGCGTTTCTTCGTTTGACCGTTGAACTTTCCTTTCCCTCCTTTCTTCTTCCTCCTTCGTCCTATTTTCACTTTCTTCTCTCATACCCCCTTCTGCAACCCTAACCGAACCCCCCCCCCCGTTCTCCCTTTCTCAATCTCTCTCATACCTCCCCCTCTCCAACCTAAACGATGGCCGGCGGTGGTTTGAAACGACAACGGGTGGCCGCCCCCGAGGTCGTTGATTTAGGTGAAGATGCCATGGAGGAAGCCCCTCCCGCAGCGGCCGAGGAACCTCCGGCGGTGGTGGACGACGAGGCTCCAGCGGCGATGGCCGGCAACGAGACCGAAGGAGGCCAAGAGGCTCACGAAGAAGACGAAGAAGGAGATGGAGAAGATGGAGAAAACGAAGAAGGAGGAGAAGAAGGTGAGGGCGGTGAAGAAGAAGGTGATGAAGAAGAAGAAGGAGGTGGTGATGAGCCACCGCCCACGGCGGCGGCTCCTCCCCGTGCCGGCCAACTACGGCGACCCAGGCAACCACGACCTCAGCCACAAGGACCAAAGCACAAGAAGGTAGGCCCCCAACCCTATTTCCATTTTTCTATATTTTATTTCCATTTTTATGCAATTTCCATAGCCCTCGGGGTATGAACCCTGCAACTCAGAAAAGAGACGCCCCCCGTGGAGGCGTGATTTAAAATTGAAACGCCCAACCCAAGGGCGTTAATTGATTTTGTTTTCTGTAAAATAATTAACCTCAATAAAACACGCCCTGCAGCATGTCGTCCATTAAAAATTTATCATTTCTCATATCATGCTGTTAATTTCCATTAA
Organism: Amorphophallus konjac; assembly: GCA_022559845.1. NCBI lineage: Eukaryota > Viridiplantae > Streptophyta > Magnoliopsida > Alismatales > Araceae > Amorphophallus > Amorphophallus konjac. The sequence goes on from CM040118.1 coordinate 397,888,026, forward strand.
TTTCCACGCTTTTAATTATTTCTCCATGAATTATTCGCATGCTGTTATTTTTATTTCATTTTCTGAAAATCCTGAAAACAACGCCCCCCACCAGGGCGTTAATTCAATGAAAGACGACCAAACCAGCGGACGTCAAATCATTAATTTCAAAAAAAACATTATGAGGCCCCAAAACTCCCATTTGAAAACAACGTCCCACACAGGGGCGTACTTAAGCAAAAGACGACCCTGGGATGGGCGTCTCCTGAAAAATCTTTAAGAAATTAGAAATTAACCACCAAACCACGCCCAACTCAGAGGCGTTTCTTAGATAAACAGCGACCTAGGGTAGGTCGTGAATTCAAAGCACACTTAAGAACCACGCCCCTCCCAGGGGCGCCAATTGGACAAGCCACGACCTGAGGATGGTCGCTAATTAAACCAAACATCAACATTTCAACCCAAGGCAATCAAATGAATTTCCACATGAATAATCAAAACAATTAAGCCAAAAATTCTTTCTCTATATGTATGCAGGGGTTGATGAGGATGCGCATCTCCTGGGTCATGGTCCGGGCAGCATACTACGGCCTCCCTGAGTTTCAGAGAGCTAGGGTTGACGCCATGGGGTTCGGGGCCTTCTTTATCCATAGAGCCAGTTAGACCAGACCTACCACTTATCCAGGTTCTACGGGAGAGATGGGACAGGACTAGCCGGGCATTCCTGATGCCATGGGGGCATATGGTTCCTACCCTGGAGGACGTAGCTAGGATCACCGGGTTGAGGGTAGACGGGGAGGCTGTGAGTGGGATCACCTACCCTGACTACACTGAGTTTGCCCAGAGGCTGCTAGGGCTAGAGATGGTCTACGAGACACCTAGCGAGTGTAGGACTATCTTCCGCACAGACCTGACTTCGGTGATGGGCTTAGGGGATGCTAGGCATAGGTCCGGGGAGACCCTAGAGCAGTTTTCACAGAGGTTGATAGACGGGGCTAGGGCGGTCTACTGCCAGGACCCGGCTGACAGGGAGAGAGCAGACCTTGACTTGAGGAGGTTCCTGCTACTGCTACTGGGGAGGCTATTGCTGGGGACGAAGGGTGACGTCATCAACTACCGATTCCTGGGCATTCTCGAGTACTTGGAGGCAGTTGGCAGCTACGCCTGGGGAGCGGCACTACTGGCGCATCTGATGGCTGACCTGTCCACAGGGACAGGGCGAGAGACGTCCATCAGTGGCTTCTCACCATTTCTACAGGTATGCATTTTGTTTCTTTCTTTTATTATGCATGTGAATGCCTCACTAATGCAGTGCATGGATGTAGGTTTGGAGCCACCTATACATGCCGATGGGGCACGTCGACCCACGGCCTGGAGGTGAGGGAGCTTTCCCTCTAGCGCGGCGCTGGCTGTCGGTGGTGTTCGGGGCCCCACTGGGCTACGAATTGTGGGTTCTACGGAGAGAGTTCTGTGACTTCCCTCCCTCGCTGGTATGATGAATGTTATGCATCTTTCTTTTGCATTTATTTGAATTTATTATGATGATGTGATGATATGCATGCTTATGAATGCAGGTGCGATGGAGACCCTACGAGGGGATGATAGACGAGGACCAGCCGTGGGTCGTAGCGGGCCGTCCTCGCTTTGAGCGTGAGCTTTGGGTTCACTGCTTGAGCGAGATTGAGCCGTTATGGCTTAGGCTAGTGATGAGGACCCTAGACCTGCACCAGGAGTGGATTAAGGTAGGGGAGCCACGTGGCATCGGGAAGAAGACACGCGGTCGTACAAAGGCGACCGACTGGAGGGTACGGTTCGAGGAGCAGTACGCCGACTGGCGGCGAGGCGGGATCCGAGTCACCTCCCACGCGACCGACAGCTCCGAGTACCTCCGACGCTACTGGGAGGTTTACGCCGGACGACCTCAGATGAAGGTCCTAGGGGTATGTATGAATGCACTTATTTCTAAATTAAATGCAAATGTTTATGTTTCTATTATGTGACTAAAATGAAATGAATGCAGGATGCACGGGATATAGCGGCGATGGATGCCCAGGCCCATCTACACAGCCTGGAGGACCAGCTGGCCACCACACGGGCCGACCTAGAGACCCTGGTGAGTGTTTAAATTATTTCTATATGCAAATGTGTTTTTGTTGAATTATTGATGATTAGCTACTGACGATTTCAATGAATGCAGCGTGCCCAGCAGGGAGCAGTGAGGAGAGACCCAGGGGAGGCCTCCTGCTCGAGGGGGCCCAGTGCAGAGGTGATCGCACTGGCAGAGCAGCTAGCTGGAGCGACCGCACGAGCCGAGGAAGCAGAGCGCGACCTCGCTTCACGGGTAAATTCCAAAACACAAATCCATTCAAATATTGATTATATAATTGTGCACTGATGAAACTTCATTTTACATACTGAGGAGCTTCGAGCCGCTCTAGCCTGCGTCTGCGAGGGACAGCAGGCGATGACTGCTCAGGTGAGTTTTTATTTAGTCATGTGTTGCTTTATTTCATAAATTTTTGAGTTGATGATTTGTTACCTGTTTGTAGAGCACACAGCTACGGGCGGCATGTACCGAGTTGGCGATCTGTGAGCAGCGGATCTTAGAGCTAGAGAGGACCTTGAGACGACGCGAGGAGCTGCCTCAGGACGTGACCAAGCTGCGGGTGGCTCTTGAGCTGGAGAGGAGGGAGCGTGCCCGTGAGCGCGAGGAGCATGCTCGTGAGCACGAGGAGCTGGCGGACCTGAGGATTCAGCTAGTCCTATCTCAGGAGCGGCTTCGAGTGTCGGAGGAGCGTTTGCAGCGAGGCCGGGAGCGAGCACGAGCTGCAGGGTACAACTTCACCAGCTCTACCTTCGTGGCGGGTTCCTCTCTTCGAGAGAGGAGTGAGGCAGGGGGCCAGGTTCGAGTTCCAGCTTCTTCACGGGGGCCCATGCCCCCTCCACCAGCGCTACCTCGGGATGGCGAGGACGAGGTAGAGAGTAGGAGAGAGAGGGGGGAGGCGAGAGCTGAGAGAGACTTACTTGTACTTCTCCACCCTCACACCTATACATGATAGACATGAGATATATATATATATATGAGATTTGAGCTTTTGTTTACCTGAGCACTTTGTGTAGTTGTAGACTTGTGTTTGTGTACTTTTCTCTTTCCACGTTCTTCATTTTTGCTTCGCTTTTGCCCTGTTCCTGCAACCATAATCCACACTTTGAACAAACAGGTTAATTCATCTGTTCGACTTGGCCCCTTGCTCAATAAGCAAGGGGTATCAATATTTTGACCTTAATGACGGGTCAAGGGGCCAAGCCTTTAATCAAATAAGGTAAATGAAATAACTGATAACGGGGAGATGCAACATGCAAGCACGCATATGCAAAAAATAAAGATGCCCATGCAGAAATGCAAGCATACTTGGAGAATGCATTTTTTTCCTTTTTCACTCATTTATATTTTTTTTGTTATTTTTCTGAAAAACGCGCCTTAGAGTAGGTCGTGATTCACATAAAAGATGCCCTAGAAGACGGCGTGAATTTGAAAAGTGAATTTGATTTTTGAGAAAGTAACGACCTGCGCAGGGACGTTATTTTTAAAGAGACGACCCAAACAAAGGCGTTAAATAACTTGAACACGCCTTAGACAAAGGCGTTAGTTGAATTATTCTGCAAAAATAGGTTGACAAGGCTATCAAGGCCACGGGTCCTACTCGGTCACCATCTAAAATTCATTAACCTTTCTTGAATAATTAAAAGTGAGTCGACGTGATCATAGTTGTCTTGTATTCGAGATTTCGTACAGTGTAAATTCCTAAGTCCGTCTTGACCATCCTGCGAGTTCGTGACTTACCACATAGAAAGGATGGAAGAAAATATAAGGGAAGCCCATAAGGGATTCTGAGATACTCGAGGTAAAGTTACCTCCCCTACCCTATGCCTGTTGGGGTTCGGTCTTTGGCAAAGGGAAATTTTGTTGCCTTTTTGCCTCTTTTATATTGCACGCATACGCCCAAGGTTTTCCTTGCGGGGACTTTGCCCTCTTGACATGCTTTTCTTTTCACCATTTGACTTTCACTTTGAAATTGACTTGCATTGACGAACAACCTAATTGTACTTGGGCTTTTGTGACATTTGCTCCCTTTTGGGCCCTGACTTCCACCTACTAGGGCGACGGATAGGCTTGGCGGGTCTACCCCGAGGTCTCCCTTCCTCCCTTATGGGCCGAAGAAGAAAAGAACGGGTATTATCTTTCACCTTTAGTCAGGTTTTGACTTCCCATCGGATTTTGCACTACTTGAGTTCAAGAATAAAGCGTGTAGTGTGTGCGGGTGTCGGCCCAAATTTAGGTTAACAAGACTGATGAATGAATTCTGAATTTTGACCTTTCAGACCTTGATCCTTCGTGTGCCATGGCACCAATTTTGAAAGCTTTTCATTTTTTTTGTTTGCTTTTTGGAATTTCTATTTTTTTGGATTTTGGTTTTTGGAAATATTCCATTTTGTTTTGGATTTTTGAATCAATTTTTATTTTTTTTGGGATTTTGAAAATATTCTATATATATTTTGTTTGGATTTTTGAATCAAGGGTAGTATTTATTAAGATACAAATCATTCCATGGGTGAGTTAACTCTTCTCCTTCAGCATTAATCAGTTTATAAGCATTGCCTGGATAAACCTCTTTTATGACGAATGGTCCTTCCCAGTTTGGTTGGAGTTTTGAGCGGGGCCCACCAAGTTTTATGAAAATTCTCTTGATTACCATTTCACCAATTTTGAATTTTCTCTCAATTACTTTCTTTTGATAAAAACGTGAGAGCCTATTTTGATAAACGCGCGCATGCTCGGCGGCGACCAGACGCTTCTCATCTAGGAGTTCCAATTGAGCAAGGAGTGAATCACGACGCTCATCAATAGAGAGTTCCTTGTCAAATTGTACTCTCAGAGGGGGAATGAGAATCTCATAAGGGACTACCGCCTCCATTCCATAAGTAAGGGCGAAAGGGGTTTGCCCAGTGGGGGTACGAATGGAAGTACGATAGGCCCAAAGAGCTTCAACTAGCTTGTCTGGCCAATCTGAAAATTTATTAGCCTCACACGTCTTTTTAACAATTTTGATCAAAGTTTTATTAGTTGCCTCTGCTTGGCCATTGCCCTGCGGATAATAGGGAGAAGAATGATGCAATGCAATGTTATACCTGTTGCAGAGATCCTTGAGCTCTTGAGAGATGAATTGAGGTCCATTGTCGGTAACGATGGTGCTTGGAATACTGAACCTCGTGATGATGTTCTTCATTATGAACTTGCAGACAGTCGATGCTTTAATCTCCACGTAAGCTTCTGCTTCCGCCCACTTGGTGAAGTACTCCGTTGACGTAAGGATGAACGACTTTTGTTTGGTCAGGAGGTTTGAATCACCAAGAGGTCCAATGATATCAAAAGCCCACATGGAGAAAGGCCATGGGGAGGACATAGGATGGAGTGAAGAAGCAGGAGAATGAATTTTGTCGGCGTGCAGCTGGCACTTAACACACCTTCGAACATAGATAGAACAATCCTCTTCTAGAGTGGGCCAATAGAAACCTAGCCTAAGAATCTTCTTAGCTAGCATCTGGCTGTTCACATGACAACCACACACTCCAGAATGAGCCTCTTCCACAACCTTCCAAGATTCACCATCATCGAGGCATCTTAATAAAACACCATTGAGCCCTCTCCTGTAGAGCACACCTCCAACCAAGACATAACGCTGAGCCACTCTTTTGATTGCTTTCTTTTCTTCCACCGTGGCTTCCTCGGGATAGGACTGATCATTGCAATACCTGGCAATCTCATAATACCAAGGTTTTTCTTCGTCAGCTAGCTCTTCTTGCCAATCTAATAACATGACCTCTCTGCCTTTAAGAGCTTCCCTCTGCTTGACCTTTTCGAGCACTTGATCCCTAATATCGAGGAATGCACGATCCTTAATAGCTGGAGTGTCGCGCTGATGAATCAGAGGAACATGAAAATCACGCTCAGGAGGGAAGACTAAAGCAGAAGCTAATGAGGCAAGGGCGTCAGCCAAGATGTTCTGGCTACGAGGAACATGGATGAAAATCAATTTGCTGAAGAGCTTGGCATAAGCTGAAGCAAGTTCCTGGTAGGGTTTGAGCTTAGGATTGATAGTGCGGCACTTGACGAGCACCTGGCGTAGAATAAGCTGACTATCACCAACAATCCGCAATTGGGTGATACCATATTTATGAGCGGTTTGAAGACCGGCCAAAAGAGCTTTATACTCAGTTATATTGTTGGTGACAGGGAAAGTGAGCCGAGCAGTAAATGGGATGGTGACCCCTTCTGGTGTTAAAAGAACCATGCCGATCCCTCTTCCTTGGCAATTTAGAGCTCCATCGAAATGTAATGTCCACATAGGATCCTGGGGTTGATTAATGGACATCAGTTCTTCATCTGGAAACTCTGAATTGACAGGATCAAAGCGGGGGAGAGGGTGATGAGCAAGGTGTTCGGCAATGGCGTAGCCTTTGATAGCTTTCTGTTGAATGTAAGTGATGTCAATTAGAGAGAGGAAGCTTTGTCAGCGTGCTAATCGATCAGTGAGGACATATTTTTCAAGAAGGAATTTAATTAGATTCATGCGAGCAATGAGGTGAACCTCGTGAGCTAAGAAATAGTGTTTTAATTTCTGAACTACCCAGACTAAAGCAGCGCAAGTCTTCTCCATGGATGAGTACCTCTGCTCACAGGGGTTAAGGAGTTTAGACAAATAGTATGCTACCCTCTCCTTACTTTCTTCATCCACTTGAGCCAAGACAGCACCTACAGAGTCATCCAGGACAGAAACATAAAGAACAAGCGGTTTGCCTGGAATTAGGGGCCTCAGGACAGGAGGATTGGCCAAATAATCCTTCAATCCGTCAAAGGCTGCCTGACACTTGTCATCCCAATTAAACTTGACTCCCGGCTTAGTGAGCTCGTAAAACGGCCTGCATCGTTGTGAGTGTTGGGAGACGAAGCGGCGAATAAATTGCAACCTCCCGATTAATCCTTGAACTTCCTTCAGATTCTTGGGAGGAGGCATATCTCTAATAGCATTCGCCTTGTTGGGATCAACTTCAATTCCCCTCTTGCTAATAATGAAACCAAGCAACTTCCCAGATGAAACGCCAAACACGCACTTTTTAGGGTTCATCTTCAATTGGTATTCTCGTGATCTTTGCAAGACTTTAGCCAGAACCCGAGGATGCTCAATCCTTGTCCTTGATTTTACAACCAGGTCATCCACATACACCTCAATAAAAATGTGAATCATATCATGAAAAATCGCCATCATTGCCCTCTGGTAGGTGGCTCCAGCATTCTTGAGTCCAAATGGCATGACCACATAACAGTATGTTCCCCATGGTGTTGTGAAGGATGTTTTCTCTTGATCTTCCTCAGCTAAGCGAATCTGATTGTAGCTTGAAAAATCATCCATAAAAGAGAGGGTCTCAAATCCTGCCGTATTATCAATCAGAACATCAATATGAGGTAGGGGGAAGTCATCTTTAGGACACGCACGGTTGAGGTCCCGGAAGTCTATACAAATCCAAGCCTTTCCATCCTTCTTCATGACCGGGACGATGTTAGCCACCCAGTTGGGGTAGAGGACAACTCTAACAAATCTAACCTTATGGAGTTTGTCGACCTCTTCTTTCATTTTCAAAGCCATATTAGGGTGGAAACGTCTCAACCGTTGTTTGATCGGGACAGACCCTGGCTTAAGTGTAAGCCGATGTTCAACGAGCGCAGGGTCTAATCTAGGCATATCCTCATAACTCCACGCAAATGTGTCCTTTTATTCTTGAAGTACCAAAATAAGCGCCTCCTCTTTGGAGGGCGGCAAATTCTTGCTGATGAGGACAATCCTAGGGTCTTCCTCGGTACCTAAATTTACTTCTTTGGTAGGCTCCTCTACAGAGGCTGATGGTTCATCAAATCTTCTCATGCCACTGGCAAAGGCATCAGCCTCGTCCTCATATTCTTCATAACTTTCATCCCCCTCTTCAATAGGGTCTTCATCATTCATAATCTCGTAGACACCCAAACCCTCATAAGAAACATTAGCATCCTCATATTCCAATTCTGGCAGGATGATTGGATCCTCCACAAATTCTGAAATGGCTAAACAGGCTCGGCATCTGATAGCTAACTCCAACAAAAATCTACGGGGAATCTGCTTACCCTTAGACTTCTTATGTGAATCTCCCCCATGAATTTTATTATTAGAAGAAGAAGAGGAGGAGCAACTAGCTTTATTAGATGAAGAAGGAGGTGAGAAAGGGGATACAGGAGATGATACAGATGAAGACCCCTCATTGGAGGGGGAAAAGAGATTTATCAAGGAATCTTGGAAGAGTGGCCCCTAGGTCGGGACACACTCGGGAAAGAGATAAGAGGTTTCCTCAAAAGTGATGGAGGATTGGAGAGTTAGAATTTTGGCGTTTTTTTTCATTTTTATTTTTATCTTCATTTTTATTCTCTTTTTCTAGAAGAAAGCAATGCGAGGGGAGAATAGTAGGAGGAGTGGAGATTGCAAGTTTAGAGAAAGATTGAATCGGTGGTGGCCCACGTGGGGGTGCAATAGAGAGTTTAGAAAATCGCTCGGGGAGCGAGGGAGGAATCGGCAGAGAAACTTGGTTTGAATTTGGAGACAAATTGATCGTAATCGGTGGCGGTCTTGGCACGCGACCAAACCAATGAGAATATAGAGAAGCAAGAATAGATGGATGCATGGAAGTGAGAGAAAAGAGGCCGGCCTACAGCCTGTCCACAGTGAAACCTTCCTCGAACGGAATATCTGGCTCTCCAGTATCAGTGTAGTCACTCAGCAACTGCCTCTTGTCTGTAATCACATCAGGTTTTTCAATCAATTCATGAATAAGTGGGGGCCATTCCGGATCTGTCGGCATAAAGAGGCGGCTCAAGGAAATAGTAATGTCTTGCATATCGAACCACCTGTACCAGTCACATTCTGGATCATCCATTTTCTTTCTCTTGTCAGGCCTTAAGGATTCCATGGCTTTATATGTGGCCAGCGGGGCAATATGACGAGCAAACTGTCTAGCATGAACATCCTGACAGTCTAGTATGGAAGTGATTATTATAGTTTGCTCATTATTCTGAAAGCCACCTGTGACAAAATGTGTCTGCAACGTCCAGGTAAGCGGCTGGCGATCTGTTTTCAAGGTAGATGTCATAATTGCCCCCGGTTCATCTTCATTTTTGCCTGGCCCTTTGTAGCCCAAACCACCTCTTACAATCAATTTCTGAGGCTTTACAGGCCTAATCCTGCCTTGACAATTGGCACCCAGACCTTTGCCATTTTGATACCCCATTTTCATTAAAATGTTCCAGCCATGGGTGTTCATCACCATTTTCTTCTTCTTCCCCTTGGACGGCAGGGGTGTCATAGCAACTGTTGTGATAGTCTCGGATGGCATCGACTGTGGGCGAGGGACGTCCAATACAGATAACAATGGCTTATTGGCAGGCCAAATAGACGGAACTGATGAAGCCAAGTGGATGTCCTCCTCTGGCAGAATCGGCATATTGGTAACCTTGACAATGCGGCCCTTGTGTGGAAATTTGAGGCATTGATGATTTGTGGAGGGCACTGCATCAAGCTACTGGATGTAGGGACGGCCAAGAATGCCATTAAATGTTGGATCCATGTCCAAAATATGAAAATCAGCTGTGATTGTTGCTGGACCCAAACTTACTTTTAGTGTTATTATGCCCAGAGGAGGCTTCTTAGTGTTATCATATGCAGTGACCGTTATGGTGGATGGCCGAATCAGATTCTCGGGAATGCCGCACATCTCCAAAGTGCTAGGTGGCAACACATTGATAGATGCACCAGTATCCACCAAACATTGCTTAACAGCCACTTTATTGATATCAACTGTGATGCATAGAGCATATTTTCTTGCTGAGATCGGTGCCAGCTCATGCTCATGAAAAGTGATTACTGGTTGACTACCAGTAGGTGTTAAGACTGCAGTTATCTGCTCGACCGGAATGTCCTCATTGACCATGACTTTCTGCAGATATTCCTTTAGAGCCATCTGATGAGTGGTCGACCTCTTGATCAATTCTAGAATTGAAATTCTTGCCGGAGTCCGGTCCAAATGCTTTAACAAGTCGTATTCTGTGCCTGGTATGGACTCCTGTTCTTGTTCCTGTTCTTCCGGCCCTTGCGCGGGCTCTAACCCTCTCTGTGGAAAAATGCAGTGGAACATCCGTCCACTACGGAGCGGCGCCACGCCTTGACGTGCCTCTGTCGGGGCAAGTGTGGGAGGACGGTTAGAAGAAGAAGAGGGTGTGTTAGTGTTGATAAGCGGTGGAGGAGTGTTTGAAGAAGGATCCCCCACAGGGGGTGTTGATGAAGAGTTCAATAAAGATGCCCCCGTAGGAGGCGTAGGAGTAGAAAGGGATACCCGAATACGGGGGGAATTGGTGGGTGGAACGAGGAGAGATCTGGGCATAAAAGGTGGGGGAGCCGATGGTAGAGGGATCCTTTCTGGTGGAGGAGTAGTGGTGGCGGGTGCAACGGGCGTTGGCGACGGGCGGTTAAGGAGTGGCCTAGATGGCAGTGGTGAAGGGTTGGTGGTGGATGGGGTTTGTTGTGGTGTAGGGTGTGGAGGTAGTAAGCGGTTAAGAAGGGGGCAAACCGGCAAGGTTGGAGAATAGGTGGGGGTAGGTGGATTAACGGGGCGCAGAAGGGATCGGCTCAATTGGGGGGTAGAAGAAGAAGAAGGGGTGCGCAAGAGACGCGGAGGTTGATTTTGATTATGATTAAATGCCCCAACAGAGGCGTTTTCTTCATGCCACCCCTGCCCTCTCTCCACCTCAGGGAGAGACGTGACAGGGTTTACGTGCTGGTTTGGTGGGTGCTCCGGCAGTGGATTGTGGACAATCTCCATATCCTGCTGAGGCGCTGGAGCTTGTTGTTAATGCTGTGGAGCTGGTTGCTGTGGCTGCTGAGCCTGTTGCTGCCGAGGAGGCCTTATTTCTTTCATGGTGGCAATAAACTGCCTCATCTCATCCCAGTTGATGCCGCCCTGGTCATTTAGATCATAAATATAATCTCTGAAGTGAAAGCAACGATCAAGGTTGTGACCAGGTGCGCGATGGAAAGCGCAGTAACGGGATGTGTCAACATTAGCGGGCCACGCTGTTCTTTCCCTTGGTAACATGAGCAAGTTGGCAGCCATTAAGGCGTTGAAAATATCCAGGAGACTTTCTGGCAATGGAGGGTAGTGGGCTCTCTTGGGTCCAAGTGGTGGTCTCCGTTGTTGTTGTTGGCCATAGTTGGTAGGTGGTGGTACCTGGTGGTACTGTTGCGGAGCTGGAGGGTTAGCGCGGGGCGCTTGGTTTTGCGATGGAGCAAAGGAATGTTGGGGTGCGAATTGGTGTTGTGGAGTGGAGTTGAAATGGGGGTTTTGTGGTGGAGGTGGGTTAGGCCGTGGGTTAGATTGATGGTGGGGGTGGCCAACTACACCAACCTGCTCGTTTGCAATTGTGCCCTTAGTCGTGGGCCCGCTGTTGTTGACATTTGTACTTTTCTTAAATAGCCGTGGCTTCGGCTCAAACATGCCCATAATGGGCGAATCCTTCATCTGTGTCTGAATATAACGAGCTCTTTCATAGAGCTCTTCCATGGTTGTTAATCTGTTCATGGCCAGTATGTGCCGGAACTGAGGAGTTGCATTGGAAATTATCATCTTAACTTGTTCTTGTTCCGCCAAAGTGTCTTTCAACTTCTCGGCCATTGAACGCCACCTATCAGCAAATATGATGAAGTCCTCCTCGGGCTTCATTTTTTCTGCAACCAGATCTGTGGCTGAGAGGGAGGGTCCGACCCGGTCTCTATACTTCTGCAAGAACTTCTTTTGAACAATATCAAAATCGCTGGCATCAGCGGGATCCAACGAATAGAACCACTCAAGGGCTGGCCCCTCTAAAGATCTCCTGAATAAATAGGCCAAAGAGGCCTTGTTGTCTTGCCAGAAAGAGGTCTCGTACATAAAATCCTTCAGATGAATAAAAGGATTGCTAGTGCCATTATATCGCCGAAAATTCGACATCTCAGATGGTGGCAGATGGAAGACTGGCAGTGTTGGGAGCGAGATTTCCGGGGCATTCATGGCCGCAGTGACTTTCTTAAGTTGCTCTTCCATGCTAGCCAACTTCTGAAGCAGTAGAATATTAGTATCAAACTCGACTGGGGCCGGGTTTTGAATGAAAGAATGCGGTATAGGCGTCCGTAGAATTCGGGGAGGTTGGAGAGACTGAGGTCTAACCGCTGAGTAGCTCGCCTGTTGGGCCGGCATGGCCGCAGCGGGCGTTGGTGGACGGGAAGGAGGTTTGTGCAAGACCGCCTGGTCATTAGTGAGGTGATGGCCACTCTCGGCCGGAGGGGGATTAGAGGATGAAGAGGGAACGGCCTTCCCTTTCAAAGCGGCCTGAACTGCCTGCCGCTGGGAATCATCTAACTGAGATAGAGCATTAATTAAATCCGTGACATTGAAGGATGGGGAAGGGTTCCCCGAAGTGTTGGAGGGTAAAGTCTGAGAAGAGGGCACAACCTCTTGAGGAGTGGTATCAACCACATGAACCTGAGGGTAATGAGACTGAGGAGGAGGGTAATTTCCCTCGTGATAAATGAAATCTTGGAGGGGGATTTCATATTGACCAAAAACATTCTCATCCTCATCATCATAAGAATACCCGTAGCCTGCCATGTTGATGATTTTACCTGATCGGAGTTTCATGTTTATGAAAGGGGAAAGCTTTTATGAAAGGGGTTATCACACCAAAAAGCACTCAATCCAAGCAAACTTTAAGCAAATCAATCCAACCAAATTTATGCAATCAAGTTGAGATGAACGTAAAATTTTAGTGTTATGCTTGAGATTAGAGTGGATTAATTTGCAGAATAATTCACTCCTTTTGCAAAGTGAAACCTAGTTTATCCAAGTGTGACTTCCGGGTCAACTAGGTTCTTTCTCTCTCTTCACCAACGATGGGTTCTCTATACTCCGGGTACTTCAAGGGTACAACCAGCCCGGCGTCTGTGAGGGAATCCACGGGTGCGGGGACTTACGGAGGTCTTGGAAAAGGGATTTCCGATCCAAAGAGATGGAATGCTCAATGGAGGGTTGTCCCGATTCCAAGAGAGGTGTGTGGAATCCTAGTGTAGAGAGAGGAGGTCTCTCAACCAAATGCCACAAGATGCAAGCCAAGATATGCAGACCACACCAATATAGCCAAATAATCAATATAAGAATCAATGCAGCATGAATAAGCAAAGGCAGCAGGGTTCTGTAAAATCACAGGAAAGAGACGACCTAGCCACGGTCGCTATCAACAAAAAAGACGACAGTGAGATTGTCGTGAATCCCTGGGGATCCCACAGGCAATGGAGAAAACGCGCCTTGGTGTGAGGCGCTATATGTCAAAAGGACGCCTTCGGCAGAGGGCGTCAAATCTGGAAACGCGCCTTGATGTGAGGCGCTAAGCAATAAAGAGACGCCCTGGGGCAGGGCGTGAATCCACAAACAGCGTAATAAAAGCAGGGGATATGATGAAGCACGCCTTATCAGAAGACGTTAAACATAAATCAGACGCCCTGGATGAAGGCGTTAAATTAAAAAGCGCCTCTGGGTGAGGCGTTAATTCAGATCACAAACTGGCTGATCCCGGGAGTGTGCAGTGTGCACGGTGGAGGGTGCCCGTGGGGCACAAAAGGAGGGGTACCGTGGGTACCGAGGGGAAAGGGCACACGTGGGTGCCGAAGGGGAAAGGGCACACGTGGGTGCCAATAGGAAAGGGCACACGTGGGTGCCAATAGGAGATGGTAATCAAAAGAAAAATAGTGGAAGTCCCACCGTGATCATCAATTTGTGGATCGTGATAACTCCACACATGTGGAACAAACCACTCATGTGAGATATATAAAGGGATGGAGATGATAATGAGGACAAAAGAAAGCACGTGGTGCTATAAAGGAGTGTGATCGCCAGAGGGGTTACCTCAATAATAAAACAAATGATCGCGAATACCTGGTGATAATTGGGATGCGGGATGGATTGTGAATTCCTTCCTCCTCCTTCAATCGGCCGGCCGATGAAGGGGGTTTTCCTTGTTGATTACCCTTGCAAAAAAAAAGAACAAACAAATAAAAGATGGATCAGCCAAGAGTGAATGTAGTATCAATCCCAAATAGAAGATATGATGATGAAAGAGAACACAACATGCGCACCTCTTTTTTTAGTTTTAAAACCCCTAAAGAGTTAGGGAAAGGAGAAATATGATACTAATGCAAGAAAAGAAAACAGTGGATGATGACGGATGGAAAAAGCACGAATAAATAAGCAAAAGACCCCCGCTGTCCCTGATGACAGTAGAGGGGAACCGAGGTTGATGCTGCTGGTTCGCCTGAAACAACAGGAGGAAGCTGAGGGAAGAGATCGCACAGAGGGAAGAGAAAGACTCTCCTCTGCACGCACAAAGTTAAAAACTACCCTCTGCTTCTTTCTCTCGTATATCTGTAACTTTCTCTAATGGTCAGCACATTATTTGTTGTTGTTAACCTTGCACAAGATCGACCAGAGCTCCTTTATATAGGGTTTTAACCGAAGATAAACTCAATTTTAGGAAGATAAGGACGGGCAATGGTTATCAAAGGCAGGACTCTAGTTCCAATTTGAGCAAGGAGACCATTGGAGGCAAGGAACTATTCAGGAAAGGCATACTCAAACACGACTCTGAAGGATAAAACACGACCTTCAAAAGGGCGTCAAATTCTAAATTGAGGACCTACATCAAGACGTTACTCAAAAACACGACCCTAACAAAGGCGTCAACTCCTGGATTTAAATTTGGCAATAAAACTTTCTTTATTTGAAAATTATGAGAAAACGCCTGCGATAAAGGCGTTACTTGAAAACACGCCCTGCGGAAGGACGCCAATAAGTATTTGGAATTTATTTTGAAACCGGATAATACCAGGAATTGACGCCCTGACATTTGGTCGTCCTTTCTTTTGAACACGCCCTAGGTAAGGTCACTTTTAAAATAACGCCCCTCTTCAGGTCGCGAATCACAAAAATGCAAGAACAAACCAAAAAACACACAAAAATAGAAAAACTTCATATTATGAATGTATTGAAGTTCACTTTGGGGCGTCAATATAGTAACATGAGATTTGATCAACATAGCGTCAATTTTGGCGTGTCTACACAACGGAGCTGGACGCTCCGAAAACCAGATCCGGGACCCACAAAGAAGGATCCGAAAGGTCCGGGATATTACAGCCCTCCCCCCTTGAAGGAATTTCATCCTCAAAATTGAGAACAACCCAAGGGGAAGGAAGAGGAAGACTCACTCAAACAGGTAAGGGAACTGCTGACGCATCTCATCCTCACGCTCCCAAGAAGCCTCACCACCAGAGTGCCACTGCCACACCACCTTTGCCAAGGGGATGACCTTGTTCCATAGGCGTTGCTCTCGCCTATCCTCCACGCGGATCGAAAACTTTGGGAGGGAAAGATCTGGAGTCATCTCCGGCCAAATAGAAATCTCGAGCACATGAGAGTCATCGGGCATATATTTCCGTAACATCGAGACGTGGAACACGTCATTCACCGATGCCAACTCAGGGGGTAACTGCAACCGGTAAGCAACCTCACCGATGCGCTCCACAATCACGAAAGGACCAATATAGCGGGGACTCAGCTTCCCACGCCGTCCAAAATGCATCACCCCCTTCATCGGAGAAACTCTCAAGAACACATGATCACCCACGGCGAACTCGAGGGGCTGCCTCCTACGGTCAGCATAGCTCTTCTGCCGACTCTGGGCCGCCAACATGTTCTGACGAACCAGGTGCACAACATCCACATATTGTTGCACCAATTTCGGTCCCATCAAAACACGCTCACCCACCTTAAACCAATCAAGTGGAGTCCTACACGGACGCCCGTACAAGGCCTCATAAGGAGCCATACCGATGCTCCAATGATAGCTGTTGTTGTAGGCAAACTCCACCAACGGTAGGTGATGAATCCAACTCCCCTGCCACTCCAGGCAGCAGGATCTCAGCATGTCCTCTAAATTCTGAATGGTCCTCTCAGATTGACCATCACACTAAGGATGATACGCCGAGCTAAATGCCAACTCCGTGCCAAGAGCTCGCTGGAAACTCCTCTAGAATCCAGAAGTGAAGCGCGGATCCCGATCCGATACGATCGAAATGGGAATGCCATGCAACGGAACGATCCGCTCCACATACAAACGAGCCAACTTGGACACGCTCCAGCTGACTTTGACCGGTAACAACCGATTCACCTTCGTCAGCCTATCCACCAGCAACCAAATACTGTCCTGCCCACTCGGGGTCCTCGGCAACCCCATCATAAAATATGTGGTCACGTTGTCCCACTTCCATGCAGGAACATCCAATGGCTGGAGAGTACCTCCTGATCGCTGATGCTCCACCTTCACCTGCTGACAGATCAGGCACCTAGCCACAAATTCTGTGACATCTCTCTTCATGCCAGGCCACCAGAACTGCCTTCGCATGTTTCGATACATCTTCGTCGCACCCGGGTGTACAGTGTACCTGCTCCCATGAGCCTCGCGCAACACCGCACGATGAATCTGCTCCTCCGCTGGGACGTACAGCCTGCCACGAAACCTCGCAACACCGTCCTCGCCGAGTTCCACATCAGCCATTGCCAAAATTTGGGGTAACTCAGGGTCCGCGTGCTGAGCCTCTATCACCTGACAACGGATAGCAGGAGTGACAAGACTCGCAAGCACCGCCAACCCTGGCTCTTGGGGAATCTTGAGCCTGAAAGATACTTCGGGCACTTATTCCCAGAGCCTCCACTTCCTCAACATTAAGGCACTGACCGCAACCTTCCGACTCAAGGCATCGGCGACGACATTCATCCTGCCCGGCCGATAAGACAGGGTGAAATCATAATCCTTCATGAACTCCATCCAACGCCTTTGCCTGAGGTTCAGGTCCCTCTGTGAGAACACATACCTCAAACTCTGATGGTCAGTGAACACCTCGAACTTCTCGCCGTACAGATAATGCCTCCAGATCTTCAGCGCGAAGATCACCACCGCCAACTCAAGGTCATGGGTAGGGTAGTTCTCCTCGTGGGACTTCAGCTGCCGAGATGCATAAGCCACCACTCTACCATGCTGCATCAACACAGCACCCAATCCAACGCCGGAAGCATCTGTACACACCACGAAACCTCCCGATCCAGAAGGCAAAACCAACACCAGAGCCGAGGTGAGCAATCTCTTCAGTTCCCTGAAGCTCTGCTCACACTGTTGAGTCTTGTTGAATCTTTACATGTTTTGATGATGACAACACTATAAGTCTTAGTGGTGTTCAAAAATATGTCTCTGTGAAAAATTAACAAAAATATTTTTCTGTGAAAGTGAACAAAGAATATTTTTCCTATGAAGAATAAACCTTCATTTCACTTCAGGTATTTTTCATGGACTGTATTCGTGTTGGTTGGCACTTCGTCTTGTTTGTGTATAACACCTCGTGTTGTACTGATTGTCTTCGTGTCGTTTTCATTTTAGTACTATTTGTGTTTTCATTACGCCGTGTCATCCTCTCGTACCTCGTGTTGTTTTAAAATGTGTTCTGTTTGACCTCGTGTCGTTAGCACTTAGTTGCTCATCTCGAGTCAGTCTTCTATGTTTTGCTCCTGTGTCTTCGTGTCAGTTACTGAAGTTCCTCGTGTTGTTCCTCTGCTTCCACTATTTCTTCTCGTGTTGTTGAAGACATGTCTAACTCATGACTTCATGTCATGGTTGCTAGACCTCATGA
The DNA here is from genome assembly GCA_022559845.1 of Amorphophallus konjac. Classification (NCBI taxonomy): domain Eukaryota; kingdom Viridiplantae; phylum Streptophyta; class Magnoliopsida; order Alismatales; family Araceae; genus Amorphophallus; species Amorphophallus konjac. Next base: position 397,905,905 of record CM040118.1, read on the forward strand.
ATTTGTCGCTTTGTGACTTCACCTCACGTCAATTCTTGTGTTTCGTCTTCGTGTTGTTTTCAACTCGTGTCGGTTACTGTTTCATCTTCGTGTTGTTTTCAACTCGTGTCAATTCTTGTGTTTCATCTTCGTGTTGTTTTCAACTCGTGTCGGTTACTGTTTCATCTTCGTGTTGTTTTCAACTCGTGTCGGTTACTGTTTCGTCTTCGTGTTGTTTTCAACTCGTGTCGGTTACTGTTTCGTCTTCGTGTTGTTTTCAACTCGTGCCGGTTTCTATTTTTGTCTTCGTGTCTTCATGTTGTTTTTGTTTTCGTGTCTCCGTGTTGTTTTTGTCTTCGTGTCTTCGTGTTGTTTTTGTATTCGTGATTTTGTGTTGCTTTTGTATTCGTAACTTCGTAGTGTTTGTTGTTATAGTGACACTTCGTGTCGTTCTCGTTTTACTTCGTGCTATTTTTTCATCTGACCTTGTGTCATGCTCTCCCTATCTCGTACTGTAGTAATCTTGTCTACTTCGTGTCGTCCTTTTTCTACTTTGTGCTGTTCTTCTTCTACTTCGTGTTGTTTTCTTTCTACCTCGTGTCGTTCTCTTAGTAGTGTTCATTGTGTCACCACTGTATCTCGTGTCGTTCTCTGTTTAGTGCACCTCTTGTCGTGTCCACTTACCTCATGCAGTTCTAGTTCTTGTGGCACTCAAGGTTAATGATTCTTACCTCTTTGCAGGTCCAAGGAAGAACATTCATCAGTGTCTGGGTGCACATGATCCGATACTGAAGGAACAAATACGAAAGGGGCACGTGGCAGGAAGGTTCTGGATCAAGCGTGTGAAGCACACGCACTCTGTACCCCATCCTCCTGCTGGCTGCTGATATAAAAAGAACAAAGGCTGGTCGAGCAAGAGTGAGCATTGAAGCAAAAAGAGAATAGAGGAGCAGAGATTAAAAAGAGAAAAAAGAGCAGAAGAACAGAAGAAGAAAAAGTGAGAGAGAGAGAGAGCTCGTGGAGAAGAAGGAAGAAGCTGCTTGAAGATCTGTCTTCACTGGACCGTGGATCAGATGCAGGCCAGTCAGCTCCGTTTGGAGCCACATTATGCATTTCATTTTTCAGCGTTTTGTTTGCTGAAGTTATTTTCATTTCGTGTTTTTGTTTTCTTCCATTTTCATCTGGTTATCTTGTTCTTCCGATAGCCCTGTTGGGGATCGGGTTCCTCCTGTTGGTTCAGGAGAAAGGAGATCCGATCTCCGGGTTGCAAGTGACAGGTTGTCACTTGTGGGTTGCCCTCTGGTTAGAGGAAGGGAGGCTAGTCCTCCGGTTCTGGGCTTGTGGTTGCAAGTCCAGTGGTCCCTCCTGGTCTGGAGGAAGAGAGGTCTTCGACCTCTAGTTTCCAAGTGGCTGGGAGTCACTTGGGTGTCCCTCCGGTTGGGAGGAAGAGGGGAGGTTGTTCCCCTGGTCAAGCTGTGTGGCAGCAACTGTTTGCAGACTGAGTCTGCTTGGTTCTAGCGTTTGCTAGTGAAGCCTCACTCCGGTTGGGAGTGAGGGGTGGATGTAGGTCTGAAGGACCGAACCACCTAAAAAATCTTTTGAGCAGTGGCTTGATTGTTTGATTTGTTTCCGCTAGATGCTTGAATGGGCGCGCTCCATGTGTTTGTATTTGAGTTGAATCGAATTAGTTCTATTCTGTGTCTTTATCTAGCACCCTAATTTTAATTTGGCCATTATTCGTAGAAGGATTCATTCACCCCCCCTCTGTATCCGGGCCAAGCACCCTAACAGTTGGTATCAGAGCGGGTGTCTGCATATAAGGTCCAGCGACCTGCAGATTCGATCTTGCGGTCTTAGGTGCTTATTTGTCTTTAGTGCATCTATATTCCGGTTGCATTGAGTTCATTTGCTATTTGGTTCAATGGCTTGTCCACCTGTCTTCAGTGGTTTTGATTTCAACCAGTGGCACAGTGCTTTACGTGCTTATGTTAAATCCGTTGACCTAGACCTGTGGAAAGTGATTTCACATGGTCCTCATGAACTACCAAAGAAAAGGTCCAAATGGACTGACAGTCACAAATCAATGTATGAGGAGAATCAGACAGCTATAAATCTGATGAAAGCAGCCACTGACAAAGCTTTTCACTCATGTTTCCTTGATTGCAGATCTACAAGGGATATGTTGGAAATGATGAAGAGAGCCGGGAAAGTAAATCAAACAAGCTGCATGATGGCCAACAGAAGTGATCAAGGCAGCAATCAAACTGAAGAAGATGATGATGATGAGGTAAATCTCTTCGAGAATTTCTCTCTAGAAGATTGGGAGAATGCTTATGCTGAACTAATTGAATCTCATGAACTGTTAAGAAAACAGTATAAAAAATTGAAGAAGGGTACTGGTTTAGATAGCTCAAGTTTTCCTTGTAGAAATTGTGCTGAACTGAAAAATGCTCTTGATGCTAGTATGTCTGATAATCTGATGCTGAAAGAATTTGAACGCGTTAAATCTGACTTAAACAAGCTGAAAAATGAGAATGACTCTCTCAGAAAGCTCTCTAAAGAAAATGAAGAACAATTAGAGAAACTTAAACAAGAGAATGATTTGCTGATTGAAAAGTTTAATGCCATAAAATCTGTAAACATAGAACTACAGAAAGATTTTGAAAAACAACAAAAGGAATTGAGGGAGTTTGAAGCTAGGAGAGAAAGCATGGTTGACTCAGAAGATCAGCTTCTAATAAATGAGTTAATTCAAAATGATAAGCTTAAAGAAGAAGTTGAAAAATTAAAATTGTTAAACAGTGCCATGTCTGAAAGACTTCTCACATTGGAGAAAGGAAAGGTCATCTGTACAAACGAAAGTGATGAAGTAGATGAGCTGAGAAAGAAAATTGAAGAATACAAAATAGCTAATAAGGTTTTGAATGAAACTGTCAATTGTAGTGAACAAGAGATCGCTAGTTATGAAATACACATTGCATCTCTTGATAATGAAATTCAGGATCTGAAAAACTCCTTGTCAAAGTTTGTGAGTGGTCAAGAAAATCTGGACAGGTTGTTAGGAATTAAGGTCAATACTCAAAAGGAAGGGTTGGGCTACAACAATGTCAATAAAAAGGTTTTTGAAAATAAGCTGACGACATCCTTTGTCAAAGCTTCTGATATAGCCACAACCTCAGAAAATAAACAACCAAATGTTCAGAAGAATCAGAACCAAACTGAAAAGTTGAAAAAGGTTGATGGATCCAAGCTAAAAACTGTTCTCATTAAATCTTCTGAACAGGAAAAGCCTTCCACTTCATCTCCAATTCAGTACAAGGCTAAGAAAATAGGAAAACAAGATAAAAATCAGAAAAAGACTGAAAATCAGAAAATAAATAAAAAGGGTCCATCAGCATTTGCTGATCACAGTCCTCACACACACTCACATGCATCTAAAAGGAAGAATATCTGTCACTACTGTCATAAAGTTGGACATCTGAAGCATGAGTGTAAGTTGATGGAGAAGGATGATAAGAATGCTAGGAGATCTTATGATAAAAATCTATCACCTCAGAAAAGAAATGTCACATGCTCTAATTGTGGCAAATTAGGACACTCTAGTGCTCATTGCTGGTTTGCTAGTGGTAAGAAAACCTTTTATTCATATCATGCTAAATTCCCTACAAACCAACATGTTTTTAATAAAAACAAATCTATTTCAATGAGCCAGCATATCATTTGTTTTAACTGCAACAAAATGGGTCACATGGCCTCTGAATGCTGGTCAGGTCCTTTTAGAAGAAATTCTCTCATTTGCTCTCACTGTAGAAAGCATGGCCATACAGTCAAGGACTGTTGGCATATTTAGGGTAGAAATGTGAATTTCAAACATGCTAAATTCCCTGTAAGACAATTTGCAAAACCTTCATGTCATCATTGTAGGAAGCCAGGTCACAGGGCTGCAATCTGTTGGCTGGCAGGATATCAAAACCAAACCAGTTTTGGTAAACAGAATTTTTACCCTGTTAACAGAAAATCTCATGTGTATGCACATAGAATTCATGCTAATAAGAATGTGCATAAATCAGATCTGAAAACTACTCCTGGAAATGTGCTGAGAAAACCTGCTAGAAATAATAATGTCATGTCAGGACCCAAGACCTCTTGGGTACCTGTTTGTGCAAAATAAACTTTGTTTTGCAGGTGTGCCTTGGGACTGGAATAAAAGGGGTAATGATCCAAGGCACTCAAGAATGAAAACCCCACTCTCACACTGTTCAGGTAATCTCTCTGCATGTCCCATTTTGAAACCTATTGCATATCCGGTTCGATGTATTCTTGCTTATCCTGCTCTTAGTTTCTAGTGCATGCATATTGAATCTGTTCTTGCATATTCATTCATCATCTGCAAGTTGCATTATTTTCTGAACATGCACTCTGAAAATTCTGAAAATCTGAACTGAATGTGAATGCTAGTTGAAAACTGTATGTTGCATAATTCATGAAAATCTGAATTGCTTATAGGACTGTTGAGTTTACCATGTTATTCATGACCTCTATGGTATATCAAATGGTAAGCTACCAAAGGCATGGAAATCTGTCCAGAGGTCCTTACTATGTGTGAGGTGGTCTTTCAGACCAATTGCTCCGCCTAGTACCATGAGTCATTCTGATGATCAGGGGAGCCTGTTTGTGCATAACTCAAACTCACATGTTTAATTTTCATGGCAAACACTGCATTCAATAATTAATTAATACCTCCAAGAGTCGTGTGTGAGATGTCCTTGAGTGGGCTGAAAAGGAGCTTGACAGGCCATTTGGTTTCTGAGGAATTGTGTCAGCCGATGCAGTTTATGTGGTGCTTAGATCTGTCATCTCATGATGTTGCGTTTTGTTGCCCAAGAGCTTCTCTGGATGTGAGACAGAACTTCTTCAAGAATACTATATTTGGATGTGTCCTTAGTGCCTAATGTCTTGAGTGATCTCTCACTTGTTGGCTTGCTGATAGGAGTGCTGCTCATCTCATCTCATCTCTCTCTATTCGGTCAGCCACCTTCTTATCTCTCTCCTATCACTCTTGGTTCAGATATTCTCTCGAAGAAATTATGTTTTTCAGTCTTCTTGCTCTTATCAGATGTGTTCTGTATACCTTAAACCACCCAATATCTAGTGTAACAACTTACACCTGTTAATAAAGAACTTCAATGTTTGGGGGTTATATTTGGTCCTTGATCCTTCTAAGTTATCCTCTCAAGTGTTGGTCAACATATTATAAAACTTCCTGTTAAATGAGTAAAACTTGTTGAGGATATCGACTTAACTGAAACTTATGTGGAGAGAGCTCTGAGATAAAAAATTGGGTTAAGTAAGATATCTGTCTTTTGTCTAAAATCATGAGAAGTGCTACCAGGGAACACGCCATTATTTGTGGCAGAGTAATGGCTTTTGTGGAGAAAAAGACACTCTAGATCAGAGAAGTCTAGAGTTTCTGTCATGATACAATTAGCTATCTCTGTGTAGAAATGTTAAAATAAAAAAAAGGGGGGAAAGTCCTCAAAGAAAATTCATTGGCTTTGATTGGCATAAAGGTAGTCCGTCCAGAGTAACCAGGGTTTCTGGTGTCTGATAAACATGTCTCCTTGTGTAAAAACGGACTATTCTACCTTGTGCTCAACAAATTGGTTGACCTTGTATGCCTTCTCTTGTCCATTAAATGAAGAAATGAAATCTGCTTGACATCGATGTGTTATTTCATTGCTTGACAAGCATAAGGAGCAATTTAATCGTGACTCTCTCTAGTTTAAGCAACTTTAACAGCTAATTTTGTGATTATGCTGATTTAATATCTTGAGTTAACTGACCTTGGAATTTGGAAGAATATAACCCGTCCACATATTGAAGGGCTAACTTTAACAGGCAGTAGCTGCGTTACATCATGACTAAGGGTAATTTGGGTATTTCCAGAAAAAGTTTGATAAGAGTAAAAAGCAACCCGACAAAACCCTTCTTGTTTCACACGCCTTCAACCTCAAACCCTCATTTCCCCTTGCCGCTTCCTATTCATCCTCATGCCGCTCCACCTTGAGCGTTTTTCTTCAAACTCATCTCCATCTCTTCCCGCTCACTTTCTTTCCCCACAGAGGTCTCTTCCTCTCTTGGGTCTAGCTTCACTTCCAATAGCAGCCTGCAAGAGAGAGTTGATACTCTGGAAGTTACGGCAGATGGATCAGCAAAGGTCAGCAGCTCCTGGTGAAAGGAAGAGGAAGGGAAAAGAAATAGTTGAAGAGCCTTCATCTAAGCAACAGAGATGTCTTGAGCCAGAACCTGCTGCGGAAGTATCTTCAGAACAAGGTACCAGGATTTCTCAGTCTACCGTGTTCTTAGAAAGTGGGAAAATCATTCCTCCTAGAATAATTGATTTCGGAGATGAAACCATTGTCTCGAAGTTTCCAGAACTGTTGAAAATCTTTGAGTTTCAGGAGTGGAGAAATTTCTTAGAAAATCACCGTGTCTATTACCCTAGGCCGGTAATGGAATTTTACAATAATTTGTCCTTGAGCCGAGACAAGTCTGCTTTGTTATCATCTGTTAAAGGGGTCGAGATAACTGTTACATGTGACACCCTTCACAAAGCCCTCGGTGTTCCAGATAAAGGGGAGGTAGAGGGAAGCTTTCGATACAGTCTCCATGAAGCTTTCTCAGTCATTACTGGTAAACCCAGTAATATTCATGATAAGGGGCAGTTGAAGCTAAAAGCTTATCAGACATCGTCATTTCCTCCTCTTCATAAGCTCCTTCAGAACGTCATTGCTTCCATTATCACCCCACAGACTGGGGCTAGAGGAAGAATTACAGACACACAGAGATTTCTACTGTTTTGTCTGATTCAAAATGTAAAGATATGTCTGCCAGAGATCATTTTTACTGTCATGAAGGGATGCATTGGATCCAAGAGACACCTTCCCTATGCCGCCCATCTGACAGACATCTTCAAGCATTCAGAGATTTGCTTGGATGGAGAGGCCGCATCTGAAGTTAAAGCCCGAAACATATTTAATATGAATTTTGTTTCAGTGTTTTTGGGCTTAGAGGGCTCTTCTATGGTGGGGCAAGTTAAGGCCCAAAAGGTCAGGGAATCACATACTCAGGGGGAGCATTTGGAACAATTTCAAGACTTAGCCCAAACTGGTGTGCAATTAGTTTCTGAGATTGCTCAACAGGAAACACCAGCTGAACAACCAGAGTCTACTTTGCCAGCTGCACCCACCGAAGTACCTTTTTCCTTTCAAAGGCTAGTCGAGGTTGCATCTGAGGAAATCAAGTTGTCTGACGAAAGCATTCAGACTGATCTAGATGCAAATATTGCTAGTCTATTTGATTCTTTTGGGAAGACATCTGAAGAGGTAATAGTGCCTGAGGAACAGCCAGCTAAAGAGCAAGACAGTACTGATCAAGAACTTGCTGTTTTTGTTAATGAAATTTTAAGAGAAACTGTAGAGAGAAGCTTGGAAGAGGCTACCAACTTGGTTACTTCTGAAAGCCTTGAACAGGCACCTGTTGAAAGTCCTGCAGTTCAGAATCTCATGGAAGATATAGTGGATGAGTGTCAGGAGAAAGCTCCTGTCATAGAACTAGATACAGAATCTTCAAGTGAAGAAGAGGCACCTGAAGGTGTAATTCCTCAGAAAGAAACTCAAGCTGAAGAAGAAGATCAGGTCCCAGCTGAGAGTAGTCAAATGCTAGTACAAGAGGAAGCAGCTGAGAGAACTGCACCTGGCAGTGAATTTTTTGGTACACCTCTAGGTCCACCTAGACTTCTATCTGCACAGGCGCCCAACATTGAATCTGCTCGGGCGCCCAACATTGAAGAACTTCTTATAAACCTGACTCAGCAGATGCAGAAACAAGATAAGAAATTAGATGACCTGCTCACATATGTCACCCTCAACATAAATCAGATACATTCCAGGCTACTGAAGCTCGAGATATCTCTCCTCACTGAATGGAAACGATTCCTTCTCAACAAAAAGGCTTCAGATGATGCCAACAGATCCCTGATGCAAGGTTTGCAGGAGGTGTGTTCAAAGATAGCTAAAGCACTGAGTGAGTTGCAAGATGTTCATATTTCCTCCTTCAAAATGTCTACCAACATCATAGATCACTACTATGAGATCAGAACATCTTTAGAAGTTTTGAAGAAGTCTTCCAGTGCCCTAGGTCCAGGCATTCAGCAGATCTATGATAAATTGGTCGCCTTCTTAACAGAAATGACACTTCTGACTGACAGATATGAAACTGTCAATGTTCGCCAAGACGACATCATTTCTGAAGTGGCACATGTCAGAAGCTCTGTGGTGTATTGGCTAGCTGAACTGTCAAATGACCTAAAGGAATTTCAGTCTACCTTGGGTTCAGCACCTGGTCAAGCTTCTTCCAGCAGAACTCCACCTCAAGAATATACTTCTGCTTCTCCAAGGGGGAGACCACCACATGGCAGGCCGCGTGGCCCTTCTAGCAGACAAGCCATATACTTTTCTTGACAAGACAATGCTCTGTATCTTGTTGCCCATTTTGAGGCTTTCTCTCTCACACTCTTGGACTTATTAATTAAAACTCATATCATTTGCATTGTTGCATTCTTATTGTTTCATTCTTTTTGATGATGTCAAAGGGGGAGAAATCAGGCCTTTGCTAGCACGTTGAAAATGTTTAATGTTTGTTTTTCATTGAGAATGGCTATTTAGTGTTTTTCTTTCTCTGCAAAGACTCAAGACTCATAGTGTTGCCATCCATCAAAAAGGGGGAGATTGTTGAGTCTTGTTGAATCTTTACATGTTTTGATGATGACAACACTATAAGTCTTAGTGGTGTTCAAAAATATGTCTCTGTGAAAAATTAACAAAAATATTTTTCTGTGAAAGTGAATAAAGAATATTTTTCCTATGAAGAATAAACCTTCATTTCACTTCAGGTATTTTTCAGGGACTGTATTCGTGTTGGTTGGCACTTCATCTTGTTTGTGTATAACACCTCATGTTGTACTGATTGTCTTCGTGTCGTTTTCGTTTTAGTACCGTTTGTGTTTTCATTACGCCGTGTCGTCCTCTCGTACCTCGTGTTGTTTTAAAATGTGTTCTGTTTGACCTCGTGTCGTTAGCACTTAGTTGCTCATCTCGAGTCAGTCTTCTATATTTTGCTCCTGTGTCTTCGTGTCAGTTACTGAAGTTCCTCGTGTTGTTCCTCTGCTTCCACTATTTCTTCTCGTGTTGTTGAAGACATGTCTAACTCATGACTTCGTGTCATGGTTGCTAGACCTCATGAATTTGTCGCTTTGTGACTTCACCTCGTGTCAATTCTTGTGTTTCATCTTCGTGTTATTTTCAACTCGTGTCGGTTACTGTTTCATCTTCGTGTTGTTTTCAACTCGTGTCAATTCTTGTGTTTCGTCTTCGTGTTATTTTCAACTCGTGTCGGTTACTGTTTCATCTTCGTGTTGTTTTCAACTCGTGTCGGTTACTGTTTCATCTTCGTGTTATTTTCAACTCGTGTCGATTACTGTTTCGTCTTCGTGTTATTTTCAACTCGTGCCGGTTTCTATTTTTATCTTCGTGTCTTCATGTTGTTTTTGTTTTCGTGTCTCCGTGTTGTTTTTGTCTTCGTGTCTTTGTGTTGTTTTTGTATTCGTGATTTCGTGTTGCTTTTGTATTCGTAACTTCGTAGTGTTTGTTGTTACAGTGACACTTCATGTCGTTCTCGTTTTACTTCGTGCTATTTTTTCATCTGACCTTGTGTCATGCTCTCCCTATCTCGTACTGTAGTAATCTTGTCTACTTCGTGTCGTCCTTTTTCTACTTTGTGCTGTTCTTCTTCTACTTCGTGTTGTTTTCTTTCTACCTCGTGTCGTTCTCTTAGTAGTGTTCATTGTGTCACCACTGTATCTCGTGTCGTTCTCTGTTTAGTGCACCTCTTGTCGTGTCCACTTACCTCATGCAGTTCTAGTTCTTGTGGCACTCAAGGTTAATGATTCTTACCTCTTTGCAGGTCCGAGGAAGAACATTCATCGGTGTCTGGGTGCACATGATCCAATACTGAAGGAACAAATACGAAAGGGGCACGTGGTAGGAAGGTTCTGGATCAAGCGTGTGAAGCACACGCACTCTGTACCCCATCCTCCTGCTGGCTGCTGATATAAAAAGAACAAAGGCTGGTCGAGCAAGAGTGAGCATTGAAGCAAAAAGAGAATAGAGGAGCAGAGATTAAAAAGAGAAAAAAGAGCAGAAGAACAGAAGAAGAAAAATTGTGAGAGAGAGAGAGCTCGTGGAGAAGAAGGAAGAAGCTGCTTGAAGATCTGTCTTCACTGGACCGTGGATCAGATCCAGGCCAGTCAGCTCCGTTTGGAGCCACATTATGTATTTCGTTTTTCAACGTTTTGTTTGCTGAAGTTATTTTCATTTCGTGTTTTTATTTTCTTCCATTTTCATCTGGTTATCTTGTTCTTCCGATAGCCCTGTTGGGGATCGGGTTCCTCCTGTTGGTTCAGGAGAAGGGAGATCTGATCTCCGTGTTGCAAGTGATAGGTTGTCACTTGTGGGTTGCCCTCTGGTTAGAGGAAGGGAGGCTAGTCCTCCGGTTCTGGGCTTGTGGTTGCAAGTCCAGTGGTCCCTCCTGGTCTGGAGGAAGAGAGGTCTTCGACCTCTAGTTTCCAAGTGGCTGGGAGTCACTTGGGTGTCCCTCCGGTTGGGAGGAAGAGGGGAGGCTGTTCCCCTGGTCAAGCTGTGTGGCAGCAACTGTTTGCAGACTGAGTCTGCTTGGTTCTAGCGTTTGCTAGTGAAGCCTCACTCCGGTTGGGAGTGAGGGGTGGATGTAGGTCTGAAGGACCGAACCACCTAAAAAATCTTTTGAGCAGTGGCTTGATTGTCTGATTTGTTTCCGCTAGATGCTTGAATAGGCGCGCTCCATGTGTTTGTATTTGAGTTGAATCGAATTAGTTCTATTCTGTGTCTTTATCTAGCACCCTAATTTTAATTTGGCCATTATTCGTAGAAGGATTCATTCACCCCCCCTCTGTATCCGAGCCAAGCACCCTAACACACACTCCTCAGACCAGACGAAAGGCACATCCTTCCGTGTGAGCCTAGCCATCGGGGCCGCGATGCGAGAAAAATCCTGGATAAACCGGCGATAATAACTCGCCAGCCCCAAGAAACTCTGGATCTCTGTCACCGACCTCGGCCTTGGCCACTGCATTACTGCCTCGACCTTGGCGGGGTCCACGGAAATACCATCACCAGAAATCACGTGCCCCAGAAAGTGCACCTCGTCGAGCCAAAACTCGCACTTGCTGAGCTTCACATACAACTGGTGATCTCGCAACGTCTGTAGCACCACACCCAAATGGTACGCGTGCTCCTCAGCAGACTGCGAATAAACAAGGATGTCATCCACGAAGATGACCACGAACTGGTCCAAATATGGATGAAACACCCTCTGCATCAAGTCCATGAAGGCTGCAGGGGCATTGGTGAGCCCAAACGGCATCACCAAAAACTCATAATGCCCGTACCTCGTACTGAATGCAGTCTTCTCCACATCGGACTCGCGAATTCTCAACTGATAGTAACCGGACCGCAAATCAATCCGCGAGAACACTCGCGCAGACTGAAGCTGGTCGAACAAATCGTCGATCCGTGGCAACGGATACTTGTTCTTAATGGTCACTTCATTCAGCTGCCGATAGTTAATACACAGCCGCAGACTACCGTCCTTCTTCTTCACAAACAACACGGGCGCACCCCAAGGGGAAAAGCTAGGACGAATGTACCCCTTGGATAGCAATTCCTGCAACTGCGCCCTCAACTCCCTCAACTCAGTGGGGGCCATACGGTAGGGAGCCTTCGCCAAAGGTCCCGTACCAGGCACAACCTCGATCACGAAATCGATCTCCCGCTGGGGAGGTAACCCAGGCAACTCCACGGAAAAAACGTCAGGAAACTCGCACACCACCGGAATGTCCTTGACATCCAGCTCCATCCGGTCAGACATAACCACGGACGTGAGAAAACCCTAACAACCTGAACCAAGCAATCGACGGGCTCGAATAGTAGAGATAAGGAATCGAGAAGAGGTGGAACGGATACCTTGGAAATAGAAGGTCCGCTTGCTCGGATGCTAGAAGTAGACCCTCTTCATTCCACAATCCACCACCGCTCCATGAGTCTCGAGCCAATCCATGCCTAAAATCACATCATAATCCCGAAACTGCAACGCATACAACCTGCCTGGCATACTCCGTCCATCGATCCAAATCGGAACCTGATCGAAGCAATACGGACTGATCATGAAATCACCCGAAGGCAACACCACTGCCAAATCACAGGACAACTGGGTCACTTGCTCCTCGATGCTCAGCGCGAAATCCTCCGAAATAAACGAATGAGACGCGCCAGAATCAAACAAAACCCGAGCCGCACAACCCAAAATCTGAACGGTACCTTCGACGAGCTGCGACGCCACTGCCTCTGCTGCTGGGGAACCTGCTGCTGCGGCGGCCTCTGAGGATAGTCACGCGCCATGTGCCCTGGCTGGTCACACCGAAAACAGATAATCGACGCCGTGCACTGCCTGCCTGGGTGGAACCCACTACACCGTGGACATGGTCCTCGCGACCCACCCACTGATCCGTGACGCTGAAAAGGAATCGACTGCTGTACACTGGCCGATGAAGCCTGCCCCTAATCCTTGTGCTTCTTACAGAAACCCTTCTTCAAGAACTTCTTGACCTTCGAGCCAAAAGACGTAGATCATGTTACCGATGCTACCGAAGCCGGCACTCCCGAACCACCCGACGCATGCTGGAAGGAACCCTGCTGCTGGGTAGCCGACGGCTGGCTACGACCTGACACAGACTACCCCTGGCTGATCGGTCCTCGAGTCCTCAGCATATCCATCTCCAAGGAAGCCGCAACACGAGACGCTGTCTCTAGATCAGTGGCCCCGTTCGCAATCAGATGGTGACTCAGCTCCTGCCTCAAGCCCTGAACAAACTGCGTGGTCTTCACCCTCTCATGCTCCATGATGTGAGGTGCATACCGACCCAGCTCGACAAATCGGGCCCTGTACTGCAACACAGACATGTCACCCTGCACCAGCTCCAGAAACTCCCGCATCCGCTGTGTAGCAACATAATCTGGATAGTACGTATGCTCGAAAGCACTAACGAAGTCGTCCCACTCGACCTGCTCAAGTGGACGAAGCTGAAAGGACGTCTTCCACTCGGAAGACCACCACTTCCGAGCCGTACCCTGCAACTGGTTGTAGGCCAACACCACTCTGTCCTCGGCAGCACTCTTCACAGAATTGAACACCCGCTCCATCTCATCAAGCCAATCACGAGCCGCATCAGGGTCTGCCTGGCCGCTGAAGTAAGGTTGATGGAACTGCAAGAAGTCCCTCACTACTCGGCCTGGCCCACCCCTAGCTGACGAGCCCTCACCAGCCTCTCCACCGAACTGCTGAGACATAAGCTGATACATGCCACAGAAGAAATCCTCGGCCCCCGGAACTCTCGCGGTATCCGCGGCCTCGGTAGCTCCTGGTGGCGCTCTGCTATGCTCCTCCTGGTCCCTCTGGACCCCCTACTGGATCTCCTGACTGTAGACACGCCAAGATTGACGCTTTGTTGATCAAATCTCATGTCACTATGATAATACCCCAAAGTGAACTTCAATATTTCTATAATATAAAGTTTTTCTATTTTTTGTGTGTTTTTGTGATTTATTCTTGCATTTTTGGTGATTAACGACTTCATTGGGGGCGTTATTTAAGTAACGGCCTTGCTTGAGGCGTGTTTTTAAGAAAGGATGACTTGTGGTCTGGGCGTCAATTCCTGGTGTTATGCGAGTCCCACTACGATTTGAAAATCAAAGATTAACACCCTTCCTCAGGGCGTGTTTTTAATCAACGCCTCTTCCTCAGGCGTCTTTCACTTTTTTTCAAATAAAGGGGGTTTTATTACCAAAATTGAATCCAGGAAGTGACGCCCTGATCCTGGTCGTGTTTTGATTTAACGCCCTTGCGGCAGGTCGTCAATTGTTGAATTGACGCCCTTGAGTAGGTCGTGTCTCACCCTTTCGTGTCCTGTTTAAACTCATCTTTCCTGAAGAGTTCCCTGCCTTTCTTGGTCACCTTGCCTGATCTGGGAACTAGAGTCCTTGCCATTGATGATCACTGCCTATTCTTATCTTCCCAAATCTGTGTCTATCTATGATCGAAACCCTATAAAAGAGTTCCCTAGTCAATCTCACGCGAGGTTAGAAAGAGAGAGAGCCGTTGTTGTTGTCACAGAGGTTATTGTGCGAGGTTAGAAGTAGGGCTGTTGTCACAGAGGTTACGGTGTTGCTGGAGCCATTAATCACGAATCAGAGAAAGAGCAGAGAGCAGTTTTCTTTTGCGTAGAGAAGAGTTTCTACCCTCTTCATCCGTGTGATCTCTTCATCATCTTCCTTCTGCTTCCTGCTACTCTGGTGGTTCTCCCCTTTACTGTTTACTGGAACAGCAGGGGTTCCCTCTCCCTTGTGTGTTTGTCTTCATCGTATCATCATCGATCATCATACTTTTCTTCTTTTGCATTAGTATGCATATCTTCCTCCTCTCCCTAATTCTCTAGGGTTTTAAAACCAAACAAAAAGGTGCGCATGCTATATTCTTATTTCATCATCATACTATTTCTTTGGATTGATACTACACTCACGTTTGGCTGATCTCCTTCTCTTTTACTTGTTTGTTCTTTGTTTCAGGGTAATCAACAAGGAAAACCCCCTTCATCGGCCGGCCGATAGAAGGTGGAGGAAGGAATCCACATCCATCCCGCATCCTATTATCACCAGGTATTCGCGATCATCTTTTCTTCTTATTGAGGTAACCCCTCTGGCGATCACACTCCTTAGTAGCACCACGCGCTCTTTTACTCCCTTTTTCATTATTCTTCTTATTATTCTTCATATTCTTATTATTATTCTTATTTTTTTTAAGAGTGGATTTTCCATGATTCACAAATTGGCGATCACGGCGGGACTTCCACTATTTTTCTTTTGATTACCATCTCCTTTTGGCACCCACGTGTGCCCTTTCCCCTTTGGCACCCACGCGTGCCCTTTCCCTTTGGTACCCACGGTACCCCTCCTTTGTGCCCCACGGGCACCCTCCACTGTGCACACTGCACACTCCCTGGGATCAGCCAGCTTGTGATTAATCTGTTGCTATTTTTGAATTAATGCCTTTCACAAAGGCGCCTTTTTATTTAACGCCTTCATCCAGGGTGTCTGTTTCCTGTTTAATGTCTTCCACGAAGGCGTCTTTCATCATATCTGCTGCTTCTGTGAATTTGCGCCCTCCTCTCGGGCGTCTTCTTATTTGGCCGCGCCTCACACCAAGGCGCATTTTTCTTCGATCGTGCGCACCACTTATATTTGACGCCCTCTGTCAGAGGCGTCTTTATCATATTTAGCGCCTCACATCAAGGCGCGTTTTTGCATTGCCTGTGAGCCCCTTGCAGCGTTTCACGACAGCCACGCTGTCGTCTCTTTTGTTAGTAGCGACTGCCTCCAGGTCGCCTCTTTCCTGTGTGTTTACAGAGCCTTACTATTTCTATCTATTCATGTTGCATTCATACTTACATTGAGTATTTGATTATATTGCTGTGATTGGCTTATCTTATACTGCATTTTTGTGGCATTTGGTTGAGAGACCTCCTCTCTCTACACTAGGATTTCACACACCTCTCTTGGAATCGGGACAACCCTCCATTGAGCATTCCGTCTCTTTGGACCGGAAATCCCTTTTCCAAGACCTCCGTAAGTCCCCGCACCCGTGGATTCCCTCACGGACGCTGGGTTGGTTGTACCCTTGAAGTATCCGGAGTTTAGAGAACCTATCGCTGGTGAGAAAAGAGAAAGAACCTAGTTGACACGGAGGCTACACTTGGATCCAAACTAGGTTTCACTTTGCAAAAGGGAGTGAATTTTTCTGCAATTTAACTCATTCTAATCTCAAACATAACACTAAAATCTTGCATTCATCTCAACTTGATTGCATAAATTCGGTTGGGTTGATTTGCTTAAGCTTGTTTCGATTGGGTGATTGATTGTGTGATAATTCCTTCATAAAGCTTTCTCTCTTTTTAAGCATGCAACTCCGTTCAGGTAAGATTATCAACATGGCAAGCTACGGATATTCCTATGATGATGTGGAAGAGAATGTTTTTGGTCAATCCTATGAGGTTCCCCAAGATTCTATCTATCATGAGGGGAATTACCCTCCTCCTCATTCTCATTATCCTCAAGTTCATGTGGTTGATACCACTACTCAAGAGGTTGTGCCCTCTTCTCAGGCTTTACCCCCCAACACTTCGGGGAACCCCTCCCCATCTTTCAATGTTACCGATTTGATTAATGCCCTATCTCAATTAGATGACTCACAGCGGCAGGCAGTTCAGGCCGCTTTGAAAGGGAAGTCTGTTCCCTCTTCATCCTCCAATCCCCCTCCGGCCGAGAGTGGTCATCACCTCACTAATGACCAAGCGGTCTTGCACAAACCCCCCTCTTGTCCACTGACACCTGGTGCGGCCATGCCGGCCCAACAGGCGTGCTACTCAGCGGCTAGGCCCCAATTCTTTCAACCTCCCCAAATTCTAAGGACGCCTATGCCAAATACCTTCATTCCAAATTCGGCCCCGGTCGAGTCAGACACTAATGCTTTGCTCCTTCAGAAATTGGCTATCATGGAAGAAAAACTCAACAAGGTTACTGCTGCCAAGAATGCCCCAGAAATCTCTCTTCCTACATTGCCAGTTTTTCACTTACCACCTTCTGAGATGCCAAACTTTCGGCAATACAATGGAACTGGTAATCCCTTTATTCATCTGAAGGATTTTATGTACGAAATGTCCTTTTGGCAGGGCAACAAAGCCTCATTGGCTTATTTGTTTAGAAGATCTTTAGAGGGGCCAGCCCTCGAGTGGTTCTATTCCTTGGATCCGGTAGATGCTAGTGATTTCGATGTGGTTCAGAAGAAATTCTTGCAGAAATATAGGGACCGGGTTGGACCCTCCCTTTCAGTTACAGATTTGGTTGCACAGAAAATGAAGCCCGAGGAGGACTTCATCATATTTGCTGATAGATGGCGGTCAATGGCCGAGAAGTTGAAAGATACCTTATCAGAACTGGAACAGGTTAAGATGATTATATCCAATGTAACCCCTCAGTTTCGGCATATACTGGCTATGAACAGATTGACCACCATGGAGGAGCTTTATGAAAGAGCTCGTTATATTCAGACCCAAATGAAAGATTCGCCCATCATGGGCATGTTTGAGCCAAAACCAAAGTTGGTTAAAAAGAATACAAATGTCAACAATAGCGGGCCCACGACTGAGGGCACCATCATCAATGAGCAGGTTGGCGCGGTCGGCAACCCCACACCTTTTCGCCAATCTAACCCACGACCTCCGCCACCTCCATCACAAGGCACCCTCTTTAGTTCACCCCCACAACACCAATTTACTCCTCAACCTTCCTTTGCTCCACCATAAAACCAAGTGCCCCGCGCTGACCCTCCAGCTCCGCAACAATACAACCAAGTACCGCCACCCACTAATTATGGACCGCAACAACAACAGCAAAGGAGACCACATGGCCCCAAAAGGGCCCATTATCCGCCATTGCCAGAAAGTCTCTCGGATATTTTCAATGCCTTAATGGCCGCCAACTTGCTTATGCTACCAAAGGAAAGGGCAGTGTGGCCCGCTAATGTTGACACGTCCCACTACTGTGTCTTCCACCGCTCCCCTGGTCATAATATTGATCGTTGCTTCCACTTCAAGGACTACATTTATGATTTGAATGACCAGGGTGGCATTAATTGGGATGAGATGAGGTAGTTTATCGCCACTATGAAAGAAAGAAGGCCTCCTCGGCTACAGCAGGCTCAGCAGCCACAGCAACCAGCTCCACAAGTACAACAGCAAGCTCTGGCACCTCAGCAAGATATGGGGATTGTCCACAATCCACTGCCAGAGCACCCGCCAAATCAGCACGTGAACCCTGTCACGTCTCTCCGCGAGGTGGAGAGAGGACAGGGATGGCATGAAGAAAACGCCTCTGTCAGGGCATTTAATCATAATCCAAATCAACCTCCACGCCTCTTGCGCACGCTTCCTTCTTCTTCTACTCCCCAATTGAGCCGAGCTCTTCTATGCCCCGTTAATCCACCTGCTCCCACAAATTCTCCATCCTTGCCAACCCGATCTCTCCTTACCCGCTTACCGCCTCTGCAGCAAACCCCGCCACCCACTACTAACCCTTCACCCTCGCCGTCTAGACTACTCCTTATCCGCCCGTCACCAACGCCCGCTACACCCACCACCACTACTCCTTCACCGGTAAGGATCCCCCCACCATCAGCTCCCCCATCTTTTATACCCAGATCTCTTCTCATTCCGTCCACTAACCCTTCCCACACTCGGGCACCCCTTCCTACTCGTACGCCTCCTGCGAGGGCTCCCTCATTGGATTCCTCTCCATGAACACCCCCTACGGGCGTTCCTTCTTTAAACACCCCTCCACCACTTCTTAACGCCAATACACCCTCTTCTTCTTCCAACCCTCCTCCTTTACTTGCCCCGACAGAGGCTCGGCAGAACATGGCACCGCTCCGCAGTGGACGGATGTTCTTGCACATCTTTCCCCAAAGAGAGCAAGAGCCCGTGCAGGGGCCTAATGAACAAGAACAGGATCAAGAGTCTGTGCCCGGCACTCAGTATGATTTGTTAAAGCATCTTGACCGAACTCCAGGAAGAATTTCCATTTTAGAACTGATCAAGAGGTCAGTCACTCACCAATTAGCTTTGAAGGAATATTTGCAGAAGGTCATGGTCAACGAGGACATTCCGGTCGAGCAGATAACCACAGTATTAACGCCCGCTAGCAGTCAGCTGGCGATTACTTTTCATGAGCATGAACTGGCACCACTCTCAGCAAGGAAATATGCTCTATGTATCACGGTTGATATTAATAAGGTGGCGGTGAAACAATGTCTAGTGGACACTGGGGCATCTATCAATGTATTGCCACCGAGCACTTTGAAGATGTGCGGCATTCCTGAAAACCTGATTCGGCCATCTACCATAACAATCACAGCATATGACAATACCAAGAAGCCTCCTCTAGGCATGATCACATTAAAGGTTAGTTTGGGTCCAGCCGCAATCACGATCGATTTCCACATTTTGGACATGGATCCAACATTCAATGGCATTCTGGGCCGCCCCTACATTCAACAGCTCGATGCAGTGCCCTCCACAAATCATCAATGCCTTAAGTTTCCACACAAGGGCCGCATTATCAAAGTTACCAGTATGCCAATTCTGCCAGAGGAAGATATACACTTGGCTTCATCAGTTCCTTCTATTTGGCCTGCCAACAAGCCGTTGCTATCAATGCTAGACCTCCCTCACCCACGGCCAATGTCGCCCGAGACTGTCACGACAGTTGCTATGACACCCTTGCCTTCCAAGGGGAGGAAGAAGAAAAGCATGATAAACACCCCTGGCTGGAAAATTCTAATGAAAATGGGGTATCAAAACGGCAAAGGACTGGGTACCAGTTGTCAAGGCAGGACTAGGCCCATTAAGCCTCAGAAATTGATTACACGAGGCGGCCTGGGCTATAAAGGCCCGGGCAAAAATAAAGATGAACCATGGGCAGTTATGACATCCACCTTGAAGACAGATCGCCAGCCGCTTACTTGGACATTGAAGACACATTTTATTAAAGGTGGCGTCCAAAATAATGAGTAGACTACAATAATCACCTCCATTCTAGACTGTCAAGATGTTCATGCGAGACAGTTTGCTCGCCATATTGCACCATTGGCCACTTATAAAGCCATGGAATCTCTAAGGCCCGATAAGAGAAGGAAAATGGATGATCCAGAGTATGACTGGTATAGATGGTTTGATATGAATGATATTACTATTGCCTTGAGCCGTCTCTTTATGCCGACTGATCCGGAATGGCCGCCACTAATACATGAATTGATTGAAAAGCCGACTGTGATTACAGATAAGAGGTAGTTGCTGAGTGATTATACGGACACTGGAGAGCCAGATGTTCCGTATGAAGAAGGATTTACAATAGACAGGCTGTGGGCCGGCCTTTTCTCTCTCACTTTCATGCATTCGTCTCTTCTAGCTTCCCTACATTCTCAATTGTTCTCTCGTGTGCCGAGACCGCCGCCAATTATGGTCAGCTTTTCTCTAGATTCACTACATATTTCTCTCCCGATTCCTCCCTTGCTCCTCGAGCAATTCTCCAAACTCTCCATCACACCCCCGCGCGAGTAATCGCTGATTCAATCTTTCTCCAAGCTTTCAATCTCCACTCCTCCTGCTATTCTCCCTTCACATTGCTTTCTTCTAGAAAAAGAAAATAAAAATGAAAATAAAGATAACAACGAAAAAAAACGTCAAAATTCCAACTCTTCAATCCTCCATCTCCGTTGAGGAGACTTCTTATCTCTTTTCCGAGTGTGTCCCGACCCAGGGGCCACTCTTCCATGACTCATTGATAAATCTTTTCTCCCCCTCTGGTGAGGGGTCTCCTTCTGTATCACCTCCTGTATCCACTTTTTCACCTCCTTCCTTCAATCAAGCTAGTTGCTCTTCCTCCTCCAATAATAAAATTCATGGGGTAGATTTTCATAAGAAATCCAAGGGTAAGCAGATTCCACGTAGATTTTTGTTGGAGTTAGCCAGAAGATGCCAGGCTTGCTTAGCTTTTCTTGAATTTGTAGAGAATCCGGTCATCCTGCCAGAGTTGGAATATGAGGGTACTGATGTTTCTTATGAGGGTTTTGGTGTCTATGAAATCATGAATGATGAAGACCCTATTGAAGAGGGGGATGAAAGCTATAAAGAATATGAGGACGAGGCTGATGCCTTTGCCAGTGGCATGAGAAGATTTGATGAACCATCAGCCTCAGTAGAAGAGCCTACCAAAGAAATAAATTTGGGTACCAAGGAAGACCCTAGGATTGTCCTCATCAGCAAGAATTTGCCGCCTTCCGAAGAGGAGGCGCTTATTTTGTTACTTCAAGAATACAAGGACACGTTTGCGTGGAGTTATGAGGATATGCCTGGATTAGACCCTGCGCTCGTTGAACATCGGCTTACACTTAAGCCAGGATCTGTCCCGATCAAACAACGGTTGAGACGTTTCCACCCTAACATGGCTTTAAAGATGAAAGAAGAGGTCGACAAGCTTCATAAGGCTAGATTTGTTAGAGTTGTCCTCTATCCTAACTGGGTGGCTAACATCGTCCCAGTCATGAAGAAAGATGGAAAAGTTCAGATTTGTATAGACTTTCGGGACCTCAACCGTGCGTGTCCTAAAGATGACTTCCCCCTCCCTCATATCGATGTTTTGATTGATAATACGGCAGGATTTGAGACTCTCTCCTTCATGGATGGGTTTTCCTGTTACAATCAGATTCGCCTGGCTGAAGAAGATCAAGAGAAGACATCATTTACTACACCATGGGGGACTTATTGCTATGTGGTCATGTCTTTTGGGCTTAAGAATGCTGGAGCCACCTATCAGAGGGCTATGATGGCAATTTTTCATGACATGATTCATATTTATATCGAGGTGTATGTGGATGACCTGGTAGTAAAATCAAGGATAAGGATTGAGCATCCTGGGGTTCTAGCTAAAGTCTTGCAGAGATCACGAGAATATCAATTGAAAATGAACCCCAAAAAGTGTGTATTTGGCGTTTCATCAGGGAAGTTGCTTGGATTTATTGTCAGCCAAAGAGGAATTGAAGTTGATCCCAATAAGGCGAAGGCCATCAGAGACATGCCTCCTCCCAAGAATTTGAAGGAAGTTCGAGGATTAATCGGGAGGTTGCAATTTATCTACCGCTTTGTCTCCCAACATTCACAAAGATGCAGGCCGTTTTACGAGCTTACTAAGCCGGGGGTCAAGTTCAATTGGGATGACAAGTGTCAGGCAGCCTTTGACGGATTGAAGGATTATTTGGCCAATCCTCCTGTCCTGAGGCCGCCGATTCCAGGCAAACCACTTATCCTCTATGTTTCTGGCTTGGATGACTCCGTAGGTGCTATCTTAGCTCAAGTGGATGAAGAAGGTAAAGAGAGGGCAGCATACTACTTGTCTAAACTTCTCAACCCTTGTGAGCAGAGGTACTCAGCCATGGAGAAGACTTGCGCTACTTTAGTATGGGTAGTTCAGAAGTTAAAACACTATTTCTTAGCTCACGAGGTTCACCTCATTGCTCGCATGAATCCGATTAAATTCCTTCTTGAAAAATCTGTTCTTACTGATCGATTGGCACGCTGGCAAAGTTTCCTTTCACAGTTCGATATCACTTACATTCAACAGAAAGTAATCAAAGGCTACGCCATTGTCGAACATCTTGCTCACCACCCTCTCCCTCAATTTGATCCTGTCAATTCGGAGTTTCCAGATGAAGAACTAATGTCCATCAATCAACCCCACGATCCTATGTGGACGTTACATTTTGATGGAGCTCTAAACTCCCAAGGAAGAGGGATCGGCATGATTTTTTTAACGCCAGAAGGGGTCACCATCCCATTTGCTGCTCAGCTCACTTTCCCTGTCACAAACAATATAGCTGAGTATGAGGCTCTTTTGGCCGGTCTTCAAATCGCTCATAGATATGGTGTTACCCAATTACGAATTGTTGGTGATAGTCAGCTCATTCTATTCCAGGTGCTTGTCAAATTCCGCACTATCAATCCTAAGCTCAAGCCCTACCAGGAACTTGCTTCAGCCTATGCCAAACTCTTTACCAAATTGATCTTCATCCATGTCCCTCGAAGCCAGAACATCCTAGCTGACGCTCTTGCCTCTTTGGCCTCTGCTCTAGTCTTCCCTCCAGAGCGTGATTTTCATGTTCCTCTCATTCATCAGCGTGACACTCCAGCTATTAAGGATCGTGCATTCCTCGACGTTAGGGATAAGGTGCTCGAGAAGGTCAGGCGGAGTGAAGCTCTTAAAGGCAAAGAGGTCATGTTGTTGGATTGGGAAGAAGAATTAGCTGATGAAGAGAAACCTTGGTATTATGAGATTGCCAGGTATTGCAATGATCAATCCTATCTTGAGGAGGCCACAGCAGAAGAGAAGAAAGCAATTAGAAGAGTGGCTCAACGTTATGTTTTGGTTGGAGGTGTGCTCTATAGGAGAGGGCTCACGGGTGTTTTGTTAAGATGCCTCGACGATGATGAATCTTGGAAGGTAGTGGAAAAGGTGCATTCAGGAGTGTGTGGTGGTCATGTGAACAGCCAGATGCTAGCTAAGAAGATCCTTAGGCTAGGTTTCTATTGGCCAACTCTAGAAGAGGATTATTCCATCTATGTTCGAAGGTGTGTTAAGTGCCAACTGCACGCCGACAAAATTCATTCTCCTGCTTCTTCACTCCATCCTATGTCCTCCCCATGGCCTTTTTCCATGTGGGCTTTTGATATCATTGGACCTCTTGGTGATTCGAACCTCCTGACCAAGCAAAAGTCGTTCATCCTGACGGCAACGGAATACTTCACCAAGTGGGCGGAAGCGGAAGCATTTGTGGAGATCAAAGCATCAACTGTCTGCAAGTTCATAATGAAGAACATCATCGCGAGGTTCGGCATCCCGAGTACCATCGTCACCGACAATGGGCCTCAATTCATCTCTCAAGAGCTTAAGGATCTCTGCAACAGGTATAACGTTGCATTGCATCATTTTTCTCCCTATTATCCACAAGGTAATGGCCAAGCAGAGGCCACTAATAAAACTTTGATCAAAATTGTTAAAAAGATGTGTGAGGCTAATAAATTTTCAGATTGGCCAGACAAGCTAGTTGAAGCTCTCTGGGCCTATCGCACTTCCATTCGTACCCCTACTGGGCAAACCCCTTTCGCCCTTACTTATGGAATGGAGGCGGTAGTCCCTTATGAGATTCTCATTCCATCTCTGCGAGTACAATTGGACAAGGAACTCTCTATTGATGAGCGTCGTGATTCACTCCTTGCCCATTTGGAACTCCTAAATGAGAAGCGTCTGGTCGCCGCTGAGCATGCGCGCGTTTATCAAAACAGGCTGTCACGTTTTTATCAAAAGAAAGTAGTCGAGAGAAAATTCAAAGTCGGTGAGATGGTAATCAAGACAATCTTTGTAAAACCTGGTGGGCCCCGTTCAAAACTCCAACCAAACTGGGAAGGACCGTTTGTTATAAAAGATGTTTATCCTGGCAATGCTTATAAACTGATTAATGCTGAAGGACAAGAGCTAACTCACCCTTGGAATGGTCTGTACCTTAAGAAATACTACCCCTAATCCAAAATCCAAAAAAAAAATAGAATTTTCCAAAATCCAAAAAAAATATATAATTTCCAAAATCCAAAAAATATATATATTGAAAAGGGTTGCCGTGGCACACAAGGGCTCAAGGTCTGAAAGGTCAAAATTCAGAATTCATTCATCAGTCTTGTTAAACTCAAAATGGGGTCGACAACCGCACACATTACACACTTAAACCTTGAACTCAAGTGGTGCAAAATCCGATGGGAAGTCAAAAACCTGACTAAAGGTGAAGACGATGCCCATTCTTTTTCTCTTCGGCCCATAAGGGAGGAAAGGAAGTCTCGGGGTAGATCCACCAAACCTATCCGCCGCCCTAGTAGGTGGAAGTCAGGGCCCAAAAGGGAATAAATGCCACAAAAGCCCACGTACAATTAGGTTTATTTTTCAGCAATGCAAATCAGTTCCAAAGTGAAAGTCAAATCATGAAAAGAAAAGCATGTCAAGAGGGCAAAGTCCCCGCAAGGAAAACCTTGGGCGTATGCATGCAATAAAAGAGGTAAAAGGCAACAAAGTTTCCCTACGCCGAAGACCGAACCCCAACAGGCATAGGGTAAGGGGAAGTGGTTTTATCTAGAGCTTCTCAGAATCTCTTATGGGCTTCCTTATATCTTCGTTTTCTTTGTGGTAAGTCATAAACCAGCAGAATGGTCAAGGCTGACCAAGGAGATTGCACCATGCAAAATCTCGGGTATAAGTTAACTATTATCACGTCACCCCCCTTTTTGATTAATCAAGAAAGACCAATGAATCTTAAATGGTGACCGTGTAGGATTAAGAGCCCGAGTGGCTTTGTCAACCCAAAGAAAAAGAATTAACGCCTTTGCTTAAGGTGCTTTTTATTGAATTCACGCCTTCCTTAAGGTCGTCTCTTTTAAAATAACGCCCACATATATGGTCGTCTTTTCAACAAAATTCAAAAACGTTTTTCAAATTCACGCCGTTACCTAGGGCGTCTTTTGTTTGAATAACGACCTAATCTAAGGCGCGTCTTTTGAAAATAGAAGAAAAAACATATAAATATAAAAGGAAAATAAAAGAAAAGAAGAAATGGGGTTTATTCTTCATGTGCATGCTTGCATTATTGCATAGGGCATCTTGATTATTGTTTGCATATGTGTGCTTGCGTGTTGCATCTCCTTTATTGGTTATTTCATTTGCCTTACTTGATTAAAGGCTTGGCCCCTTGACCCGCTATCCAGGTCAAAAGAAAAGGCACCCCTTGCTTATTAAGCAAGAGGCCAAGTCGAACAGATGAATTAACCTGTTTATTCAAGTGTGAACCACAGCTACAACTACAGGGCAAAGTAAAGCGAACACAAAGAACGTGAAAAGAAGCAAAGTACACAACCACAAAAGTACACAACTACACAAGTACTCAGGTAACAAAGAAAATGCCAATCTTATATATATACATCATGAATATCCGAGTACAGGTGTGAGGGTGGAGGAGTACA
The DNA here is from genome assembly GCA_022559845.1 of Amorphophallus konjac. NCBI lineage: Eukaryota > Viridiplantae > Streptophyta > Magnoliopsida > Alismatales > Araceae > Amorphophallus > Amorphophallus konjac. The sequence continues at coordinate 397,931,760 of CM040118.1, forward strand.
AGTAAGTCTCTCAGCTCTCGCCTCCACCCTCCTCTCTCTTACTCTCTACCTCGTCCTCGCCGTCCCGAGGAGGCGCTGGTGGAGGGGGCATGGGCCCCCGTGAAGAAGCTGGAACTATAGCCTGGCCCCCTACCTCGCTCCTCTCTCGAAGAGAAGAACCCGCAACAAAAGTGGAGCTAGTGAAGGAGTACCCCGCAGCACGCACTCTCTCGCGCCCTCGCTGGAGACGCTCCTCAGACACTCGTAGCCGCTCTTGAGAAAGGATCAGCTGCGTCCTCAGGTGCTCCTCTTGCTCTCGAGCGTGCTCTCTCCGCTCCAGCTAAAGAGCAACCCGTAGCTCTGCCACGTCCTGAGGCAGCTCCTCCCGTCGCCTCAGGGACCGCTCCAACTCTGTAATCTGCTGCTCGCGGATCGCCAGCTCTGTCCCGGCCAGGGCAGCCTGGGTACGTGCCGCCTGTAACTGTCTGGTCTGCAAACAGGTAAACAAATCATCAGTTCCATTGTGCAATAATTCATGAAATAAGCAATGCATGACGAAAAGTAAAAACTCACCTGGGCAGCCATCGCCTGCTGTCCCTCGCAGATGCAAGTGAGAGCGGCTCGAAGCTCCTCAGTCTGGAAAATGAATTTCATCAGTACACAATGCAATATATAATCAACAATTGAATGAATTTTGAGTTTTGGATTTTACCCGTGAGGTGAGGTCGCGCTCTGCAGCCTCGGCCCGTGTGACCGCTCCCGCTAGCTGCTCTGCTAGTGCGGTCACCTCTGCACTGGGTCCCCTCGAGCTGGAGGCTTCCCCTGTATCTCTCCCTACGGCTCCCTGCTGGGCACGCTGCATTCATTGAAATCGTCAGTGGCTAATCATCAATAATTCAACAAAAATTCATTTGCATATAGAAATAATGTAAACACTCACCAGGGTCTCTAGGTCGGCCCGTGTGGCAGCTAGCTAGTCCTCCAGGCTGTGTAGATGGGCCTGTGCATCCATCGCCGCTATGTCCCGTGCATCCTGCATTCATTACATATTAGTCACATGATAGATACATAAGCATTTGCATTTAATTTAGAAATAATTGCATTCATACGTACCCCTAAGACCCTCATTTGGGGTCGGCCGGCATATACCTCCCAGTAGCGCCGGAGGTACTCGGAGCTGTCAGTCACCCGCGAGGTGACTCGGGTCCCGCCTCGCCGCCAGTCGGCGTACTGGTCCTCGAACCGCACCCTCCAGTCGATCGCCTTCGTGCGACCGCGTGTCTTCTTCCCGATCCCTCGCGGCTCCCCTACCTCTATCCACTCCTAGTGTAGGCCCAGGGTCCTCATCACCAGTCTGAGCCGTAACGGCTCGATCTCGCTTAAACAGTGTACCCACAGCTCATGCTCAAAGCGAGGTCGCCCTACTACGACCCATGGCTGGCCCTCGTCGGTCATCCCCTCGTAAGGCCTCCATCGCACCTGCATCCATAAACATGCACGTCATCAACATCATTCTATCATCATCATAATAAATTCAAATAAACATAAAAAAAATGCATAACATTCATGCATACCAGCGAGGGAGGGAAGTCTCGGAACTCTCTCCGTAGCACCCTCACCTTCTGGCCGTGGGTCAGCACGCCCCATGGGCATGTATAGGTGGCTCCAAACCTGCATCCATGCATTGCATTAGTGAGGCATTCACATGCATAAAAAAAAAGAAAATGAAAAAGAGAAAGAAGATAAAATAAAAAATAAAGTGTGTACCTGAAGAAAAGGTGAGAAGCCACTGACGGTCGTCTCTCGTCCTGTCCCCGTGGATAGGTCGGCTAGTAGGTGCGCCAGCAGTGCCGCTCCCCAGGCGTATCTGCCGACTCCCTCTATGTCCTCGAGGATCCCTAGGAATCGGCAGTTGATGGCGTCGCCCTTCGTGCCGAGCAATAGCCTCCCGAGCAGCAGCAGTAGGAACCTCCTCAAGTCTCGGTCTGCTCTCTCCCTGTCGGCTGGGTCCTGGCAATAGACTGCCCTAGCCCCATCGATCAATCTCTGTGAGAACTGCTCTAAGGACTCCCCTGATCTATGCCTAGCATCCCCTAAGCCCATCACTGTAGTTAGGTCGGTGCGGAAGATAGTCCGACACTCGCCAGGTGTCTCGTAGACCATCTCTAGCCCTAGCAGCCTCTGGGCAAGCTCTGTATAGTCTGGTAAGGTGATCCCGCTCACTGCCTCCCCGTCTACCCTCAGTCCCGTGATCCTAGCCACATCCTCTAGGGTAGGAACCATATGCCCCCAAGGCATCAGGAATGCCCGGCTAGTCCTATCCCATCTCTCCCTCAGAACCTGGATAAGTGGTAGGTCGGGTCTAACTGGCTCTATGGATAGGAAGGCCCCGAACCCCATAGCATCTACCCTGGCTCTCTGGAACTCGGGGAGGCCGTAATATGCTGCTCGGACCATGACCCAGGAGATCCGTGTCCTCATCAACCCCTGCACGCATAAAGAAAGAAATTTTGGTTTAATTGTTCAATTATTCTTGTTGAAATTCACTTAATTGCCTTGGTTGAGATTTTGATGTTTGATTTAATTTACGACCACCCCCAGGTCATGATTTGTTTAATTAGCGCCCCTGAGGAGGGCGTGGTTTCTAAGTGAGCTTTGAATTAACAACCTACCCTAGGTCGTTGTTTATCTAAGAGACGCCCCGGTGGGAGGCGTGGTTTTGAGGTTAATTTCTAAATTCCTAAAAGGTTTTCCAATTGACGCCCGTCCCAGGGTCGTCATTTGATTAAGTAACACCTCTTAATAGGACGTTTTTCTTAAATGGGTTTTGGGTTTTAATAATTTATTCTGGAATTAATGAAATGGACGACCATCCCTATGGTCGTTATCTGTTGAATTGACGCCCTGATGGGGGGCGTTGTTTTCCAGGGTTTTGAAAAGGAAATAAAAACGGCATGCGATATAAATCATGGGAAAAATATATAATTGAACAAAGGCATGGAAAATAACAACATGATTGATATAAAAAAATGATAATTTAAATGGACGACATGCTGCAGGGCATGTTTTCATGAGGATAATTATTTTTCAGAAAATAATTTGAATTGACGACCCAGATATGGGCGTCTTTTCTTTAATTCACGACACCCCTGGGGGCGTCTTCTTTCTGAGTTGCAGGCTTTCTAGCCCGAGGGCTATGGAAATTGAGGTAAAAATAAAATAAATTTCAAAAAAAAATAGAGATTTGTGTTTAAGGGCTTACCTTTTGTCGTCTAGGCCCAGTCAACTCTCCCCGGAGTTCGGGCCGTGGCTGCCGTGGCCGTCGGAGTTGGCCACGGCGAGGCACGGCCATCGTCGTTGTTTCTTCTTCTTCATCTCCTTCCTCTTCGTCTTCTCCTTCTTCGTCCTCACCACCTTCATCACCATCTTCTTCTTCATTTCCTCTTCCTTCACCTTCGTCTTCTTCATTTCCCACGGCCTCGTCACCGTGTTCTCCCTCGTCGCCGCCATCGCCGCCGGATCTTCCTCGGCCGCCGCGACGGCGTCTTCCTCGTTTGCATCTTCGCCCAAGTCCACCACCTCTGGGGCCGAAACCCTCTGCCGTTTGAGTCCACCGGCCATGGCTAGGGTGTAGAAGAGAGAGAGATAGAGAAAGAGAATGAGAGGATGGGGAGGGTTTCGGTTAGGGTTGCAGTGGGAGAGAAGAGGCAAAGAAGGAAAGAGGACGAAGGAGGAAGAAGAAAGGAGGGAAAGTTAAGTCGAACGGTCAAAAAGAATTAACGACTTGTGGAAGGCCGTGTCTTATGGAATTAACGACTGAAACCAAGGCGTTTCTTGATAATTGATGACATTTCTTAAGGCGTTATTTTTGTTTGCATGGGGAATGATAACCGTCGTCAGATGCATTCATTAGGGGTTGATTGATGTGATGGGAGTGATGATTACTATTTCTGATTAACGACTATGTCTGAGGCGTTATTTATATGAAACGTGGCTTTGCTGAAGGCGTTACTTTTGGAATTTCAACGAATATCTTTTTGGAATATAAATCAAATTAACGCCTTGTCTTAAGACGTTATTCAGTTAACGACCACAGGTGAAGGCGTCAATTATGAGAGATCGATCATTAAAGACGACGTATTCTGAGGCGTCATTTATGGAATTTACGACGTTGGCTGAGTCGTTATTTGCAACAGAACCACAGGTTATTGGAAGATTTGATCAGAATCATTGTGTTATGGCTCAATCAGAATATTATCATTGATTTATTGGAAGAAATGATTACATTGCTTCAATGAGTCATTTTGGGCCTCAAGCTTCTTAAAGCTATTACATAAGATTTCCATTGATCTCTGTCTTCTTCCAAGCTTTCCACAGGTTGATGGGTCTTGTTGATTTTCCACAGTGCTTGGATAGTGGATGTCTCTTCTCCATCCTCATTGCTACCAAGGTCCCGTGTCTTGATAGGAGGGAGATGAGATGGATCCTCGAATATTTGTCGTGGGAGCCCGAGTTGAGGAAGGCACCGGTGCGAGTTGTATAGCACTAAATCCGAGGCACCTATGAGTCGAAGGTCCGTCCCGGGGGAGAATCGTGCGCGGAGTTCTTGAGTCTTGAGTATTCCCAGGGCGCAAGTGAATAGATTCTTTGGCATTACTTTGAGGTGTTCTCTCCATTCCGCTCTCTTCTTGATTTGAGGAATCCGGTTCATCACTCTATTGCTTATTCCTAATGAGCCGGTCATATAAGAGAGTGGGCTTTTTGAAAAGATTCTAGAAGGTTGTTGGGCCTCCTCACATGGATCAAACTTGAAATGAAGATCTACCCAACTTGGGAGTGCTAGCATACATCCATAGATTGGTCTCCCCATTGTCGCCTAGGTGAGCCCACTATAGAGATAGGATAGAATTGCCGGTCCCGCTCTCTCTCCTTCCCATAGGCTCACTATTGCGCTTAATTGGGCCTCCTCTAGAAAGTCTTCCATGGATGAAAATAGGATTGCCCCCGCCAAGCACACCACGAAAGCTTTTGCCACCCGCTCTATCTCTTCGTCTTCTTTAGCTTGATCGGATCTCTTGTAAACCCAAGAAGCAAGCTTTAGGAGATTGATTCCCTTGGAAGCTTTGATTTGGTTCACTAAGTTTGGGCTGGGAATTAAACTGGTTAGTAGCTCATGTGAAGAAATTTGCTTTGGCATGATGGCCATCTTTTTCTCATCACCTTGCTTCATTCTCTTTAGGCCCAAGATCATCTCTATTTCTTCTAACAAGATTGTGGCTTCAAAAGTCGAGAAAAGAAAGGTATGAGTGGAAGGGTGCCATATTTCAATTAGAGCTCCTATGGCAGCCCAATCGAGGTGAATTTGATCATAGTGTTTGGCATGGGTAACTAGACCAAGAAGGTGCCATCTTGCTAAGTACACCCTCATATCTGAAGAGAACTTGGAGAGAAGAAGAGGTAGCCACTTGATCTTTGTGAATCTCCTGGCTCCTGGAACATTTGGATATTCCTGTGGAAAATAGAAAAAGGAAAGGAAAAGAGAAGAAGGTGAGATTACAGACAGAAGGATGAATAAGTAGTTTGAAAGAAGCAGAACAGTATGGTATGCTGTAAGATATGAACATAGAGTAATTCCTTACCTGGTTCATCATAATTCTACTGCTTATATGCCCGTTGATTTCAGTCATCCTGGGAGCAGAAGTCTTGGATCTCTTGATAGCTCTCTCCATCTTCGGTCTGTAGGAAGAGTTTGAACGATTGCAGTGTCTGCGGGCGCACAGAAGGAGCAGAAGAAGCAGGGAATCAGGATTGCTTTGATTGATCTAAGGAAGTTCCTTCCTTTTTATAGAGGTCTGAGGGGTCTTAAGGGCTGTTCGGAGTTGGAAGGTTGATTGCCATTAGGACTGGGTTTAGCTTTTGATTTGGAAACGGAAGCGTGTTGTTAATTAACGTCTTCTGTTGGGGCGTCAATTGTTTAATTGACGACTTGACAGAGATCGTGTTTTAGTTAGCGCCTCCTCCTGGGTCGTCTTCTACTTGGACTTTCGGTGCATTTAACGTTTTAATGAAGGGCGTGTTTTATGTTTTGACGCCCTGATGTCCGGCGCCTTTCATATTTTGACGCCATGAACTCCAGTCATTATTTTGTTGACTTGCATATTTGATTCACTATATGCTTTAATGAACTTAAGTGCTATCTTTTAATTGTAGTTATTTTGGTTAAGCACTTATGATCATATTTTGCTTTACTTTGAGAGAACTAATGAGTTTTTAACTGCAGAAGATTACAGAGTTTGAGGAGCGTGGGTTATGTGTCAGAGTAACATCATTCTATTTTTTGTGTTTCTTTCATGTAAGCATTGTTACTATATGGTATCTACGCTATTATAGCATATCAAGGACCTTGTGGTTCTGGTGAACCTGGAATTTGAGTTCCCCTTTATCAAAAATGGTGATAATTCCAGGAGAGTCTTGATCACACGGATAGGCCGTTGAGTCATTCAAGGTCTGGGACGATGGTTCCACTTTCTAGGTTGATGCGTGGACAAACGGGCTTCGGCTTAGTGTCAGTTCAGAGATCTGGATTCTTGACCAAATCTAGATGGCTTAGCAATATTATCCTTGATTATTTTCTATATTTTTAGTTTGTTTTATCTTTTTCTTTTAGCCCAGCATGCATCATGTAGGACTTTGAGCTTCATGATGAAAATCTTCATATTATGGCAATAATGAAGGTCACTCGCTCTTGATTGAGTTAACATGAGATATTCCACTCCAAATTGAGTACTTTATTCTCTCTGAAGCCGCTCAGGCTAGTTCCTTGAAACTGTTCCTTTTGCTGGATCCTTTATCTCAATTCCCTTTATTTTTCTGCAAATCCACCTTGGTTGTAGTACGTCCACATTGGCTGGTAACCGCTCTCCAATGGTGTCTCCCTGTCGTGCCCATGTGCACATTTTATTTACTTAGTTTAGTCTCCTTTATCCAGCAAATCGATGCTTTCTCGGAATCACCCGGAGTTTGTTTCACTTTGAATCTTGGAAAGATTTCCAAAGCTCAGTGTCTGAGGCATGTCACATCACACCTTGGCATCTACTTATCAGTTCGCTCCACTTCATTCCACTTCGTTTCACTTTCGTTTCATTTTCGTCTCACTCCCTTCCAAAGCAGACGCCAAGGAGGGCAGCTGTAGACACGCCAAGATTGACGCTTTGTTGATCAAATCTCATGTCACTATGATAATACCCCAAAGTGAACTTCAATATTTCTATAATATAAAGTTTTTCTATTTTTTGTGTGTTTTTGTGATTTATTCTTGCATTTTTGGTGATTAACGACTTCATTGGGGGCGTTATTTAAGTAACGACCTTGCTTGAGGCGTGTTTTTAGGAAAGGACGACTTCTGGTCTGGGCATCAATTCCTGGTGTTATGCGAGTCCCACTACGATTTGAAAATCAATGATTAACGTCCTTCCTCAGGGCGTGTTTTTAATCAACGCCTCTTCCTCAGGCGTCTTTCACTTTTTTTCAAATAAAGGAGGTTTTATTACCAAAATTGAATCCAGGAAGTGACGCCATGATCCTGGTCGTGTTTTGATTTAACGCCCTTGCGGCAGGTCATCAATTGTTGAATTGACGCCCTTGAGTAGGTCGTGTCTCACCCTTTCGTGTCCTATTTAAACTCATCTTTCCTGAAGAGTTCCCTGCCTTTCTTGGTCACCTTGCCTGATCTGGGAACTAGAGTCCTTGCCATTGATGATCACTGCCTATTCTTATCATCCCAAATCTGTGTCTATCTGTGATCGAAACCCTATAAAAGAGTTCCCTAGTCAATCTCGCGCGAGGTTAGAAAGAGAGAGAGCTGTTGTTGTCACAGAGGTTATTGTGCGAGGTTAGAAGCAAGGCTGTTGTCACAGAGGTTACGGTGTTGCTGGAGCCATTAATCACGAATCAGAGAAAGAGCAGAGAGCAGTTTTCTTTTGCGCAGAGAAGAGTTTCTACTCTCTTCATCCGTGTGATCTCTTCATCATCTTCCTTCTGCTTCCTGCTGCTCCGGTGGTTCTCCCCTTTACTGTTTACAGGAACAGCAGGGGTTCCCTCTCCCTTGTGTGTTTGTCTTCATTGTATCATCATCGATCATCATACTTTTCTTCTTTTGCATTAGTATGCATATCTTCCTCCTGTCCCTAATTCTCTAGGGGTTTTAAAACCAAAAAAAAAGGTGCGCATGCTATATTCTTATTTCATCATCATACTGTTTCTTTGGATTGATACTACACTCACGTTTGGCTGATCTCCTTCTCTTTTACTTGTTTGTTCTTTGTTTCAGGGTAATCAACAAGGAAAACCCCCTTCATCGGCCGGCCGATAGAAGGTGGAGGAAGGAATCCACATCCATCCTGCATCCTATTATCACCAGGTATTCGCGATCATCTTTTCTTCTTATTGGGGTAACCCCTCTGGCGATCACTCTCCTTAGTAGCACCACGTGCTCTTTTACTCCCTTTTTCATTACTCTTCTTATTATTCTTCATATTCTTATTCTTATTCTTATTTTTCTTAAGAGTGGATTTTCCATGATTCACACTGACCTCCAGCCGACTGCTCCTGCTGAGAGTGAGAGCTCCTCCTCGGCGCCATACTCGCTCCTGAAGCAAAAGACAGAAAACACGAAAAAAAACGGCAAGGTTAAAACAAACATGTAGTGCCAAATGCCAGCGTCACCTGTACATCATCATTGTGGACTAGTGAACCACTACAATTACCTATGATTCTCATGTAATTCCACAACCGCGCTCTGATACCAGCTGTAATGACCCGAGAATCCGATTACCGGGAAGGCCCGATAACCCGAGACTCGCACCGCCACCCACGAGTCCGAAGACTCGGAAGGGTTAGAAGGATGGTGTGGAAACTACACAAGTATCACAAGTAATTGTAGAAATTAAACAGTTATAATATTAATCAGGAAATAAATTAATATTTTACATGGTCCACAATTGAAAATAACAACAACAGTAGTAGTCCACAACTAGTACCGAGACAAGAAAGAAAAGTACAGCTACACAGGGCATACCCCGGCTCTGACCTCTGGCACTACCTCTGGGCACCCGCACCACGCTGCACCCCAGACGCGCTCCCCTGGGGTGGCGCCTCACCTGAAACACGGTGAAAACACGCAGGGAATGAGTCTCGGAAGAAGACTCAGTAGGGATCACTCGAACCCTACCTCGTAAAACGGGAAACCCCTACGCTAGCGGAAGGTAGGTACCTCGGAAAGGAAAGTCATGCTCTAAAAAACAAAGGCCCTACGGCACGCAAACTGACACATGTGCCACGGTGAGAAGACCGAAGCTCAACGGTCGACCCGGCAAAACCCGAAGGTCGGAAACACACGACTGACAGTCTGTCACTCCGTACTCGACAGGAGTACCATCCACCAGAAGCACAGGTCTTACACCGCACCGCAGGTGAACCGCCTGACGTGGTAGCTCCTACCAAAGGCACGAACACAGTACAAGTAACCACAAATAAGTGACTAGCTGGGGTCACGCCCGTCGACGTGGGTCCAACCGCCCCCAACCATGTGTGCACACACAGACCATGCATCCTAGGTATGGCCCTCTGACCGATTTTCCCCCGCAGCCGGACTCTGGCTAACGACGAGGGGCCCGACGGTAACCGGTCCACAAACAGTCTCAAAGGGTAAGTGCCCGTACACCACTCCCAGGTGAGACCAGCACCACGTACTGGTTGACTACGACTAGTGGAGGGTCACTGAAGGAGTAGACTCTCAAGTCAACGGAAAATAATGTCACCATCGCAGGTACGCGGAACGCTCCTTGTACCAACACCGACGCACGGCGACACAAGCTAAAATCACCACCCCCCGGGACCCCACGGCACCCTCACGTGTGGCCCCTATATGATGCCCAGCATCAGTCAGACCACGGGTCAGCACAGGGATCGAGACTCACTCATCCGGGACTCGAATTGACAAGGGATGGGAGACGTGGTCACCTGAGGACCGCCTCCTGTAGTCGCGGTCTACTCGGGACCGCAACCACACGGTCATGGTCCTCCTGGGACCGCGACCATCCCAGCATGAAAAGATGAACGCGATCACCTCGTGACCGTGTTCACAAAGTAGCGGTCTCCTGGAGACCGCGACTGGCGTGCAACGGTCAAAAAACAACGGTCAAACGTCTCGGGGTCCATGTCGGTCCCCACGGTGAACGCGGTCGCCACCAGACCGCTACCAACAGTCGCGGTCTGTCGCAAGACCGCGACCGCCCACCGACACTCTAAAGCCCCAACGGTTCAAAACCTGATGAAAGCGGTCCCCGCCTGACCGCGACCAGTGAAAACGGTCACTGGTGGACCGCGATCACCTCGGAAAATCAAGAACGGCGGGAAATGGCCGAAAACACCATTCCACGCCCCAATCACCCCCCGGTGATGGGGAAATAAAGGGGGAACTCGTCCCCACGCCCTAGAGTACCGAATGATGCCCCCAAAGCTCCAAATGGCGTAGTAAAACTCTAGATCGGCCCTCAAACCCCCAAAGCATGCATTTCCCGTCCCGAGCTCAAACGAACCCCTCTCGGCTCCCCGTCGGCCTAGAAATCACGGGAAAGGAAAGCACTGAGATAGAGGATCATCACCCTACCTCAATGGAGCGAATGCACCGCCGGATCGTCCACGAATCGTGAAGAACGCTTTTAGAAACCCCGCCTCCCCACACTTCCCACGCTTGCCGCACGCCCGCACGATCGTCTCGACATCACCCACGTCCTTGTCGCGTCGCACCGCCGCCGTCTGCAGCCGGAACGGATGTCGCCGCCCCCGAACGGGAGAGAGGGAGAGAGAGGGCGGCCACGGTTGGGGAAGGAAGGAGGAAGAAGAAGAAGAAAGAGAAAGGGAAAAAGAAAAGGAATGGGAATATATAGAAAATCTGATTTTTTGGAAAAATACCAAAAAATAGAAAAATACATTTCCGGAATCCTCGGAACGCACCGATCGCAACGGTACCACTCGTGCCTAGGCGAACGGCCCGGTCCACCCGCAGCGAGCTTCCGAAGAAAAAGCCAAAACACACACCAGAAATCGGAAAACACACGCGGAAAAGCCGCGGAACGCCTCCGGGCCTCCGAAACAACTCCGGATCACGCCCATCCGAACACAAAAGATGTCCGAAATGAAATTTCAGACACAACGAAGTCGGACGCTCTGAAAACCAGATCCGGTACCCACAAAGAAGGATCCGAAAGGTCCGGTATATTACATCAGCCTACTACTTATCTAAGCTTCTCAACCCTTGTGAGAAGTACTCAACCATGGAGAAGACTTGTGCTACTTTAGCTTGGGTAGTGCAGAAATTGAAACATTATTTCTTAGCTCACGAAGTTCATCTTATTGCTCGCATGAATCCAATCAAGTTTTTCCTTGAAAAATCCATTCTCACTGACCGATTGGCACGATGGCAAAGCTTCCTTTCTCAGTTTGATATCATTTACATTCAGCAAAAAGCAATTAAAGGTTATGCCATAGCAGAACATCTCGCTCATCACCCTCTCCCTAGATTCGGCCCTGTTCGCCCGGAGTTTCCAGATGAGGAACTAATGTCCATCAATCAGCCCGATTCAATGTGGACGTTACTTTTTGATGGAGCTCTAAATTTACAAGGAAAGGGAATCGGTATTGTTCTCCTATCACCTGAGGGTATCACTATTCCACTTGCCTCTCAGCTCGCATTTCCGGTAACAAATAACATAGCTGAGTATGAGGCTCTTGTGGCCGGACTGGAGGTCGCTCATCGATTCGGTGTTACCCAATTACGGATTGTAGGTGATAGTCGGCTTATTCTTCACCAAGTGCTTACCAAATGTCGCACACTTAGTCCTAAACTTAAACCCTATCAGGAACTGGCTTCCGCTTACGCCAAGCTTTTTGCTAAACTAATCTTCGTCCATGTTCCTCGGGATCAGAACATCTTAGCCGATGCTCTCACTTCTCTTGCTTCCTCCTTGGTTTTCCTTCCCGAAAGGGACTTCCACTCAATCATTGTTCAAAAGTGCCTCACTCTTGCTATTAAAGATCCGGCGTTCCTTAGTATTAAGGAGGAGGTGCTCAAGAAGGTTAAGGAAGGAGGAATTATTGAGAACAAGGAGATCATGTTATTAGATCTAGAGGAAGAGTTGAAGGATGAAGAAAAGCTGTGGTATTATGAGATTGCCAAATATTGTCAAGATCAATCTTATCCTGAAGAGGCTATGACTGAAGAGAAGAAAGCCATCAGAAGAGTTGCTCAGAGATACACTCTGGTTGCAGGTAAAGCTTTATAGAAAAGGTCTCAGTGGAGTCTTGCTTAGATGTCTCGACGATGATGAGTCTTAAAAGGTTGCGGAAGAGGCACATTCAGGAGTATGTGGGGGCCATGTCAATAGCCAGATGCTAGCTAAGAAAATTCTTAGATTAGGCTTCTATTGGCCCACTCTAGAAGAGGAATGTTCTATCTATGTTCGAAGGTGTGTCATGTGCCAATTGCATGCCGACAAAATTCACTCTCCTGCTTCTTCACTCCATCCTATGTCCTCCCCATAGCCTTTCTCCATGTGGGCTTTCGATATCATTGGACCTCTTGGTGATTCAAACCTCCTCATAAAACCAAAATCATTCATACTCACGGCCACAGAGTACTTCACCAAGTGGGTGGAAGCGGAAGCATACGTGAAGATCAAAGCGTCAACCGTATGCAAATTTATAATGAAGAACATCATTGCAAGATTCGGCATCCCGAGTACCATCGTCACCTACAATGGGCCACAATTCATCTCTCAAGAGCTTCAAGACCTCTGCAACATGTATGACATTGCACTGCATCATTCATCTCCTTATTATCCGCAGGGCAATGGCCAAGCAGAGGCAACAAATAAAACGTTGACCAAAATCATTAAGAAAACGTGCGAGGCTAACAAATTCGCGGATTGCCCAGAAAAGCTGGTTGAAGCTCTTTAGGCTTATCGCACTTCCATTCGTACTCCTACTGGGTAAACACCTTTCGCCCTCACTTATGGGATGGAGGTGGTAGTTCATTATGAGATTCTCATACCCTCTCTTAGAGTACAAATGGACAAGGAGTTCTCTATTGATGAATACCGTGAATCTCTCCTTGCACAGTTGGAACTCTTGAATGAGAAGCGTCTGGCTGTTGCCGAGCACGCACGCATCTATCAAAATAGGCTTTTGGGTTTTTATCAAAAGAAAGTAATTAAGAAAAAAATTAAAAGTCAGAGAAATGGTAATTAAAAGAATCTTTGTGAAACCAGGAGGACCTCATTCAAAGCTCCAACCAAATTAGGAAGGGCCCTACGTAATAAAAGAAGTTTATCTTGGCAACGCTTACAAACTAGTTAACATTGAAGGGGAAGAACTGGCTCACCCTTAGAATGGTCTGTATCTGAAAAGGTATTACCCCTAACTCTCAAAAAAAAAGAAAAAAGAGAAAAAGATCGAAAATGGATGGCATGGTGCATAGGCTGTGAAATCTGAAAATTCAAAATTTATAATTCACTCTTCTGTCTTAATGGTTTAATGTGTGGTCAACGCCTGCACACACAACACGTTTTACCTTAGAACTCAAGCAGTGCAAAGTCCGAGGAAAGTTAAAGCCTAACTGAAAGTGAAAAGACATTACCCATTCTCTTCTCTTTGGTTCACAAAGGGGAGGAGTTAGACACTGGGTAGATTACCAAACCTACCCGCCGCCCTAGTAGGTGGAAGTCAGGGCCCAAATGGGAATAATATTCCACAAAAGCCCAAGTACAATTAGTTTTTTTATTTTTTTTTTAAAAACAAAAAGTCAAGTCAAATATAAAGAAAAGGATGACAAGAGGGCAAAGTCCCCGCAGGAAAAACCTTGGCCATAAGCATGCATGAATAAGGGCAAAATGCAACAAAAATTTCCTATGCCGAAGATCGAACCCCAACAGGCATAGGGTATGAGAGGAAAATTCCCTCGGTCTTTCAAAGCCCCTTGTGGACTTCCCCAAAACACTTTCTTCTACCTCCCCCGTGGTATGTCTTAAGCCTAAAGGGTGGCAGAGACTGACCTTGGAGGATGCACTGCGCGAAGTCTCGAGTAAAAGCATAGGCCTTGAGCACATTGACCCTCTATTAAATTATCTAAGAATGGTTAATAAATTTAAGATAATGAATAAGTAAGGTCACATGACCCATATACCATGCTAAGTTCATTTAAAAATTTCACAAAATTTCAAAAACAATATATATATATATATATATATATATATATATATATAATGTGTTTTTTTAAATAATGCCCCCTCACGAGGGCGCCATTTTAGTGAATAGCGTCAGTCTTCATGTCATTATTTAAAAAAAAATAAAAAATGGTTTTTTTAAATAACGCCCCCTCACGAGGGCACCATTTCAGTGAATAGAAGCAGTCTTCATGTCGTCATTTAAGATTTAGTTTAAAAAAGACAAAAAATGTTTTTCAATTAATGCCCGTGTATATAGGCGCCATTTCTGTGATTAGCGTCCTTTATGGAGTCGTCATTTAAGGAAAATTTGAAGAAAAAAATTCAAAAAAAATAAAAGAGAGAAAAAAGAGAGAAGGAAAAGGAAAGAAGAGAAAAAATGATTGACATCCGCTGCATTTTCCTTTGCCATATCATATGCTTGCTTACATTCTTGTGTGTGGTCATTCTTTTATTCTAAGTTGGCATTTGCTTGCTTGCATGTTGCACTTTTCTATATTTTTGTTATTTTGTCTTAATTAATTAAAGACTTGGCCCCTTGACCCGTCATTAAGGTCAAAACAATGACAACCCCTTGCTTATTGAGCAAGGGACCAAACCGAACGGATGAATTAATCTATTTGCTTAAAGTGTGAAACACAGGCACATGGGAAAGGAGAAACAAGTACACAAGTGCTCACAACGACAATTCAGGTAACATCAAAATCTCATATATGCATAAATATCTGTGTACAAAAACATGTAGGTGGAGGAGTATAGGTCTCTCTCTCTCTAACTCTCACCTCCACTCTCCTCTCCCCTACTCTCTGCCTCACCATCATCTTGATGACGGGCCTGTGGAGGGGGCATGGACCCCCGGGAAGCAGCAGAAGATCGAGCATGCTCCTCTACCTCATTCCTCTGCCGGGTCGAGGAATAGGCTAGGTACGTCGTGCTGGCAAAGGCGATGGAGTGTCCCGCAGCTCGCGCCTACTCTCGACCTCTCTGGAGGCACTCCTCTGTTGCTCGTAGCAGCTCTTGTACGACGGCTAGCTGTGCTCTCGTGCCCGCGAGCTCGCGCTCGCGCACCGTCTGCTCCTCCCACTCATGTGTGCGCTCCCTCCTCTCCACCTCGAGGAGGATCCTCAGCTCTGTCACATCGCTGGGCACCTCCTCTCGATGCCTCAGCGCCTCCTCAAGCTCTGTGACCCGCTGGCCGCGGATCGCAAGCTCGGTGCCGGCTAGGGCAGCCCGAGTGAGCGCGTCCTGTAGCTCTGTAACCTGCACCATTCCATCAATAATCAGTTTCATATTTCAATTCTATACATTTGAAATAATTTGCTTGTTTAAGTGATTACCCGCTCAGCTAGGTCACGCTCCGCCACCTCGGCCCCTGCAACTGCTCCTGTGAGTTGCTCCTCTAGGGCGGTGACCTCTACACTCTGCTCCCTTGAGCTGGACGCTCCTCCTACTCCTCTAGCTGCCGCTCCCTGCTGGGCACGCTGCATTCATTGAGATCGTCAGTGGCTAAACATCTTGATTTCAGGAATAAATAAAGCGTATAGATAGTGCGCTCACCAGAGTCTCTAAGTCCGCCCGTGGAGTCGCCAGCTGGGCCTCCAAGCTATGAAGGCGGGCGTGTAAGTCCACCGCTGCTACATCCCGTGCATCCTGCATAAATCATTCATTAGTTGCATATCTTATAAGCATATAATTTAATTTAGAAAGCATTAATACATACCTCTCTTGGCCTCATCTGGGGTCAGCCTGTGTACGTCTCCCAATAGCGCTAGAGGTACGCCGAGCTGTCTGGAGCATGGGAAACAACTGGGATCCCACCCTGTAGCCAATCAGCGAACTGCTCTGGGAACCGCAGCCTCCAGTCAGTCGCCCTCGTCTATCCACGGGTCTTCCGCCCGATCCCTCGTGGCTCATCTGCTTCGACCCACTCCTAGTGTAGGCCGAGTGTCCTCATCACCAGCCTAAGCCATAGTGGCTCAATCTCGTTCAGGCAATGGACCCAAAGGTCACGCCCAAAACGAGGTCGGCCTGCTATGACCCACGGCTGACCCTCATCTGGCATCCCTTCATATGGTCTCAAAACCACCTGCATGCATTCACATATATATATAAAGTAGGATATATAAAGTAGGAAAATAAATAAAATGCATCATATTTACATACGTACCAGTGAATGAGGGAAGTCTTGGAACTCCCGTCGTAGGACCCTCAGCTCGTAGGCGTGGGGTGCTTCGGTCACAAGTGGTAGCCACCGTCGAGCCAGGGCGTAAGCAGCCTCGTCTCCCGAGCGGGGGTCGGCTCGGTCCATCGGCATGTAGAGATGACTCCACACCTGCATTCATTAGCATCTATTAGCCACATGCATAATCATAATCATTAATCATTACAAGAAAAGTGTACCTGAAGGAAAGGTGAGAAGCTGCTGACGGTCGTCTCTCGACCCGTCCCCGTGGACAGGTCGGCTATCAAGTGCGCCAGCAGGGCGGCTCCCCAAGCATACCGCACACTCCCTCCAAGTCCTCGAGGATGCTAAGAAATCTGCAGTTGATGTTGTCCCCCTTTGTCCCTAGCAGCAATCTCCCCAGCATCAGGAATAAGAACCTCCTCAGATCTATGTCTGCTCTCTCTCTCTGAGCCGGGTCCTGGCAGTACACGGCCTGGGCTCTTCCGATCAACCTCTCTGCATACTCTCTCAAAGACTCTCCTGACCTCTACCGAGAGTCTCCTAACCCCATGGGCCTCATAAAGTCCGTGCGACTGATCGTCTTGCACGGGGGCTCGTACACTGTATCTATACCCAAGAGTCTCACTGCCAACTCCCCGTAGTCTGGGATAGTCACCCCGCTCACTGCCTCACCGTCTACTCTCAGCCCGGTGATCCTAGCGACATCCTCCAGGGTCGGCACCATGTGCTCCCAGGGCATCAAGAATGCCCGACTAGCCCTATCCCATCTCTCCCTCAAAACCTGAATCAGGACTAGATATGGGCGTACTGGCTCTATGCTAAGGAAGGGCCCGAACCTCATCTTCTCTATCCTTGCCCTTTGGAAATCGGGCAGTCTGTGGTAGGCAGCTATCACTTGGACCCAAGAAATGCGGGTCCGTATTAATCCCTGCAATATAAGATTAGATGAATGAACAAATGCACGGTCTATATATATATATATATATATATATATATATATATATATATATATCAATTGATTAATCTTAATTGGCGACTGCATGGGGGTCTTTATTTCATGAAATAGCGACCTGACCTCGGTCGCCCAATCTGCTGGTTCTGAAAGACGTCAAGGGTCAGGGCGCTAATTCTTTCATGTCATTTCAGGGAATCAATGGCATATCAAAATACAAACAAAAAATGAAAAAACACTATATATATAAGATGGTTTTGTAATCGTGACCCCCATACGAGTCGTTATTTCTTTAAATAACACCCGTCCTCCGGGTCGCCATTCATCTAGTTTTTGTCGTGTAATAAAAGGAAATTTTAAAATGGCGCCTAGCATGCTATCGCTATTAAAAATAAAAAAGGTTTTTTGTTTTTTGTTGTTTTCACGACCATCAGTCAGGTCGCTGTTCAGGATAAGGCGCCATGTTCTGGGTCACCATTTCTCTGTTTGATCCCACCACCGAGGGATCCATGGTGTTCACGCTATTTTCATGAAAAAAGAAGGAAAAAATAAATAAAATAAAAATAAAATTTGTACTCACCTTCTTGGGTGCAGGCTCCATGAGCCCTCCTCGCATTGGCCGGCGAGCAGGGGGAGCACCATCGCTGCCGTCACCGCCGTCTCCACCACCGACGCCTTCGTCTTCTCCATCTTCTTCTCCTTCTACTTCTTGATGGAGGCATCACCCGTGACTCCCTTTGGCTCGGGTATTCTTCACACTCCGGTGACATTTGAGCTCGGGCATCTCTATATAAAGGCCCAATTATCCATTTTCGTGCTTTCTATTTGAGTCATTTGATGTATTTTCCATTTTATTTGAGTCATGTCCCTAGCTCTTTTGCTATTCCCCTAAGTTTGTGTGTCATTAGACTCATTAGATTAGTTTTGGGCCCAATTCATTGGGCTAGGCCCAAGGGCGCCCCCCCCTTCCTTGGTTATTTGTCATTGAGTCAAATGTCTGGGTCTTTTTGTAAAATGTGAGTTGTCTATATATAGGACCCCATTCCCCTCATTTTGAATTAATGAATGAATGCCAAATTTCCATTTGAGAGTTCAAATTATTTAGTTCTAGTGGAGTGAATCCAATATTGGGTGAGAAACCCTAGGGGAGAGAATCCCCCACCCAACCTTCTCTCTCTCTCTCTCTCTCTTTCTCTTTCCCTCTCTAAGGGGTTCGCCCCCTACTCTCTCTCCTCCCCTCCCAACCACTTCTACCTCCCACCTACCCCCATTAAGGCCTCTCCCCTTCCCCACACCCTCCCCATTACTCCACCGTAGTCCCAAAGAAGAACCCCCCAATCCCCACTCCACCCTCCAACCACCAACCACCCCATCCCTTTCCCAAAGACTTTTCCCTCTCCCCCATGCAACCCTTCACCTCCCTAGCCCCTTTGAATTTGAAACTCCCTCCAATCCACAGCCTTAGGGCGCCCCCAAGCCCCCCTTCTTAGGTCTGGTCGCCCCTCCCCTCCTTCCCCCCCCCCATTCCATTCTACCTAGACCATCTACCACCCTCCACCCCCTTTCCACCTTGGCTGAAACCTGCAAGTCCCTGCGCCCCCCCCCCTCCTTCTCTAGCTCCTCTACCACCCCCTAGCCACCCTCAATACCTCCCCCACACTCCCCTCCCACCACTCTTCATATCCCCTTCACCATTCAACCACTTCCTCTTATCATTTGGTTGTCATTTGGGAGCTACATCGATGAACCTGTCCACAGCTGAAGACCTGCAGAAGAATAGCTGCTTGCAGAGGTGACCACGGCTTCCTCCTGACGTTCCTCAAGGCTCAAGAGGAATCGTTGGAAGCGTCTCCCAGTCGACTTCGTAACGGCGGTGGTCTCATCACATTTTGAGTTTGGGGCCGTCCTGAGCAGTCGATCTTCCTCGACTGTGCACTTCCTCCCTGAAGAGCAGCCTGAAGCTGACTCTTGAAGCTACCACGACCACTCTATTGAAGATCTGGAGGCGAGGCTTGGCCGGGAGCTTCTTTGACAAGTCTACTCCCAGAATCAAGAAGCGGAGCTCTGTTTTGCGCCCGGAATCAAGAGTTATCATTTTTCTCCTCCGGGTGTGCGGTTCTGCTTCCTGATAGTCTGCTCCGACCCCCCCCCCCTCATTGTCCGAGCTCTACCGGTCTACTCAAACAACATTTAGCATCCCCGTTGGTTTCGCTTCGAAGAGGACTCACCGAAGGTTTCAACGACTTCAGAGGTGCCTGATTCTGAGCTCTGGAGCGCTTGTGGCCACCTCTTCTTCCTGCTGTTGTGAACCTGTAGCAGTCAGAACTGAAGACCTTCCACCCTCTTCGAGCTTCTGCCCCGACCAACACCTGTGACCAGAGAAATCAAAAAAATTCAGACGTCATTCCGATCCAGCTATGAAGAAATTCCAACTGGTTTCGTCATCAAAAAAAATCGGGAGTGGTCGCAGCGTCAAGGTATCCAACTGTCTATCCTGAAGCGCAGGAAGCGGATAGAATCGGCATCGGCTCCCTTGTTAGCTTCTAGCTTGGTTTCGCCCCTCCCCGCTTGGCCGGCTTAAGGCCCCTCCCTGTGTGGAGGTAGTTATGGATGTATTAACAATTTGTCCCAACCCCAAGAACCCCCTCCTGCGAGAGGTGTAGTGTTGTAACACTTAAACAGGTCAAGCTTCTCCGACGCGACGTGTGGGGAACCCATGCCTCCCCACTCGCCCTCGTCTCCAAGCGGGACCGGTTTCTTCAAACCGGTCAAGTAAGTGCTCCAACCTAGCTCTAATTTTGTGCTTTTTTTTTCAATATTAGTTCATAGTTCCGCTGGCCGTGAGAGTGAGAGCTCGATCCTTAAGTTCCTTTGCTTCAAGCGATCACCGTGGTGAAAGGAGTGTACCCATGCCCTTGGCACAACGTCGGCTCCCTTGAATTGGGCAGCCATACCCTTGGGAGAACATTCCTTGGCCTTGCTGGTCCTCTACCATCAAGGGCCCAGCCCTCACATCCTCCACTTGGCATTGCCAAGTTACCCCGGGTCATGGTGAGCATCGAGTGAGCGGTCCCCGTTATCGGTCCGTTTGGAATGCCAATTGTGCTTGCTTGGTAAGTCCTAGGTTGTGTCACATCAATTGGTATCAGAGCAAGTCATTGACTTGTCTCTATCAAGTCTAAGTCCTAGGGCCTTTTGCATTGTGTGTCCATCCTTCATTTCATTCCCTTACATGTCCACCCGTAGTGGCTCCATTTACCGACCCGACCCATCCTCTTCGGTTCCCCCCATGGATCCCAATCCTCAACTCAACCAAGATGCCCCTATGGAGGAACCCCAAGGCCAAATGAACCGGGTAGATGCCGCCCTTACAAACATTCTTGCCCAACTTGAGTCCCTTTCCACTCGGCTTGCTCGGCTAGAAGAACATGAGTTCTCCCCAAGGAACAATGAACCAAGAGCCCACCCTCCACATGTTGAACTTCATAGGGATGAGTTCCACCCAAGGAATAATGACCCAAGAGCCCACCCTCCACATGATGACCCTCATAGGGATGAGTTCCACCCAAGGAATAATGAACCAAGAATCCACCCTCCACATGTTGAATTTCATAAGAATGAGTTCCACCCAAGGAACAATGGACCAAGAGCCCACCCTCCACATGCTGAAATTAATAGGGAGGACTTGAATATTGACCCATACCATGACTATGGGAGGCCTCGCCACCATCAAAATCATGAAAGGCGTCCACGGGATGACCCGGATGACCCTCTCTTAAGGATGATTAAGGTAGAGGCCCCAAACTTTGATGGTTCCCATGAACCAAGTGTCTATTTAGAGTGGGAAACCGCCATGGACCAATATTTCGAATGGTACCCTATGCCCGATCAAAGGAGGGTAAGATTGGCCAAAATGCATCTCACCAAATTAGCCAAAACTTATTGGCTAAACCAAGATAGATTAAGAAGGATTAGGCGGGTAGAGCCTATTGACACTTGGGAGGGTATGAAAAACCAACTTAGAAATAAATACCTACCCTAATCGTACCACCAAATGCTCTTAGATGAATGGTAAAGCCTCACCCAAGAATGGAAGACCGTGGTTGAATATATTGAGAAATTCGACTCCTATCTTTTAAAGTGTGGAGTTCATGAGGATCCGGCCGTCACCTTGTCCCGCTTTAGAAATGGACTCCAAAGTCACATCAAGAGAGAACTATTCATGAGAGATGTTGACAACCTTGAGCTAGCCTACCAAATAGCTAGGGATGTTGAGAGATTCTCTAGGATCCCTCGATTTACTACTCCTCGATCGGCCGATCCTAAAAGCATGGGGTCATGACCCACTCCGACCACCCCCATGAAGGCCCCTAGCCCAAGTGGACATATCCCATTACGGCCTTACAACCCCCCTTCCACCATCACTCCAACTAAGCCCACCCCTAGCCATCCTCCTCCACGGAGGGAAGAAAATCCCAAGGGCCCAAATGTAGGAGGAACTACCCCGGGTAGCGGGCGCCAACAATGCTATAGATGTCAAGGGTTTGGCCACTTTGCGGGGCAATGCCCATCCAAAGGGTTGTCTAGCTTACTTATTGAGGAAGAAGCTCCCCTACCCCAAGAGGAACTTGAGAGTATGGTTGAGGTACATGAAGCATCACTAGATTAGGAAGAAGAGTATGAGACCCAATACCTTGAATAGGGTCTAGATCACCACTCCATCTACCAACTCCCATCTAGGAGTGATTAGATGCACCCTCACTAAACCCCAAGAAGAGGATTGGCGTCGAACCTCAATCTTTCACACCTTTGTCAAGATAGGAGGTCATGTGAGAAAAGTGATCTTAGATAATGGGAGTTGCGTCGATGCCGTATCCCCCGATACCATTAAGCTCCTTGGGCTTGCTATCACCCCCCACCCAAATCCATACCGGGTCTCATGGATCAACAACAACTCCATCCCGGTCAACACCCAATGCCTTGTGCCCCTCACCTTCTCTTCCTACCATAGCCAAATATTATGTGATGTTATTCCCATGAAAGTAGGTAGCATCTTACTAGGAAGACCTTGGCTTTATGATGTGGATGCCACCATCTTGGGTAAGACCAACACATGCACCTTTGAACATGAGGGAAAGAGCATCCGTCTTAATCCCTCCCCACCACGTCCCTTGCCTAAGAAAAGTTGACCCCCTCAAGGTCAACACTCCACCAAATCTCAAGTCATGGGGAACTCCCCCCCTCGAACCCAATCCCTTACCCAAAATCCCAAACAAGGTGTGACCTCGGGATTGACCAAGGGCCTTCACCTCATCACCAAGAAAGAGCTTGAGGAGGAGATAGCTCAAGGGACACTCCTATGTGCGGTAGTCATTTGTCTAGGAGAAGCCACCCCCTCCAACCCCCATCCGATAGAAGTCCGGAACCTCCTAGAGGAGTTTCATGATGTGTTCCCGGAGGAACTACCGGATCAACTCCCTCCCATGCGTGATGTGCAACACGCAATTGATCTAGTCCCGGGAGCCACCCTTCCCAACCTACCTCATTACCGCCTCAATCCCACGGAACATGCTGAACTCCGGAGGCAAATAGAGGAACTCATTAGGAAGGGCTTCATCCGCATTAGCAAAAGCCCATGTGCCGTACCGGCCCTTCTCACTCCTAAGAAGGATGGATCATGGCGGATGTGTGTGGATAGTCGGGCCATTAATAAGATCACCGTCAAGTATAGGTTCCCCATCCCTAGGCTTGATGACATGCTTGACATGCTAGCGGGAGCCACTATCTTCTCCAAGATTGATCTTAAGAGTGGCTACCACCAAGTTAGAATTAGGCCTGGAGATGAGTGGAAAACGGCCTTCAAGACCAAGGTTGGCTTGTATGAATGGTTGGTTATGCCTTTTGGGCTCTCAAATGCCCCAAGTACTTTCATGCGCCTAATGACGGAGGTTCTTAGGCCTTTCATTGGGGTCTTTCTAGTGGTCTACTTTGATGACATCCTCATATATAGTCAATCCCAAGAGGCCCACCTTGATCACCTTAGACAAGTTTGCACCGTCCTACGACATGAGAGCCTATTTGCTAACCGAGGCAAGTGTCACTTCTTGACCACATCCATCACTTTCCTAAGATTTGTGGTATCCACCAAAGGTGTCTCCATGGACCCCGAGAAGATCCAAGCTATTCTATATTAGCCGGAACCCCACACTCTTCATGAGGTCCAAAGTTTTCATGGGTTGGCCACCTTCTATAGAACGTTTATTTGGGGATTTAGCACTATCACTGCCCCTATCACCGACTGTCTCAAGAAGGGGACTTTTTTTTGGACCAAATCAGCCTCTAAAGCCTTCCAAGAACTTAAGGAGAAGATGACCCAAGCCCCGGTCCTATGCCTACCCGATTTCTCAAAAGTCTTTGAAGTCACATGTGACGCATTCGGGATAAGAATAGGAGGAATTCTTAGCCAAGAGGGACACCCGGTAGCCTTCTTAGTGAGAAGTTATGTGATGCTAGGACAAGATACTCCACTTATGATAAAGAGTTCTATGCCGTGGTTCAGTCCCTCCGACATTGGAGGCACTACTTGTTGCCCAAAGAGTTTGTCATCTTTTTTAACCATGAGGCCCTCAAATACCTCAACTCCCAACAAAAGTTGAATGCCCGCCATGCCCGATGGGTTGAGTTCATTCAATCCTACACTTTTGTTATCAAACACAAAGCGGGAAGTGAGAATCGAGCAGCGGATGCTCTTAGTAGGAGAGTCTTTTTGTTATCCACTATCCAAGTGGAAGTGACCGGATTTGATCGGCTCAAGGATGAGTACCCTAGCTGCCCCGACTTTGGGCACATCTATACCACCTTGACCACCCATTCTAGCAAGGAACATGAGGGATTTGTCTTAGAGGATGGGTTCCTCTTCAAGGGACCAAAGCTTTGCATTCCACAGACCTCCCTCCGTGATTTCCTGGTTTGGGAATTACATGCAGGAGGATTAGCTAGTCATTTTGGGGTTCACAAAACCATTGCTCTAGTTGAGGGTCAGTTTTATTGGCCAAGTCTCAAAAGAGACGTAGGCAAGATAGTCGGTCAATGCCGCACATGTGCCTCGGCCAAACAGGTGAAGCAAAACACTGGCCTATAAACTCCACTCCCCATCCCCGATCGTCCATGGTAAGACTTAAGCATGGACTTTGTGCTAGGACTACCCAAGACTCAAAGAAAGCATGACTCAATCTATGTGGTAGTTGACAGATTTTCCAAGATGGCCCACTTTATCCCATGCTCCAAAACCTCCGATGCTTCCCATGTTGCCCGATTATTCTTCGATGAGGTTGATTATCTCCATGGGTTACCCAAGACCATAGTCTCCGATAGGGATGTCAAGTTCACTAGCTATTTTTGGAGGACTCTTTGGCACTTGATATGTACCCTCCTCAAATTCTCCACAGCCTCCCACCCTCAAACTGATGGCCAAACCGAAGTTGTCAATCGGAGTCTAGGGAACCTTCTTAGGTGTCTTGTTGAGGATCGTCCTGGGAATTGGGATCTCATCTTACCACAGGCCGAATTTACAGATAACAACTCCATCAATAAGTCCTTAGGGATGAGTCCATTCGAAACTGTGCATGGGTACAAACCAAGAAAACCTTCCGATCTCATTCCCCTTCCCCCGCATGCTAGAGTGTCCATTTCAGTCGAGTCTTTTGCACAACATATTAGAGAACTGCATGAAGAGATCTGCAAGCACATCAGCAAAAAGAATGAGACTTATAAAAGGCTAGCCGACTCTCATCGGCGTCACCAAGAATTCCATGTGGGTGCCTTTGTGATGGTAAGGACACAGAGGCTCTCCCCGGGAGCCATCTCCAAACTGAGGCCACGTGGGGCTGGTCCCTTCCAGGTCCTGAGATGCATTGGTGCTAATGCCTATGAGTTAGATCTCCCCGAGGAGTATGGAGTAAGTCCCACATTCAATGTAGCCGACCTAGTGCCATATAAGGGACCCACGGTGGTACCCAGTGAGGATATTGAGCCTATTCCTTCCGTTGAGAGAGCACCCACCCGTGAGGAGAGACCACCAGCCAAGAGAGTCCAGCGTGAGCACATTGAACGAATATTGGATGAACAGGTCACTACCACCCGGAGGAAGGTATACGAGCGCTATCTCGTTAGGTGGAAGGATCGGCCTCCTTCGGAGGATTCATGGGTGTGTCGGGAGGATCTCCAGCAGCTGGATCCTGACCTTCTTGAGTAATATCACAGCCAGATGGACCCCTACTCGACGGAGTCAAGCTCTTTGCAGCCCAGGGGATTTGATGGAGACATCACCCGTGACTCCCTTTGGCTCGGGTCTTCTTCACACTCCGGTGACATTTGAGCTCGCGCCTCTCTCTATAAAGGCCCAATTATCCATTTTTGTGCTTTCTATTTGAGTCATTTGATGTATTTTCTATTTTATTTGAGTCATGTCCTTAGCTCTTTTGCTATTCCCCTAAGTTTGTGTGTCATTAGGCTCATTAGATTAGTTTTGGGCCCAATTCATTGGGTTAGGCCCATGGGCGCCCCCACCCTCCTTGGTTATTTGTCATTGAGTCAAATGTCCGGGTCTTTTTGTAAAATGTGGGTTGCCTATATATAGGACCCCATTCCCCTCATTTTGAATTAATGAATGAATGCCAAATTTCCATTTGAGAGTTCAAATTATTTAGTTATAGTGGAGTGAATCCAATATTGGGTGAGAAACCCTAGGGGAGAGAATCCCCCACCCAACCTTCTCTCTCTCTCACTCTCTCTTTCTCTTTCCCTCTCTAAGGGGTTCGCCCCCTACTCTCTCTCCTCCCCTCCCAACCACTTCTACCTCCCACCTACCCCCATTAAGGCCTCTCCTCTTCGCCACACCCTCCTCATTACTCCACCCTAGTCCCAAAGAAGAACCCCCCAATCCCCACTCCACCCTCCAACCACCAATCACCCCATCCCTTTCCCAAAGACTTTTCCCTCTCCCCCATGCAACCCTTCACCTCCCTAGCCCCTTTGAATTTGAAACTCCCTCCAATCCACAGCCTTAGGGCGCCCCCAAGCCCCACTTCTTAGGTCTGGTCGCCCCTCCCCTCCTTCCCCCCCCATTCCATTCTACCTAGACCATCTACCACCCTCCACCCCCTTTCCACCTTGGCTGAAACCTGCAAGTCCCTGTGCCCCCCCCCTTCTCCAGCTCCTCTACCACCCCCTAGCCACCCTCAATACCTCCCCCACACTCCCCTCCCACCACTCTTCATATCCCCTTCACCATTCAACCACTTCCTCTTATCATTTGGTTGTCATTGGAGCTACATCGACGAACCTATCCACAGCTGAAGACCTACAGAAGAACAGCTGCTTGCAGAGGTGACCACGGCTTCCTCCGGATGTTCCTCAAGGCTCAAGAGGCACCGTTGGAAGTGTCTCCCAGTCGACGTCGCAACGGCGGTGGTCTCATCACATTCTGAGTTCGGGGCCGTCCCGAGCAGTCGATCTTCCCCAACTACACACTTCCTCCCAGAAGAGCAACCTGAAGCTGACTCCTGAAGCTACCATGACCACTCTCTTGAAGATCTGGAGGCGAGGCTTGGCCGGGAGCTTCTTCGACAAGTCTACTCCCAGAATCAAGAAGCGGAGCTCTATTTTGCGCCTGGAATCAAGAGTTCTCATTTTCTTCCTCCGGGTGTTCGGTTCTGCTTCCTGACAGTCTGCTCCGACCCCCCCTCATTGTCCAAGCTCTACCGGTCTACTCAAACAACATTTAGCATCCCCGTTGGTTTCGCTTCGAAGAGGACTCACCGAAGGTTCCAACGACTATGAGGGTGCCTGATTCTGAGCTCTGGAGCGCTTGTGCCACCTCTTCTTCCTGCTGTTGTGAACCTGAAGCAGTCAGAACTGAAGAACTTCCACCCTCTTCGAGCTTCTGCCCCAACCAGCACCTGTGACCAAAGAAATCAAAAAAATTCAGACGTCATCCCGATCCAGCTACGAAGAAATGCCAACTGGTTTCGTCATAAAAAAAAATCAGGAGTGGTCGCAGCGTCAAGGTATCCAACTATCTGTCCTGAAGCGCAGGAAGCGGACAGAATCGGCATCGGCTCCCTTGTTAGCTTCTAGCTCGGTTTCGCCCCTCCCCGCTTGGCCGGCTGAAGGCCCCTCCCTGTATGGAGGTAGTTATGGATGTATTAACAATTTGTCCCCACCCCAAGAATCCCCTCCTGCGAGAGGTGTAGTGTTGTAACACTTAAACAGGTCAAGCTTCTCTGACGCGGCATGTGGGGAACCCACGCCTCCCCGCTCGCCCTTGTCTCCGAGCGGGACCGGTTTCTTCAAACCGGTCGAGTAAGTGCTCCAACCTAGCTCTAATTTTGTGCTTGTTCTTTCAATATTAGTTCATAGCTCCGCTGGCCGTGAGAGTGAGAGCTCGATCCTTAAGTTCCTTTGCTTCAAGCGATCACCGTGGTGAGAGGAGTGTACCCATGCCCTTGGCACAATGTCGGTTCCCTTGAATTGGGCAGCCATACCCTTGGGAGAATATTCCTTGGCCTTGCTAGCCCTCTACCAGCAAGGGCCTAGCCCTCATATCCTCCACTTGGCATTGCCAAGTTACCCTGGGTCATGGTGAGCATCGGGTGAGCGGTCGCCATTATCGGTCCGTTTGGAATGCCAATTGTGCTTGCTTGGTAAGTCCTAGGTTGTGTCACATCACTTCTCCATGGTCGCCGTCTTCATCTTCTCCATCTTCTTCTCCTTCGTCGCCATCTTCGTCCCCTCCTTCTTCATCATTTCTTCATCGTGTTCTTCCCCTTCTTCTCCGTCGCCACCATGCTCTGCTGCCGGGGCTTCCTCGGCCGCCACAGGAGGAAGCCCCTCCTCGTCGGCACTGTCGTTGTTGTCAAGGTCAACCACGGCAGGAGCCATGACCCTCTGCCGTTTTGCCCGAGCCACCTGAGCCACCAATGTGAGCCATGTGGGAATGGATTTGGGAATGGGAGGGAGAAAGATTGGAGGAAGACGTGAAAGGGTTGTCGCCGGTGAGGGTTGCAGAGAAGGAAGCAGAGAAGTGGGGAAGAAGAAGATAGATGGGTAGAGGTTGAACAAAAGGATTTTAGTGGTTACAGTTTTGAAAGAAATGGCGCCTATGTCCGAGTCGTTATTCATATATAAAATGCCCGCCCATGAGGGCGCTGTTCTATGGAATTTATCATTTTTAGAAAATATTGAGAACTCACGACTTGAGGAAAGGCGTGGTATCATAAAGAAGCGCTCCTATGAGAAGACGCTATTTCTTTGCGTGTATTGGGGAAAGTGCAGCTGTCAGGTAATCATGAGGGTGTCATTCAACGGTTAGTATGGATCAGCGACATAGTGAAGGGCGCTATTTCATGAACAGTGACCGCGCGTGGAGGCGTCATTTTAGGAGTTTATTATTGTTATTCTTATTTCGTGTTGTAGCTGAAGGAATTAGCGCCTATGAGGGAGGCACGTATCATCAAAATCTAGCACCCTGTGGCAGTCGCTATTTCTTACAGAGAGTGTGTTTTTGAACAAAATAAAAGGAATTTGGAAGACTTGATCATTGTTACACATGGTTATTGGCTCAATTAAGAAAGAATTTCTTTATTCATTGAAAAGAAAGCATTATTACATAATTAATGAGCTACTTTGGCCCTCAAGTTCCTAAGAGCTATTACATAAGATTTCCATTGCTACATAAGATTTCCATTGCTCTCTATCTTCTTCCACGTGTTCCATGGGCCGGTGAAGTTTGCTAACTCGCCATAGAGATTGGATGGTCTTGGTCTCTTCTTTGTCACCGCTGGAGCACAACTCTCTCTTTTTAATTGGTGGTAGATGAGAAGCTTCCTCAAATAGATGGCGAGGAAGTCCGAGTTGTGAGAGGCACCGGTGAGCGTTGTAAAGCATGAACTCGGTGGCGCCAATTAGCCTTAGCTCCACTCCAGAGGAGAGCCTTGCATGAAGATCTTGGGTCTTGAGGAATCCCGGTGCACATGTGAAGCCATTTTTTGGCATTGTCTTGAAGTGGCCACGCCAATCCACTCGTTTCTTGAGTTTGGGTACCCGATTGACCACGCTTTCACATAGTCCAAGTGTGCCCGTCATATAGTGGAGTGGGCTCTTAGAATAGATCCTAGAAGCTTGTTGGGTTTCCTCACATGGGTCAAATTTGAAGTGGAGGTCCACCCAACTTGTGAGCAATAGCATAGATCCATATAAGGGCCTTCCCATGGAAGTCTAGGTGAGCCCACTCTAGAGGTAAGCTAGGATCGCTGGCCCAATTCTCTTCCCTTCCCAATTGCCACATATGGCACTCAATTGTGCCACTTCTAAGAAATCATCCGCCGAGGGGAATAGCAAAGCCCCCGCAAGGAAAATCACCATGGCCTTCATAATCAATTCCATCTCCTCTTCTTTGTTCAACTTACCCAAGGCTGTGTATACCTATGCCGCTAGCTTCATCAAATTGATTCCCTTTGACACTCTTATTTGCTCTATCATTTTTTGGCTTGGGATTAGGCTTGCTAGCATCTCCATGGAACTTATGGGTTCTTGCATGATCGCCATCTTCTCCTCATCCCCTTGCTTTAGGCTTTTCAATCCTAGAAGCATCTCTGTTTCTTCCAATAGGATGGTGGCTTCGAAGGTGGGGAATAAGAAGGTGTGGGTGTGGGAATGCCATATTTCTATGAGAGCTCCTATGATGGCCCAATAAAAATGAATGTCATTATAGTGTTTTGCATGGGTCACTAATCCTAAGAGATGCCACTTGGAGAGGTGGGATCTCATGTCAAGGGTAATCTTGGAGAGAAGGAGGGGAAGCCATTGGATCTTGGTAAATCTCCTAGCCCCTAGAATAAGTAGATATTCTTGAAAATTGAGAGAGAAGGAAGAAGGGGAGGGTTCAATTAGAACTTGAGAGGTGAAGGGATAAAATAGAACTAAGGCTTTTGAGCACTTACTTGGTCTAGTGCAATTCTTCCGCTAATGTGCCCTTCTACTTCATTGATTCTTGCAAATCTAGCTTTGGTCTTCTTCAAGGGTCATTGTAGCAATCTCTCCATTAGTAACTCTGATAAAAAGGATTTGTTCTCTGGTGAATGACCTGCGAGAAGAAAAGAGCTCATGATTTCTGATAAAGAATTGTTTTGGTATGGTTCGAAGAGCCTCGGAGCTCTTTTATAGAGAAAGGCTTTGCTCTATTAGAGTTCGAACTGGAAAAGGAGTCGAGTGTTCAGTTTTCGGTTAGAACACGATTTACCGAAACATAGGGGAATAGCAGCTTCCATGGTGCCGCCATTTAAAGAGTGACTGCAGGAAAGTCACTATTCAGTTAGGGAGCGCCTGGTTATATGGTCGCTGTTTTGTGAACAGATGCGCTTAAATTTCATGGATTTATATCTATATTCTTCAATGGAGCACCCTCGTGCAGGGTCGCCATTTCCTGTGAATATTGTGATAATGGGCTCTATACATGCTAGAATTACTTTGAATAATAATTGTGGTACTGATCATTTTTTAAGTGCTGGAAAAGTAAGTCACGCAAATTGCCAAAATTCTCGGGATGCTTTTGGGGGACATTTCTCATTTTCTCCTGTATGCATTTCTACTATATGTTATATACGCTATTATAGTATATCAAGGACCTTGTGGTTCTGATGATCCTGGAATATGAGTTCCCCTTCATCAAAAAAAAATAATGATAATTTCAGGGGAGTCTTGATCGCACGGATAAGCCGTTGGGTCATTTAAGATTTGGGATGATGGTTCCACTTTCTAAGTTGATACGTGGATAAATGGGCTTCGGCTTAGTGTCAACTTAGAGATTTGGATTCTTGACCAAGTCCGGATGGCTTAGCAATATTATCCTTGATTATTTTCTATTTTTAGTTTGTTTTAACCTTTTTCTTAAGCCCAACATGCATCATGTAGGACTTTGAGCTTAAATGATGGGAAATCCTCATATTAAGTCAGTGATGAAGGCCACTTGCTCTTAATTTGAGTTGACATGAAATATTCCATTCCAAATCAAGTACTGTGCTCTCCTTAAAGCCGCTCAGGCTGATTCCTCGAAAGCATCCTTTACTGAGATTCCTACCTTACTTCACTTTATTTTTCTACAAATCTACCTTGGTTGTAGCACGTCCACATTGGCTGGTAATCACTCTCCAATGGTGCTTCTCCTTTTCATGCCCTCGCGCACATTTTCTTAGCTTAGTTTTCATCCAGGAATGGTTGCTTTCTCGTAATCATCTAAAATTGTTTCATTCAGAGCCATGGAAAGATTTCCAACGCTTAGTGTCAGAGACGTGTCACATCACACATTGGCATCTACTTTTCAATGCATTCCACCTTTATTTCACCTCATTTCACTTTCACTTTCACTCCACGTCATTCTGTCTCACTCCCTTGCAAAGCAGATGCCAAGGCGGGGCAGTTGTAGACATGCCAAAATTGATGCTATGTTGGGTAAATTTCATATTACAATGAAATGCCCCGAAGTGAACTACATTACTAGCTTAATAAGATAATTTTCCCTATTTTCTTGGATTTTCTTTGAATAGGACGACCATCATCCGCTCGCGATTTAAATAACGCCCTTGGAGATGGCGCTATTTCATAAAGAAAACGACTGAACGCGTGGTCGTTGTTTTAACTCTTTTCAATTCCTGTCCGGAATTAAATTCCTTGAAATGGCAACTTCTAGGCGGGCGCTCATTAATGAACGCCGCCATGCGCGGTCACGGGTTATGAATTTCTTAAATATGAAAAGTCCAAAATTCTAGTGAAATAGCGGCAAATATAGGGGCGTTGTTTAGAACAACGACTGTGTATAGGTCACCATTTCAATTTTTGTTTCCGTTTCGTCTGCAACCTTCCCAGACAAACTCCTTCTTTGTTTTAACTCTACGTTCGATTGGAGGAAGGAAACCCATGATCAAGAGCTATCCTTCCCTATTTTTAATCCTATTAGAATATGGTCTTCAATCCCTATAAAAACCCCTTCGGGTTCTCTCGCGTAAAAACCTTACACACACGCGCAGGCATCATTGATTTCTTCCGCTGAAGCCCCTTGCGGCTGATCCTTACTGCAAAGGGGTGTTGTTCTGTTGTGCTGTGGTGTTCCTTTGAAGCTTTGCTCTCCTCTGTCCTTCTCACAGGCGCAGAAGAGGATTTCACTTTCTTCTTTTAATTCTTTTCATTCTCTGCATATCATAATCATCATCCACCCTTCATATATTCATCTAGTATACTACCATATTTTCATATTCCTCTCTGCATACATACTTTTCCATTCTTTACTCCTCTTAGGGGTTTAAAACAAAACACACAAGGTGTGTTCATGCCCACGTTGCATAATTCTATTTCTTTTGAGCATTGATACTACACGCTTTAGCTAATCATCATCTCTTTGTTGTCTTTGTTTGTCTTATAAGGGTAATCAAGGATAAGAACCCCCTTCATCGGCCGGCCGGTGGAAGGAGGAAGAAAGGACCCACAATCATCCCCGCTTCTTCACAAGGTACATGCTATCATCTTTCTTCTTTTTGAGGTAACCCCTCTGGCGATCACACTCCTTTAGAGCATCACATGCTCTCTTGTTATTCTCTTTCCTTTATTTCTCATCACACTTCAACATTATTTTTTTTCTAAAGAAATTAAATTTCCATTCTTCTTTTAATGTCTATGTGACACGTTCACAGAGGTGTTTACCTGAACCTCACACGGGTGATGATCGTGGGGAGATAATCCAAAGAGGGAGATGATGGGTTCCCTCTTCCTCGTCCTCGACCGGCCAAGGGCAAGGAGCCCTGCTATGTCCCTTATGCTGAAGTCCTGCAACGTAGCTCAAAGAAAAAAGAAAAGGAAGGTCGTTAGTAAAATGAAAGGTGTAGTATCTACTCTAATAGAACGAACAGAACGAGAATGATGGTGCCAAGGTTACCTGGGGGTGGTGGGAAGGAGGGATGGCCGAGGCTTTCGTCCACCCACCTTCCCATTTGTTTTGGGAAGAAACCTCTAAGTGTAGGAGCTAAGGGGTTACACTACATGCAGCGTACTTACCTGGAAGCCGTGATGCAAGTAGGAAGTAGGAGCTAAGGAGTTCAAACCAAAGCAAGGGAAGTAGGAGGAAGATGACCAATGCGGCTCCTCTCACCCTCTGGGAGGAACTCCGCAAGACTCTCCCCCAATGCCAAACTGCTCCGATCCTCCTCAATGGCTTCCACCTCGATCACCCGCCGAAATGGCCTCTACTCTTCCTCTTCACATTGGAGACCGACAGTTTTATCCATTCAGCCTGGAGTTTCAAATCGTGGGGAAAGATCATGTAGAACGGGGGTAAGAACACGAGCTGGGCCACGTTCTCTGACCGAGTAAATAGAGGAGGGCGGCCAAGTCTTTGGCCTCCTTGAAGGGGAAGGCGGCCAAGTAGATGGCCACCCAGTAGGAGAGGGAGGTCATCGCCATGGCCGCCCAGGATTGGGGGGCGGCCAAGTCTTTGGCCGCCCAGACCACGCTCCTTGGGCCCCTTAAGTGGACGAGGCCCAATAGCTTTAAGGCTACGGGCTGGGCTTTAAAACTCAAAACATCGGTAAAACAAGTACCACAACTAAGTGTCATTCACACGAAGGTCCATTGGGGATCTGCGGGATGTCCGAAATTAGGCATCTACAGGCACCTCTGATCCATTTCCTGCCTTGTAGTTCATACAGACGTGGTGACCGTGACCAAAGATTCTTCCTGGATCTCACAGATCAAGATCAGCGCGAGATTATGCCTCTTCATAAACTTATGCTACTTTCATGCCAAAACTCATATAGTTTGTATTAAAGTTATTTCTACATGGTTTATGGACTTGTGTTATAGCTGTTTTGATCGCTGTTTTATCACAATCTCACTCTCATCTTTTGAGTCCTTTCTTAAGTGCATGGCACGTATTCCAATACGATGTCATTAGTTACACTTTGCACTCATAGGCATACAATCTTGGACTTTTGATCCTCACTATTGGATATTCCTTCCACCGGACTAGGTGATCTTGTTTCAAGGCCTTCATAAGTATTCGCGAGCCTGGGATTCCCGCTAGGACGCCGAGCTGGTTGTACCCTCAAAGCCCAATTGTCTAAAAAGCATTTATCGGCATTTTTCTATGTCTGCGTAGTCACGGTCATCAGGCGACCGCTACTGTCTAGTAGCGATTTTGGAACGACCGCGTTAGTCCAGGTTTCACCACTGCGTCGACTCTTCTCTCTCATGCGTCGACTCTGTCATAAAAATGGTCAAGGCATGATCACCTCTAAAAGAAACTGTGCCGATATGACCGTTTTATGTCCAAACATTGATTAACCCAAGGTTTGACCCAAGGGTTGATTTTTCTATGTTCCTAGATGGTCTATTGATTATCTAGAACCTAACACCTTGTTCAATAAGTTATTAATGAATTATGAAAGTAAAGGAATATGCCGTTATACTGCCGAATTTCTTCCGTAGCATGACCTTGTCTTAAATCATTCTTTGAACTCTCATGATCGTTCATTGGTGCGTTCTATGCCTTGGTTACATTATCATGAAACTATTATTGAATTGAAAATTATTAGCTGAAACGTTATTATATTCTCATAGAAGTAGCTTGATCTGTAACTTGAAGATGCAAGAGAAGACACAGACAGTGTCCAAGGGCTCCACGCTAGCTCCCTCGGTAGATAGCCGGAAACGTACTGTAAACCATGGGGTATGATGCTTACTGGCGTCGCATTGCGCCGGGAGTACTTTTTTTATAGACGGTGAAAATCATGAGGCAATCTTGTGATAAATTACATGATTGCTAGTACTTTTTTGTTCATGACATTCTAGTGCATAGCCTTTATGGTTATGAAGTACATTCTTGTTAATGAAAGGCCACTTTACCTTATATCTTGCTTGATCATGCTCTATTATTCCTTCACATTCTTCATATCTCTGTGGTTCATATCTTGTTGTTACTATGGTTTATTCGTGTGTTTTCTTGCATTTTCCATTGCCTTATTATATAGAGCGAAAATGTAATTACTTAAAGCTTGCTTCCATGTTGATGTGAAGATACTTACTGGGCAAGTGTGCTCATTACCGTACTTTTGAAATCTTTCCAGCAAACTCTAGTGGATCGGAGTCCGAGTATTCCGATGATGGGTCCGGGAGTGATGATTGAAGATTTGAGAGAAGACTTAGCGTGTTATAAGTCCTTATGTTAGTCTGGAGTCATATGATGTAATTTTTACTTTATTGGGTCATTGTTGTACCCAGAAAATTTCCCCCGCAAAGTACCCAGGAATAAGAGTTCAGGAATTTCCCCGAACACCTTCAAGGCATGGGCTACCCGGCCTCTCTAACAACCCAGTGGGCCCGATCAACGGCCCCAACCCACTAGCTGAGGTATACGGTGACATTAGCAATCAATCGGGACCACTCCCGACTCCTAAGTTGCGGACTTTGCCCGCATCCTACACGACCACCCGGGCCATCCCGGGGGTGCTCCGACTACAAGCCATGCCACGTGGAATCCAGTGAAAAGGCCAGGGCCTACTCTGAGACACTTCTTTCAACCCTCCAAGGTCAAAGGGAGACCCAAATAGGTCAACCATAGGCTTTGGAGGCCGGTAGCATGTGCATACGGCTCACACACGTGTGTTCGGCATTCTGCAGAACACCTTGTGGGCGCACATGTTTTAACCCTTCTACACCAACCCACGGGCCATCATGTGGTTCCAGTATGCTAATTGGGTCCTACAATGACCCCCCTGCAAGTCGGGACCACCCCCGACCCTCAGACACGTGGCAACATGCCACTCGACTTTAGCTCTCGGGCCAACCCGAGGCTACTCTGCCAACCCACCGTACAACACGTCACGCAGCCTGAGGATGGGCACGTATACCCAACGTGCTGACTCCCAGCCCCTACAGACTTCTACCCTCGGCCCTAGATCAATTCCAAGGCCCGTCGATCGATTATACAGCTCGTTCGGCAATCCGAGATGTGTCGAGCATTCGCACAAACACCTTGCGCGACTACCACGACTCCAGAGAACAAAGGCCCCCATGGGCCATTTCAATATCCTAGAACCCCATATCCTTCAAAGGATATCCCCAGACAACGAAGGAAGACCCCCGAGGGCCATCCCTCGGGGTTGCGACTCGCCCGAAGCCAATTCGCCCTAGGGCATGGCCGCGCCCCCGGAGAGGGCAAACTCCCTGGGGGGCCGCGCCCTCTCCTCAGCCCGGAGGCCCGACGGCCCTCCCCAGTCCCAGTTCGTGCAAACTCTCAATCTCACGGTCCGAGGTTCGTGCAAGATTTGTTCACCGTACCCGTACGTGGAAGGAGTTGCGAAGAACATCCACGACGGATCACACGCACGTCCACAATGAATCACACGCACGAGCGTCTCGATCCATGCACACAAGTGTATCCTCCCAGTATCCTCCTATCCTTTTCTTCTTAGCCAATTTAGGAAGAAAAATAACCAAAAAAATTGAATTTTATAGAGGTGGGACCACTCCCCCCTGTCTCTTCCATCCGGTCCGCCCAAACCCCCCTAGGGAGGGGTTTAGGCAGACCAGCCTGGGGGCCCAGGCTGGTCCGCCTAAACCCCTTGGGTAATAAAAAAAAGGAGATTGTTTAATTAAAAAATGGACCTGTTCGGTCCGCCCAAACCCCCCCTGGGGAGGGGTTTAGGTCGACCAGCCTGGACCCCCAGGCTAGTCTGCCTAAGCACCTTCAAATAATAAAAAAAAGATTTTCTCCCTCCGAAGAGGGGTTTAGGTGGACAAGACCAGCCCTCGGGGCTGGTCCGCCTAAACCCCCCTGGAGGAGGGATTTAGGCGGACCAGATCAGCCCCTTGGGCTGGTCCGCCTAAACCCCATCTCCCACACTCGATACACAGACAAAAAAATACAAAAAAATACAAAAAAAATAATATAAAAACACTATTTGGGGGTTTACTCGGACCAAGTTGGACCCTCAACTTGGTCCGCTTAAACCCCACCCCCACCCCTTTAACTTCCTATAAATTGCCCCCCTTGCAAGCTCATGAGGGAGATGCATGAAGCAACACCAGAACACACGGACGGACAAGCAAACTCCCCCGGCCTAATTGTCACACCCTCGGACCTCCGAGGCCTTTGGCAAGGGTCAGGAACGCAAGAAAGACTAGTGCGCGCGTGGTTGGCTTGCTAGTCGGCTCACACACACCGAGGGTATGTCTCACGTACTCCCCTCACGCGATGTTTACCCGTCTCAAACCCAGCCCACCTTCGCCGCATGTAAGATGGCTACGCCAACGGCAAAGACTGATGAGGGCATCTCCCGACACCCCTCTAGCTTTGATCGCCTACACACTCTTGATATGGATTGATCATGATCTACACTTGTTATCTTCATTTCCCAAGTTTCATTTTATGTATTTTCTTTTTATTGAGTCCTATCTTATGTATTTTCCTTTATTGAGTCATATGGTTTTAGTCCATTTCCCTTGTTATGTTTAATTGGGCCTTATTACTTTAGTTATGGGCCCATAGGATTGAGTCTAGGATATGCTCGATCTTTTATCTTATTGTCAAGGGTATTTTGGTCATGTAAAGAATGGTTGCCTATATATAGGCCCCATCTCTCCTCTTGTATTCAACTTTTGATGAATATTGAAGAAAACCCTTTCAAACTCTCTCAATATCTCTCTCTCTCTCATTATCTCTCCATTCTCTCTCCTCCTCTCTCTAAATTTCGAAATTCACTCTCTCTCCTCCCTCTCTCAACCACTTCCAACCCCCACCTACCTCCATTAACTCCCCACAACTTCCCACAACCCCTCTTTAATCCTCACCTAGTCCCAAGGAAGTTGCACCACTCAAAACCCCACCCTCCAACCACCACCTACCCCTTTCACTTCCCTAAGCATATCTCCACCTTCCCAAGGCTGAATTAACTCATTCCAAAGCCCAAATTCGAATCTCCCCTTCCCTCCTTGCTCCCTAAGTCGCACCCCTCCTCTCCCCTCAAGCCAAGTTCGCCCCCTCCTCTCTTCTCCACTCCAGCTTTGTGTGCAGGCCGACCTGCAGTTTAGCACTCTGTTGCAGTGACATCCATGACTGCATCCTGGTTCTGCTGGTGCCGTGGCCTAACTTTCTGGAAAGGCCTCCCTGTGTTCTTCGCAGGCGAGGTGGAATCACTCCATTCCGAGTTCGTGGCCGTCCGTGAAGGCTGTTCTTCCCCGACTGCGCAGAACCTCTCAGACCAGGAGCCAGAGCGGCAGAGAAGACTCTCCCACGACAAACCTTAAAGGAACCAGTCTTCGAGGTCTTCTACAAAGTTCTTCCTCCCCCTGTCAGCGTCCAGGAACAGAAGGCAGAACCCCGTTCGGCATCCGACAACTAGAGATACCAATTTTCTACCACACCCACGCCGGTCTGCCTCCTCACAGTCTGCACCGACCACCGTCCACTTCTCTGGACACCCAGCTCATCTCCAACATCAGAAGACTTCGCCGTTTATTTTGCTGCAAAGTAGACTCGTCCACGATTCCAACGAGTCTAGCGGTGCCAAATTTGGAGCTCAGGAGCGATCGTGGCAGCTTCTGCAACCTGCTGTTTCAGACTGAGCTCGGCCAGAGACCAGAGCTGCATCCATCTTCCAGTCGCTGGAGCAGTCAGCCCCCAGATCAGAACGTCATCCAAAAAATTCAAGCCACACCCCTCTCCGGTTAGCAAGCTTTTGGCGCAAGTTTCATGAGATTCCAAGTTCGTTGGAATTATTGGCAGCATCGACATCGGCCCTCTGTCCAGAATTACAGAAGCTAGGAAGAATCGGCAAAGCTCGGAAAGTCGACTCTATCTCGCTCGTTCCCCTCCCCGCTTGGCCGGCTGAAGGCCCCTCCCTGCGTGGAGGTAATTTTTGATTGTAATACATTAACCCCCACCCCAAGATCCCCCCCTTGCAAGGGGCGTAGTGCTGTACCTCTTCACATTTTCAGGTCAAGCTCCATCGCCGCGGCGATCGGGTGTATACCCTCGCCTCCCGGCGCGCCCTCGTCTCCGAACGGGATCGGTGTCTTCACACCGATCAGGTGAGCTTCTGATCACACCCTTGTAGCTTCATTTCTGCAAATGTAGTATTGCCTTGAATGCCCGTCGGACGGTAAGAGAGTGCTCGGAATTCATTTTAAGCAATATCGTGCCCACCGCGGCCCGTGAGTGAGTGCCACCCCACACCCCGCCTTGCGGGCCAGCCACCCACAAAGTTGGTACTCCCTGGCCCATTGGAGGTCAGCCTTAGCATTGTAAGTCCATTAGGACAATTGGGTCCCGCCTCGGACCCTCACCATCATCTCCCGGACCCACCGGGTGAACGTGTGAATCGAGTGAGCAGAAATCGTCGTTGTGAGAATCATTGAGCGCTTGTATGCTTGCGGGTCTAAGTCCTAGGGTCACCTTATCATATTTAGTGGTCTTTGGGGTGTGCCACATCAAATGGTATCAGAGCGGTCATAGGCTTGTCCTAACAAGTCTAGTCTTGGGTCATCATCATACTAGGTCATAGGTGCATCCGCACACCCGTGCATAGCCCACCCAACCTTGCATGACCACTCGTAGTGGTACTCACTATCAACCCAATGCTTCATCTTCCAATCCCACTATGAATCCAAAACCCCAAGGGATACCTACCACTAATAACCATGACTTCCCTGATCACTTCAGTTACCTCATGAAAACCTTGACCCATGCCAATGGCAAGCTTGATAACCTATCTAGACGACTTGACAAACTAGAAGAAAATTGGCCCGCCCCAAGGAAGAATGATAGTAGGCCTCCTCCCTCACCTCTCACCTTTGATGGGACTCATCCTAATGAGTATTTAGAATGGGAGGCTTCCATGGACCATTACTTCACTTGGCATCCCATGACCGATAACGAGAAAGTCCAATTTGCCAAATCACAACTTACCAAACGGGCTCAAACCTATTGGCTACAAATTGTCGGGCTAAAGATAATTAGAAGGGAAGATCCCATCACCACTTGGGTAAACATGAAGGAGCAACTTAGGGCTAGTTATGTGTCCCCTTCCCATTCCGAACACCAAAGTCCAAAGAGCATTTCAACCCATTCATTTCCCCTTGGCCAACCCAAGACCCTAATCACACATTCCCCACCATTTTCCACCTCTCCAACCCCAACCACCACATCTACACCCTACCTCCAAGTCCTCACCACAACCATATGTCCCCATACTCAATTGGACTCCATGTCCACCCCTCCACCTAGGCCCATAATGGCCACCAACCCCAAACCAAAATCCCCTCACCAAAACCGCACCCCACAAGCCCCCTTGGCCACCACCGCAACCTCACCATCGTCCCAAAAAAGGGACACATCACCCAAAACCAATCATCCCAAATCTCCTCACCCAACCCACCTTCCACTTCTCACCCCAATCCTACCCCAATTTAGGCCTCCACTACTTCCACTCCCAATTCCAACCCACATCCGACCTTGCTCACCTCCTCGGGTGCACCATGCTTCGACTAACACCAACCCACCCACCATAGACCTTCCTACCCCATTGTCCTTAGGAGTTGCAACCCACACACCTACCCAAGAGGAGAAGTATACCAAT
Organism: Amorphophallus konjac; assembly: GCA_022559845.1. Classification (NCBI taxonomy): domain Eukaryota; kingdom Viridiplantae; phylum Streptophyta; class Magnoliopsida; order Alismatales; family Araceae; genus Amorphophallus; species Amorphophallus konjac. The sequence continues at coordinate 397,972,839 of CM040118.1, forward strand.
TCGGATCCACCTCCCAAAATCAAGGAAATCCAAGGGCCACACAACTCACCCACCACTCCTAGCCTAGTTCCTCAAGAGCTATACACCCTTCCCCATGACACCATCACCATAGATAAGTCCGTACTCCAATGGCTCAAGCGAGGCCTCACCATTCCTAGTTCATAACCAAGCCACATACCCATGGGACATCAATCCCAAATCATTCCCACTCAGCCTCATGTCACTTATCAAACCTCCTATTGTGTAGAAGATTTGGGAGACTTAGTGGTCTACCTACATTGGCAAGTCCACTTGACCGATATGCTAGCCATGAGGCCATCAGAGTCTAGCACCATTAGCTTAGCTTACCCCACCATTGGCTCCATCACTTGCATCTACACCAATGGCCAATTTACAAGTGAGATCATACTCCTTCTTCCCATGGAGGAGGAACCCATCCTAGTCTACTCCCCAACCATTGAGATCCCAAGTACTTTGATTAGCCAACCCATTAGCAACCTTGGCCCAATTATCTTAGAGAGAGATGATTCGCCATTTGAGGACCTTGAGAACATGGAGTACCCCTACCTAGGTGACCCTTACCATAATCCCTTTGACCCTTTTCTATGGGAGCCTAAATCTCCATGTGACCCACTTTCCCTATTCACCACCCACCTCACCTTACCCACATTGCCCATGTCGACCCAAACTCCTCCCTTCCTAGAATCGGGTTACAACATGAGAGCCTTGACCTTAGGCAACAAACACCTTGGGATTGATGAAGTGCCCCACCCCATAACCACATTCGTAGATCCCTTCGACCCATTCACGTGGACGTTCAAAAGTCATCCCACATCTATGCACATGGAAGTCACCTTTGGGATAAACATGCATGTGTCCAGGCCTACCACACCATTTGACATGATTCATAAGTCGGGTACATTCATCCACATCACCCACATGTCAAGTAGGCAGCATAAGTGGACCATATTCGGATGTATTGGCCCACCTTCATTCATCATGAGTCTTAAACATGATAGGAGCATACATGGATGTCTGGGTCCCCCGACATTTATCACACCCATGCATAAAAGGTTCATCTATGGATGTCTCGGCCCTCCTAAGACTACCACAGTCTTCATAGCATCAAAGTGTGATCGGTCTACATTTGGCTGCCCAGGTCCACCTTGGCATACCATTCGTTTCACACTAACATCGCATCATCATGCATGGCATACGCATTCTCGCAAGCATATAGGAAGGATCAATGAGACTTACAAAAGGCGGGCAGATGCTCATCGGCGCCACTACGAGTTCCAAGTGGGAGACTCGGTGATGGTGAGGACGGAGCAGCTCCTTCCGGGACCTGCCTCCAAGTTGAGGGCACGGGGTTCGGGACCCTTTCGAGTTCTACGACGACTTGGCAGCAATGCTTATGAGCTTGACCTACCAGAAAGCTATGGGGTGCACCCTACCTTCAGTGTGGTGGACCTGGTACCCCACAAAGGCCCCGCGGTGGAACCCAGTGAGGAGCTTGAGCCTTTACCCCCCCTTATGAGAGACACTCCCGGAGGGACTCCACTTTCTAGCTTGAGAGACCGACGAGAGCAGGTAGAGGCAATACTGGATGAGCAGAGTATCATTACGAGGCACAGGGTGTATCAGCGCTATCTGGTTAGGTGGAAGAGCCGTCCCCCGATCGAGGATACATGGGTGAGTCAGGGAGGATTTGATATGCTTGGATCCCGACATGATGGAGCAGTACGACAGCCAGGCAGACCCATACTCGACAGGGTCGAGCTCTCCCCACCCCGGGGGATTTGATGAGGGCATCTCCCGACACCCCTCTAGCTTTGATCGCCTACACACTCTTGATATGGATTGATCATGATCTACACTTGTTATCTTCATTTCCCAAGTTTCATTTTATGTATTTTCTTTTTATTGAGTCCTATCTTATGTATTTTCCTTTATTGAGTCATATGGTTTTAGTCCATTTCCCTTGTTATGTTTAATTGGGCCTTATTACTTTAGTTATGGGCCCATAGGATTGAGTCTAGGATATGCTCGGTCTTTTATCTTATTGTCAAGGGTATTTTGGTCATGTAAAGAATGGTTGCCTATATATAGGCCCCATCTCTCCTCTTGTATTCAACTTTTGATGAATATTGAAGAAAACCCTTTCAAACTCTCTCAATATCTCTCTCTCTCTCATTATCTCTCCATTCTCTCTCCTCCTCTCTCTAAATTTCGAAATTCACTCTCTCTCCTCCCTCTCTCAACCACTTCCAACCCCCACCTACCTCCATTAACTCCCCACAACTTCCCACAACCCCTCTTTAATCCTCACCTAGTCCCAAGGAAGTTGCACCACTCAAAACCCCACCCTCCAACCCCCACCTACCCCTTTCACTTCCCTAAGCATATCTCCACCTTCCCAAGGCTGAATTAACTCATTCCAAAGCCCAAATTCGAATCTCCCCTTCCCTCCTTGCTCCCTAAGTCGCACCCCTCCTCTCCCCTCAAGCCAAGTTCGCCCCCTCCTCTCTTCTCCACTCCAGCTTTGTGTGCAGGCCGACCTGCAGTTTAGCACTCTGTTGCAGCGACATCCACGACTGCATACTGGTTCTGCTGGTGGCGTGGCCTAACTTTCTGGAAAGGCCTCCCTGTGCTCTTCGCAGGCGAGGTGGAATCACTCCATTCCGAGTTCGTGGCCGTCCGTGAAGGCTATTCTTCCCCGACTGCGCAGAACCTCTCAGACCAGGAGCCAGAGCGGCAGAGAAGACTCTCCCACGACAAACCTTGAAGGAACCAGTCTTCGAGGTCTTCTAAAAAGTTCTTCCTCCCCCTGTCAGCGTCCAGGAACAGAATGCGGAACCCCGTTCGGCATCCAACAACTAGAGATACCAATTTTCTACCACACCCACGCCGGTCTGCCTCCTCACAGTCTGCACCGACCACCGTCCACTTCTCTGGACACCCAGCTCATCTCCAACATCAGAAGACTTCGCCGTTTGTTTTGCTGCAAAGTAGACTCGTCCACGATTCCAACGAGTCTAGCGGTGCCAAATTTGGAGCTCAGGAGCGATCGTGGCAGCTTCTGCAACCTGCTGTTTCAGACTGAGCTCGGCCAGAGACCAGAGCTGCATCCATCTTCCAGTCGCTGGAGCAGTCAGCCCCCAGATCAGAACGTCATCCAAAAAATTCAAGCCACACCCCTCTCCGGTTAGCAAGCTTTTGGCGCAAGTTTCATGAGATTCCAAGTTCGGTGGAATTATTGGCAGCATCGACATCGGCCCTCTGTCCAGAATTACAGAAGCTAGGCAGAATCGGCAAAGCTCGGAAAGTCGACTCTATCTCGCTCGTTCCCCTCCCCGCTTGGCCGGCTGAAGGCCCCTCCCTGCGTGGAGGTAATTTTTGGTTGTAATACATTAACCCCCACCCCAAGATCCCCCCCTTGCAAGGGGCGTAGTGCTGTACCTCTTCACATTTTCAGGTCAAGCTCCATCGCCGCGGCGATCGGGTGTATACCCTCGCCTCCCGGCGCGCCCTCGTCTCCGAACGGGATCGGTGTCTTCACACCGATCAGGTGAGCTTCTGATCACACCCTTGTAGCTTCATTTCTGCAAATGTAGTATTGCCTTGAATGCCCGTCGGACGGTAAGAGAGTGCTCGGAATTCATTTTAAGCAATATCGTGCCCACCGCGGCCCGTGAGTGAGTGCCACCCCACACCCCGCCTTGCGGGCCAGCCACCCACAAAGTTGGGACTCCCTGGCCCATTGGAGGTCAGCCTTAGCATTGTAAGTCCATTAGGACAATTGGGTCCCGCCTCAGGCCCTCACCATCATCTCCCGGACCCACCGGGTGAACGTGTGAACCGAGTGAGCAGAAATCGTCGTTGTGAGAATCATTGAGCGCTTGTATGCTTGCGGGTCTAAGTCCTAGGGTCACCTTATCATATTTAGTGGTCTTTGGGCTGTGCCACATCAAAGACACCCCGCATCCCGGGTCCGCCCGTGTACGTTAGCTTACGACAGTGACGAAGGGCACTTAATAATGCCGCGCCAGGCCCCGACACGGAACCGCGTGCCCACCGTTCAACTCCAAATCGGCTATTGGCTTCTTGGATTAACAAATTAAGTCTAGTCGGACCTCTGGCCTAGGAATCACAGTCCCGGGGCCGACCTCGACTCTCCGGCATGATAGCACTCGCCGTCCGAGACCCGAACCCGACCGCTCACCTCGAGCCGCGTTTGACCTCCACCAGGCGCCAGCCCGTGTCCGCTCTGGCCACCAAGGCAGTCGGACTCACACCAACTCCTCTGTAAAGAGCCTCTGTAAAGCACGCGGATATCCGCTTTGTCATGCAATGACCCGGGGACCGACCCACGTGTCAGAATTGTCCCACGGCTTGCGCCCGTTGTAATTTGGCCCTCTAGGCCCATATGTAAAGCCCATGTGGCTCACCATCAAGCCAGTAAAATACAAGCGCCCGCATTCGGGCCCCCAGCTTCCTACCTACACCACTCGGCATCCGGGCCCGACACCCTAACCCCAGTAAAAACACCCCTCGGTCTAACACGCATCCACAGCTGCTGAATGCCCCCAGCTCTCTACCCACGGCTTCAGACACATATACAGACTTTTCTTCAGCATGGAACAAAGGTATTCGGATTCAATCCGATGTAAATAAACACCGGTTGCTTGCAGCCGGTGGGGAAAGACGTCCAGTACATGATTCTCGCAATCGCCTAACGCACTAGCACCCATGGAACCCCTTCTCTCTATGTGTCGTTCGATCACCCGAGCCCACGTGCCGCGCCCTGGTGGTGCTTCCCCGGTCAACCCTTGGTTCCATGAGTGATTATCGAGAGATCGACTGGCACGCCCGCTGTGAGACCTGTGCCTTAGTGGATCCTTAGTGGTTTGGATCTAGAATTTATTCTGGAATTTCATGCTATTTTTCTAGATTTTTAGGAATTTTCCTGGTATTTTTCCGGATTTATTTAGATTTAATTGAGGGTTACTAGTAAATAATAAGATTATTATATATATTAATTTTATTTTTTTTTTCTTTTAATCCCTCACCGTCACCCCCTCTATCTCCCTCGTCAATCTCACTCTCACCCCCTCTTTCTCTCTCTAGTCCGATCGCCCCTCTCCCCTCTTCTTGGAATTCAGGCGAGGCGACGTCGGATTGAGGCGTGGAAGGTACCGGTGGATTCCTCGCGTCGAGAGGAACGCGTGGGTACCCATCTTGGCGTGGTTCGGAGATCGTGGGAGCGGGACGAAGTGTGGAGGCCCGGTGAACCCTTCCTCTTGCATGCGGCTTTTCCGGCCGTTTCGGCTTGAACGAGGTAGGGGGATGGAATCCTGAGCTCGCTAGGATCATTTCCTATAGCATGTTTTCATGTTTAAACCCCTGTGGCATGCATATTGGATATTTTTCCATTGTTAGTATTTAAGCTTAGTCCTTGCGTTTAAGCTATTGTAGGCCTTGCATGTGATGGTTTTAGTTGTTATATTGTTGTTTAGGACGTGTGGTTTGACAGGAAACAGGTTTTTTCGACGTTACCCGACGATTTCGGTCGTCCGGGAGGGAACCGATTTTCAAACATAACCCGTCCATAACCCAGATGGTGTGACGGTCCTTCCAGGAACCGTCACACTAGTAACGGTCCATAGAGGATGCGTTACATCACAATAACGGCCCTTTGAAGGGGCGTCATAGTGAGAGTAACGGTGTGGCTCCCAACCGTTACTCATCTGTTTAATTGCGTTGACCGGGTCAGGCGGTTAACCTGACGGCCAGTAGGCCGGCCGTCAGGGTGCCCTGACGCGCTTGGGCGAGCGCGTCACATCGCCTGCAAACGATTTTGAAATACTGTGCGTTGGTTTTGGCCTCGGGTGGATGTAACGGCCAGGGCCCAACGCGTTACAGTTGATGTAACGCGCTGCGCCCCGACCGTTAGGTCCTGTGACGGCGTGGCTGTGGGCCGTCACACCCCATTCTCGCGGATTGAGGCTGGAGCTTTGGTAATTGTAACGGCCGGGGACGGACGCGTTACAATCCATGTAACGCGCCAGTCCACGACCGTCACACACCTGTGACGCGGTGGCAGCAGACCGCCACTTGCCTGTCAGATTCAAAAAGTCGCCGACTTATTCTTTATGCATTCCGAAATGTTTATATGCCATGTTGAGTTATTTCATTATATAATGGCATGTTTGTAAATCCCAATAGAGTAGCTTTTCTTTCCTGTTGAGACAGGTGCGATAGATTCAGAGGGGGGTGAATGAATCTCCCCTTAAAAATATAGCCTAATAAAAAACTAATGCTCAGATATGCAGACTTAAAGAACAGTTGCAGATATATTCTGAAGATACATAGAAGGATCTCGCAATGCAACACAAAGGATAAGCTCTCACTCGATCCTAAGTAAACATCTAATGTGCCAAGCAATAAGATGAACACATAAGAAAATTAAACCACAAGGGACACCGCGACACCAGGATTTTTAGGTGGTTCGGTCCACAGACCTACGTCCACCCCTCACTCCAAACCGGAGTGTGACTTCCACTAGCAACGCTAGAACAGCAGACTCAGTCTGCAACAAATGCTGCCACACAGCTTGATCAGGGGAACAACCTCCCCTCTTCCTCCCAATCGGAGGGAACCACTAGTGACACCCAGTCACTAGCAAACCAGAGACCGAAGTCTCTCTTCCTATAGACCAGGAGGGAACACCTGGACTTGCAACCCGCAAGACCAGAACTGGAGACAAATCTCCCTTCCTCCAAACCAGGAGGGAACCCACAAGTGACTCCCAGTCACCTGCAAACCAGAGGTCTCGGACCTCTCTTCCTCCATAAAGGAGGGAACCACTGATGACACAAGATCACCAGCAAACCGGAGAAACAAATCTCCCTTCTCCTGAAACCACAAGAGGAACCCGATCCCCAATAGGGCAATCGGAAGAACAAGGTAAAGGAAAACAATAAAAAAATAAAAATCACAGCAACAAAAAGTTGGAGAAATGAAAAGCACAAAGTAGCTCTCGCAGGAGAAAACTGGATTGGATCTGATCCAAATTCCAGTGAAGACAGTGAAGCTCTCTTCTTCTTCACGACCTCTCTATCCCTCAATCTTTTTCGTCTTCTCAACTCATGCTCTCTCTTTTTCTCTTTTTCTTCTGCTACTTCTCTGCCCTTTCTGCTTCAGCTCTTCTTCTTTCGATCACTCTCTTTCTTCTGTCTTTCATCCACTTCTTGATTAGTCTTCTCCAGATGGAGAAGGCTTCGTATTTATAGCAGCAGCAATTAGGGCGTTGTCCTCGGATCACGTGCCAGGTGCCAACCTCGGATCACGTGCCCTTCATAGGCTTCACGAACAGTACCTGTCACACAATCATAAGAGAATAATCAGAAGGATGTACAAACTTGCTGGGTTACTGAAGACCACTGTGTACAGACTTAGTGTGAAGGATAGAATGTATAGACTTAGAAATAAGGAGTGTACAGACTTTAGCTTGAAGAACGTTTAGCCTTAGAGTGCTGAAGAGTGTACAGACTTGCTGAAGAGTGTTCAGCCTTTGAGTGCTGAAGTGTGTACAGACTTGTTTGATCGTGCATGGTACAATGTGTAGACTTACTGTTTGTGCAAAAGACAATGTATAGACTTATGAACTGATGCAGACACAGGCTATGTATAGACTTGAAGTGTGAATGTGCATGATAGAAGCAATGTATGGACTTGCTGAGTGCAGGGCAGACAATGTATGGACTTGCAGAGCGTGCAGGACATGCAGTGTATAGACTTGAAAGCTTGAAAAGGATTGTACAGACTTCATCTTGAAGAGAGATGCACAAACAGAATGAAAGTATGCACATTGAATGCATGAGATGCTCAGACAAGCTGTCAACGAATGTACAGACTTGTCTTAGTGTTTATGCATGAGTCTATCAACGAATGTACAAACTTTCTATGCTGCATGCACAAGGCGCTAAGAGAGACGCTGTATAGACTTGCTAAATAATGCAACAGAATGTATAGACTTTGTTGTACTGTGCAAACGATGTGCAAACTTGTAGCATACAGTTAAGCAATGTACAGACTTAGAGTGAAGCACAAACAAATGCAATGTATAGACTTTATTCTGAACGTAGGTGAAGATGAGGAGTGTATAGACTTTGCTTTAGTATTTATGCATGAATGAGGTGGCGATGTATAGACTTGAACTGAATGCAAGCAGTGTATAGACTTTGTGCCCAAAGGCAATGTATAGACTTGCACAGTTCAGCTGCCAATGTATAGACTTTGATGCCCAAAGGTAATGTATAGACTTGCAAGTGTGAGACGCTGAAAGAGACGGTGGATGTACAGACTTGGACGGTACAGACTTGCAGTGTGCAATGCATGCGATGTATAGACTTTGCCTTAGAGACGCTGCATAAGATGATGCATTGTATAGACTTAGCGATGCAATGTTCACACTCACTTAGATGTTGAGTGAGACGCTGGACAATGTACAGACTTTATGTGAAAGCCCAATGTACAGACTTGAACGCATGTTGTGCCATGCGATGTATAGACTTCCCAGTAGCAAGGCTTTGCTATGAATGTGCAGACTTGATGAAATGAGGCATGTACAGACTTGAACTCTTGCAATTGAAGGCTGTACAGACTTGGTCATGTATGCGAGACAAGGCAGACGCTGTACAGACTTGGTTATGCATGGCAAGACAAGGCAGACGCTGTACAGACTTGGTCGAGACGATGCATAAGACGCTGCCAGACGCTGTACACACTTGAAGTAATGCATGCAGGAGACAATGTACAGACTTGGTCTTGCGACCAGGGGCTGTACAGAAATGATGTGCAGACTATCTGTGTGTGTGCAGACAAGACACTGTATGGACTTGAGAGTGACCAGAATAATGTACAGACTTTGACATGATGCATAAGAAGCATGAAATGCATTGGCTGTACATACTTGATCGATTAATCAGCCGATGAGTGTATAGACTTCAGCTATCAAGCTTCAGGCAGGCTGTCTAAGGATGTATGGACTGTGCAGAGAGAGTGATACACTGGCTGTGCAGACAACACCCGTTGTACAGACTTAACCTGACTGTGCAGACAACACCCGTTGTACAGACTTGACCTGAGTAGATATGAAATGCATGAGTCTAAGTCTAGACATTCATAGAAACAAGGTAATGAAATACAGACATTCATTGACTTATGGCAATTATGAAATGCACCAATGCACACAGCCTGTTCGATGTAATGATACTCAAATAAGATGTTCATTGAAACATTCACATATGCAACAAATAAGATGTTCATTGAAACATTCACATATGCAACACAAACAGATTCATCTGCAGACACAACAGATGATGACTTATAGTGTTTGCTATCATCAAAATCACAGGGACACAACAATCTCACCCTTTTTGATGATGGCAACACTATGAGTCATACTGACATGATCAAATATTTCTCCCTCTTTGACTTCAGCAAAAAGACATTAGTTGAAGAGGGAAGAATAAGACTGCATAAGATGAGTGAATTAAAAGCTCCCCCTTTGACTAAGCTCCCCCTTAATGACAATTAGCTCCCCCTGAATAGAATAATGATCAGAAACGATTTGAAGGTTGAAACCAATTGAGATGAAGGGAGAATATCAACAAAAGCACAGGGACACTCAAGAATGCTGACTAGATCTCCCCCTTTATGAAAGACACTCAGCATGACAGGAAAGCTCCCCCTGATTAGATGGAGTGAAAGAGGTGATGAGCATCTATCAGCAAAACACATGGGTACTCAAGAATTACCACAGTCTGTAATCACAGAGAATAAATGAGAAAGAAGATTTTCGTTAACACACCAAATTCATAAATCTTGATGACCGAATTTCAGACTCTTCAATTATAATAGATTATGAATGAGTTGAAACTTACTTTCATGATTTAAGACTGATGTATTCAAAGTTTATCAAGAAAATTCAATACTCATATCTGAAACACCTTTTAATAGTAGTGAACCAAAGACTCATCAGAAATTCATGTTTAACCTCCTTCCATCTTACTCATTTAAATTCAATGTCACCTATGGAAGTTACACAAGATAATATTGAGATTAAACAAAAAAATGTGTCTGAATTTACCTTTAGTTTTTTCAAAATTTTCTATTTATCAGCACTTATTTTTTCTGAGCAAGTTTGGTTCAGTCAACACCTTTTTACGTGAGGCACAACACGTCTTAGGTGAAGTGACCCAGTTACTCAGTGTGACAACCATATTGCCTCTCAAGGAGAACAGAGTTAGCAATGAGGAGTGTCTTTTTTCATGAGGAGACACCTTGATCAGAGGCCAGAATCCCCAGTTACTCAACACAACCATGCCATTGCTCTGTCAGATTTTCAATCATTTTTATAAGAGAGGTAATTATGGCACTTTATGACATGGGGTTACTCTATTTTTTTGATGGATACCCCAGTTTCTCTGTGACCAAAAACATTGCTCTTATTTTAAAATTTTTAAATGTTTTCTGAATTTTCAAACAAAGCTCAGTACACAGAATTGTTTAAGAACAATACTTTCTACATGTATCTTAACCAAAGATAGCCATGTCCTTTAAAATTTCAGATTTCAGAAAGTTTTGTATGAAGTTATATGAGATAATTGGTTAAGATTTATTAAGAAAATGATTCAGATACTTTCATGTCTTTTAGATCAAAGCTTAATGAATACATTAGTCTTAAATCAATTTGATATCAGACATTCTTAAGCCAGTATAATAGAAGATTCTTCTTTTCAGAATATGTCTGATTTTTGACTAGGGTGCAGTGACTAAAATCTTTCCTCATTCATGATGAATCAACATTGACATTGCAGCACATCAGTGGAGTCAACAAGACATTTTTATTCAGAGAAGTAGCAGAAATTAATCACGATGAGACAAGGGGTGAACATTAGAACATTGTTGTTTAGAAATCAATAGCTGAGTCTGGAGTACAGACAGAACAGCTACACAAGTGGAAACAACAATGAATTCAAGTGAACCACACAATTGCCAAGAGAATGAATCAGATTGTTAGACAGTAGGAGTTCAAGAGATGAAGAAGTGATCAAACAAGAATGCTCTCCCTGTCTAGATGCAATGGAATATCCTTTTAGGTTTTTCAAATTTTATGTTATGCAATGCACTACTCTATATGAACTCTTGACCCTTGGTACTTGGCGGAGCACTTGGTCTAAAAGACCACCTCCTACATAGTATGAGCCTTCAGACAGATTTCACTGCCTTTTGGTAGCTTACCATTTAAAATACCATAGTGGTCATGCAAATCAGTGTAATACAACATACAAGAAGTTTGACATATCATGCATCATGACATTTATATGCAATGCATTCAGAGATAAACTACAATCATTTCCATGAGCATTTCAGATTTTTCAGTAAGATTCAGTTAGACAATGCACAAAAGAATTATCATGATATGCAATGCATTCAGATCACACAAATTCAGAATACAGAGTTTTTAGAATTTACCTGAATGGGGCTTTATCATCTTGGGTGCCTTGGTTTATTTACCCCTCTTTTTATTCCTCAATCCAAGGCACACCTGCAAATTTTGATCATTTTGATCCTGCAGGACCCAAGCAGCTTTGGGTCCTGCCTTAGCCCTCACAAGTGTTCTAACCTGTTTCTTAGCTAGACCAACATCAAATTTCATCAGAGAGCAATCATCCATAGAATGTCCAAATTTTCCACAATATCTACATGTACCAACAGAATTTTTGACTTTATTATGATGCACATTAGCAAAAACATGAGGCCTATGTGCATGAGCATAAGATTGTCTGTTGCTTACATGAACATTTTGTATCTTATTCTTACTCAGCCAACATTCAGAAGATTTGTGACCTTGCTTCCCACAGTTATAGCATGAAAGTCTTGCAAATGGTTTTGCAGGGAATTTGACTACATGGGGGTTAACAGACTTCTTCTGAACATGCCAACAGTCCTTGACTGTATGGCCATTTTTTCCACACTCGAAGCATCTGATATGCTTACTTTTAAAACCATTACCTGCCCACCAACATTCAGAAGTTCAGTGACCAGTTTTTCCACATTCAAAGCATGCAAGATTCTTTTCTTCAAAAACAGTTTTATTCCTACCAAAAATATTTTTATTTACAGGAAATTTGACAAATTCAAAATTAAGTTTATTTCCCTGTTTATGCCAACAGTGGGCTGCAATGTGGCCCAGCTTGCCACAACAATAACATTGAATTTTCTTTTACTGAAAACCATGATTCTTAACATGGTCTTTCCTAGCATGAGTTTTGTCAAATTTCATATCATCCTCCTTCATCACAAAGCACTCAGTCATCTCATGATCAAATTTCTCACAATAATAACATGACCCCTTTTTAGTATGAGTTTGTGGGAGATCATGTGACTTGTGTGCAGCAATTTTTGTAACAACAGGAGTGTCTTTGTCCTTTTTCTGTAGATTGTCATTCTTTTTCAATTTTTGAGTTTGTTCTATAGTCTTGGGACTAACTGTGGATTTTTGGTTTTTCTGAGCACTAAATTTGAAGATAGGTGCACTAGATGTACTAGTTGGCTCAGAGCTGCACACAAATGAAGTGTGAAGCTTACTATCAATGCCCTTTTTATTTGCTGGGTTAAAACCCAAACCCTCACGTTGGAAATTAATTTTACAACCGAGGAGCTTGTCCAAATTATCCTTTCCACTCACAAATCTTTCAAGAGATTTGTTCAAGCCAGTGATTTCAGATTCAAGTTTTGAAACCTTAAGTTCTAGGCCTACAATTTCAATTTCATAAGAAATGACCTGATTATGCAATGCATCATTCAGATTTTTTAATGTTTCATTTTCCTGTTCGAGTTTAGCAAGATTTTCAGATTGATTTTCATCAACAACACATTTTCCTTTTTTTAGAGTAAGCAATCTCTCTGACATAGCTGTGTTTAACTGCTTCAACTCTTTGTTCCCTTTTTGTATCAGTTTCAATTTTTCATTTTCAGATTTCAAATTTTTGATTTGTTCATCAGAATTTTCGTCATTAGCAATGGAACTTAGCTGTTCTATTTGAACTTCTTCTCTCTGTTCATTTTTCAAACTTTCATTGAGCAATTCATTATTCTCATTTCTTAAAGAGGCAACTATATCCTTATACCATTCAAGATCAAATTGAAGACTCTCATTAACTTCTTTAAGACATGAGTAATCCTTGCAAACAAATTCACATGTAATTTCAGCATTGACTTTTGAGCTCTGTTTCCTAAGACATTCATTCTCAGATCTTAAGACATTCAATTCAGAGCTAACACACTCAAAATCTTTTATCAATTTTTCATTCTGAACTACATTATCGTTATGAGCCCGATCATCATCAATCAAGCTAAGTCTTTCTTTTAGTTCAGCAATTTCACAAGCAAGCTCTTGATTTTCTTTTTCATGTAAACCAATTTGTTTCATAAGCATTCCCTTTTCAGATTTCAAATGATCTAGATCTGAAGTAACAGAGTCAAACTCTTTTAGTTGTCTTCTGAATATCTCATTTTCTATCTTCATAATTACCATATCCTCACCTCCAGAATTAGCATTCACATGATCATTCAACTTCCTTTTTAGAGATTTATTTCATTTTCTCAACTTTTCGTAAGCATCAAGCAAATCATTGTATGCTACAATCCAATCATCCATATCATAATTATCGAATTCAGAAGATACCTCATCTTCATCTTTTTCTTCGTTTTCTTCTTGCTGTCCATCAACGTCCACCATCATACATGTGTTGTGATTCCTGGTGAGCTTCAATTTCTCTAGAATCTCCTAGGCGGACCTGCAAGAAGAAACACATGAGATTAGAGCTCTGTCAAGTGATGCTTTCATTAAGTCTAATGCTCTAGAGTTGGCAGAATCCTTCACTCTATCCCTATCAGTCCATTTAGATATATCCCTTGATAATTTGTGCGGACCGTGGACAATGACTTTACATAGTTCAGGATCATTCGATCTAACATACTGATGTAAGTTCTTCAGCCATAGATCAATATCATTACCTTTGAAGATTGGCGGATGAGCCATTACAACAGATAGAAAGCAACGGCACACAAGACAATCGACAAGAATGCACAGCAAATAGATGAGCAAAGCTAGGCACTAAGATAGTGAAGCAAAACACCGAGCACCAGAAACCCACTCTGAAATGCACTACAGAAGATGCAGGATCTGCTGCGGATTGTTAGATCCTATGCACAGCAACCCGCTCTGATGCCAAATATTGAGACAGGTGCGATAGATTCAGAGGGGGGGTGAATGAATCTCCCCTTAAAAATATAGCCTAATAAAGTACTAATACTCAGATATGCGGACTTAAAGAACAGTTGCAGATATATTCTGAAGATACTTAGAAGGATCTCGCAAAGCAACACAAAGGATAAGCTCTCACTCGATCCTAAGCAAACATCTAATGTGCGAAGCAATAAGATGAACACATAAGAAAATCAAACCACAGGGGACACCGGGACACCAGGATTTTTAGGTGGTTCGGTCCACAGACCTACGTCCACCCCTCACTCCAAACCGGAGTGAGGCTTCCACTAGCAACGCAAGAACAGCAGACTCAGTCTGCAACAAATGCTGCCACACAGCTTGACCAGGGGAACAACCTCCCCTCTTCCTCCCAACCGGAGGGAACCACTAGTGACACCCAGTCATTAGCAAACCAGAGACCGAAGTCTCTCTTCCTCCAGACCAAGAGGGAACACCTGGACTTGCAACCCACAAGACCAGAACCGGAGACAAATCTCCCTTCCTCCAAACCAGGAGGGAACCCATAAGTGACTCCCAGTCACCTGCAAACCAGAGGTCTCGGACCTCTCTTCCTCCACAAAGGAGGGAACCACTGATGACACAAGGTCACCAGCAAATCGGAGAAATAAATCTCCCTTCTCCTGAAACCACAGGAGGAACCCGATCCTCAACAGGGCAATCGGAAGAACAAGGTAAAGGAAAATAATAAAGAAATAAAAATCACAGCGACAAAAAGCTGGAGAAATGAAAAGCACAAAGTAGCTCTCGCAGGAGAAACTGGATTGGATCTGATCCAAATTCCAGTGAAGACAATGAAGCTCTCTTCTTCTTCACGACCTCTCTATCTCTCAATCTTTTTCTTCTTCTCAACTCATGCTCTCTCTTTTTCTCTTTTTCTTCTGCTACTTCTCTACCCTTTCTGCTTCAGCTCTTCTTCTTTTGATCACTCTCTTTCTTCTGTCTTTCATCCACTTCTTGATCAATCTTCTCCAGATGGAGGAGGCTTCGTATTTATAGCAACAACAATTAGGGCATTGTCCTCGGATCACGTGCCAGGTGCCAACCTCGGATCACGTGCCCTTCATAGGCTTCACGAACAGTACCTGTCACACAGTCATAAGAGAATAATCAGAAGGATGTACAGACTTGCTGGGTTACTGAAGACCACCGTGTACAGACTTAGTGTGAAGGATAGAATGTATAGACTTAGAAATAAGGAGTGTACAGACTTTAGCTTGAAGAACGTTCAGCCTTTGAGTGTTGAAGAGTGTACAGACTTGCTGAAGAGTGTTCAGCCTTTGAGTGCTGAAGTGTGTACAGACTTGTTTGATCGTGCATGGTACAATGTGTAGACTTAGTGTTTGTGCAGAAGATAATGTATAGACTTATGAACTGATGCAGACACAGGCTGTGTATAGACTTGAAGTGTGAATGTGCATGCTAGAAGCAATGTATGGACTTGCTGAGTGCAGGGCAGACAATGTATGGACTTGCAGAGCGTGCAGGACATGCAGTGTATAGACTTGAAAGCTTGAAAAGGATTGTACAGACTTCGTCTTGAAGAGAGATGCACAAATAGAATGAAAGTATGCACATTGAATGCATGAGATGCTCAGACAAGCTGTCAACGAATGTACAGACTTGTCTTAGTGTTTATGCATGAGTCTGTCAACGAATGTACATACTTTCTATGCTGCATGCACAAGACGCTAAGAGAGACGCTGTATAGACTTGCTGAACAATGCAACAGAATGTATAGACTTTGTTGTACTGTGCAAACGATGTGCAGACTTGTATCATACAGTGAAGCAATGTACAGACTTAGAGTGACGCACAAACAAATGCAATGTATAGACTTTGTTCTGAACGTAGGTGAAGATGAGGAGTGTATAGACTTTGCTTTAGTGTTTTTGCATGAATGAGGTGGCGATGTATAGACTTGAACTGAATGCAAGCAGTGTATAGACTTTGTGCCCAAAGGCAATGTATAGACTAGCACAGTTCAGCTGCCAATGTATAGACTTTGATGCCCAAAGGCAATGTATAGACTTGCAAGTGTGAGACGCTGAAAGAGACGGTGGATGTACAGACTTGGGCTGTATAGACTTGCAGTGTGCAATGCATGCGATGTATAGACTTTGCCTTAGAGACGCTGCATAAGATGATGCATTGTATAGACTTAACGATGCAATGTTCACACTCACTTAGACGCTGAGTGAGACGCTGGACAATGTACAGACTTTATGTGAAAGCCCAATGTACAGACTTGAACGCATGCTGTGCCATGCGATGTATAGACTTCCCAGTAGCAAGGCTTTTCTATGAATGTGCAGACTTGATGAAATGAGGCATGTACAGACTTGAACTTTTGCAATTGAAGGCTGTACAGACTTGGTCGTGTATGCGAGACAAGGCAGACGCTGTACAGACTTGGTTATGCATGGCGAGACAAGGCAGACGCTGTACAGACTTGGTCAAGACGATGCATAAGACACTGCCAGACGCTGTACACACTTGAAGTAATGCATGCAGGAGACAATGTACAGACTTGGTCTTGCGACCAAGGGCTGTACAGAAATGATGTGCAGACTATGTGTGTGTGTGCAGACAAGACACTGTATGGACTTGAGAGCGACCAGAACAATGTACAGACTTTGACATGATGCATAAGAAGCATGAAATGCATTGGCTGTACAGACTTGATCGATTAATCAGCAGATGAGTGTATAGACTTCAGCTATCAAGCTTCAGGCAGGCTGTCTAAGGATGTATAGACTGTGCAGAGAGAGTGATACACTGGCTGTGCAGACAACACCCGTTGTACAGACTTAACCTGACTGTGCAGACAACACCCGTTGTACAGACTTGACCTGAGTAGATATGAAATGCATGAGTCTAAGTCTAGACATTTATAGAAACAAGGTAATGAAATGTAGACATTCATTGACTTATGGCAGTTATGAAATGCACCAATGCACACAGCCTGTTCGATGTAATGATACGCAAATAAGATGTTCATTGAAACATTCACATATGCAACAAATAAGATGTTCATTGAAATATTCACATATGCAACACAAACAGATTCATCTGCAGACACAACAAATGATGACTTATAGTGTTTGCTATCATCAAAATCACAGGGACACAACATTTCCTTGCAATGGGATCACTGTTGTGACCCTAAGGTCTTTGAGTAGCGACCCGCTTGGGGATAGCAGAGGGGCGTTCCCAAACACGGTTTGTAAGCTAGTTCTGTGGGCTCCCGGCCAACGGTAGCATCCTACCGAGGGAGAAAACTAGCTAGAGGGCCTGGCTCAGGCGAGAGTCAGTGTGTGCACACGTGGTCAGAGGCTGTGGACTGACATTGACGAATGTCACTCTGACTGGTCACTTGGTTTGGTATTGTTTACGTGCTCAGCTTGTCGTGTTGCCGACTGCGAGTGCTTGAGACGCAGTATAAGTCGTCAGTGGACGCATCTGGTTTCTGCTCCCAGTGGTTGTTCTATTCCCTGCTGCTTGGATTAGTTGAGGCATATTCTACTGGTAGATTTAGTTTCTTTTGCTTTGACTTACTCGTTATTGGCATGTATTAGCTGTTATACCTGTTTAGTTAGAGTTTACAGCTTTACTGTGATTAGTTTATTCATGCCAATGCCTGTTATTTTATTTAAATGCATGCTCTAATTGCCTTTATTTTTGCATGTATGCTTGTTTAGTGCGAGGTAGGGATCCGCGTGACCCCTACTGAGTCTGGCTGTGACTCACCCTTCTCTTTTCAGGTGAGCCGCGCCCGCCGTCTCCCGGTATTTTGTGAGTTGCTCGGAGACCGTTCTTAGCCGCCAGCAGTAGACGGGTCACCTTTTTGGGTCTTTGTTGTACTTTTACCGGGGTATGCCCCGTGTAGTTATACCTCTTTGGACTAGTACTTTTGTGTCTCTGGATTAGTTTATATATGTATCCCTCTGGTTATTTTTAATTGCTTCCGCACTTCTGTTAATTTTATTACTTAATTGTAATATGCGCGTTCCAAATTGCAATTCGTTATGCACCTCCTCGACAAACCCCCACTAACCCTTCAGGGGCCTCATCAGCCTCTTGGGTGGCTTCCCCAGTTCTTGGTATCGGTGTATCGATGTTATCGGTATATCTCTATCCGACGCTCTGGGTCGTCACAGCTGGTATCAGAGCGGAGTTGAGGATTTGTATAAGGAATTGGAATTTGCAACTTGTCCGGAGCTAGTCCTTCGTGTCATCTATTACTGGCATAGGATGTTTTCTGTGTGATTGATGTATTTGTGGTTGTTTTATGCTTTTGGTAGTGTAATTATGCCGCCTCGTCGAGGAAGACCTCCTCGAGTTCCTCGAGCTCCTAGGGATGCGCCCAGGGAAAAAAGTGGTTCTACACCTCCTCCTGCAGTTCCCGCTGTTCCTGTTGTTCCTACTCCAACGCCCGTCGTTGCTCCTCAGGTCGAAGTGCCTGGTAGTCGAGGCAAGGATTTGAAAGAATTTCTTCTGTTCAATCCGCCTGCTTTCGACGGACAGCCAGATCCAGAGGTTGCGAGGTAGTTGCTGGAAGCAGTTGAACGCATGTTTCTATCTATGGAGTGCACTGAGGATGAGAAGGTTATGCTTGCTGCGTTTCAACTCCAAGGTACAACCATTACGTGGTGGAAAGCCGAGTGGCAGATTGCGTTTCACTCCAGACCTCTTTGGTAGATCACTTGGGCAGAGTTCGTTGCAGCTTTTGAGCGTGCTTATACTCCCGCATGTTTGCAAATGGCTAAAATGTACCAGTTCATGGAATTATTCCAAGGCGATATGACCGTGCTTCAGTATCGGAACAAGTTTATGGAATTGGGTCAATATGCGCCCCATGTGCTGGCTAATGAAGCTTTGAAGACTCAGCAAATCTTGCAAGGGTTGAGGCCAGAGTTGAAATTGCCTTTGATCGCGAGTCGTGTTGCTGATTTAGATGGTGCGTGCCAGGCAGCCGTGGCACTTGAGCTGGAGATGGCGAGACCAGGTGGATATCCACAGGCGGGGTCGGTTCAGCCGACGATGCAGTCTCAGCAAGTTTACCGACCGTCGGTGTCAGGTGTTCCCTCGGTCCAGTCAGATGTTAGCAGTGCTTCTTCCCCTTCCAAAACCAAGTTTAAGAGGTTCAAGAAGAAGAAGAAGTTTTTCCAGCAGTCGTCGTCCGGTACAGATTCTGTTCAGCAGCCGACAGCGCCTTCTTCTCAGACTCGTCAGAGTTCTGCTGTCAGTCAGCCGTGGACTTGTCGGAGATGCGGTGGTCACCATAAGGGTCAGCCGTGTTCTCTTCCTGTGGTCTATTTTCGCTGTGTCAAACCTGGTCACGTTGTTCGAGACTATCCGTTGAGGCCGAAAATGGTACAAGCTCCTCTATTTCCTCAGCCTCAGCAGACACAATTTAGACCTCCTTATGTACCTCAACCTCAACAACAGTTCTATTCTCAAGCTTCGGCATCTTCTCAGCAATCTTCAGCCGGATCAAAGAAGCAGAAAGGCAAGGTTTCGCATATAACTCGAGCTGAAGCGGTTGCATCCCATCTGGTGGAAGGTATGATTATGCTTTATGGTCATTCAGCTCGTGTCTTATTTGATTCTGGTGCTTCTCACTCTTTTATCTCTGAGGATTTTATTGCATGCATTGAGGAGCCGACATCAGTAATAACTTGTGAAATGCATGTTGAGATGCCTTCTGGAGATGTCATGATTACACCTTTGTGTTTGGAAGAATCTCCTGTTATGATTAACAGTCATCAGTTGCCGGCGAGGTTGTATGCGTTGCAGCATGCAGATTATGATATTATTCTGGGAATGGATTGGTTGGAGCATTATGGAGCTGTGGTTGATTGCAGATCGAAGAAAGTCTATTTTCAGCCACAGGGAAAATCAGCTTTTCATTTCCAAGGTATTCGATCCCGTTCTTCTCGCATGATTATTTCTGCTATTCGAGCCTATAGGTTGCTTAGTGCAGGTTGCCAGGGATTCTTAGCTTCTGTGGTTGCTGTTGAAAAACCACGACGGGAGGTCGGTGATATTCCTGTTGTTTGTGAGTTCCTTGATGTGTTTCCTGACGAGTTGCTAGGCTTGCCTCCAGAGCGAGAGATTGAGATGGTGATTGAACTGATTCCTGGTACTGGCCCGTTAGCAAAGGCACCGTACCGAATGGCTCCAGCTGAACTGAAGGAACTGCGAGCACAATTGCTTTAATTGCTGGAAAAAGGTTATATTAGCCCCAATTTTTCTCCGTGGAGTGCTCCAGTGCTATTTGTGAAAAAGAAAATGGAAGTCTGAGACTTTGTATTGATTATAGACAGCTGAACCAGGTGACTATCAAGAATAAATATCCGCTTCCCAGGATTGATGATTTGTTTGACCAGTTACAGTCTGCTACTGTCTTTTCACGGATTGACCTCCGGTCTGGCTACTTTCAATTGCAGATCCGGGAATCTGATGTGGAGAAGACAGCTTTTAGTACTCGATATGGTCATTATGAATTTCTGGTAATGCCATTTGGACTGACGAATGCCCCAGCAACTTTCATGGACCTAATGCAGCGTATTTTTCATCCATTTCTGGACCAGTTCGTGGTGATCTTTGTTGATGATATCTTGATTTACTCTGCTTCTGATGAAGATCATGTGCAGCATTTGAGGATCGTTCTGCAGACTCTAAGAGATCACGAGCTTTATGCGAAATTCAGTAAATGTGAATTCTGGCTTCGGGAGATTCATTTTCTTGACCACGTGATTTCTGGTAATGGAGTGGCAGTGGACCTTGCAAAGATTGAAGCTGTTTTGAATTGGCAGAGACCGAGAACTGTAACAGTGATAAGAAGCTTCTTAGGTTTGGCTGGGTATTATCGCAGATTCATCCAGGATTTTGCAAAGATTGCAGCACCTATGACTAGACTGACTCGTAAAGATGTGCCGTTTGTCTGGTCAGATCAGTGTGAGGACAGCTTTGTTGAATTGAAAAGGCTCTTGACTTCTTCTCC
Source organism: Amorphophallus konjac (assembly GCA_022559845.1). Classification (NCBI taxonomy): domain Eukaryota; kingdom Viridiplantae; phylum Streptophyta; class Magnoliopsida; order Alismatales; family Araceae; genus Amorphophallus; species Amorphophallus konjac. Next base: position 397,994,207 of record CM040118.1, read on the forward strand.
AGTGTTGGTTTTACCTTCCGGCTCGGGTGGATTTATTGTTTGCACATATGCTTCTCGAGTGGGTTTGGGTGCAGTGCTGATGCAACATGGTAAGGTTATTGCATATGCATCTCGACAATTGAAACAGCATGAAGAAAATTACCCTATGCATGATCTGGAGCTAGCTGCAGTTATATTTTCCTTGAAGATCTAAAGACATTATCTGTATGGTAAGAAATTTTAGATTTTTACTGATCATCAGAGTTTACAGTATATATTCTCCCAGAAAGATCTGAATCTCAGGCAGAGGCGATGGATGGAATACATGAAAGACTATGACTTTACACTCTCCTGTCAGCTGGGTAAAATGAATGTAGTGGCTGATGCTCTGAGCAGAAAGGTGCAAGTCAATCGTCTGTTGCTTCATGAATGGAAATTATGGGAACAGCTTCCGAGCGTGGCATTCAGTGTAGAGATTCCTGCTGATCCGAGGATGGCAGTTTGTGCTAGTTTGGCTTTGGGTTCAACTTTGTATCAGCAGATTCAAGAAGCCCAACAAGCTGATTCTGATTTGGCCCGTGTTGTATCAAGATATGATGTGGAATTTGATGATGAGCTGGTCGTCAGTTTCCAGGGCAGATTGTATGTTCCCGCTGATGATGCATTGGGACTTGAGATTCTGAGTGAAGCCCATGGTTCCCGTTTTGCTATTCACCCAGGTGTCACTAAGATGTATCAGAATTTTAAAAAGTAGTTCTGGTGGCCAGGTATGAAGTCAGACGTGGCTGTGTTTATTTCTAAGTGCTTGACTTGTCAGTAGGTTAAAGCGGAACATCAAAAGCCAGGTGGTTTGCTTCATCCGTTAGAGATTCCTATGTGGAAATGGGACCATGTTACTACAGATTTTATGGTGGGTTTGCCTCGGACTTCTCAAGGTTTTGATGGTATCTGGTTGCTTGTTGACAGATTGACTAAGACTGCCAGATTGTTGCCAATAAAAGTTGCTTGGAATGTGCAGAGGTTGGCCGAGCTTTATGTGCAGAAGATCGTGCCACTACATGGAATTCCAATTTCACTTGTGTCAGATCGTGATCCACGTTTTACCTCCGGCTTCTGGCGTAGTTTTCAGAGAGCCTTGGGCACTGAGTTAGCATTCAGTTCAGCGTATCACGCACAGTCAGATGGACAGTCGGAGAGGACTATTCAGACTCTAGAAGACATGCTGAGATCGTGTTGCCTTGATTGGCAAGGTTCGTGGAGTCAACATTTGCCACTTGTTGAATTTGCTTATAATAATAGTTTTCACTCCAGTATTGGCATGGCTCCTTATGAGGCACTATATGGTCGTCTTTGTCGTACCCCTCTGAACTGGTTTGATGTCGGGGACAGACTTTTGACGGGACCTGACATGGTGCAGCAGTGTTCTGATGTGGTTCGTCTGATTCGGCAGAGATTATTGACGGCTCAGAGTCGACAGAAAAGTTATGCAGATCAGCGCAGACGTCCACTACAGTTTGAGCCAGAAGATATGGTTTTTGTCAAGGTATCTCCGATGAAAGGTGTTTCCAGATTTGGGAAGCGTGGAAAGTTGAGTCCGCGTTATGTTGTCCCGTTTCCTATCGTTGAAGCTGTGGGCAGGTAGCTTATCGTCTGCAACTACCAGCAGCTATGTAAGCTATTCATGATGTGTTCCACGTCTCTCAGTTGAGGAAGTATGTGCCAGATGCTTCTCATGTTCTCGATGATTCAATTTGGCCCGAAGTGGCTGCTGATTTGTCTACGCCAGAGTTTCCAATCAGAATTGAAGACCGTCGTGAGCAGCGGTTGAGAAATAAGGTTATCCCTCTGGTAAGAGTTGTTTGGCAGCATCACTCTGGTAATGAGTCTACTTGGGAACGTGAAGATGAGATGCGTCAGCTTTTTCCTTTCTTATTCCAGTAAGGTATAATTCTTTTCTCAATTTTCTCCTTATCCGTTGTTGTAAATTTTGATGGTGAAATTTCTATTAGGAGGGAGGGACTGTGAGACCCGTGCCTTAGTGGATCCTTAGTGGTTTGGATCTAGAATTTATTCTGGAATTTCAGGCTATTTTTTTGGATTTTTAGGAATTTTCTTGGTATTTTTCTGGATTTATTTGGATTTAATTTAGGGTTATTAGTAAATAATAAGATTATTATATGTATTAATTTTATTTTTTTCTTTTAATCCCTCACCCTCACCCCCTCTCTCTCCCTCGTCGATCTCACTCTCACCCCTTCTTTCTCTCTCTAGTCCGATCGCCGCTCTCCCCTCTTCTTGGAATTCGGGCGAGACGACGTCGGATTGAGGTGTGGAAGGTACCGGTGGATTCCTCGCGTCGAGAGGAACGCGTGGGTACCCATCTTGGCATGGTTCGGAGATCGTGGGAGCGGGACGGAGTGTGGAGGCCCGGTGAACCCTTCCTCTTGCATGCGGCTTTTCCGGCCGTTTCGGCTTGAACGAGGTAGGGGGATGGAATCCTGAGCTCGCTAGGATCATTTCCTATAGCATGTTTTCATGTTTAAACCCATGTGGCATGCATATTGGATATTTTTCCATTGTTAGTATTTAAGCTTAGTCCTTGCGTTTAAGCTATTGTAGGCCTTGCATGTGATGGTTTTAGTTGTTATATTGTTGTTTAGGACGTGTGGTTTGACAGGAAACAAGTTTTTTCGACGTTACCCGACGATTTCGGTCGTCCGGGAGGGAACCGGTTTTCAAACATAATCCGTCCGTAACCCAGATGGTGTGACGGTCCTTCCAGGAACCGTCACACTAGTAACGGTCCATAGAGGACGCGTTACATCACAATAACGGCCCTTTGAAGGGGCGTCACAGTGAGAGTAACGGTGTGGCTCCCGACCGTTACTCGCCCGTTGAATTACGTTGACCGGATCAGGCGGTTAACCTGACGGCCAGTCAACCGGCCGTCAGGGTGCCCTGACGCGCTTGGGCGAGCACGTCACATCGCCTGCAAACGGTTTTGAAATACTGTGCGTTGGTTTTCGCCTCGGGTGGATGTAACGGCCAGGGCCCAACGCGTTATAGTTGATGTAACGCGCTGCGCCCCGACCGTTAGGTCCTGTGACGGCGTGGCTGTGGGCCGTCACACCCCATTCTCGCGGATTGAGGCTGGAGGTTTAGTGGTTGTAACGGCCGGGGATGGACGCGTTACAATCGATGTAACGCGCCAGTCCACGACTGTCACACACCTGTGACGCGGTGGCAGCAGACCGCCACTCGCCTGTCAAATTCAAAAAGTCACCGACTAATTCATTATGCATTCCGAAATGTTTATATGCCATGTTGAGTTATTTTATTATATAATGGCATGTTTGTAAATCCCAATAGAGTAGCTTTTCTTTCCTTGCAATGGAACCACTGTTGTGACCCTAAGGTCTTTGAGTAGCGACCCGCTTGGGGATAGCGGAGGGGCGTTCCCGTACACGGTTTGTAAGCTAGTTCCGTGGGCTCCCGACCAACGGTAGCATCCTACCGAGGGAGAAAACTAGCTAGAGGTGTAGACACGCCAAAATTGACGTTACTGTGAGTACATCTCATATTGCCTTGTAATGTCCCAATTTGACCCTCAAATTAGTTCTATTTGAGTGGTTTTTCCCACTTTTTTTAGATTTCCCCCTTTTTTCACCCTTTTCCTATTTTTTCCTATTTTTCTGGATTTTTCTGGATTTTCTGGGCATTTTTCTCTATTTTCAGAAATAACGACTTGATCTGGGGCGTCTTTTAAATAACGACTTATACATGGGCGTTTCTTAAAAAATTGACGACTATACTGGAGGGCGTCCATTCTTTCAAATTTCCATTTTTCTGGATTTTTCTGGGAATTTTTTGGTTTTTTTTGGGAATTAACGACTTAACCATGGGCGTTACTTTGAATGTGAAAAGAATAAAAAATCAAAAAAATTGAATTCACGCCTTACACATGGTCGTCACTTTTTCAAATTGATTTTTTTAATATTATTTTCCACTCTCTTCCAGAGGTGATTTGGTGGCCTTCCGGGTGTCAGAAAAAATTCGCAAAAATAGTCGTTGGAATCAGTGCGACGAGATGCACCTCCACCTAAAAAATGAGAAAATAATATTGAGAAATGAAAAATGGCCCTATTTTGAATATTTTGAATTAACGTCCTTGGTTAAGGCGCGTTTTAATTAACGCCTTTGACTCAGACGTGTTTCACAATTTTCAAATAAATTCTAAATTTTGATTTTTGAATTAACGTCTTAATCTAAGTCGTGTTTTTAAAAGACGCCCTCTGACAGGTCGTCAATTCTTGAATTGACGCCTTTGTCCAGGTCGTGTTTCATTTTTGTGTTCCGAACGGATGCAACCTTTCCCCAGAGAGTCACTGCTTCGTTTGGGTTCTTGCCCAGTCTAATCCTCCCCTATTTTGGACTCTTACCCGTTCTTATCTCTTCCTCCTTTGGACTCTTTCCTTCTTATCTCTTTTCTATCTTATTAATAGAGCTTCCGAGCTCTGTTAATCGGTTGGACGCAGGAGGCTTCTTCCCCGGATTTTTCTTTTGTTTTTCTTCTGTCTTTTTCTTCTCTGTTCCTATTTCTCTTCTTCTTCTTCTATCTTCTTTTTCTTATTCTTCTTCTTCTGCCGCTTCTTTTTCTCCTTCTTCCTCTTCTGTCTTCTTCGGTTTCTCCTTCTTCCTCTTCTGTCTTCTCCGTATTCTTCTTCTTCTTCTTCTTCTATTTCTTCTCCTTTCCTTCTGTTGTTCTTCTTTTCTTTTTACAGGAACCGAAGGTAGGCTGTTCTTGGCTAAGGAGGGGGGGGCTTCTTCCACGGTTCAACTCTTCATCCCTTTGAGGCTTCCTCCCATCGAGCATTCAAGCCAAAGAAGCCACCCAAACAAGATTTTTCTATCTTATCTCCCCTTATTTGTATTTTTCATTAAGTCATGCATGCATCATTGTTATTGATTTTTCTCAACCATCATATTGAGATCTCCCCATAGTGCATCTCTTGCACACTTCCCTTACTTTTATTTATTTGCATGCATCATACATCTCCCCACACCCTCTTTGCATAGGGGTTTAAGGGCAATCCCCTTAAGGTGTGTATTGTTCATATTCTTCATGCTCACTTATATTTTTATTGAATTTGATGCTACACCATTGTTTCTAATCCATATCTTTTGGTGTTGTTGTCTTTGTTGTTTGCAAGGGTAATCAAAGGAAGAACTCTCTTCGTCGGCCGGCCGATCTTGAAGAGAAAAGGAGTACTCACATCCCCCGCATCTTTTGAGGTATTTTGCGATCATCTCCCCGTATCAATCTCCTCTTTGAGACCCTCGTGTCTCTGGCGATCACACACACTCCACATTAGCACCCCGTGCTATCTTATTGCTTTCATCATATCTATTGCTCTTTATATTTAAGTGTGGATTTTAAATCAAATCTACAAATTGGCGATCACGGTGGGACCCTTTGTGTTCTTTGTTTATTACCCTTTCCCCTTAGGCACCCGCGTGTGCCGTCTCCCCTATTGCACCCTCGGTGCGTCTCCCCTTTTTGTGCCCCTCGGGCACCCTCCATTGGTTTTACACCCTCCCCTAAGTGATTGGTCAGTTTGTTGATTTTTCTTTAAGGTTTCCACTTATTTAAAATTCTTGATGAGCATGCTTATTCTATTGATTGCCATGATTGTGTGATTGAGTGTTAATACTGCTGGCCGTGAAGTTCTTCTGGAGAAAGTGAATTCACGCCTCTGGAAGAGGCGTTTTTCTTGATTTAACGCCCTAACCCAGGGCGTCTTATTCATACTTTACGCCCTCTGACAGGGCGTTTTTCAACATATATCCTGATTTCTCTTGGTTTTATTACGCTGTCTTTGAATTCACGCCCTTCTCCAGGGCGTTTCTTTATTGATTCGCGCCGCAGATTAAGGCGTTTCTTGTGAGTTGACGCCCGTTGTACAGGGCGTCCTTTTATTTATAGCGCCTCTCTCTAAGGCGTATTTCACCCTGCCCCTGGGCTTGATTCACGACAGATACACCGTCGTGTCCTTGTTTAGTAGCGCCCCCTTCAAGGGCGTGTTTTTACCGTGGGTTTCCAGAACCCTCCGGCTGTGGTTTTTCATGGTATTTCCTGCTTATCTTTATTGATTATATTATTGTGGTTGGCCTGATTGCCCCTGTTGCATTCATTCTTTGCATTGGTTTGGGAGCCCCCTCCTCTTCATTAGGATCCACACACCCCCTTGGTGAAGGAACGACCCTCCATTGAGCATTCCGTCTCTTTGGATTAGAAATTCCTAAACCAAGCCTCCGTAAGTCCCCGCACCCGTGGATTCCCTCACGGACGCCGGGCAGGTTGTACCCTTTTGGAGTCCCGATATAGTTGGCCTAATACGTGGTAAGTGAGAGTTCCTAGTTGGCATTGGAGTTCAAATCTCATTTGAAACTAGGACTCTCCTTGTGTGAATCTTTCCAAACTTTATTAAAATCCTTAATTCACCAAGGATAAAACAATCAAAAATCACGGTAACCATTCCAACTTGTGTGCTTATTTGCATAATTATTGAGAATTTTTGATTATATAATGGCTTACCATGATAGAAACATGTTCAATTCAATTCATGAGGATGCACAACCTAGCACTTCATATCCTCAATTTCAACATGTTAATCAGCATTCTCACCATTCTTTCAAGGGACCACGTCCTTATTCTCATGGTCATACCCAACCCATGGGCAATGTCCATTCTCATGGTCCACCTACTCAATTTCAGGCCACTATTCCCTCGGGACCGTCTCCTCCCAATGACGAGAAGGTCTCTCGAATCATCCATGCATTAGATCATCTTACCCCTCAACAGATCCAAGCCCTTAAGGCTGCCGTTGAGGGTACATCTCATGCATCTCCCCCTCTTTCCAATTCTATACGGGTGGCCCATCACCTACCTCCTTCCAATTCTATTCGGGTGACCCATCACCCATCTCCCTCCAATTCTATTCGGGTGGCCCATCACCCTCCTCCTTCCAATCCTAATCGGGTAGCCCATTACCCATCTCCTCCTGTTCATTCTACTCGGGTGGCCCATCACCCGCCTCCTTCTATTCCTCCTCCATCACGGCCCCAAGGCCCATTTATTCATTGCAATCCGGCCCATCCGGGTTCTTCTACGGGTCGGCCCATTAATCCACCTCCACGGCCTTTTTATACGGCCCCTCCTCCTTCAAGGCCCTGCCAACCTTCTGTTGTTCAGGTCACACCCCTCCAACAATCTCTTTTTGATAAGATTACTTCCATGGAGGAACAATTAAAGAGGGTCACGGTTCCTCCTACTCCGGTCAATCCTCTCTATGCGGCTTTGGATGACATTACAAGAATGGAGAGAGAATGGAAGGATAGGATGGACGACTACGGCGTTGATATTCCAAGCGAGCAAGAACCGGCAATTGAAGAATCCGAGCCGGTGTATGATGATGAAGCTCCGCAGGCACCCCTTTCGAGTTTCCTTAACTTTCCACTTCCCCCACTTTCATTCGATGAACCCCTCGCTCAGGATGAAGCCACCATCCCCGATCCAACCCCTATTTCCGAGACTTCTTGGTGTTACGACGATGGGTCGATACTTCAATCACCCACGCCGACACATCTTGAGTCTCCTCCCACTCCCAACGCCGCTCGCCCCGTTCGGCATTTTCTCCGCAGCAAACCCCCACCAATTACACCTCCCACAATTATACTTCCACCGATTACACCTTCACCAATCAAACCCCCATCAATTACACCTCCACCAGCTATGCCATTAACCTCCATATCACCAGCCTCCACTGAGCCCACCATTGAACCTTCCCCAATTAACATCCCATTACCACCACCTCAACCCTCCATTATCCCTTTAACCCCAAAACCCCTTTTGCCTATACCTCCACCACATAACCCTCCACCTTTACCTATGGCTAATCCTGAGCAGGACCCACCACTTTTTGCACTCAAGCTAACCCCGATCGCTTGCAAGCAAAGGGAGAAACTTGATGTGTTTGAACCTCCGCCTCCACTTACGCCAACACTTTCCATTATACCTCCACCACTCACAAAGCCTTCCGCCTCCGCTTCACCTCCTTTTACTACTCGGAATGGGAGTGCTTCTGCAAGTACTTGTGCCGAAGGTGATCAAGAGCCGGGCAAGACAGATGTGGCCACGGTTATGCGATTCAAGATTCAAGAAGTCATTTACCGGATGCCAATCCGGATTATTGTGCCGAGCATGGTCGCAGAGGCCAAGTCACCGCCATTGCTCAGGGAAGAATGCCAAGAATTGATGCCATCCAAGGGCCAGGCAGGGCACCCCTTGTTCAAACTTTCCAATCCAGAATTCATTATTCCTTACAAGGGGCGAATGCCCATTTTGCTCAACATTCCATATACACCACATTCAATGGGCAACTCAATGCTTCCCGTTCCAACTCTACAACTCCCCCACATTATTGATCTTTGCTTTCCAAGGGAGTTGTCTTTTACTATTGAAGCTTCTTTTATTGGGCCAATTGATCGTACATGTTCACTGCCGTGGAGGGGCAGTTATCTTAATGCTAAGGGGCCATCCCTTATTTGTTCCACTTCCTATTCATTCATCTCTATCACTTTTTCTTCATGGGCCATTCCCCGGGTTAGGAGGAGGATCTCATCCTCTCGCCCTTCACATTCTTCATATTCTTTGCATTTCATGCATTCATCGCATCCATCCCATTGCATGCATTTGCACCTCCTGCTTCCCGGGTTTCCAAACCCGTATCTTCCCCGCCTTCCGGCACCGCCGGATCCTCCGCATTTCCCATCTTATTCATATTCATCTTCATTACTCGGGCATCGCGCCCCTTTCCAACCTTTTCATCTCCCAGATTTCTCTCCCTTCTTCCCAGGGCATCGCGTCCCTCGGCATTTTCTTCCTCCGGAACCTCCGGACTTTCTCCCAGGGCATCGCGCCCCTTTCCACCTTATTCCTCCGGAACCTCCGGATTTTCCCTTTGGGCACGACGCCCCTCTCCACCTTCTTTATTTGCTTCCTCCGGAACCTCCGGACCTTCCCCTCGGGCATCACGCCCCCTTCCACCTCATTTCACCGGAACCTCCGGACCTTATTGGGCATCGCGTCCCTCCTTCCATCATTCCTCCGGAACCTCCGGATTCTTCATCTGATTCTCTCTATCTTTTCCCCGGGCACGACGCCCCTTTCCATCTTCTCCTTCCTGATTTCATTCCTCCGGAACCTCCGGATTTTTCTCTCCTCCCTGGACATCGCGTCCCTTTCCATTTACATCCTCCGGAACCTCCGGACCTTCCATATTTCCTTCAATTCATCTTTTTGCTCCTCCGGGACTCCATATCTTTTATTCTCTTCTTCCTTTTTCGTCATCTTCTTCATCATCCTTTTCCCTATTTCTCCCCAGGGCATCGCGTCCCTCGATATTTTATCCCTCCGGAGCCTCAGGATGATTCCTCCTATTACGATTCTCCTCCTTTACCTCCGGATCCTCCGGATCCACCTCTTTCTATCTACCAATTTCTTCTTCTAATTCCCCCTGATTCCGGGTCTGACCCAACTTCTTCAACATCCACTGCTTTGGGCATTTGCCCCTTCTCCCATTGTGTTCGAGGCTTTAGTCCTCACTCCTCCTTCTAATTCTCCTCTCCTTCTGTAGATTGTTCCATGTGATCAGGGTTTCCACACCTTAGCGAGGGAGTTCTAGCCCTCGCCTCTCTTCCTTTTCTCCTTATTCATCTGAGTCTGGTCTTGGCACCACTCCTTCTTGTTAAGCCACTTTCAATCCTTTGCTTCCAATTCTTTTGACTGCCAAAGAGGACAAATCTCACGATGATCAAGATCGCTTCTCGCGGCAGCTGCTTCTACAAAGGTCGCAAGGTAACATATTGGCGTAAGTACGCATTTTTAATGATATCATTTTCTCATTACTTCACGCATGATTTTCAAAATCAAGTGCTTCTTAACAAGATTAAGAGTGGTGTTTTAAAACCTTTATCTTAAGCTTTTGTTTAATTTAATCTCCTCAAAAGAGTCTTTAGGCTTGCTTTTGCAGCACTTTGGTTGATAAAGAACCCGCGCTGGGAATTCAACGTTCTCTCCCCGCTTGTTAAGAGTAACCCCTCGGTTGGGCATTCCACACACTTCACGGCGTCCTTAGCCGGCTCCTTGATAAAACACCGTTCCTACCTTGGCCATGCCATGAATTTCTGAAAGTCTTTTTCTCTTCTTTACTCGGCCGAATGCAGGTGCAAGAGGTTGACGGATGAGATGACCAACTTTGGTAATCCCCAATACGAGAGGAGTCTCAAACAGGGGCAGTCTTGACCCAAAATCAAAATCAATATGAGTTTTTCATATGAATTTCATGATATACATCTCGCCAAAAAAGGGCTATTATGAAAATCAAATCAGAATTTTGATAATTGCAATTATGAATTATGGCATGACAAGAGTGGCAAAGTCCCCGCAGGGAAAACCCTGGTCGTATGCATGTCAAGGGTCTAAAGATTAAAGGCACAAAGCCCCGGCACAACAGACTACCTCTTTGAGGGTTAAAACCTTGGAAGGAATTCAAGTCCTGATATTTCCCATCCTGTATAAAGCTTGTCTCCAATTTTTCTTCTCTTCTCCCTCCAAGACCGAATGTTTCTCAGGTATGGCCTTGGTAGGGGCACCGTTGATCAAAGGCGGTCGGTTATAGGATGCCACTTTCAATGCACGCCCGACTTTTGGAAATTTTAGCAAAAAGGGAAGGAACGAGGACCCCTAGCCAGTGGTTCAAAACAACCCTTTGATGCTGCATTAACAATGTCTAAGACAAAATCCAAAAATTTGAATATTTCCCGATCAAAATCTCAACAAAAATTCAAAATATTTTTCAAAAAAAATCTCCATAAAAATTCAAATATTTTCAAAAACCCATAAAAATTTGCATATTTCAAAACTCATAAAAATTTGCATATTTCCAAAATCCAAAAATTTGCATTGTGTTTTCTGATGGTGTTTTGCAGGAACAGCTTTGCAGAGACCAAAAGCACGGGATGGGTCCTATCTCCACTTATTCCTATCAATCTATTGATTCTTCCCAATATTCTCATGACATGCCACCCAGGGGCATCATCTCCCTATATCATTCTGATTATCATATCTCATGATTATTCATCTCCAAATCTTTCAATCAACTTCTGCTTGTTTCATCTGATTACTCCGCCGATGGGCATTATCAGATCCTGATTATTTAACTCCAAAACTTGGTTAGCCAGATTGTCATCCTCATGACAAACAACAAATAATGATGCTTTGCTATGCCATGATTTGACTTATGCTGTTCATGATATATGCTATGATTGGTTGCTTTGATTCATGCTATGATTAAATGCCTTATTCATTGCTTGTTATATCTTGGCTAATGAATTTTTGAGCGCAGGAAGAGGCTCTTGATCCCGCCGGCTGGGCATCATCATCAAAGTCCCACGGTGCTTGCAGCTCATTTCTCAGTTCCCATGCTTATTGATATCACCATCTCCCTGTATGCATTCTACTATATATTATTACGCTACTAGATTATATCAAGGACCTTGTGGCTTTGGTAAATCTGGGATTTGAGTTCCCCTTCATCAAAAACAATGATGATTCCAGAGGAGTCTTAGTCACACGGATAGGCCGTTGAGCCATCCAAGACTGGGGACGATGGTTCCCTTTTTACGAGTTGGTGCGTGGATAAACGGGCTTCGGCTTAGTATCAGCTCGCGAAATTGGTTTCTTGACCTAGTCTTGGCAGTTTAACAATATTATCCTTGATTATTCTATATTTTCATTTGATTTATTTCTTCCCTTTAAACCCAGCATGCATTCATGTAGGAATTTGAAACAATTGTTGAAAAATCATTCTGATAAGCTATTTTTGTGGGTCAAATTGATCTTAATCTTTTCCAGATATGAGATATTCCATGCCGAATTGTGTCCTCAGTTCGTTTTGTTGCTGTTTTGGGTCTTTTCTCGAAAGCTCCCTGTTTGGATTTTTATCATCTTATTTTCCAATTTTCCCCTTTGATCCACCTTGGCTGCAGCACGTCCACTGGCTGGTAACCGCTCCCCAATGGTGAAACTTACAGGCTTGTGACCTGGGGTACTTCCACCGCGCTGGAAGTTGATCATTTATTTTGTCTCCTTCGTGCACCGCGTGCACATCTCCCCCTTTTATCCAAACATTGTTGACTTCGTTGGATTTCCCGAGATTTGCTTCATCTCGACCTTTTGATTTCATTCTCATCAAGTGATGTTGATTGCGTGTCTCATCACACCTTGGCATCTACTTTTCAGTTTGCTCTACTCCCTTGCAAAGCAGACGCCAAGACGGGGCAGCTGTAGACACGCCAAAATTGACGTTACTGTGAGTACATCTCATATTATCTTGTAATGTCCCAATTTGACCCTCAAATTAGTTCTATTTGAGTGGTTTTTCCCACTTTTTTTAGATTTCCCCCTTTTTTCACCCTTTTCCTATTTTTTCCTATTTTTCTGGATTTTTCTGGATTTTTCTGGATTTTCTGGGCATTTTTCTCTATTTTCAGAAATAACGACTTGATCTGGGGCGTCTTTTAAATAACGACTTATACATGGGCGTTTCTTAAAAAATTGACGACTATACTGGAGGGCGTCCATTCTTTCAAATTTCCATTTTTCTGGATTTTTCTGGGAATTTTTTGGTTTTTTTTGGGAATTAACGACTTAACCATGGGCGTTACTTTGAATGTGAAAAGAATAAAAAATCAAAAAAATTGAATTCACGCCTTACACACGGTCGTCACTTTTTCAAATTGATTTTTTTAATATTATTTTCCACTCTCTTCCAGAGGTGATTTGGTGGCCTTCCGGGTGTCAGAAAAAATTCGCAAAAATAGTCGTTGGAATCAGTGCGACGAGATGCACCTCCACCTAAAAAATGAGAAAATAATATTGAGAAATGAAAAATGGCCCTATTTTGAATATTTTGAATTAACGTCCTTGGTTAAGGCGCGTTTTAATTAACGCCTTTGACGCAGACGTGTTTCACAATTTTCAAATAAATTCTAAATTTTGATTTTTGAATTAACGCCTTAATCTAAGTCGTGTTTTTAAAAGACGCCCTCTGACAGGTCGTCAATTCTTGAATTGACGCCTTTGTCCAGGTCGTGTTTCATTTTTGTGTTCCGAACGGATGCAACCTTTCCCCAGAGAGTCACTGCTTCGTTTGGGTTCTTGCCCAGTCTAATCCTCCCCTATTTTGGACTCTTACCCGTTCTTATCTCTTCCTCCTTTGGACTCTTTCCTTCTTATCTCTTTTCTATCTTATTAATAGAGCTTCCGAGCTCTGTTAATCGGTTGGACGCAGGAGGCTTCTTCCCCGGATTTTTCTTTTGTTTTTCTTCTGTCTTTTTCTTCTCTGTTCCTATTTCTCTTCTTCTTCTTCTATCTTCTTTTTCTTATTCTTCTTCTTCTGCCGCTTCTTTTTCTCCTTCTTCCTCTTCTGTCTTCTTCGGTTTCTCCTTCTTCCTCTTCTGTCTTCTCCGTATTCTTCTTCTTCTTCTTCTTCTATTTCTTCTCCTTTCCTTCTGTTGTTCTTCTTTTCTTTTTACAGGAACCGAAGGTAGGCTGTTCTTGGCTAAGGAGGGGGGGGCTTCTTCCACGGTTCAACTCTTCATCCCTTTGAGGCTTCCTCCCATCGAGCATTCAAGCCAAAGAAGCCACCCAAACAAGATTTTTCTATCTTATCTCCCCTTATTTGTATTTTTCATTAAGTCATGCATGCATCATTGTTATTGATTTTTCTCAACCATCATATTGAGATCTCCCCATAGTGCATCTCTTGCACACTTCCCTTACTTTTATTTATTTGCATGCATCATACATCTCCCCACACCCTCTTTGCATAGGGGTTTAAGGGCAATCCCCTTAAGGTGTGTATTGTTCATATTCTTCATGCTCACTTATATTTTTATTGAATTTGATGCTACACCATTGTTTCTAATCCATATCTTTTGGTGTTGTTGTCTTTGTTGTTTGCAAGGGTAATCAAAGGAAGAACTCTCTTCGTCGGCCGGCCGATCTTGAAGAGAAAAGGAGTACTCACATCCCCCGCATCTTTTGAGGTATTTTGCGATCATCTCCCCGTATCAATCTCCTCTTTGAGACCCTCGTGTCTCTGGCGATCACACACACTCCACATTAGCACCCCGTGCTATCTTATTGCTTTCATCATATCTATTGCTCTTTATATTTAAGTGTGGATTTTAAATCAAATCTACAAGAGGGCCTGGCTCAGGCGAGTGTCAGTGTGTGCACACGTGGTCAGAGGCTGTGGACTGACATTGACGAATGTCACTCTGACTGGTCACTTGGTTTGGTACTGTTTACGCGCTCAGCTTGTCGTGTTGCCGACTGTGAGTGCTTGAGACGCAGTATAAGTCGTCAGTGGACGCATCTGGTTTCTGCTCCCAGTGGTTGTTCTATTCCCTGCTGCTTAGATTAGTTGAGGCATATTCTACTGGTAGACTTAGTTTCTGTCGCTTGGACTTACTCGTTATTGGCATGTATTAGCTGTTATACCTGTTTAGTTAGAGTTTACAGCTTTACTGTGATTAGTTTATTCATGCCAATGCCTGTTATTTTATTTAAATGCATGCTCTAATTGCCTTTATTTTTGCATGTATGCTTGTTTAGTGCGAGGTAGGGATCCGCGTGACCCCTACTGAGTCTGGCTGTGACTCACCATTCTCTTTTCAGGTGAGCCGCGCCCGCCGTCTCTTGATGTTTTGTGAGTTGCTCGGAGACCGTTCTTAGCCGCCAGCAGTAGACGGGTCGCCTTTTTGGGCCTTTGTTGTACTTTTGTCGGGGTATGCCCCGTGTAGTTGTACCTCTTTGGACTAGTACTTTTGTGTCTCTGGACTAGTTTATATATGTATCACTCTGGTTATTTTGAATTGCTTCCGCACTTCTGTTAATTTTATTGCTTAATTGTAATATGCGTGTTCCAAATTGCAATTCATTATGCACCTCCTCAACAAACCCCCACTAACCCTTCAGGGGCCTCATCAGCCTCTTGGGTGGCTTCCCCAGTTCTTGGTATTGGTGTATCGAAGTTATCGGTATCCGGCGCACTGGGTCGTCACACCCGCACTCTGTCCGGTTAACCCTTATCCTGACATTGTCGTGCCATTCGACCCTTTTTCAACTTTCCGTGAAAGGAGAGTACCCGGTACCGCCGTGAGAGACATGCAACTATGAGGGGAATACCCGATATACATCAAACTCCTGTATTTTTCTCCCCCGCTGTATCCCTTCCTTCACCCCGGTAATCGGCATAAAAACCCGCACAACAGAGAGGATGGCACGCCCGGTGGGACGTCTCCCGCCTTCCTTCTTTTTGCTGAAGAAAAGTCTGTGCCAGCCCTGAAGCCCCGATGCCCTTTCCCTGTCCTTGCAGGAGAGGCATGGGAGGGCACTCGTGCACGCATTCTCCAGCAGCTTCTGGTCCACGTTCTGGTCATCGGACCACGCCCGGTGACTGTCAGCAACTGTGACCTCCGCAGCACTCAGCTCTCCAGCAACAATGGCGGCCGTCACCTACGGCCCCAACGTCATTGCCACCAACACCCGGGTGGGCTACTTGGCGACGCCGATCGCTTTCGGCAGCTTTGCCCCGGTTATCAGATCGCCCTACTTCTTGGGTGTGATCCTTGTGGCTGTTCCTCAGCCAATTCCAGTTTCTCCATTGGCTCCTACGGCCAACGCGCCATGCGCGCTTCCAGCACCAGTGTCTCGCTTGAGTGCCGGGCACCGGACTGCCACCACTGGCCCCTGCAGGGCCCCCAGATCAACGCCGATCCGGGTAAGCGTCAGCTCCCGAGGCCAGCCTTGTCTGATCTCCGGCATGGGCCCCATCCCCCGGAATTCGGTCATCTTCTCAGCATCCTCCTCGGGTTCCCAACCCCGAGCCGCAGCCAAGTCGGCACCCAACACGGGCTCCCTGCCCCGGGTCCACGGCTTCCCAGCATCCTCCTCGGGTTCTCAATCTCGAGCCCCCGTCAAGCCGGCACCCGACACGGGCTCCCTACCCTAGGTCCACGGCTTCCCAACATCCTCCTCGGGTTCCCAATCCCGAGCCCCGGTCAAGCCGGCACCCAACCCGGGCTCCCTGCCCCGGGTCCACGGCTTCCCAGCATCTTCCTCGGGTTCCCAATCCCGAGCCCCCGTCAAGCCGGCACCCAACACGGGCTCCCAGCCCTGGGTCCATGGCTTCCCAGCATCTTCCTCGGGTTCCCAATCCCGAGCCGCAGCCAAGCCGGCACCCAACACGGGCTCCCAGCCCCAGGTCCACGGCTTCCCAGCATCTTCCTCGAGTTCCCAATCCCGAGCCGCAGCCAAGCTGATACCCAACACGGGCTCCCTGCCCCGGGTCCATGGCTTCCCGGCATCTCCCTCTGGTTCCCAACCCCGAGCCCCAGCCAAGCCGGCACCCAACACGGGCTCCGTGCCCCGGGTCCACGGCTCCTCAGCATCCGCATCAGGTTTTCAACCCCAAATCCCGACAAAGCCTTCTCTCGACGCAGGCTCCCAGCCCCGAGTTCGCGGCTCCCCGGTATTGTGCTCGGGGCCCCAGTCCCGAGCCCCAGTTGAACCGGCTCTCCCCGTGGGTCTCCTACCCAGGGGGCAAGGTTCCTCAGCACCCTTCTCGGGTCCCCCGACCCGAGCCCAGACAACACCGGCACCTACCGCGGGTCCTCGACCCAAGGGCGTCGGCACCTCAGCACCTCCGACAGCATCGCCTCCCGATGCAAGAGCATCATCTCGGGCATCGGTGACACTCCTATCGGCACGGGCAAAGGCGTACACCCGAGTCGCCCAGCCACCGACTCCCGACACGTGTTACATATCCCGGGGGCCAATCCCGGCACTTCAGACTGACAGCCTCATGCTGTCGATCGTTCTAGGCCGGATTTTCTTGGTCTACCTTCTCGGGGCAGAGTCTTCCTCAGCTCCTCAGAAGAAGCATCGCCATGGCCGCAGAGGCAGGCGCCTCACTGCCGCGACTAGCAACTCCGGCAAGACGGTTCTTGTCGGCAACTTGCGGATCCGTCTCAACGGGGGTGAACCAATCATACCCTAGGAACGGACCGTCCATACCATCCCCACCTCTAATCGTTTTGACCTCTTGCGTCAAACACGAGCGGACGGGGCGAAGCTCAAAGGAGCAGGTTCCTCGGCAGTAGCCCGGGGGCACCCACCGCAGTCCGATACACGGCCTCCCAAGACAACTCATCGAAAAAATAGCGACAAGGGAGACCATCAATCTGACTTGAGGAGAATCTGGGTCACCCCAGAAGAAGCGCAAGCTGTTCGAAGGGCGCGCATCAGGAACCCCTTGCGAGCACTCAGACGCGGCATCAAACGGGATGCGACTGGCCTCACAGTAGCATCGTCAGAAGATGCCCAGTCGTCCAATGTCCCCCGCATGAGCAAGCGGAGGCAAAGGCGAGCCCGTTCTCGGGCCCTCCAGCAACCTGTCCCGGACTCTCCTCCGACTGACATCGGGAGTGAGCCCCCTCTGCAACGCATCTCGGTCTTTGATAGACTAGGGACACATGTTCGCCCTGCACGGCACACGCACTGGAAATGGACGGCCCCGTTCATCAATGACGCGGTTCGAGTGTTTGCGTGCTACACCACCAGACACCAGCCAGACACCCAATCTGAAGACTTGAACCAGCCTCTGTCCCACTTTAGGAGGCCGCGCCATCAGGCTCCGCCGCCTCCTCCAACAGGTCATATCGGTACTTTTGCCGGGCCGCAAGCATCGGAACGTGTGGAAGAAGTCCCGGTGGACGACCGTGACCCTCCTATCAATGCAGAACCGGTCAACAACAACCCTCCTGCGAACGAGGCTCAAGAAGTAACCCTCGACACTCTCATGAAGGAGAACCAGCATCTGAAGGCCCTCCTGAGGACCTCCTCCAGGAACGGGACCTTCATCCTCAGCAACGTGTTCGGCCCCAGGCCAAGGCGCCGGTACCCCCGGCGGCCCGTGATGCTGCCAACACCTCAGCGGCGGTTGCCCGAACCCCATTGGCAACCGGGTTTGGCATGCCCCCGGTTGAGGTTCAACCACGAGCCTCCAACACGCCAATGCCAAAAAATCTCCTGGCGCAACGCTAGATGATCGAGCATATCATCGAGACAAAGCTCGCCCAGTATGGTGAAGGGGCTGTCACGGTAGATCTCTACAGTGTGCCCTACCCCCTTCATCACCAGCTGAAAAAGCTTCCCCCAGAATACTCCAAGCCCCCGAAGCTGTAAAAGTTCGACGGGCAGGGGTCGCCACATGAACGCTTGGCCTACTATGTTACGACCATGGGTGAGTTAGCGTTGGATGAATCATATCTCCTCAGCTACTTCGCCACGTTACTCACGGGAACGACCTTCCAATGGCACTCCCGCCTGAAGCCCAACTCAGTCATCGACTGGGCGGACCTCCAGAAGAAATTCCTCGACCGCTTTCAAACGAACAAGCGAAAGGTCTCCCTGGCCGAACTCTGTTCTCTCCAGCAGAAAAAGGGTGAGGGCGCCCTCGACTTCATAAAAAAATGGCAAGACCTTAGCATGAGGTGTGTCAATCCGCCTGTTCAAGAGGATGCCATCACCATATGTCGTCGAGGTCTGGCGGCCGAGGTCAGCGAAAAGCTTCTCGGCACCAATATCAAAGGCTTCAACCAACTCAATTCGGCGGTCGCCGAAATAGAGATGTTCTTCGCCGATAACCCGGGCTATACTGCAGCCAAGGGAAAGCAAGCGCAAGAACGCCAGCCTGGTAAGGAGGTGAATATCATAGAATTCACCCCTGCCGCCAAGGCCAGTAAGGGGGCCGAATCCAGTGGCTCTGACAAAAAGTCAGCGTATATGTCACGCCTCGAACCGATAATAGCAGAACGTGTAGTTCGGAACGTTGCAGTGATACAGTCGTGAATAATTAGAGCGAACATAAGACACGAAATTACAACTTGGACAATGTGGGCCAATTTAACCTTTATTGATATTCAAATATTCGAATTACATACCTTGACTCAACTTACATAAGTGAAGAAAGGACTCACTATTACACTCTAATAAAGAGAAAGGACTCAAATAACAGGATGAGACTCAAAGAAAGACACCGACACGATTCTCCATTTCGCTCATCCCTCTTGCCCTTCCCCATCTGTTGGACTATCTTCAATGTCATTACCTGAAAAAAATGTTAAAGATAGGCTGGTGAGCGAAATGCTCAGTAGGAATTACATCCCTCAACAAGCAGAATATAAGTGATTAACCAATTACTCATGTTCATCACAAATGCAATGCAGGAAATGGTATAACTTGAAAATCATTACAATTGATCTAGCAGAAAGGATAAATATCAAGGCCAAAGGTAGTTACGAGCTCAAGAGAAATAGGGATGAATTTCTCATGCAGAGTTAAGGATAAGCTATAAGAATATAACAAGGACATATACTTAGATGAACATAACTTCAGAATTGGCCAGAATATAACAGAATTCCAATAAATATAAGCAATCTAGTAGAATATCTAAGTTATCAGAATAACCGAGCAATAAATTATCAGAAGAACAGATTTAACAGAATAACAGAATATAACAGATGTACAGAGTTTGGTGCAATGCCACACCCAGAATTCCCATGGTTTATAGAATTGGACTTCCGTCCTACCAGGCACTGAAAAGTAACGGACCCACAGCCCTTAATGTTTCATAATCAGATTTGGCCAAATACAGAGTCAAAGGGGTTATGGTGCGGACACTAGAGCACACGAGCGGCACGAGTCGGTGAGCCACCGGTACCGTACGCGGAGCACCACCCGAGCTACAGCGGCTTCCATCTGGCTCGGAGACAGTCTGGCGACTCCCCCTTGAGTCTCGATACTTATAGTATTTACGGGACTTTATTTGTGTGTAATGTATTTTATTTGACTTTACTTGGATTGTAAATTGGATTGTAAGAGGGGTTTATTTGTAAAATGGGACCACTTGGGTCCCGCGGGCCCCCATCCCTTCTCCCATTGATCCACCTCATCTCTTGGGCCCATGTGGGATCAGTCAAACCTCCATGGTGGGCTTCTAGAAGGGTTGGACCAAGGGGGGGACAAAGGAGTGCAAAATTCAAAAAATGGGCACCAAAGTCAAGGGGGCGCCCCATTCTATTATAGTTTAATAGGATTTAAATTGTTATTTTATTTGATTCCAAATCACATAGGAGAAATAAAATTGAACTCCCTCTTTTACCCCTCCCCAACCTAGATCTAGGGTTAGTTGAAGTCTTTTTGTATTTCATATATATTCCTTGTATTTTCATTTGATGGGAATTAATGCCATACAAATTCAGAATTTTTCTGGAGCTCCATAGCATGGTGCGCACCTCTCCTCTCCTCCCCCTTCTTGCAGCTGTGAAGGTTGCTTCTAGAGGTGTGAAGCCTCTCCTTCAAGTCTCTACTGAGTGGGAAGCTCAGATCTATCGCCGCCGCAGCCATCGAGCCGTCGTCGCACCGCCACCGTCACCTTATCGAAGTTCTGTATTCATCCAATAGCAGCCCCTTCCACGAATTTTAACTCCCAGATCCGAGATCTTTTCAGTGCCAAACTTTCAGGGTGAGTTCTAGGGATCCAACCCACATTCCAGAAAATTTGGTTTGGCCTTTAGATTCCGATTTCCATTTTCCATTTTCATCCATCTTTTCCATCAAGATCTGCCAGGTTTCTATCTACTGTGATAGCAACCCTGATCTTCCCATCTTCGACCCACTTTTCGATTTTTCCTGGAGCCCCCAATTTTACTGGAGGTTCTGTCAACCATCCCCTCCACCCACAAATTTTTGTGGAATTTAAAAAGGCCTCCACCTATTTTCGAAAAATCATTTTCAGATCCCTTTCAGTTTTGTCTGCTTCTGTCCAGATCCGACCACCTACCAGTATAAAATAGCTTTCCCCATCCACATCTCCACCAAATCAGTCATACAAAATATTACAGTTTTCCTCTCTCTCCCCTCTACAATGTTCATGAAGAGCTCAAGATCTGATTCGGAGGTTTACCCTACGGTCAATGCCAACTCTCAGGAAACTCAGTTTCTACCCAGTCAGATCTGAAACTGAGAGCAGGTCGGTTCTAAACTCGTCCATCAGAAGCACAGATCCGCTAAATTTTTCTGAATTGAACAGGGTCGAAGGACTTTAAGAGAGCTTTCCAACAATACCTTTTGTGGATCGATCTGACATTGGGGGTGATCGCAGCAGCCGATCTTACCGGATCGCGCGCCTGAAAATAGAAGCAACCAGTCCGTGGGCAGCAACTCCAAAGCTTGGAGATCGGAGCCGATCGGCCTCCGACCGGCGTTCCCGCCAGACCGCCATCCAGGGAGGCACGCCACCAAGGGTCTCCATCACAGCGGGACCCACCCCATCAGACCCGGAGGACAGAGCGGTCCGTGGGCCCCACGAACCCGTAGATCGCGCCGTCCAGACAGCACGAAAACACGGATTTGGCACTAACGGAGCGACATCAAGATGCTGCCCGTCAACCCAATTCGCATGACTCCCGAGCCCCACACGTGACCTTTTACCTCCCTGAGTGGAGTGGGTCAAATTGTTGTACCACCGTAAAACTTTGTTAACCGGGGGTCCAGTTTTGGCCGAGGTTGTCTTCCCCACGCCGGGTGCGTGGAGGTACGATCGTAACTTCTTGGCATTACTTTGCTTAGCTAGTATATGGTAGTATGCCGCTGTGAGAGCGTAGGATTCTAGCCCGCGAGTCCATGACACCGCTGTGAGCGAGAGAGTGACCCGTCCCGTGGCTCGATCCAAGCACGGAAGTGAGTCGGACTACCCTTAACTCTGCCGATTTCTCAACCGCGCACTATCCGCGTTTCCCTCGCTTGGGACGACGAGTGAGCTTGCGTTTTTGTTAGCAACGTATAGCCCATAGGAGCTCTTAGTGTCGGGCCTAGTGTCTCTCATGCTCGTATGTTGCTGGTCATGTATGCATTTAGAGTCCGCGGTCCATATCACTTAGAGTCGGTCCCCGTGTCCGTCCCGCATCAGTTTGGTATCAGAGCGAGTCGAGTCTAGGGTAGTCTTTGCATAAGTCTTGCATGCATCATGGTCTAAGTCGAGTCTAGGATCATCATTAATTTTCAAAACAAAAAAAAGTGTTTTAAAATTGCATTTCATCCTGATAATTCGGTATCTTAAAAGGTGTTGTCCGAACGTTAGGCTACGCCTATCGGGAAGGCCGCACACTTGCGGGAGTGATCTTTGGATCGATTAACTCCACCACATACCGGATATTGGTTTAGGTCTAGGTGCATTAGTCGGTGTTTACATCATTTTGTGTCTCCTAGTTCGTGTGTCTTTGCATGCCCACCCGTCGAGGCACCCAACACTCGCCACCACCACCTATGGCGGATTCTCGAGCCCGTAGCTTCGATGAGTCCTCGATGGTCGAGATGTTCCAAGCCATTATGGATCATCTTGACATGCATATCGATGGCCTTAGTACGCGTCTAGATGGCGGAGGGACGCGTCTAGAAGGGAGGATGAAAGCCCTCGAGGATCAGGCCGAAACATCGGACCAGTCCATCCAGGGTCTTGTAGGGAGGATTGCCGTCCTTGAGAGGGCCCCAGCAGCGGCGTAACTCGCGCCGACCAATGGTCAACAAGAGCCGGCCCAGCAACCTGCTGCGCCAAGAGATCAGGCGGTAGATGTTGGGAGGCAACAGGTGCATGAGGTGGCTGACTATGCATCTGATAATGAGCAAGGGGGATATGGTCATCGTAACCAACGACGGAATCGTGATGACGATGATGACGACCACGTTCTTCGGAGCGTGCGTGCGGACCCTCCCCTTTTTAGCGGGTCCTTGGACCCGAAGGTATATTTAGATTGGGAGGCCGGCATGGACCGGTACTTCGAGTGGTTTGAGATGATGGACCACCGGAGAGTTTGATACGCGAAGATGAAGCTGCATGGGCAGGCCCAAACTTATTGGACCAATGTGGAGAGCCTGCTAAATCAGCGACGTCAACCCCCGATCGGCACTTGGGAAGACATGAAAATGAAATTGAGGGAGAAGTACCTTCCTGCCTCATATCACCAACGTCTCATAGACAAATGGCAAAGTCTCTCTCAAGGGAACCGATCCGTGACCGAGTACACCGCCGAGTTTGATGAGTATTATTTGCGGTCTGGAGTTACGGAAGAGAGCACCATGACCATATCACGCTTTCGGAGAGGTCTTCAGCCAAACTATCAATACGAACTTTTTCGTCGCAATTCGACCACTTTGGCACAAGCGTATCAGGTTGCTCTTGAATTGGAGCAATTTGAGGCCGAGTTCGAGTCTCCCCATCGGTTGGGCTCCTTTTCCCTTCGTAGTGTCGAGCCCCGTGGCTCTTCTGGCACATAGCCGAGGGCCCCCATGGCCCGACCTCAGGATCCCACTCGTCCCGAGCCTTTCGCTCCTAGGCCTCGCCCTCTACCCCCGAGGGACCTTCCTCATCCCCAACATCTTACGGCACCCACAGCCCGTCCACCGGCACCCGCACCTCCTACCCGTCCTTTGTTGCCTTTACCTCCTATCCGTCGGGAGGATAAGGGGAAAGGACCCATGATTGGGGAGCCTAGTGGATCACGGCAGTAGTGTTATCGCAGCAATGGGTTTGGCCATTTTGCCAACCAGTGTCCCACCCGCCAGTCTCTTGTCATTGGGGACACGCAGGCCGATGATACCACTCCTATGGACCTCGAGTTAGTCAGCTATGAAGCAGATCCGGAGCTAGCTGATGAGTACTATGAGGCCGAAGGTAATGGCCAGAATGCCCAGCATCCGGACGATACCCACTTGGGGGTCGTCAGGTGTATTCTCACCCAGCCACAGGCCAGTGATGACTGGCGACGGACCGCTATCTTTCATACATTCTGTCGGCTGGGTAAGCAAGTTTGTAAGGTGATCATCGATAGTGGGAGTTGTATCAATGCAATCTCCACGGGCACTGTCTCCATTCTTGGTCTTACACCTGTGGATCATCCTTGCCCCTATCGAGTATCATGGGTGGATTCCACCTCCATTCCGATCAGGCTGCGGTGTCTGGTCCCACTGCAGTTCTGTGCCTACCGTGATGAGATCTGGTGTGATGTCCTCCCCATGGAGGTCGGCAGCATTATTCTTGGTAGGCCATGGTTATTTGATCGGGATGCCACACTTCATGGCCGGTCGAACACCTGTACCTTCGACCATGCTGGCCAACGGATTGCCCTCCAACCCTCTCAACCCCAGAAGCCTTCAGTTAGGGGTCCCACTGGCCCTAGTACTCCGGAGTCTTCCATCCCCGGGCCTAGTATTCCATCCCCAGCTCGGGCTATGACCGTTACATCTGGCCCAGGCGAGCCCTCTACTAGGAGGTTGATGATGATTAGCTCCCGGGAAATGGAGCGGGAGGCTAGTCGGGGCTGCCCTGTATTTTCTATTACGGTCCGAGAGGTGGAGCCGAACTCCGAGGGTGAACTCCCATCCGATGTCATTCCTATTCTGTAGGAGTTCGCTGATATTTTTCCCGAGGAGCTTCCCGAGGGACTCCCACCCATGCGGGATATTCAGCATGCTATCGACCTGATTCCGGGTTCCTCATTGCCCAACCTTCCCCATTATCGCATGTAGTGCCCCAAAAATTTTAAATAATTTTCAAGAAATTATAAAGGCCTAAATAAATTTATAAATGGTTATTATGAGGCCAAGTGGTGTTAATCAATTAACCCAAACCAGTTAATTAAAGTCCAAAAGGTTTTAACTCAGGCCCATTAAGTTAGGCCCACATTCTAGAAGGTAATTAAGTATATCCACAGATATTAAGGATAAATACTAATACTATAAGATAATGATTTGGATAATTAACAAGAGAGTTTTCATAAATTGAAACTCTAAGCTACGATGACTGTAACGGTCTATCGTAAGACCGCCACAGCCATGTAACGCATGGTCACTCGACCGTTACATTCCTGTTAGTTCCGTAAGTGAAGGGACTCATGAAAAGATTGGAACTTGATGTTCCTATCCACTATGGATCGACTTGGGAAGGATTGTAAAAACTCTAAGGACACTTAGAGATTAGGATTTGATGAAATAAGGACTCTAAACTCGATCTAATCCTCAAACCCTAGCCTAAACTCTATAAATAGGGCATAGTTCTGAACTGTGCGACCCTTACTTTTTGGGCGTAAGGAAGCAAGGTAAGGAGTCATTATCTCAGGTAAGTTCTTTAGAATAATTTGTTTACAATACTTTAGACTAACTCCCCTCCGAATTTCACATCTTTAGGTCAAGAGGGCGTGGAGTTAGAGCCTAAAGAAGTTACTGAAAAAGTCACAAGAGAAGGAAGGGATCTAGGGCAGGGTTCTCAACCAAATTCAGAAACTACAGTCTAAGTAAGAGGTAGGTTATCGCATGAACGACAAAAACAGCATGATAGGACTAAAAGCCCTCTGGTTTGATTGAATTCCATGCATTGTAGAGCATTGATTTCATATTTTATTTATTCTATGCACATCATGCACCTCTTAGCCAAATTAAGAAATTAAAACATGACTATTCATATATTCATGATTTCCTATGCATGTAGATGGCCTTACATCGTTAACATGACTAGAAACTCATAATGTTTTGATAAAAGATATGATGTGAGTTGATCTCTTAGTTTCTATGATTGTTATCTGTTAACATATACCGTAACGCATTAGCATAGTACCGTCGCTTCCAAGTAACGGCCCTACGACAGACCGTTACACACTTTGTGATATTTGAATTGCACTGTTGTTTCTAACGCGCTTGGACAGACGCGTTACAATCATGTAACGGCTGGGTCCTGACCGTCACTTTCACTGTGACGCCCCATCTCGAGACCGTTATATCATGGGTACTGTCAACCTTTGACAGATTATAACTTGCCAATATTACCATTGTTAAAGCCTAGTTATCTAAGTTATAACATGATCTCATGTTTTAAGGTTATTTGATCGTTCATAGCAGGTATTGCATGTTTTGGTATCACTTTTATTTTTAAGCTATGCTAATTTCATGAAGCTAAAACCTATAGTTTTGTACTATTAAAGCATGATTATAAAAGCATGACTTGTTAGCATTGTATTGACGGAGTTTTCATCATGGTTTTAACATTTATTATACATGTCACTACTTGTCAATAGAGTCAATTCTATAAGTACATGGCACTTACTCCGGTATGATGTCATTAGTTCACACATTGCACTATAGGAACACTATCTTGGACATGAGGACCTCTCTATTGGATAATCCTTCCAATGGACTAGGAAATCATTGTTTCAAGGCCTCCGTAATTCTCCGCGAGCCTGGGATTCTCACTGGGACGCCGAGTTGGTTGTAACAATGAAAGCCCATTAATTAGAACACTCTATCGTGGTTTTTGATTTTTGACATGTAACGACCTTGAACTGGACCGTCAGGCTCATGTAACGGCCCAGTGCCAGACCGTCACATTCCTCTGGGTCTATTTTTATCCTTCTGGACTCGGATCACTGTAACGGCCTATTACTGGCGCGTTACATAATGTAACGGCCCAGCCAATGACCGTTACATAGCTTGTTTATGTTAACCGAAGGTTTGACCAAGGGTTGATATTCCATTGATTCTTGACAAACCTTGATGATCTAGAACTTGTCATATTGCTTAAATGGATCTAAAAGAAATGGAAGTTAAGGAAAGTACCGTTATGCTGTCAATTTATTCTATAAGCATAACTTAGTCTAAATATCATTCTTGATCTCTTATATTCAAAATTGAAGCATTCATTCATTGATTTTAGTTATCATGAAATTATTGGAAGTGCTATATTCTTGGCCATACGTTACTGTTATACTGCGTGGAAGTAGCTTAATTTATAACTGAAGATGCGATCGAGCACTGATTGTGTTCAAGGGCTCTATGCTAGTCCCCTCGGCTGATTGTCGGAAACATACTATTTTATAAACCATGGGGTATGATGCTACTGGTGTCGCATTACGCTGGGAGTACTATTTCTATAAATAAGTGAAGATCCACGGCACAACATGACATTCTTGCTTGATATTCCACAGAAATTCACGAAGCACTTACTCTTAAGCATAAGATGCTAAAGTGAGGAATATGTGGCTTGCTAGTACAATCTCGTTACATTCTTATTCATGGAAGGCCAATATCATGTTCTTATTATATTCTTGCTAGTTCATTCTTGATCATTCTATCTTACATGGTTATCTTGATTCTATTGATTTGATCGCATGATTGATTCGCATTCGCATGATTTTACCTTATTTCTTTAGAGCTAAAATGATAATTACTTAAATAGTGCCTTCATGTTGATGCGAAGATACCTACTGGGCAAGTGTCCTCATGACCTATTTTCTAATGTTTTTTAGGAGATGGAAATAATTCGGATTCGGATTCGGGCTATACTAGTAGCGGGTCCAGAAGCGAGTGAAAGTGTTATAAAGATGAGAGTGAGGACTTAGGAAGTTAAATTGTCTAGATTGAGTCAATGTAATTTTTCTATTTCTTGAGTCTAGTAGAATGGAAATCAAATTAGTGATTGTATCTTGAATATTGAGCATTATGAAATAAAGTTGAAGTTTGATTAAATCTTGTGCAATTGTATTTACTTGTGTGATTGTCTTGCGCTCTGATTGATTCTTGCTTGCAAGAGGCTTACCATGCCGGCTGTTCGCACTCCCCGAGCGAGTCTTCCGCTGTAATTAAAGGCTCGGGACGTGACAGTTAAGTTGGTATCAGAGCCTAAGTCTCAGGACTTAAGGAGAAGAGTCATGTCATAGGATAAGTCCAAGGATTAAGGACCCATACCTATGAACTAAGGAAAAAATTCCACACCCATGTGAGGATTGGGTAGTACCCGGAATAAGATAGCTAATTAGTTTAAGAATTATTTTGCTTATTCCAATATTCATGAGAAATAACAAGTTGTTATTTTCTCTCAGGTACCTTATTATTCTTATCATGGCTCATCGCTTAGATTGGGATGGTATGCAACAAACTGTTGCCGGCCTCACCCAGGCACTGTAAACTATAGCACAAGGTGGTGCGGGGGCAAGGGCAGGAGACCTTCATCATAATTTTCGGAGTCTAAATACTCCGCGTTTCTATGGATCTTCCAATCCAGACGAAGCAGAAAATTGGATCGACGAGATGAATAGGATATTTGATGTTATTCAATGCTCTGATCAGGAGAAAGTCCGTCTGGCTACGTTCCAATTAAACAAGGATGCTCGCACTTGGTGAAAATCGGTTCCGGCACTTCCAGCCGATGCGCCACATACATGGAATGTTTTTCTCAATTTATTCCGTGCCAAATATTTCTCCGAGCAAGTAAAGGAAAGGAAGGCTATAGAGTTTGCCTCCCCTCGTCAAGGGATGATGTCCGTGGCAGAATATGAGTTGCAGTTTTCAAGGCTAGCACCATATGCACCACATTTGATTAGTACAGACTTATTGAAAGCAAACCGATTTATGGACGGGTTACGGCCCGGTTTCATTCAACAACTGGGGACACAGAATATCCGCACTTATGCGGAGATGGTTCAAAGGGCATATTTATGCGAGAGGACCTTAGAGAAGGTCGAAAGGTTGAAAGGAAAGGGAGAAGAATCTAGCCGGCGCTCTGATCGGCATTATAAGAAGGAGAAGTTCAGCATCACGGAACCATACAAAAGCCGTGATAATAAGAAAAGATCAAGGAACGGGAATGGTGGAAGTTCTCAAAAGAGTAGTAAAAAGGTGAAGGAAGAAAAGGAGCAAGTCGCCTCGACATGCACCTTTTGTGAGAAGTTCGGCCACTCGGCTGAAGAATCTAGAAGCGCCTAGGTGCTTGTTTGCGTTGTAGGAGTAGGGAGCATCGTGTGCCAGATTACCTCCTTATGAAAGACCAATCAAATAACGGAGGACGTAGGAGGCAGGCTCGCCTCAATGCAGTTATAGATGAAGAAGAAGCGCCCAGGGATCAAAATGATGGGCTCATAGAAGGTACTCTTCAAATCTGTTCTCGTCCTGCATTCGTGCTATTTGATACTGGTGCTTCTCATTCTTTTATCTCCATCACTTTTGCAAAAACCTTACCAACTGCATCAGTTCCCCTACCTTCAGACCTCGATATTACTACACCTTTAGGATCTGGAACTAAGCTTACCAACTATTATCCTGATTGTGAGGTAGTGGTAGAAAGACACAATCTCCCCGCAAACTTAGTATGCCTTGACATGAAAGGATATGATGCCATTTTAGGGGTAGATTGGCTTGTAGAGCATGATGCTTACATCAACTGCCGAAATAGAATTATATCTTTCCGAAAGCCCAATCTTCCAAGATTTTCTTTTCTTGGCATCAAATACAAACAACATCCTACGATTATATCTTCTCTACACGCCTGCAAACTTATCTCGAAAGGATGTGAAGTTTTTCTTGCTTCAGTCATTGTCACCGAATCTAAGGAAATTATCCTAGCAAACATTCCTATTGCAAATGAATTCCCTGACGTGTTCCCATCTGAACTACCTAGTTTACCACCCGAGAGGGAAGTAAACTTTACCATTGAACTCATTGCAGGTGCAGCACCTGTTTCTATAGCCCCTTACAGGATGTCCCCCACAGAGCTCAAGGAATTAAAGAAGCAATTAC
The DNA here is from genome assembly GCA_022559845.1 of Amorphophallus konjac. Classification (NCBI taxonomy): domain Eukaryota; kingdom Viridiplantae; phylum Streptophyta; class Magnoliopsida; order Alismatales; family Araceae; genus Amorphophallus; species Amorphophallus konjac. The sequence continues at coordinate 398,023,995 of CM040118.1, forward strand.
AGGAACTTCTAGACAAGGGTTTTATCAGACCTAGCACATACCCTTGGGGCGCGCCGGTTCTATTTGTCAAGAAGAAGGATGGTTCTCTCAGGTTATGCATTGACTACCGGCGATTGAATCAACTTACAATCAAGAACAAATACCCATTGCCGCATATTGATGAACTCTTCGATCAGCTTTCGGGAGCAGAATATTTTTCTAAGATTGACCTAAGATCAGGTTATCATCAGCTTAGAATCAAAGAAGAGGACATTTACAAATTGGCTTTTCGAAGTCGTTATGGCCACTATGAATTCATGGTAATGCCGTTTCGGTTAACTAATGCCCCAGCAGCATTCATGCAACTTATGAACAGTGTCTTCCAGCCATATTTAGATCAATTCATCGTCATCTTCATCGATGATATCCTGATATACTCTAAGACAAAAGAAGAACATGAAGAACATCTAAGGATAGCTTTGCAAACACTTAGAGAACATAAGCTATATGCCAAACTCAATAAGTGTGAATTCTGGCTCGAGGAAGTCTCATTCCTTGGCCACATTATTTCAAAAGAAGGAATTGCTGTAGACCCTTCTAAGGTAGAAGCTGTCAGAGATTGGAGCCGACCAACGACTATATCTGAAGTTAGAAGCTTTTTGGGTCTAGCAGGTTATTATAGAAGATTCATAAAGGACTTTTCAAAGATCGCGGTTCCTTTAACTAGACTTACCAGAAAAGAAAATCCTTTTATCTAGTCGAAGGACTGTGAAAAGAGTTTTCAAAATCTTAAGAATCATCTTACAACAGCCCCTATTTTGTCACTACCAATAGAGGGTGCTAGATTTGAAGTATATACGGATGCATCTGGAATTGGCTTAGGGTGTGTCCTTATGCAAGATGGAAAGGTGATTTGCTATTCTTCAAGGCAATTGAAACGTCACGAAGAAAATTATCCTGTACATGATTTGGAATTAGCAGTAGTTATTTTTACCTTAAAAATTTGGTGTCATTATCTTTATGGAGAAAAGTTCACTGTCTATTCGGACCATAAGAGTTCGAAATATTTATTTTCTCAAAAAGAGCTTAACATGAGGCAGAGAAGATGGTTGGAATATCTTAAAGACTTCGATTTCGCTATTCAATATCACCCTGGCAAGGCAAATGCTGTAGCATATGCACTTAGCTGAAAACCAATTGGTATGTTATCAAGTCTCATGATTAGTATGACTAACCTTATTCCTCAATTTGCTCAATTAAATCTAGATGTTGACATTAAGGAAGATAATTGTTTCATGGAAAATATCTGAGCTCAACCAAAATTGATTGAGGATTTGGCCAAGTTACAAGAGGATGACCCAATTTTACTGGAAATTAAGGCCAATATTGAACGAAGATCGGATTTTTCTATATCCGAAGATGGAAAAATGCTATTCAAGGGCCGAATGTGTATACCCGATCATGAAGATACAAAGAAATTGATCTTAGAAGAAGCACATAAATCAAAGTATACCATTCATCCAGGAGATACAAAAATGTATCAGGACCTCAAAAGAAGCTTTTGGTGGCCCAATATGAAGAGGGAAGTAGCTGACTTCGTATCTCGGTGTCTCACATGTCAACAAGTGAAGGTGGAACATTTCAGACCCGCAAGTAAATTACATCCCTTAAGTATCCCGGAATGGAAATGGGAGAGCATAGGAATGGATTTTATTATGGGACTACCTAAGACAAGAGGTGGACACGATGGAATATGGGTAATTATAGACTGATTGACTAAATATGCACATTTCATATCAATAAAAAGTCGATGGTATGTAGATATTCTAGCAGCACTTTACATAAAAGAAATTGTCAAGTTACATGGAGTCCCTATCGCTATTGTATCAGATAGAGATCCCTGATTCACATCATAATTCTGGAAGAGCCTACAACATTCACTTGGGACTAGATTGAATTTTAGCACCGCTTTCCATCCACAAACTGATGGTCAAACAGAAAGGACAAATCAAGTGGTAGAAGATATGCTCAGGGCTTGTGTCATTGATTTTGGAGGAAGTTGACATGATCACTTGCCTTTGGTAGAATTTGCATATAACAACAGCTATCAAGCAAGCATACAAATGGCACCTTTTGAAGCTCTATATGGGAAAAGTTATCGATCACCAATATGTTGGAATGAAATAGGGGAAAGGTAATTTCTAGGCCCCGATTTAATCAGGGATTCTACAGAGAAAATCAAGCTCATTCAGGAAAGGATGAAAATGGCACAAGATAGGCAGAAATCTTATGCTGACAATCGAAGGCGCAACTTGGAATTTCAAGTAGGAGAACATGTATATCTAAAGGTTTCTCCGGGTCGTGGTATTCGAAGATTTAGCATTAAAGGAAAGCTAACTCCAAGATTTATCGGTTCATTTGAAATCCTCGAAAGCATCGGTGAAGTGGCCTATAAATTGGCTTTGCCACCACAGTTAGCAGGAGTTCATGACATATTTCATGTCTCGATGCTGAAAAAGTATGTGTATGATCCAGATCACATCATCACTTATGACAATTTAGAGATTCAGAAAGACTTGACATACGAACAAACACCGATAAAGATTCTGGATCGGGAAGTGCGTCAACTCAGAAATAAGGTCATTCCTATGGTTAAGATTCAATGGAAGAAAGCATGGCCTTATGAAGTAACATGGGAAATCGAATCAGCTATGAAGAAAAGATTCCCGGAATTATTTAATTGTAAGTACACTATCCTCAATACATGTTTTGAATTTGGGGACCAAATTCTTTCTAAGTGGGGGAGGGTGTAGTGCCCCAGAAATTTTAAATAATTTTCAAGAAATTATAAAGGCCTAAATAAATTTATAAATGGTTATTATGAGGCCAAGTGGTGTTAATCAATTAACCCAAACCACTTAATTAAAGTCCAAAAGGTTTTAACTCAGGCCCATTAAGTTAGGCCCACATTCTAGAAGGTAATTAAGTCTATCCACAGATATTAAGGATAAATACTAATACTATAAGATAATGATTTGGATAATTAACAAGAGAGTTTTCATAAATTGAAACTCTAAGCTACGATGACTGTAACGGTCTATCGTAAGACCGCCACAGCCATGTAACGCATGGTCACTCGACCGTTACATTCCTGTTAGTTCCGTAAGTGAAGGGACTCATGAAAAGATTGGAACTTGATGTTCCTATCCACTATGGATCGACTTGGGAAGGATTGTAAAAACTCTAAGGACTCTTAGAGATTAGGATTTGATGAAATAAGGACTCTAAACTCGATCTAATTCTCAAACCCTAGCCTAAACTCTATAAATAGGGCATAGTTCTGAACTATGCAACCCTTACTTTTTGGGCGTAAGGAAGCAAGGTAAGGAGTCATTATCTCAGGTAAGTTCTTTAGAATAAATTATTTACAATACTTTAGACTAACTCCCCTCCGAATTTCACATCTTTAGGTCAAGAGGGCGTGGAGTTAGAGCCTAAAGAAGTTGCTGAAAAAGTCACAAGAGAAGGAAGGGATCTAGGGCAGGGTTCTCAACCAAATTCAGAAACTACAGTCTAAGTTAGAAGTAGGTTATCGCATGAACGGCAAAAACAGCATGGTAGGACTAAAAGCCCTCTGGTTTGATTGAATTCCATGCATTGTTTTTTTTTCAATAAGCACCAGCCAACAGAGTCAGGAGCCAATCAAGTGCACCATCCCCCAGCAGGGGACAATGTTCTCACTTCCCCAGACTAACTCTGTGGCCAAGAAATTTTTATTGATATTTTGAACGAATACAATTTCAACGGGGCATACCCCTGTCTATCTGTAGAACAGCCATGAAATGAAAAGAAAACTATTAACCCAATAGGAAATTATTTCAATGCCGTATCGCAGGAATACCCGCTTTATCCACCCTCAAAGCTCCCCTGGCCACCCTAGGAAGCTCACTGACCCGAGAAAAAATGGTGTTATTGTGGTTGGCACAGGCATGGGAGGCCAGAGCATCTGCTACTTGGTTGCCCTCCCTAAAAATATGCTGCACTAAGCAGCCACATTTGAATATTAGATCAAGAATGTCCTTCCACCAAGGAAGGATAATCCAACTTGGAGCCACCTTTTTCCGGACTGCATCAACTAGCACTGCACAGTCACTAAAAACAACCTCCACTTGAAGGCCACTAGTCAAGGCTATGGATAAACCATCATGCAAGGCCCTGGCCTCAGCCAATAGACTTCGTCCATGGCCATAGTGAAAAGCAAAGCCAACTAGTAAATTACCTGCTGGGTCCCGAAAACATCCTCCTCCACCACACAATCCCGGGTTGCCCTTTGAAGCCCCATCTACATTCAAAGTGACCTTAGTTAGAGATAGCTTGCACCGGACAATAACAGGCATTTTCTGTACACACTTAGAAAAAAATTGAAATTGAGCCAACTGGTTTCTCTGCAGTTTAGATAAGGCTGCAGGGAAAGAGATTTTATCCATGGAGAAGGAGATGGCTTCACTGATTTTCCCCTTGATAGACCTCACTGATGGGTTGATATTATCATATCTGGTTGAGCATCTGGCTTTCCAAATTTCCCACATCAGTTGTATCACAGCATACATTCCAACATAGCTAGTGGCTGAGACTAACCTGGTTCCTGCCAAAACATTCCAGCATCGGATGGTGATCTGCTCATTGAGGTGAATCTTGGAGCTTATAAGAGGCCTGACCCATGCCCAAAGTTCTGTAGCCAAATCCCCTTTGATAAAAAGGTGATTGAGATCCTCATGTTTAGGTTGGGCACAACAGCTGCATTTAGAGACCATAGAGATACCACATTCTGCCACCCTGCTATCCACAGGCACTGCACGGTGGAGCAGCTTCCAAAAGAAATTAGCAGCCCTTGGGGCTAGGCTGGGGTGCCAAAGCTTGGCCCAAGGGCTTCTAGATCTACCCGATGACCTCAGCAGCTTGCTTACTGATTTAACAGTAAAGAGCCCTCCTGCTGTAGCTGTCCATACACAGGAGTCATCCTCGTCTCTTAGCTGGATATTGGGAAGGCTGGTATGAATCAAATTCCTTGCTTCATGATGGGGGTCTATCATAACCTCCCCAACAGTAATATTGGGCCAGTTCAGAATTCTACTAGTGTCGGCAGCCAGCTGCACTGTACTGATAAGTGGACCTTGACCTGTCCAGTATCCTTCCAAAAGTTAACTCCCTTCCCATCTCCAATGAGCCACCTTGAGTTATATAAGATAATATCCTTCGCCTTCTGAAAAATGTTATCTGGCATTCCTGCAGGGAAAGCCTTTGAACAGTCAAAGAGATTAGTTTTGATGAATCTACTACGGGCATAAGAGGACCACAGAGAGGAGCCATGAATTATATTCCACAAGTTCTTGATGGCCAGTGCAATCTGGACCTGCTGCAGGTCCCTGATGAACAGGCCTCCTTCATTCCGAGGCTTCAGAATGTATTGCCAGGCCACCCAGTGTCGACGCCTCTGGCCTTCAGAACCCTGCCAGAAAAAATTGGCGCAGATGCTATCAATAGCTTTGACAATAGCTTTGGGCAGGAAACAGGCCGAGGCCAGATAGACAGGCATACTACGAAGGACTGAATTAATAAGGATGGCTCTCCCAGCCTGAGATAGGAATTTGGACTACCAACCCTCCAATTTCTTTTGGACTTTGTCCACAATGAACTTAAAATCAGAGCAGATATATCTTCCTTTCTTTATGGGAATTCCAAGATAATTGAAACCAGCATGAAACTGAAAACCTGTCATGGAGTGGATGGACTGCCTTAATACAGATGGGGCTTTCCCAGAGACAGTAAAACCACTTTTTCCAGAGTTAACTTTTTGACCAGAACTCTTTTCATATCTTGTAATGAACTGCTGGAACCTACTGATATTCTGTTTGCTACCATTTAAAAAGATGAGGATATCATCAGCATAGAGGAGATGAGAGACAGGGACCACATTCCTAGGACCATTAAAGCCTTTCATGTTTTATTTGTAGAGCATTGATTTCATGTTTTATTTGTTCTATGCACATCATGCACCTCTTAGCCAAATTAGGAAATTAAAACATGACTATTCATCTATTCATGATTACCTATGCATGTAGATGGCCTTACTTCGTTAACATGACTAGAAACTCATCATGTTTTGATAAAAGACATGATGTGAGTTGATCTCTTAGTTTCTATGATTGTTATCTATTAACAGATACTGTAACGCATTAGCATAGGACCGTCGCTTCCAAGTAACGGCCCTACGACAGACCGTTACACACTCTGTGATATTTGAATTGCACTGTTGTTTCTAACGCGCTTGGACAGATGTGTTACAATCATGTAACGGTTGGGTCCTAACCGTCACTTTCACTATGACGCCCCATCTCCAAACCGTTATATCATGGGTACTGTCAACCTTTGACAGATTATAACTTGCCAATATTACCATTGTTAAAGCCTAGTTATCTAAGTTATAACCCGATCTCATGTTTTAAGGTTATTTGATCGTTCATAGCAGGTATTGCATGTTTTGGTATCACTTTTATTTTTAAGCTATGCTAATTTCATGAAGCTAAAACCTATAGTTTTGTACTATTAAAGCATGATTATAAAAGCATGAATTGTTAGCATTGTATTGATGGAGTTTTCATCACGATTTTCACATTTATTATACATGTCACTACCTGTCAATAGAGTCAATTCTATAAGTACATGGCCCTTACTCCGGTATGATGTCATTAGTTCACACATTGCACTATAGGAACACTATCTTGGACATGAGGACCTCTCTATTGGATAATCATTCCAATGGACTAGGAAATCATTATTTCAAGGCCTCCGTAATTCTCCGCGAGCCTGAGATTCCCACTAGGACGCCGAGTTGGTTGTAACAATGAAAGCCCATTAATTAGAACACTCTATCGTGGTTTTTGATTTTTGACATGTAACGGCCTTGAACTGGACCGTCAGGCTCATGTAACGGCCCAGTGCCAGACCGTCACATTCCTCTGGGTCTATTTTTATCCTTATGGACTCGGATCACTGTAATGGCCTATTACTGGCGCGTTACATAATGTAACGGCCCAGCCAATGACCGTTACATAGCTTGTTTATGTTAACCCAAGGTTTGACCAAGGGTTGATATTCCATTGATTCTAGACAAACCTTGATGATCTAGAACTTGTCATATTGCTTAAATGGATCTAAAAGAATTAGAAGTTAAAGAAAGTACCGTTATGCTGTCAATTTATTCTATAAGCATAACTTAGTCTAAATATCATTCTTGATCTCATATATTCAAAATTGAAGCATTCATTCATTGATTTTAGTTATCATGGAATTATTGGAAGTGCTATATTCTTGGCCATACGTTACTGTTATACTGCGTGGAAGTAGCTTAATTTATAACTGAAGATGCGATCGAGCACTGATTGTGTTCAAGGGCTCTATGCTAGTCCCCTCGGCTGATTGCCGGAAACATACTATTTTATAAACCATGGGGTATGATGCTACTGGTGTCGCATTGCGCTGGGAGTATTATTTCTATAAATAAGTGAAGATCCACGGCACAACATGACATTCTTGCTTGATATTCCACAGAAATTCACGAAGCACTTGCTCTTAAGCATAAGATGCTAAAGTGAGGAATATGTGGCTTGCTAGTACAATCTCGTTACATTCTTATTCATGGAAGGTCAATATCATGTTCTTATTATATTCTTGCTAGTTCATTCTTGATCATTCTATCTTACATGGTTATCTTGTTTCTATTGATTTGATCGCATGATTGATTCGCATTCGCATGATTTTACCTTATTTCTTTAGAGCTAAAATGATAATTACTTAAATAGTGCCTTCATGTTGATGCGAAGATACCTACTGGGCAAGTGTGCTCATGACCTATTTTCTAATGTTTTTCAGGAGATGGAAATAGTTCGGATTCGGATTCGGGCTATACTAGTAGTGGGTCCGGAAGCGAGTGAAAGTGTTATAAAGATGAGAGTGAGGACTTAGGAAGTTAAATTATCTAGATTGAGTCAATGTAATTTTCCTATTTCTTGAGTCTAGTAGAATGGAAATCAAATTAGTGATTGTATCTTGAATATTGAGCATTATGAAATAAAGTTGAAGTTTGATTAAATCTTGTGCAATTGTATTTACTTGTGTAATTGTCTTGCGCTCTGATTGATTCTTGCTTGCAAGAGGCTTACCATGCCGGCTGTTCGCACTCCCCGAACGAGTCTTCCGCTGTAATTAAAGGCTCGGGGCGTGACATCGCATGAGCCCCACGGAGCATGCCGAGCTAAAATGGCAGGTCGATGAGTTGATGCATAGAGGGTCTGTTTGGGACAGCATGAGTCCATGTGCTATTCCTACATTACTCGCCCCGAAGAAGGATGGCACTTGGAGAATGTGCATTGATAGCCGTGCCATCAACAAAATCACCGTGAAGTACAGGTTCCCTATTCCCCGCCTGGATGACATGCTAGACATGATGGTAGGTGCCACTATCTTCTCGAAGATTGATCTTAAGAGTGGCTACCATCAGGTGAGGATTAGGCCAGGTGATGAGTGGAAGACCGCATTTAAGACCAAGGATGGTCTATATGAGTGGTTGGTTATGCCCTTTGGGTTGACCAATGCCCCTAGCACCTTCATGCGACTCATGACTCAAGTCCTTCGACCATTCATTGGAGTCTTTGTGGTAGTGTACTTCGATGATATCCTTATCTATAGTCGCACCACGGGGGACCACTTAGACCACCTTCGACAGGTCTGTCTACTCCTGAGGCGAGAGCAGTTGTTTGCGAACCCACAGAAGTGTGCCTTCATGACACCTCAGCTTACCTTCTTGGGTTTTATTGTGTCTAGTACCGGGGTCTCCGCCGATCCGGAGAAGGTCCGGGCCATTGTTGAGTGGCCGGAACCCCGTACGATCCATGATGTCCGCAGCTTCCATGGCCTCGCGACGTTCTATCGTCATTTCATCCGCGGATTTAGCTCCGTCACTGCCCCGATCACGGACTGTATTCGAAAGGGCACGTTTGTATGGACGAAGGCCGCTGCTGCTGCCTTCAAGGACATCAAGGAGCGCATGACCCAGACACCGATCCCTCGATTGCCAGATTTCTCGAAGGTGTTTGAGGTCTCTTGTGATGCGTCGGGTGTTGGGATAGGAGGAGTGTTGAGTCAGGTGACCCACCCGGTCGCATATTTTAGTGAGAAGCTGAATGATGCGAAATTGCGATACTCCACTTATGATAAGGAATTCTACGCAGTTTTTCAGGCTCTTAGGCATTAGAGGCACTATCTATTACATCAGGAGTTTATCTTATACTCCGATCATGAGGCTTTGAGGTACCTCCATTCCCAAAAGAATCTTAATACGCGTCACAGCCGTTGGGTTGAGTATCTCAAGCAGTTCACATTTGTGCTAAAACATAAGGCTGTAGTGGAGAACAATGTGGCCGATGCCTTGAGTCGGTGAGGGTGTTTGCTTACCACCATGAGTGCCGAGGTCATAGGGTTAGAGAAGATGAGAGAGGCCTATGTTGACTATCCTGACTTCGGTCAGATTTATACCACTCTCCAGGCCAGACCCTCGAGAGACCTTGATGATTATGTGCTTCAGGAGGGTTACCTCTTTTGAGGAAGCAGGCTTTGTGTTCCCCAAACTTTGGTTCGAGACTTCTTAGTTTGGGAGCTACATTCAAAAGGTCTAGCCAGCCACTTTGGTCGGAACAAGACTATCGAGGCTGTTGAGCATAGATTTTATTGGCCGAGCTTGAAGCGTGATGTTGCTCATATTGTGGCTCAGTGCCGTACATGTGTTACGGCCAAGATGAAGACGCAAAGCTCGGGCCTTTATACACCTCTTCCCGTGCCTGATGCCCCATGGCAGGATGTTAGCATGGATTTTGTCTTGGGATTGCCACGTATCTCCCGGAAGCATGATTCGGTCTATCTAGTTGTTGACCGATTCTCGAAGATGGCCCTTTTTATTCTCTGCTCGAAGACTTCGGATGCTTCGAGGGTAGCCCGCCTATTACTTACTCATGTGGTGTGCAAGTTCGGGTTGCCTCGTACCATAGTGTCTGACCGTGATGTTAGATTCACCATTTATTTTTGGAAGACATTGTGGCATATGTTGGGTACTCACCTCAAGTTTTCCACTGCATATCATCCCCAGACAGATGGTCAGACCGAGGTGGTCAATAGGAGTCTGGGTGACCTTTTGAGGTGTCTTGTTAGGGGCCGTGTAGGGGATTGGGATCTCATATTACCACTGGCAGAATTTGCAAATAATGATTCGGTTAACAGGTCTACCAGTATGAGTCCATTCGAGATTGTCACAGGTCGTAGGCCTAGGAAACCAGTGGATCTTGTTCCCATGTCCATCCATGCACGAGTGTCGGAGTCTACTGAGTCGTTTGCTAGGCATGTTAGGCGTTTGCATGACGACATCCGTCGTCACATTGAGGCCAGCAATGCACGGTACAAAGAGCTAGCTGATGCCCACCGATACCACCGAGAGTTTCAGGAGGGTGAATATGTCATGATCAGGGTAAGACCTGAACGGTTTCCCTCTGGAACCGTAAAGAAATTGCAAGCTCGCGGAGCCGGTCCATTTAGAGTGTTAAAACGTGTTAGATTCAATGCGTATGTTGTGGACCTGCCCGAGGAATATGGTATAAGCTCAACTTTCAATGTATCGGATCTAGTTGCCTATAGGGACCCAGCGGTGATCCCTAGTGAACCTTTTGAGCCATCCCCTCCCATTGAGAGTGATCCCAGACCTGAGTGTCCACCTCCAGCCCATTTTCCACACCCGCGAGAGCATATCGATCATATACTGGATGAGCATGTGACAGTTACCAGGAGTGGATCTTACCCGCGCTACTTAGTGCGTTGGAGAGGGCTACCCGCCACCGATGATACTTGGATCACACGGGCCGAGTTGCAGAGGATAGATCCGGACCTACTGGAGCGGTACCAGAGTGATGCAGACCCTTACTCGACAGGGTCGAGTTTCTCCCACCCGGGAAGAATTGGTGCGGACACCAGAGCACACGAGCGACACAAGTCGGCAAGCCACCGGTACCGTACGTGGAGCACCACCCGAGCTACAGTGGCTTCCATCTAGCTCGGAGACAGTCTGGCGACTCCCCCTTGAGTCTCGATATTTATAGTATTTACTGAGACTTTATTTGTGTGTAATGTATTTTATTTGACTTACTTGGATTGTAATTTGGATTGTAAGAGGGGTTTATTTGTAAAATGGGACCACTTGGGTCCCGCAGGCCCCCATGTCTCCCATTGATCCACCTCATCTCTTGGGCCCATGTGGGGTCAATCAAACCTCCATGGTGGGCTTCTAGAAGGGTTGGACCAAGGGGGGGACAAAGGAGTGCAAAATTCAAAAAATGGGCACCAAAGTCAAGGGGGCGCCCCATTCTATTATAGTTTAATAGGATTTGAATTGTTATTTTATTTGATTCCAAATCACATGGGAGAAATAAAATTGAACTCCCTCTTTTACCCCTTCCCAACCTAATTCTAGGGTTAGTTGAAGTCTTTTTGTATTTCATATATATTCCTTGTATTTTCATTTGATGGGAATTAATGCCATACAAATTCAGAATTTCTTTGGAGCTCCATAGCATAGTGCGCACCTCTCCTCTCTCCTCCCCCTTCTTGCAGCTGTGAAGGTTGCTTCTAGAGGTGTGAAGCCTCTCCTTCAAGTCTCTTCTGAGTGGGAAGCTCAGATCTATCGCCGCCGCCGCCATCGAGCCGTCGTCGCACCGCCACCATCACCTTATCGAAGTTCTATCTTCATCCAACAGTAGCCCCTTCCACGAATTGTAACTCCCAGATCCGAGATCTTCTGAGTGCCAAAATTTCAGGGTAAGTTCTAGGGATCCAACCCACATTCCATAAAAGTTGGTTTGGCCTTTAGATTCCGATTTCCATTTTTCCATTTTCATCCATCTTTTCCTTCCAGATCTTCCAAGTTTCTATCTACTGTGACAGCAACCCTGATCTTCCCATCTTCGACCCACTTTTTGATTTTTCCTGGAGCCCCCAATTTTACTGGAGGTTCTGTCCACCATCCCCTCCACCCACGAAGTTTTGTGGAATTTCAAAAGGCCTCCACCTATTTTCTAAAAATCATTTTCATATTCCCTTCAGTTCTGTCTGCTTCTGTCCAGATCCGACCACCTACCAGTATAAAATAGCTTTCCCCATCTAAATCTCCACCAAATCAGTCATACAAAATATTGCCGTTTTCCTCTCTCTCCCCTCTACAATCTTCATGAAGAGCTCAAGATATGATTCGGAGGTTTACCCTGCGGTCAATGCAAAATCTCAGGAAACTCTGTTTTTGCCCAGTCAGATCTGAAACTGAGAGCAGGCCGGTTCTAAAATCGTCCATCAGAAGCATAGCTCCGGTGAATTTTTCTGAATCTCACAGGGTCGAAGGACTTTGAGAGAGATGTTCAACAATATCTCTTGTGCGTCGATCCAACGTCAGAGGTGATCGCAGCAGCCGATCTCGTCGGATCACTCGCCTGAAAATAGAAGCAACCAGTCCGTGGGCAGCAACTCCAAAGCTTGGCAATCGGAGCCGATCGACCTCCGACCGGCGTTCCCACCCGACCGCCATCCAGGGAGGCGCGCCACCAGGGGTCTCCATCATAGCGGGACCCACCCCATCAGACCCGGAGGATAGAGCGGTCTGTGGGCCCCACGAACCCGTAGATCGTGCCGTCCGGACAGCACGAAAATGCGGATTCAGCACCGACAGAGCGACATCAAGATGCTGCCCATCAACCCAATTCGCGTGACTCCCGGGCCCCACATGTGACCTTTTACCTCCCTGCGTGGAGTGGGTCAAATTGTTGTACCACCGTAAAACTTTGTTAACCGAGGGTCCAGTTTTGGCCGAGGTTGTCTTCCCCACGCCGGGTGCGTGGAGGTACGATCATAACTTCTTGGCATTACTTTGCTTAGCTAGTATATGGTCGTATGCCGCTGTGAGAGCGTAGGATTCTAGCCCGTGAGTCCATGGCACCGCTGTGAGCGAGAGAGTGACCCGTCCCGTGGCTTGATCCAAGCACGGAAGTGAGTCGGACTACCCTTAACTCTGTCGGTTTCTCAACCGCGCACGATCCGCGTTTCCCTCGCTTGGGACGACGAGTGAGCTTGCGTTTCTGTTAGGGACGTATAGCCCATAGGAGCTCTTAGTGTCGGGCCTAGTGTCTCTCATGCTCATATGTTGCTGGTCGTGTATGCATTTAGAGTCCGAGGTCCATATCACTTAGAGTCGGTCCCCGTGTCCGTCTCGCATCAGGTTATGTTCTCGAATTGATGACAAGAAGATTCCAAAAGGAGTAGAGAGTCAAGACTAAAGGAAAACCAAAGTGACACGGATTGGATCTCGAGGTTTTTAGGGTACAACCAGCTCGGCTACCTTGAGGGAATCTGAGGCTAGCGGAGACTCACGGAGGTCCCAATGACTAACTTGCCAATCCGAAGGAACGGAATGTCCAACGGAGGACTCGTATGTCACCGAGAGTTGAAGTGTATCACATGAACCAATCATGAAAAATTGGCTCCATCTACGGACGTGAGATGAGAGTGCCAAAAGACCCGAGGTATGGGTCAAAATCGGAAGAAAATAGTGAGAACATGAATGTGTTAATTATAGAATTCACGTCCATCTAATTCTATAATTAACTATAATTAAATAAACTTATTTTAATTGACGTCCGTGTGTAGTGTCATTTATTAATTAGCTTCCACTTGGAGGGACGTTAATTCTATGATTTTCAACTTAATTTATTTAACAAGAATTCACGTCAATATCTATTTAATTGAATAATTTCAAAAATATATATTCAAAGACACATTTATTTATTTAAAATAATTTAGAGAAATAAAATATATGATAATTAGGAGAAAAATATGAGAATTCCAAATATATAATTTTTATAATTTTCTGTTCCATATTTTAATAGATATGAATTTTTAAAGATATAATTACAATATATATATATAATTTAACGACTTTGCGATATGTCGTCAAAAGGATTTGACGACAGCAAGCTTGTCATCATTTATATATCAAATGTGTTACCTTCTTCAAACCTCCGGTTCTCGACGTATACATGTCGGAATCACGCGTTCTATATATCGAAATGACGGGCTCGAAAAACTCTACCTAACCGGACGTTGAAAATAATTTTTCGTTGAGAGATGGGGGATCTTGAGAAAGGATGCCCGAAAAATGGTGCAACCACTCTCACTATCTCGATCTCCATCCCACTAGTACGCCCATAAATTTTCATGGCCAAAGGAGACTCCGATACCCACAAACAAACTATTAAGGCGAAAACTCCATAACTAACTTCTATAGTATTAAACCAAAACACACGAAAAAAATCATGTAGTAAAATCATGTAGAAATATCATGTGAGGTTTAATCTAATTATAATCTTTGGCATGAAGAGAGAACACCTACGGATGCATCAAAAGAATATGGTATACACATGCAGAGGTTCTATTAAGGTTTAATATTAATTGCTTTAGCTTCATATCGAGAAGACCTACGAGAAACTTGAGACTATGAACTCGAACATGAGATATAAGCATGTTGTTATGATCATAGGAGTGTGTATTATCCTTGTTAATTGAGTTTAGCTGTCAGAGAGAACACCTACCTCCTTTGGTCGATTTGGTTGACAGCACTAAGCTGACAAAAGAATACGGCAACTACAATCGTTCTAACAGTAGTAACCGTGGAAGAATAATAAGAAGCAGTAAGATGCTTCTTGTCACAGGCAGCAGTACGCAGCAGCCCCCCTTTCGCGCAGTAGAAATAAGGAAGAAGAAGAAAAGATGAAGAACTTTACATTCTTCACATACACCACGGCAGAAGCAACCTTTCGGAAGAAGAAGGTGTTGTTCTTCTGCTTCTGGTCGATAGAAGAGAGGCTTAGTAGTAGCAACTCGTTATGTTTGAGGAGGAGTAGGGACAGAAGGTTATAAAAGGGGGTATTTATAGGGTTTTGGGAACCCAATGACTGTTGAATTCGATTAGGAATCAAACTTCCTAGTACAAGTACTAATAGCATTAGGATTTTCCTTTACTTACCTTTCCGAAACACAACACTTCCTAGTGAGACATATCTGTTTAAGAGATTCTCGTTAGTTAATGTTTAATTTAAAGTGTAACAATCTTCTGGGATTTTTATCTTTTTTATTTGATGTGATCTAGTTGGGAAATTTTAGGGGTAAGTTTTTTTCCATTTTTCTCTATTTTTCCATGTAATTAGTTTTCCAAAATTTCTTTTTAAAAAATGGCACTATTCATTTTTTTATAAAATAACGACTTGTATTAAGTCGTTTTATACATAGTACATGCCCATGGCAAAGGGCGGCATTTGATTTGTGGCATTTTCTCTTACCTTCAAAAGATCGATATTATATATATATCCTTATTATTTCTATAATACCTTTTACTATATACTTTATTTGGTTAAAGATCCTATGGCTAATTTACAAATAACGACCAAGTAAATATCGTCATTTATTATTTTTCAACCTTTTTCCTCTGACCCTTCATTAACTAAAATTGTATATATATCCATTCTACCTCCTTTATTTTATCTTTAATGTATTTAAATCGTGTATATATATCCTTCTTCCTTCTAATAAAATTATAATATAGTAGATGTGGAATATTAAATTTTCTAAATTAGTAATAAAATATAAATTGATATTTTCTTCGAGATTTAATGATTCTTAATTCAATTAAAATTATGTTGTGCATTCAATGTTTACATAAAAATAACATGTTATTCTTAAATTTATTATAATACTAGGGTAGTGTTCATGAGTTCTTTTTGTAAGACTTATAAGGATGTCAGGGGGGTTGTGTACAGGGTCTGGCCTTGTTTATTTATTATTTTTAATTTATTTAAACTTTCTAGTCATTTAATTTATCAGGGTTGCTACACTCTCCCCCACTTAAAAGAATTTGGTCCCCAAATTCACATGACATACATTTCCAATACATTGGTGGGGTATCTAATTCTATACTCCAATCATAAGACAAGGTCATCTAGGGATGCTAATCAAAATAAGCTAAGGTACTAGACTTAGGTTAAAGGGGTACCTCTAGCTACTCCATTATCAGCAGGTTCGACTCGTCTTATTGCTTGCATTCGTCCCTGACGCCGTTTCTTATTGCGATCCTTTGCTTGCTGAGGTTGATCTTTAGGAAGGGGGCAATCAGCTACCCTATGTTCTTGGCTTCCACAGCGACAGCAAGTTCCGTTCTTCCAGCGGCATTTCTCGGATTGATGACCTTCATTGCCACAATGCTTGCACTTCGCTTCTTTAGGCTTCTTGCCAATCGAAACTCAATTCCCATTATTGGGCCTTTTGTTGCCATTATCTACCTTCCTCTTTTCCATTTTTGCCATAACTTTGTCAGATAATTCCATAGCATCTTCCAATAGCTGAGCTCTCTTAACAATCTCGGCATATGATTGAATATCCATCGGTGCTAATTGGGGTATATATTACAATCTTTACCCATTCAAGAACCTCCTAGCTTTCATCTTCTCCGTCATGATTAAATGAGGTGCATACCGTGATAACCTCGAGAACTGAGCCTCATATTCTGCCACAGACATGCTTCTTTGTTTGAGCGAGGCAAATTCTCCTACCTTTCTCTCCCGAACTCTCTCCGAGAAATACTTCTCGTTGAAGTATTCTAAAAATTCTACCCAAGTTACTTGAATGTTTGGCAAAGTGACTTCTACGGACTCCCACCAAGCCCTTGCGTCCTTCTCTAGTTGAAATGTTGCTAAAAGGACCTTATCTTGGTCCGAACATTGCATCACTCAGAAAATTCTTTCCATCTCCTTCGTCCAATCTTCCGCCATGTCAGGATCAGGGGTTCCACTAAACCTAGGGGGATTGAGGCTTCGGAACTCACGATGTAACTCTCCAGCTCCATGATTGGCTCCACCCTCGGCTACCCGCTGAAGAGCCTGAGTCAATCCTTGAACCGTCCTTTGCATCTCACGCCATTGGGCACGCTCAGCGGCCATTGTTATCTATCTAGTTCTACAAGACACAAACAATCTAATGTAAGATTATCAAGTAATTCTCGTGAAATTTTTACTAAGCTATTTTCATAAGCTGATATTATTAGTATTATAATTCTTTTTTAGCTCTTAACCCAAGGTTCTACCCAATCTCACCGGGTAATAATAGGATTCAACCTAGAACTTATGTCAACTATAGTCAAGACCTAGGGTTTAATATACCTAGGCTCTGATACCACAAACTGTCACGCCCCGAACCGATAACAGCGGAACGTGTAGTTCGGAACATGGCATGATACAGTCATGAATAATCAGAGCGAACATGTGACGACCCAGAGTTCAGGACACCGATATACTGATAACATCGATACACCGACACCAAGGACTGGGGAGGCCACCCAAGAGGCTGATGAGGCCCCTGAAGGGTTAGTGGGGGTTAGCTGAGGAATATGCATAATTAATTGCGAATTGGGGCGCGCAATACAGATAAGTATTTAAGATTTAAACACAAGTGCGGAAGCAATTTAAAAATAACCAGAGTGATATATGTATAACTAGTCCAGAGTCACAAACACTAGTCCTCAAGGTACAACTACGCGGGGCATACCCCGGCAAAAGTATAACACAAGCCTCAAAAAGGCAGCTCGTGCACAGCTGGCAGCTAGGAATGGTCCCGAAACAGCACACTAAAGTCCGGGAGACGGCGGGCGCGGCTCACCTGAAAGGACAAGGGTGAGTCACAGCCAGACTTAGTAGGGGTCACGCGGATCCCTACCTCGCACTAAACAAGCGAACATGCATAAATAAAGCAGTTAAAGCATGCATTTAAATAAACACACAGGCAATGGCATGAATAACCAATCACAAGAAAGCTGTAAACTCTAGCTAAGCAAGTATAACAGCTAACACATGCCACTACTACTTAAATGCAAGCGATTAAAGCTAAAACTACCAAATAGAATGAGCTGCAACTAATCCAGACAACAAGGAAGGACAACCACTGGAGCAGAAACCAGAAGCGTCCACTGTCGGCTTACACTGCGTCTCAAGCACTCGCAGTCGACGAAGCGACAAGCTAAGCGCGTAAACAGTACCAAACCAAGTGACCAGTCGGAGTGGCACCCGTCGGTGTCAGTCCACAGTCTCCGACCACGTGTGCACACACTGACTCTAGCCTGAGCCAGGCCCTCTAACTAGTTTTCTCCCTTGGCAGGACGCTACCATTGGCTGGGAGCCCACGGAACTAGCTTACAAACCGTGAATGGGAAACATACCCCTCCGCCATCCTCAAGCGGGTCGGTACTCAACAGACCTTAGGGCAACAACAGTGGCTCCATTGCCTGGAAAGAAAAGCTACTCTATTGGCATATAAAACACGCCACAATATAGTAAAACGACACAACCATGGCATGAATATAGAACGGAACGCATAAGCAATGGGCTGGGAACATAACTAGACTAACGGGCAAGCGGCGGTCAGAGGCCCACGCGCTACTTGGAAGTGACGGTCGGGGACTGGTGCGTTACATCAAGAGTGACGCGCTGGTCTCCAGCCGTTACTCCCTCCCGAGTTCCGACTCACAGGTGCAGGGGGGAATGTGACGGTAGGGGCCCTGCGCGTCGCTTCCAAACGGCGCGGTAGGTCACCGCCGTTACATCCTCCCGAGTACCAAACCCAAAAGCCCTGAAGGGGAGAGTGACGGTGGGGGTCCTATGCGTTGCTTCCAAGCGACGCGCGGGAACTCCGCCGTTACTTTCACCCGAGGCTCAAACCAACTAACAGCGTTCCAAAACGATAGCAGATGAAGCGACGCCCCAGTCTCGGCGCGTCGTTACAAGCGACGGCCGGTCGACAGACCGCCGGGCTCACCGCCTCACCGGGCCAACGGAAAACAACGAACGAGTAACAGATGGGGTTCCCACCGTTACTCTCCAAACGACGCCCCTCGATAGGCCGTTATTTGGGAAGTGACGCATCCATCTTGGACCGTCAGGCAAGTGACGGTTCCTGGCAGGACCGTCACTGCACCTGGGTTACAGGCGGGTACGGTTTATAAACCGAAGCCCTCCCGGACGGCTGAAAACGCCGGGTATCGACGAAAAACTTGATAACCTGTCAAACCACGCATGCCAGACAATAATTTAACATCTAAATCTAACACATGCAAGGCCTAAAACGCATTAAACTCAAGATTTAGGCCAAAACCCCAAAAATGGAAATATGAACATCATGCATGCTACGGGGTGCTAATCAACAAACGGGCTAAAGGAAACGATCCTAGCAAGATCGAGATTCCATCCCCCTACCTTTCGCAAGCCGAAACCGTCGAACGGGCCGCATGCAAGGAGGAAGAGCCACGGAGCTTCCACGCTCCACCTCGCTCCTACGATCACCGATCCACGCCGAAGAGGACACCCACGCGCACTACTCGACGCGAGGAATCCAACGGTGCCAACCTCGCCTCAATCCGATCTCGTTTCGCCCGAGTTCCCTAGGAGAGGGAGGGGACGATCGTGAGAAGAGAGAGAGGGAGAGGGTGAGAGTGAGATCGACGGGAAGGGAGAGAGAGAGAGAGAGAGAGAGAGGGAGAGGTTATATAAAAAAAATAAAATTAATATATATATAATATAATCATTATATATATATAAATCTTATTAATTTCAATAACCCTCAATTAGCCCCAAATAAATCCGGAAAAATACCAGACAAAATCCTAAAAATCCAGGAAAATAGTCAGAAATTCCAGAACAATTAATAGAACAAATACCACGAAGGATCCATTAAGGCACGGGCCTTACAGTCCCTCCCTCCTTACAGAAATTTCGCCCTCGAAATTTACAACAACCGAAAAGGAGGAAACTGAGAAAGGACTTATACCTCACTGGAATAAGAAAGAAAAAAGCTGACGCATCTCATCTTCACGCTCCCAAGTAGACTCGTTACCAGAGTGACGCTGCCAAGCAACCCTTACCAGAGGAATGACCTTATTTCTCAACCGCTGCTCACGACGGTCTTCAATTCGGATAGGAAACTCTGGTGTGGACAAATCAGCAGTCACCTCGGGCCACACTGAATCATCAAGAACATGAGAAGCATCAGACACACATTTCCTCAACTGAGACACGTGGAACACATCATGAATAGCTTGCATGGCCGCCGGCAGTTGCAAACGATAAGCCACTGAACCAATAGCTTCAACAATCGAAAAAGGGCCAACATACCGCGGACTAAGCTTTCCACGCTTCCCAAACCTGTAAACACCTTTCATCGGAGATATTTTAACAAACACCATATCTCCAGGCTCAAATTGTAGTGGACGTCTGCGTTGATCTGCATAACTTTTCTGTCGACTCTAAGCCGACAACAATCTCTGTCTGATCAGACGAACCACATCAGAACACTGCTGAACCATGTCCGGTCCTGTCAACAGTCGGTCCCCAACATCAAACCAGTTCAGAGGAGTACGACAAGGACGACCATACAGCGCTTCATAAGGAGCCATGCCAATACTGGAGTGAAAACTATTATTATAAGCGAACTCAACAAGTGGCAAATGCTGACCCCACGACCCTTGCCAATCAAGGCAACACGATCTCAGCATGTCCTCCAAAGTCTGAATAGTTCTCTCTGACTGTCCATCTGACTGTGGGTGATACGCCGAACTGAAAGCTAACTCAGTGCCCAAAGCTTTCTGGAAACTACGCCAGAAGCCAGAAGTAAAACGCGGGTCACGATCTGACACAAGTGAAATAGGAATTCCATGCAGCGGCACGATCTTCTGCACATAGAGCTCGGCCAATCTCTGCACACTCCAAGTAACTTTAATTGGCAATAATCTGGCGGTTTTCGTCAATCTGTCGACAAGCAGCCAGATTCCATCAAAACATTGAGAAGTTCGAGGCAAACCCACCACAAAATCTGTAGTAACATGGTCCCATTTCCACATCGGAATCTCTAATGGCTGAAGTAGACCACCTGGCTTTTGATGTTCGGCTTTAACTAACTGACAAGTCAAGCACTTAGAAACAAAAATAGCCACGTCCTTCTTCATGCCGGGCCACCAGAACTGTTTCTTCAAATTCTGATGCATCTTAGTGACACCAGGGTGAATAGCAAAACGGGAACCATGGGCTTCACTCAGAATCTCATTCCTCAAATCATCATCAACAGGAATATACAATCTGCCCTGGAAACTGACAACTAGCTCGTCATCAAATTCCACATCATATCTTGATATAACACGGGCCAAATCAGAATCAGCTTGCTGGGCTTCTAAAATCTGCTGATACAAAGCTGAACCCGAAACCAAGCTAGCACAAACTGCCATCTTCGGATCGGCAAGAATCTCTACACACAATGCCTCGCTCGGAAGCTGTTCCCACAATTTCCATTCGTGAAGCAACAAATGGCTGACCTGCACTTTCCTGCTCAAAGCATCGGCCACAACATTCATTTTACCTGGCTGATAGGAGAGTGTAAAGTCATAATCTTTCATGTATTCCATCCATCGCCTCTGCCTAAGGTTCAGATCTTTCTGGGAGAAAATATACTGTAAACTCTGATGATCAGTAAGAATCTGAAATTTCTCACCATACAGATAATGTCTCCAGATCTTCAAGGCAAAAATAACTGCAGCTAGCTCTAGATCATGAGTGGGATAATTCCCTTCATGCTGTTTCAATTGCCGAGATGCATATGCGATAACCTTACCATGTTGCATCAGCACTGCACCCAAACCTACTCGAGACGCATCTGTACAAACAAGAAAATCACCCGAGTCGGAAGGCAAAGTCAACACTGGAGAAGAAGTCAATAGCCTTTTCAATTCAACAAAGCTAGCCTCACACTGATCCGACCAGACAAAAGGCACATCCTTCCGTGTCAATTTAGTCATCGGCGCTGCAATCTTCGCAAAATCCTGAATGAATCTGCGGTAATACCCAGCCAATCCTAAAAAACTTCGTATCTCAGTGATGGTCCTCGGTCTCTGCCAACTCAAAACGGCATTAATCTTTGCAGGGTCTACTGCCACTCCATCACCAGAAATCACATGGCCAAGAAAATGAATCTCCCGAAGCCAGAATTCACATTTACTGAGCTTCGCATAAAGCTCGTGATCTCTTAGAGTCTGCAGAACGATCCTCAAATGCTGCACATGATCATCAACAGAGGCAGAATATATCAAGATATCATCAACAAAGATCACCACAAACTGGTCCAGAAATGGACGAAAGATACGCTGCATTAGGTCCATGAAAGCTGCTGGGGCATTAGTCAAACCAAACG
This sequence comes from Amorphophallus konjac, assembly GCA_022559845.1. NCBI lineage: Eukaryota > Viridiplantae > Streptophyta > Magnoliopsida > Alismatales > Araceae > Amorphophallus > Amorphophallus konjac. The sequence continues at coordinate 398,046,390 of CM040118.1, forward strand.
GCATGACTAAAAATTCAAAGTGACCATATCGAGTACTGAAAGCAGTCTTCTCCACATCAGATTCCCGGATCCGTAACTGAAAATAGCCAGACCGGAGATCAATCCGCGAAAAGACAGTAGCAGACTGTAACTGGTCAAACAAATCATCAATCCTGGGGAGCGGATACTTATTCTTGATAGTCGCCTGATTCAGCTGCCTGTAATCAATACAAAGCCTCAGGTTTCCATCTTTCTTTTTCACAAACAGCACTGGGGCACTCCACGGAGAAAAACTGGGACGAATATAACCTTTCTCCAGTAACTCTAGTAGCTGTGCACGCAGTACTTTCAATTCAGCTGGAGCCATACGGTATGGCGGCTTTGCTAAGGGGCCAGTACCTGGAATCAGTTCAATCACCATCTCAATCTCTCGCTCTGGGGGCAAGCCTGGCAACTCGTCAGGAAACACATCAGGGAACTCACAGACAACCGGAATATCACAAACATCCCGTCGTGGTTTTTCAACAGCCACTACTGAAGCAAGGAATCCCTGACAACCTGCGCTAAGCAACCTATAGGCTCGAATAGCAGAAATAATCATACGAGAAGATCGGGATCGAATACCTTGAAAATAAAAGGCTGATTTTCCCTGGGGCTGAAAATAGACTTTCTTTGATCTGCAGTCAACCACAGCTCCATAATGCTCCAACCAATCCATTCCCAGAATAACATCATAATCTGCCAGCTGCAACGCATACAATCTCGCCGGCAACTGGTGATTATCAATCATCACAGGAGACTCATCCAAACACAGAGGAGTAACCATGAAATCTCCAGAAGGCAATTCCACAAATAACTCACAAGACAGCTCAGATGTCGGTTCCTCAATACAAGCCATGAAATCATCAGAAATAAAAGAATGAGAAGCACCAGAATCAAATAAGACATGAGCTGAATGTCCATAAAGCATAATCGTACCTTCCACAAGATGGGACGCAACAGCATCAGCTCTTGTCAAATGAGAAACCTTGCCTTTCTGCTTCTTGGAACCAGCTGAAGATTGCTGAGAAGACGCCGACGCTTGAGAGAAAAATTGTTGTGGAGCTTGAGGTGCAGGAGGTCTAAACTACGGCTGAGGTTGAGACAACTGAGGAGCTTGCAATTGAGTCGGCCTCAGCGGGCAATCCCGAACCACATGACCTGGCTGGTCACACCTGAAGCAAACAATAGGAAGAGAACATGGCTGGCCCTTGTGATGACCGCCGCATCTCCGACACGTCCACGGCTGAGTAGCAGCTGAGCTCTGCCGAGTCTGAGAAGAAGGCGCTGTCGGTTGCTGAACAGAATCTGTACCGGACGGCTGCTGAAAAAACTTCTTCTTCTTCTTGAACGTTTTAAACTTGGGCTTAGAAGGAGAGGAAGCACTGGAAACCTCTGACTGGACCGAAGGAACACCAGGCACGGGCTGTCGGTAAGTCTGCTGAACCTGAGCTACCGGCTGCACTGACCCTGCTTGGGGATATCCACCCGGTCTCGCCATCTCCAGCTCTAAAGCTACAGCTGTCTGACACGCAGTATCGAGATCCGCAACACGACTCGCTATCAGCGGCATCTTCAACTCTGGCCTCAACCCACGCAAAAATTGCTGGGTCTTCAAAGCTTCACTGGCCAGCACATGGGGCGCATACTGACCCAATTCCAAGAACTTATTCCTGTACTGAAGCACGGTCATATTGCCCTGAGTCAATTCCATAAACTGATACATCTTATCCATCTGCAAGCAGGCAGGAGTATAGGCACGCTCAAAAGCAGCAACGAACTCTGCCCAAGTGATTTGCCGAAGAGGTCTGGATCGAAAGGAAATCTGCCACTCGGCTTTCCACCACGCAATGGATGTACCCTGGAGTTGAAAAGCAGCGAGCATGACTTTCTCATCTTCAGCACACTCCATCGAGACAAACACACGCTCTATCGCGTCCAACCATTGCCTCGCGACTTCTGGATCAGCTTGGCCATCGAAAACAGGTGGATTGAACATCAGAAATTCCTTCAAAGCCTTGCCTCGACTGCCAGGCACTTCAGCTTGAACGATCGGCACTGGAGAAGCAACTGGAACGACAGGAACAGCGGGAACTGCAGGAGGAGGTGCAGAACCGCTATCTTCCCTGGGCGCATCTCGAGGAACACGAGGAGGTCTTCCTCGACGAGGCGGCATAACTATGCTGCCAAAAACACAATCAACAATAAAATCCATCAATCATAAGGAAAACATCCTATGCCAGCAAGAGACGACAACAGGACTAGCTCTGGACAAAGCGTCAATTCCAATTCTTTACGCAAATCCTCAACTTACGCTCTGATACCATCTGTGACGACCCAGAGTTCAGGACACCGATATACCGATAACATCGATACACCGACACCAAGGACTGGGGAGGCCACCCAAGAGGCTGATGAGGCCCCTGAAGGGTTAGTGGGGGTTAGCTGAGGAATATGCATAATTAATTGCGAATTGGGGCGCGCAATACAGATAAGTATTTAAGATTTAAACACAAGTGCAGAAGCAATTTAAAAATAACCAGAGTGATATATGTATAACTAGTCCAGAGTCACAAACACTAGTCCTCAAGGTACAACTATGCGGGGCATACCCCGGCAAAAGTACAACACAAGCCTCAAAAAGGCAGCTCGTGCACAGCTGGCAGCTAGGAACGGTCCCGAAACAGCACACTAAAGTCCGGGAGACGGCGGGCGCGGCTCACCTGAAAGGAGAAGGGTGAGTCACAGCCAGACTCAGTAGGGGTCACGCGGATCCCTACCTCGCACTAAACAAGCGAACATGCATAAATAAAGCAGTTAAAGCGTGCATTTAAATAAACACACAGGCAATGGCATGAATAACCAATCACAAGAAAGCTGTAAACTCTAGCTAAGCAAGTATAACAGCTAACACATGCCACTACTACTTAAATGCAAGCGATTAAAGCTAAAACTACCAAATAGAAGGAGCTGCAACTAATCCAGACAACAAGGAAGGACAACCACTGGAGCAGAAACCAGAAGCGTCCACTGACGGCTTACACTGCGTCTCAAGCACTCGCAGTCGACGAAGCGACAAGCTAAGCGCGTAAACAGTACCAAACCAAGTGACCAGTCGGAGTGGCACCCGTCGGTGTCAGTCCACAGTCTCTGACCACGTGTGCACACACTGACTCTAGCCTGAGCCAGGCCCTCTAACTAGTTTTCTCCCTTGGCAGGACGCTACCATTGGCTGGGAGCCCACGGAACTAGCTTACAAACTGTGAATGGGAAACATACCCCTCCGCCATCTTCAAGCGGGTCGGTACTCAATAGACCTTAGGGCAACAACAGTGGCTCCATTGCCTGGAAAGAAAAGCTACTCTATTGGCATATAAAACACGCCACAATATAGTAAAATGACACAACCATGGCATGAATATAGAACGGAACGCATAAGCAATGGGCTGGGAACATAACCAGACTGATGGGCAAGCGGCGGTCAGAGGCCCACGCGCTACTTGGAAGTGACGGTCGGGGAATGGTGCGTTACATCAAGAGTGACGCGCTGGTCTCCAGCCGTTACTCCCTCCCGAGTTCCGACTCACAGGTGCAGGGGGGAATGTGACGGTAGGGGCCCTGCGCGTCGCTTCCAAACGGCGCGGTAGGTCACCGCCGTTACATCCTCCCGAGTACCAAACCCAAAAGCCCTGAAGGGGAGAGTGACGGTGGGGGTCCTATGCGTTGCTTCCAAGCGACGCGCGGGAACTCCGCCGTTACTTTCACCCGAGGCTCAAACCAACTAACAGCGTTCCAAAACGATAGCAGATGAAGCGACGCCCCAGTCTTGGCGCGTCGTTACAAGCGACGGCCGGTCGACAGACCGCCGGGCTCACCACCTCACCGGGCCAACGGAAAACAACGAACGAGTAACGGATGGGGTTCCCACCATTACTCTCCAAACGACGCCCCTCGATAGGCCGTTATTTGGGAAGTGACGCATCCATCTTGGACCGTCAGGCAAGTGACGGTTCCTGGCAGGATCGTCACTGCACCTGGGTTACGGGCGGGTACGGTTTATAAACCGAAGCCCTCCCGGACGGCTGAAAACGTCGGGTATCGACGAAAAACCTGATAACCTGTCAAACCACGCATGCCAGACAACAATTTAACATCTAAATCTAACACATGCAAGGCCTAAAACGCATTAAACTCAAGATTTAGGCTAAAACCCCAAAAATGGAAATATGAACATCATGCATGCTACGGGGTGCTAATCAACAAACGGGCTAAAGGAAACGATCCTAGCAAGATCGAGATTCCATCCCCCTACCTTTCGCAAGCCGAAACCGTCGAACGGGCCGCATGCAAGGAGGAAGAGCCACGGAACTTCCACACTCCACCTCGCTCCTATGATCACCGATCCACGCCGAAGAGGACACCCACGCGCACTACTCGACGCGAGGAATCCAACGGTGCCAACCTCGCCTCAATCCGATCTCGTTTCGCCCGAGTTCCCTAGGAGAGGGAGGGGACGATCGTGAGAAGAGAGAGAGGGAGAGGGTGAGAGTGAGATCGATGGGAAGGGAGAGAGAGAGAGAGAGAGAGAGAGGGAGAGGTTATATAAAAAAAATAAAATTAATATATATATAATATAATCATTATATATATAAAAATCTTATTAATTTCAATAACCCTCAATTAGCCCCAAATAAATCCGGAAAAATACCAGACAAAATCCTAAAAATCCCGGAAAATAGTCAGAAATTCCAGAACAATTAATAGAACAAATACCACGAAGGATCCATTAAGGCACGGGCCTTACAGAACATAAGACATGAAATTACAACTTGGACAATGTGGGCCAATTTAAACTTTATTAATATTCAAATATTTGAATTACATACCTTGACTCAACTTACATAAGTGAAGAAAGGACTCACTATTACACTCTAATAAAGAGAAAGGACTCAAATAACAGGATGAGACTCAAAGAAAGACACCGACACGATTCTCCATTTCGCTCATCACTCTTGCCCTTCTCCATCTGTTAGACTATCTTCAATGTCGTTACCTGAAAAAAACGTTAAAGATAGGCTGGTGAGCGAAACGCTCAGTTGGAATTACATCTCTCATCAAGCAGAATATAAGTGATTAACCAATTACTCATGTTCATGACAAATGCAATGCAGGAAAATGGTATAACTTGAAAATCATGACAATTGATCTAGCAGAAAAGATAAATATCAAGGCCAAAGGTAGTTACGAGCTCAAGAGAAATAGGGATGAATTTTCCATGCAGAGTTAAGGATAAGCTATCAGAATATAACAAGGACAGATACTTAGATGAACATAACTTCAGAATTGGCCAGAATATAACAGAATTCCAATAAATATAAGCAATCTAGCAGAATATCTAAGTTATCAGAATAACCGAGCAATAAATTATCAGAATAACAGATTTAAAAGAATTAACAGAGTAACAGAATATAACAGATGTACAGAGTTTGGTGCAATGCCTGCACACCCAGAATTCCCATGGTTTACAGAATTAGACTTCCGTCTTGCCTGGCACTGAAAAGTCGCGGACCCACAGCCCTTAATGTTTCAGAATCAGATTTGGCCAAATACAGAGTCAAAGGGGTTATGTTCTCGAATTGATGACAAGAAGATTCCAAAAGGAGTAGAGAGTCAAGACTAACGGAAAACCAAAGTGACACGGATCCGATCCCGAGATTTTTAGGGTACAACCAGCTCGGCTGCCTTGAGGGAATCCAAGGCTAACGGAGACTTACGGAGGTCCCAATGACTAACTTGCTAGTCCGAAGGAACAGAATGTCCAACGGAGGACTCGTATGTCACCGAGAGTTGAGGTGTATAACGTGAACCAATCATGAAAAATGGGCTCCATCTACGGATGTGAGATGAGAGTGCCAAAAGACTCGAGGTATGGGTCAAAACCGAAAGAAAACAGTGAGAACATGAATGCGTTAATTATAGAATTCACGTCCATCTACTTCTATAATTAACTATAATTAAATACATTTATTTTAATTGACGTCCGTGTGTAGTGTCATTTATTAATTAGCGTCCACTTGGAGGGACGTTAATTCTATGATTTTCAACTTAATTTATTTAACAAAAATTCACTTCAATATCTATTTAATTGAATAATTTCAAAAATATATATTCAAAGACACATTTATTGATTTAAAATAATTTAGAGAAATAAAATATATGATAATTAGGAGAAAAATATGAGAATTCCTGTAGAAATCCGATAATTAAAAATGAGAAATAAATTTTCAATTTGATTATGTAATTAAAATTTTCATGAAACAATTAAATTATATTTTTACTATATGAAATAAACTAGTTTATTGAATTTACTTGAATTAACTAGAAGTAATTAGATATTAAATGCTTTAAACCTTAGATAAATCATAGTAAGCCCAATAAAAGTTCATGTAATGGACTAGGATAAGAATTGGCCCATTGGATAATCCAAAATGGGCTAGATTAATATATTAAAGGATTTATTAAAGGTTAAATTGACCTAAATTCGTAACATGTGTTTAATATAATATTTAAGGGATTAAAATAATCTCATTTCTAGAAGAGTGACTCAAGAATCAACCCTTACCTAACAGCCCACCTTGGACCTGATAGGGTGCTAGGCCCGGATACAGAGGGGGGGTGAATGTATCCCTCTACCAATAATGCCCAAATTAAAACCTGGAGGCTAGACACAGTCCCAGAATAAAACTAATTCAATTGAATTCATGAACAAACACATGGAGCACGCCTAAGTAATCATCTAGCGGAAGCAAAGCAAGGCAATCAAACCACTGCACAGATAATTTTTTAGGTGGTTCGGTCCATAGACCTACGTCCACCCCTCACTCCCAATCGGAGTGAGGCTTCCACTAGCACAAGCTAGAAACCGCAGACTCAGTCTGCAACAGGTGCTACCAAACAGCTTGACCAGGGGAACAACCTCCCCTCTTCCTCCAGACCGGAGGGACACCCCAAGTGACTCCCAGCCACTTGGAACCAGAGGCTAGGTCTCTCTTCCTCCAGACTAGGAGGGAACCCACCAGTGACTCCCCGTCACCAGCAAACCAGAGGTCACAGACCTCTCTTCCTCCAGACCAGGAGGGAAACACTGATGACTCCCAGTCACCAGCAAAACCGGAGACCAAATCTCATTTCTCCTGAGACCACAGGAGGAACCCCAATCCCAAACAAGGGAAACAGAAACCACTGAATGTATGAAAGGAACAAACGAAAATCAAAATAGGAAAATCAAAAACAATATAGCTCCGAAGAGCACAATGACTGTGGATTTGATCCACGAGTCAATCCATGATCAGATCTTCAGGATGGACTGGCTGCACACTCTTTCTCCTTCTCACGATTTTTCTTCTCTCTCACTTTGGCTCTCAGCTTCTCTTTCTTTTTCTCTCGTTCGTAGGCTCTCTCTGTCTCTTCTTTTCTTTTCTTCTTCTTCTTCTGCTTCTTTGCTGCTCTCACCTTCTTCTATCTCCATTTTATGCTCTCTTGCTCGATCGCTTCTATTTATATCAGCAGCAGATGTAGGGCGTGTGCAGGGCTTGTGCCCTCTCCGTCCAGGTAACCTAGGATCACGTGCCAAGTGCCAAACTCGGATCACGTGCCCAGACACCGGCAAGATTAATGAAGAGTTCAGTCGATGAACAATATCAGCTGAAGATAGTGTACAGACTTTATTCAGCAAGGAAGACAATGGATGTATAGAGTTAGTCGTGTGAAGGAGGACGAGTGTATAGACTTGATAACACATGCTGTAGAATGCATATGATGCAGTGTATAGGCTTGATGAAAGCAATGCATGCACAATGATGCAATGTTCGAACTTTGCTGAAGACTGCCAGTCGATGTATAGACTTGGCTAAAGCCAACGCTGAAGCAATGTTCAGACTTTGCTGTAGGTTGCCAGTCGATGTTTAGACTTGCTGCGAGCAGGCTGGCAGAGGATGTATATACTTGCTGTGCAGGCTGCCTGACCATGTATGGACTTTGCTGAAGGTAATGCATGAGGCAATGTTCAGACTTTGTGTATGCGATGCAGTGGCGTGTACACACTTTGTGAATGCGAAGCTATGCATGTATAGACTTCACATATGCAGTCATTATACCATGTATAGACTTAGTGTTCACGTGAGAAAATGATGTATGGAGTTGATGTATGCAGCAATAAGAATGTACATACTTTATTGCGTGCATGACAGACAATGTCTAGACTTGCTATAATGCGTGCATGATAAAGGAGCAAACTGATGTATAGACTTTAACTTGATCAATGCACAATGCACATATGGATGTACAGACTTGAACGTAGGTAAAGATACCAATGTTCAGACTTGTGCAATGTATGGACTTAGTGTTGTGCGAGCATTGCTGTTGCCAGTGTACAGACTTGATGATGTGCAATACATGAACAACCGATGCAATGTGCAGACTTGATCTCTTGCAATGCAGCAATGTATAGACTTTACTATGCGTGCATGCTACGATGTGTAGACTTGATGAAATGCAAGGCAGCGCAGACAATGGCTGTATAGACTTGGATATGTATGCAGGGCGAGGCAGGGCAGACCCTGTACAGACTTTGAAACATAAAGAGGCACACGGAGTGTACAGACTTGGTCTGTGACAACAGGCTGTACAGACTTGCATGAGACGATACCTAAGATGCTGCATGAGACGATGCCAATGACTATGCCAACGCTGTACAGACTTGCTAAGACGATGCATGAGACGCTGCCAGACTATACAGACTTCGAGTGAGACGATGCATGAGACGGTGAACAATGTATAGACTTTGCTGCATGCTGTGGGACGCAATGTACAGACTTTGCGGCAGGCAGCTGGACGTTGTATAGACATGAACACATTATGCATCCAGACGAATGTACAGACTTGAGTTATGCAACTGAAGGCTGTACAGACTTGCTATGAAAGTGAGATGCAACGTGAGACGCTCGCATGTACAGACTTGCTGATTGTGTTAAGACACAGCATGAGACGCTGAGTGTACAGACTTGCTATCTGAAGTGTGTACAGGCTTTACTGAAGAGTGTTCAGACTTAGCCTGCAGCATTGTGTAGACTATGTAACGTGCAGACAAGACACTGTATGGACTTGAGAGCCACCAGAACAATGTACAGACTTTGACATGATGCATAAGATGCATGAAATGCATTAGCTGTACAGACTTGACGAAATGCATGCTACAGTGTGATGTATAGACTTAGTGCAATGCAAAGGCTGTATAGACTTAGCGTGCAATGCAAAGGCTGTATGGACTTAGCGTGCAATGCAAAGGCTGTATAGACTTTAAGTATGCAAGACTATGGCATGTACAGCCTGTGTGTGGCCTTATGCAAAGACAATGTACTGACTTGAGCTTGTGCAATGCAGTGTACAGACTTGATGAACGATGCAACAGACTCTGTACAGACTTGTCAAATGCAATGTTCACCAACTGGATGATGTACAGACTTGTGCTAAATGATGCATGCGACTTTGAAGCATGTAGTGTATAGAATTCATATGAAGGAATGCACAATGTCTAGACTTGATATGAAGGAATGCACTAGCTGTACACACTTGAAGTAACGCATGCAGGAGACGATGTATTGATGTGCAGACTATGTGTGTGTGTGCGAGACAATGTTTAGACTTGCTGAATGATCGCACAGCCAAGGATGTGTAGACTATGCATCGATGTGCAGACTATGTGCAGTCTACAGGTAATGTGCAGACTCTATTTTGCAAGCAAAACATTGCATGGCTGTACAGGCTTTAATGCATGGACTTGTACGTGCTGACTCTGTTACATGAATGCATCAACCAGATGTCAGACAGATATGATGGAAAGTCATTCACAAACACACATTCACAAATACATGAACACATATGAATGCACACATTCACAAATACATGAACACATATGAATGCACTTAAATGAATCATCAAGGAATGAATCAACAAGGTCTTTCATGCACACATACATATGGTGACTTATAGTGTTTGCTATCATCAAAATCACAGGGGCACAACAATCTCCCCTTTTTTGATGATGGCAACCTTATGAGTCACACTAACTCAAGTCAAAAACATTCTCCCCCTTTGACTTCAGCAAAAAAACATTAGTTAGAGAGAGAAAAATTAAGCAGGTATGAAACAATTGATATAACATTTCTCCCTTTAACTGCATGAAAGCACATTCTTCCCCAAAGAGCAATATGACTTATACCAATTTCTCCCCCTTTGTTTTAAAAAAAAAATCGTGGAAGAGGTATGAATGCAGAGATGTAGATGCAACAAGAAATGCAAGAACTCCCCCTAAATTTATGAATGCAAGACAATTCTCCCCCTTTAAGAATTTCTACGCAGCATGATTCATATGACAAGGAAGCTCCCCCTCAATAAATGGAACCTTATGAAATGAATGAGAAGGAGACCACAGGGGCAATCAAGGACAGTGAGGAAAAGAATTTCACTAAGCTCCAAACATATGGAATTTCAACAAGATTTTCAAGGAGATATCAATCTCATAAATCCAAAACATAAGTTTTCAAAGTCTTCCATTATAAGGGCTTATGAATGAACTTTATTGATCAGTAAGGTTTAAACATGATGTATGCTAAGTTTGTCAATAAAATACTGTATTTATATCTAAAGTCACAGTTTAATAACAATGAACCAAGCCCTCATATTTATATCTTGATTATCCTCCCTTTGTCTTACACAATCAAATTTATTGACTTCTTTTGGAATTACATGCACTAGTATTGAGATCAAGTAATTATGAATTCGTATGATTTTGTCTAAGGTTGTAGCAAATTGATTTTAGCATCAATATTCAAATATTGCAATTTGTTCAACAAATTTTCATACTACAAATTTTACGAGCACTCTAGTTCAGTGCACACCTTGTAACTAGAGAATATACATTGATCAGACGCCAATATCCCTAACCACTTAGTGTGACTAACAGTCATGCTTTATATGAACAGAGATAGCATTTACACATCATGACACACTACAAATCATTTCTTTGATGAGTGAGATGTATTTCTCAGTGTGCATGCCATTGCTCTGCCTGATTATCAATCATTCTTAAGCAGAGTTAACTATGGCACCTCATGACACAGTCCTTTGGACATGGTTTCTCAGTGACCAAAGTCATTGCTCTGACAATTTACCCTTTAGACATTTCAGAAAAGCTCATTTGCTTCAAATCAATACTAATTTCATGTACTTAACCAAATAAAGCCATGTATTCAATAGTGCAGATTTCAGAAGTTTTTACAAGACACATCATGAAACAGTTGGTTAAAGTTTATTAAACATGATTCAAATATTTTTAAGAGATTTTAAAGTCAAACTCAATGAATATATTAAACTTAAACCACCTGAGTTATTTCAGACATTCATAAAATCGTATAATAGAAGATTCCTAATTCAAGTGTTTTCAGATTTGTGATTTAGACATGCCCCATTGAAATCTTCATGAATGGCTGATAGAAGAGGTTCAGCAAGAATAAGTGATTTTGAAGCTCAATGTTTTCTGATATGATCAAGGTTTATCAATAGAATCAATAAAGAAGATATGCACACCAAGCAAGATAACAGGAGGTCTGGCAAGTTTCAGGATTTTCAAGGTTAACATGCAATGAATTCTGACCGAAATATATGCACTTGACCACCTGCATGCAATGCATTGACTCCCCCTGACGATATGCATTCAGTCAATCTTTTTGACATTTTCAATGTAATGAAATGCAATGCAATTAACTACATGTATGCAAAGACATGCAAAGACTCAACATTGATTGCTGTGCAAAGACATGCAATTAACTACCTCTGAAAACATGCAATGTGTGCCATGAAAACTGAACATATATCTTTGTGACTCATGCACATACAGACTACCCTATCAAGCAATATGACCCATGGTACTAGGCAGAGAACCTGGTCTAAAAGACCATCTCACTCATAGTAAGAACCTCCAGATAGATTTTCCTGCCTTTAGTAGCTTACTATTTAATATACCATAGTGGTCATGCATGATAATTCAACATGGGCAGCATGCATGGATCAAATTTCAGCTTTTCAGATTTTTCAGAATGCAATTTATTTTCAGAGATTATGCATATCAACAATTATCAAACAACTACAATTGGTATATGTATGTATCAGATGCAGACAACCCTTTTAATCTCATATTTGCACAGAACACTCAGCAAGTGCATGATCAGAAAATAATGCAAATGGCAGATGATGAATGAATATGTGAAAATAGATTTAATGTGCTATGCAGTAAAACTAAAAACAGGAAGTGCAAGAAATTTACCTGAAAAGTTCAGGAAGGGGTTTTCATTCTTGAATGCCTTGGTTTATTACCCCTCTTTATTCTTCAGCTTCCAAGGCATACCTGTAACAAATACATCATTTTGATGTAACAGGTACCCAAGAAACCTTAGGTCCTGGTTTACCACTAACACCACAAGATGGTGTTCTGAACGGTCTTTTGGCAACCTTGTCATCAAACTCCATCAAATATCAATTATTCATTGAATGACCAAGGCCACCACAATAACGACATGAAACAAAATTTTTGTTCTTATTGTACACATTAGCATGATCATGAAATCTTATGTGTATGAGAATTAAACCTTCTGTTGTTTGCATGAAGGTTCTGTCCTTTGTTATCATTCGACCAGCAATTTACAGCTTTGTAGCCAGACTTTTCATATTCAAAATGAGAAGAGTGATTTCTTCTCTTAATTGGTGACCAGCACTCTCTAGCCAGATGGCCTGGCTTCCAACAGTTAGAGCATGCAAGAGACTTTCTGTTAAAGACAAATTTAGGTTTATCAAAAAACTTTCTATTTGCAGGGAATCTACCAGATTTATAGTTAGACTTCCTTCCCTGAGCATGCCAACATTGGGCTGCAATGTGGCCCATCTTGCCACAGTGAAAGCATGAATTAGAATTTCTCCTACCAGCATTCAGCTAGCATTCAAATCTCTTATGACCCAATTTTCCACAATTAAAGCATGTCATATGCTGGTTTATTGAATCAAACTTGTTCTTGTTAATAGCATGACCGTTTGCATGAAATTTAGCATAATATGAATGATATGTTTTCTTATCACTTGCAAACCAGCATTGTGTAATTGTGTGTCCTAATTTGCCACAGTGAGAACATTCAATTTTCTTTTTCTGAGATGAAGGATTTTTATCATGAAATTTCCTAGCATTCATATCATCCTTCTCCATCAATTTACACTCATGCATCAAATGACCGAATCTATGACAGTAATGACAGATCATTTTCTTCTTAGATGCATTTGAGTGTGTGTGAGGACTGTGATCAACATGCACTGATGAGCCCTTTTTGATTATTTTCTGTTTTCTAGTCTTTTTTAGATTTTTATCCTGTTTTTCTATTTTCTGAACAATGGGCTGTTTGACCTATGATGTTGTGGCTACATTTGAAGCATTTACAAATGATGTCATTACTTTGTTATGAAAAACCTTTTTATTTAGATTATTGTAGCCTAACCCTTCCTTTTTGACATTGACTTTTACACCTAGTAGCTTGTCTAGGTTTTCTTGCCCACTCACAAACTTAGACAGAGAACTCTTCAAATCTTGGATTTCATTTTCAAGAGAGGCAATGTGTAACTCATAACTTGCAGTCTCTTGTTCACTGCAATTGACAGCTTCATTCAAAACCTTGTTGGCTATTTTATATTCTTCGATCTCCTTTCTCAGATCTTCTACTTTTTCAGTTTCATTTGTAGAGATCATTTTCCCTTTCTCCAATGTAAGAAGTCTTTCAGACATGGCACTGTTTAACAATTTTAATTTTTCAACTTCTTCTTTAAGCTTATCATTTTGAACCAATTCATTTATTAGAAGCTGATCTTCTGAATTGACTTCTTACTTTCTTCTATTTTCAAATTCCTTCATTTCTCTTTGCTATTTTTCATCCTTTTTCTGTAACTCTATGTTTACAGATTTTATGGCTTCAAAATTTTCAATCAGCAAATCATTCTCTCGTTTAAGTTTCTCTAATTTTTCTTCATTTTCTTTGGAGAATTTTCTGAGGGAATCTTTTTCAGACTTCAGCTTGTCTAAATCTGAGTTCACACTTTCAAAATTTTTCATCAATTCTTTACTCTGAACAGAATCATGACAAGTTAGGCTAAGCTTCTTCTCAAGTTCAGAGATTTCTTTTACATGATCTTGATTCTCAATTTTCAGCAATGAAAATTGTTTCTTCAACATTTGAATATCAGACATACAAGGATCATGAACATTTTTCAGTTCAACACAATTTTTACATGGAGAATTCAAACTGTCTGATCTACTATTCTTCTTCAAATGTTTGTATTATTTTCTTAACTGATCATAAGATTCTTGCAATTCATCATAAGCAGCAATCCAATCATCTAATGAAAAGTTCTCGAAGGGATTTACCTCTTCATCATCATCTTCTTCATTTTGGCTGCCACTTTGATTGCTTCTGTTAGCCATCATGCAGCTGTCCTCACTTCTCTTCCGAGCTCGCTTCAGCATATCTAGAATGTCTTTAGCAGAGCTGTAATCATGAAAGCAGGAATGTAAAGCCTTATCAGTAGCTGCCTTCATTAAATTCATAGCTATCTGATTCTCTTCATACATTGATCTGTGACTGTCAGTCCATTTGGACTTTTTCTTTGGTAATTTATGAGGACCGTGTGAAATTAACTTCCACAGATCAGGATTAACTTATATAGCATAATTTTTCAGACTGACAAACCATACATTAAAATTGGAGCCGTTGAAAACTGGTGGATCACCCATGGAAACATATCAGATTTAATGCAACAGGAATATTGACGCACCAAAAGCAAATTAGCACCAAAGACTGCAGGATCGGATCTGCAGGTCGCTGGACCTTCTATGCAGACACCGCTCTGATACCAATTGATAGGGTGCTAGGCCGGGATACAGAGGGGGGGTGAATGTATCCCTCTACCAATAATGCCCAAATTAAAACCTAGATGCTAGACACAATCCCATAAAAAACTAATTCAATTGAACTCATGAACAAACACACGGAGCGCGCCTAAGCAATCATCTAGCGGAAGCAAAACAAGGCAATCAAACCACTACACAGATAATTTTTTAGGTGGTTCGGTCCACAGACCTACGTCCACCCCTCACTCCCAAACGGAGTGAGGCTTCCACTAGCACAAGCTAGAAACCGCAGACTCAGTCTGCAACAGGTGCTGCCAAACAGCTTGACCAGGGGAAAAACCTCCCCTCTTCCTCCAGACCGGAGGGACACCCCAAGTGACTCCCAGCCACTTGGAACAAGAGACTAGGTCTCTCTTCCTCCAGACCAGGAGGGAACCCACCAGTGACTCCCCGTCACCATCAAACCAGAGGTCACAGACCTCTCTTCCTCCAGACCAGGAGGGAAACACTGATGACTCCCAGTCACCAGCAAAATCGGAGACCAAATCTCATTTCTCCTAAGACCACAGGAGGAACCCCGATCCCAAACAAGGGAAACAGAAATCACTGAATGTATGAAAGGAACAAACAAAAAACAAAATAGGAAAATAAAAAACAATATAGCTCCGAAGAGCACAATGACTGTGGATTTGATCCACGAGTCAATCCATTATCAGATCTTCAGGATGGACTGGTTGCACACTCTTTCTCCATCTCACAATTTTTCTTCTCTCTTACTTTGGCTCTCAGCTTCTCTTTCTTTTTCTCTCGTTCGCAGGCTCTCTCTGTCTCTTCTTTTCTCTTCTTCTTCTTCTTCTTCTGCTTCTCTGCTGCTCTCACCTTCTTCTATCTCCATTTTATGCTCTCTTACTCGATCGCTTCTATTTATATCAGCAGCAGATGTAGGGCGTGTGCAGGGCTTATGCCCTCTCCGTCTAGGTAACCTAGGATCACGTGCCAGGTGCCAACCTCGGATCACGTGCCCAGACACCTGTAAGATTAATGAAGAGTTCAGTTGATGAACAATATCAGCTGAAGACAATGTACAGACATTATTCAGCAGGCAAGACAATTGATGTATAGAGTTAGTCGTGTGAAGGAGGACGAGTGTATAGACTTGATAACACATGCTGTAGAATGCATATGATGCAGTGTATAGGATTGATGAAAGCAATGCATGCACAATGATGCAATGTTCGGACTTTGCTGAAGACTGCCAGTCGATGTATAGACTTGGCTGAAGCCAACGCTGAAGCAATGTTCAGACTTTGCTGTAGGCTGCCAGTCGATGTTTAGACTTGCTGTGAGCAGGCTGGCAGAGGATGTATATACTTGCTGTGCAGGCTGCCTGACCATGTATTGGCTTTGCTGAAGGTAATGCATGAGGCAATGTTCAGACTTTGTGTATGCAATGCAGTGGCGTGTACACACTTTGTGAATGCGAAGCTATGCATGTATAGACTTCACATATGCAGTCATTATACCATGTATAGACTTAGTGTTCACGTGAGAAAATGATGTATGGAGTTGATGTATGCAGCAATAAGAATGTACATACTTTATTGCGTGTATGACAGACAATGTCTAGGCTTGCTATAATGCGTGCATGATAAAGGAGCAAATGGATGTATAGACTTTAACTTGATCAATGCACAATGCACATATGGATGTACAGACTTGAACGTAGGTAAAGATACCAATGTTCAGACTTGTGCAATGTATGGACTTAGTGTTGTGTGAGCATTACTGCTGCCACTGTACAGACTTGATGATGTGCAATGCATGAACAACCGATGCAGTGTGCAGACTTGATCTCTTGCAATGCAGCAATGTATAGACTTTACTATGCGTGCATGCTATGATGTGTAGACTTGATGAAATGCAAGGCAACGCAGACAATGGCTGTAAAGACTTGGATATGTATGCAGGGCGAGGCAGGGCAGACCCTGTACAGACTTTGAAACATAAAGAGGCACACGGAGTGTACAGACTTGGTCTGTGACAACAGGCTGTACAGACTTGCATGAGACGATGCCTAAGATGCTGCATGAGACGATGCCAACAACTATGCCAACGCTGTATAGACTTGCTAAGACGATGCATGAGACGCTGCCAGACTGTACAGACTTCGAGTGAGACGATGCATGAGACGGTGAACAATGTATAGACTTTGCTGCATGCTGTGGGACGCAATGTACAGACTTTACGGTAGGCAGCTGGACGTTGTATTGACATGAACACATTATGCATCCAGACGAATGTAAAGACTTGAGTTATGCAACTGAAGGTTGTACAGACTTGCTATGAAAGTGAGATGCAACGTGAGACGCTCGAATGTACAGACTTGCTGATTGCGTTAAGACACAGCATGAGACGCTGAGTGTACAGACTTGCTATCTGAAGTGTGTACAAGCTTTACTGAAGAGTGTTCAGACTTAGCCTGCAGCATTGTGTAGACTATGTAACGTGCAGACAAGACACTGTATGGACTTGAGAGCGACCAGAACAATGTACAGACTTTGACATGATGCATAAGATGCATGAAATGCATGGGCTGTACAGACTTGACGAAATGCATGCTACAGTGTGATGTATAGACTTAGTGCAATGTAAAGGCTGTATAGACTTAGCGTGCAATGCAAAGGCTGTATGGACTTAGCGTGCAATGCAAAGGCTGTATAGACTTTAAGTATGCAAGACTATGGCATGTACAGACTGTGTGTGGCCTTATGCAAAGACAATGTACTAACTTGAGCTCGTGCAATGCAGTGTACAGACTTGATGAACGATGCAGCAGACTCTGTACAGACTTGCCGAATGCAATGTTCACACGACTGGACGATGTACAGACTTGTGCTAAACAATGCATGCGACTTTGAAGCATGCAGAGTATAGACTTCATATGAAGGAATGCACAATGTCTAGACTTGATATGAAGGAATACACTGGCTGTACACACTTGAAGTAATGCATGCAGGAGACGATGTCTTGATGTGCAGACTATGTGTGTGTGTGCGAGACAATGTTTAGACTTGCTGAATGATCGCACAGCCAAGGATGTGTAGACTATGCATCGATGTGCAGACTATGTGCAGTCTATAGGCAATGTGCAGACTCTATTTTGCAAGCAAAACAGTGCATGGCTGTACAGGCTTGAATGCATGGACTTGTACGTGCTGACTCTGTTACATGAATGCATCGACCAGATGTCAGACAGATATGATGGAAAGTCATTCACAAACACACATTCACAAATACATGAACACATATGAATGCACTTAAATGAATCAGCAAGGAATGAATCAGCAAGGTCTTTCATGCACACATACATATGGTGACTTATAGTGTTTGCTATCATCAAAACCACAGGGGCACAACAGGACCAGCCATTTTTACATTATTTTCACACCTAAGATGGGCTAGATTAAGAGGAGAAATGTCATTTTTCTTCTAATTCAGACTTAATGGGTTTGGTGGAATTAGGTGAGGAATCTTGACAAATTTGGTCAAGTTTTTGCTATAAATAGAACCCCATTCGACCCTCAAACCATCCCTAGAGGATAAGTATACACTGCTGCGAAGATTGGTGGAGATTTGAAGGAAGATTTGGAAGATCAAAAGGTTTTCTTATATTTGGGGATATTTCTTTAGATCTATCTAAAGGTAGGTGTCTCTCAGGCTAAACTCTAATTAAATCATGCCATCTTGTTTATTTTTCTGTCCTCTTTCCATTGATAGCTCATTTATTAAATTTCGTTATAAAATGAGCAAGTTATGGTCATTTTATTGGAGGGGTATTCCCATTTTTTCATCAGGTCCAGAACGTGCTATATCTCAGTAGCGCGTTCTGAACGCGCTGGCCCGACATAGCGCGTTCATACATGGTATTTTCCCGCCCTTCGAGGGTCAAACTGATAATTTTAAAATTTTCCAGAACGCGCTACCCTTTGGTAGCGCGATCTTCAGATCGCGCTAGCTTATGCTAGCGCGTTCATGAAATTAGAAGACCATGAAAAAAAATTTAAAATATGGATATTTCCCAGAACGCGCTACCCTCGGGTAGCGCGATCTTCAAGGTCGCGCTAGCATAAGATAGCGCGTTCATAAAAAAAATAAATATAATAATAAATATTATTTTGGATATAAACATATATATGTTTATACCCAAAATAATATTTATTATTATATTTATTATTTTTTGTGAGGCTGAGGCTGAGTTATATATATAAATATATATTACTAGTTTTGTATCCACATACAACTCAAGCTCACATCCTATGCCCCTTGGGTCCTGACCCAAGGGTGAGCTCTCCAACATATAAAGCCAAGGAAGTTTTTGTAACTTCTAATGTGGGACTAAACTTAAGTCACTATGCAATAGGAACTATATAACTTGGAAATCCACATTAATTGTATGTATATAGTCACCAAAAGCAAGAAAAGGCAATATTAGCATGTTTTGATTCTTACGGCATGTTAAAAATTATTTTGTAGAATAAAATTATTTTTGCATGTAAAAATCTATTTTTAACCATATTAGTAAATTATAACCATATTAGAAAATCAATGCATGAAAAATATTTCCAGCATGTTAAAAATAACTTCCAACATGATAAAATTATTTTCTACATACTGAGATGTAAAAACTATTTCCATCATGTTAAAATCTATTTAAAACTATCTTTTGTGTATGCTAAACCTAATTTCCTATTAAATAATTAGTAAAATGATGCATGAAAATTACTTCTAACATGATAAAATTTCTTCCAGTATGGTAAAATTATTCCAGCATATTAGAATTATTTTTAGCATGTTAAAATTATTTTCAGTGTATTAAAACTATTTTTTTAGCATGATAATTCTATTTTTCTATCAAATAATTAGCAAATAAATATAGAAAAATAATTTTTAGCATGATAAAATTTATGTTGTTATCAGAGAATTTCTGTAATCAGCATGGTAAACTTATCTTATCATCCTATCGGTAAGTTAATATATGAGAATTATTTTAGCATGTTAAGTATTAATTTTAACATGTTAAATATTAATTTCTAGCATGTTAAAAATTAAATCCAGCATGAAAATTTTATTTTTATCATCTTATTAGTAAAGTAACATATGAAAATCATTGTCAGCATGTTAAGATTATTTTCAGCGAGTTAGAGTTATTTTTGACATAAAATTCTATTTTCTTATCATATGGTTAATTAATGTATGATTAAATACTAATATCTAAGCTCATGATTGTAATTCATAAATCATATATTTTCATAACTAAAACTTTATGTTTTATGATTATGAGATTAAGCTAAGATATTTAAAAAAAATAATTCTAATAAAATTACTATCTTAAATTTTCTTCCTAATTACCGTTCATTTTTGAACTTCACGACTTAATGTCGTTAAACATGATGCCTTAAATTGTTATCTACTTTTCTTGTAACTTCTGAAATTTTGTCAAATCTATGTTTATTACAAACAACATTTTCTTGAAAATCATTGGCCATATACATTAAAGTGGATGTCTAAACGTACTTGGGATCTTCGGATCCATATGACTCAATGTCTAGCATTAATGGAGCCCGGTCTGGTCCTGGGGGGAGCGCCCGAAAGTACTTGTGCCCATGAGAGTTGATTGACCAACGGTGTGGCATTGCACCGAAGTGCATGATAGATTTACTTGATACGGCATTCCACTATTTATACTTATTTACTTGTTACTTGTTTACTTGAAAATTACATGAATTACTTGACTTGCGTGAAAATGGTCAATTACATGAAATTCTTTACTTGTTCAAAGTCATTACTTGGAAATTCATCTTTATATCATATTATCTCAATTACTTGGAAATTCCATTCATGTTTATACACTTCCCGATACAAGTTAGAAAATTATTTAAATTGTTAATACTTAAAGATTGCCTGGTTCTTAGAGATATAAAATCCTACTGAGCTTTTAGCTCACCCTATGTTTTGCTTAATTATTGCAGGAAATGAAAATGAACAAGAGAATGGACAAGAGTGAGAGAGTGATTTTTCTTATTACCTAGGTTTATATAGATCATTAGTGTTTTTACAAGAATGATGTACTTTGAGATTTGAAGTTTGTAATTGCCTTTATGGCTTATGAATTAGTGATGTAAACTTCATTTTGATGGAATAAAAGTATTATTTTCCCATTCATTTCTGTCTTTAGAAATAAAATAGTACATGCTCTGATCGACACGATTGTTTACGACTCGTCGCGCCCTCGATATTCCGCGTCAGGGCGTGACAGTCTTTGTGGTATCAGAGCCTAGGTTACATAAAATCTTATGTTTCACAATTATAGGTTCATTCTTAAACTTAGGTTATGTTTAGATCAATATCTGGAAATTTGATAGATCTTGAACTTTTTCGGTAAGATTTGGGTAGAAACACGGGTTAAGTTTTAAGAAAAAAGGGAATTATCCGGAAATAAATACCAAAACAAAAATAATAAACATTAGAATTATGGTTTCAGGCTAATTCTCGTAAATGGCTGCCGAGAGAGCTCAATGGCGCGAGATGCAGCGCACTGTTCAAGGCTTAACCCAAGCCCTCCAACATGTTGCTCAGGGAGGAGCAAACTGAGGAGCCGGAGATTTGCATAGGAATTTCCGAAGCATGAACCCTCCCAAGTTCGCTGGATCTACGGATCCGGATGAAGCCGAACACTGGATTAAGGAGATCGAGAGGATATTCCGAGTCATGCAATGCGCTGACGAGGAGAAGGTCCTACTCGCTACTTTCCAACTAGAAAGGGATGCACGTGCCTAGTGAGAATCGGTCGAAGCTACTTTACCGCACGACCAAATTCTATGGGAAGAGTTCGTGGAACACTTCAATAGTAAATAATTCTCCGATCGAGTACAAGAAAGGAAGGCCACAGAGTTTGCCGCTTTGAAGCAAAGGGGTTTATCAGTTGCGGAATATGAAGCTCAATTTTCTAGGTTATCTCGGTACGCTCCACATCTCATGGGTACTGACAAAATGAAGGCACGGAGATTTCTTAACGGTCTTAAGCCTCAATATATTACTCAACTGGCCCCGATGGATATCCAAATTTATTTTGATGCGGTACGGAGAGCACAACTCCTAGAAGATGCAACAGAGTTTTCAGATCGCATCCGAGGAAGGGAAGCCAAGAGAGAGCATGTTACTGGGTCCGGAAGTTTCAAACCTTCCTTCGGGAAGAAAAGGCCCAATGACGGGCGTAATTTCAACAAAGGTGGACGTAATTTCCAAGGGAACAAGAAGCCGAGGACATTCGACAAGCAAATTGTCCCTATATCGGCAACATCAAAGGATTTATGCAAATACTGCGAGAAACCCAGACATAAAGTTGAGGAATGTTGGAGAAAGCTCGGTGCATGTCTTCGATGCAGGAGTCGGGAGCATAGGATCCCGAATTGCCCTCTTCTCAACGAGCAAGCTCCATCACCGGCAAAGCTTCCTATTATTGCAAAGAAGCCATGAAGACTTCAAGCCCTTATGGGTGTTGGGACGGTGCGATGGATACAGAGGGGGGGTTAATGTATCCCCTTCAATGATATTGCCCCACTTAAAAATACTAAGCCTGAAGCTAGACACAGTTGCAGAATAAAAGCTATAGAACTCAAATGAACATTTGATCAATCAGATGAACTGCTAACTATACTAGTGGAACCTGATCAAGACTAATGCCGAAGACAGAACTGTGCAAACCAGATTCACTTAGCAAAATATGTAATGCTCAAGGTCACTGCAGATAGAAACAAGAGTGTTCATACAACCTGTGAAAGAGGTAGAATACAAGGAGCAAACGCATAAGATAAACCATGGCACAGATAATTTTTAGGTGGTTCGGTCCACAGACCTACGTCCACCCCTCACTCCAAACCGGAGTGAGGCTTCCACTAGCTAACGCTAGAACCGCAGACTCAGTCTGCAACAGGTGCTGCCAAATAGCTTGACCAGGGGAACAACCTACCCTCTTCCTCCCAACCGGAGGGCAACCGCTAGTGACTACCCGTCACTAGCAACCAGAGACCGAGGTCTCTCTTCCTCCACCCAGGAGGAAACCCACCTGGACTTGCAACCCACTAGACCAGAACCGGAGACGAATCTCCCTTCCTCCAACCCGGAGGGAAACCCACAAGTGACTCCCAGCCACTTGCAAACCAGAGGTCACGAACCTCTCTTCCTCCACACCAGAGGGAACCACTAGAGACTACCCAGTCGCTAGTAAACCGGAGAACAAGTCTCCCTTCTCTTGAGACCACAGGAGGAACCCCGATCCCAAACAAGGGAATCGGAAGAACAAGGTGAATAGATGGAAAGAACAAAATAAGAAGCAAACACAAAGAAAAAACACAGCAACGTAAAGCTGGAAATGAGACACACTAAGTAGCTCTCGCAGGAGCAAGTCTGGCTTGGATTTGATCCAAATGCCAATGAACAAATCTTCTGATGATTCCTCTTTCTTCTTCTTCACGAACCCTCTCTCTATCTCTCTTTCTCTTTTTCTTCTACTTCACGAGCTCTCGATCTCAATCTCTTTTTCTTTTTCTTCTTCTGCTTTCAGCCTCTCTGCTGCTCTCTCCATTTTCTTCTTCTGCCTTTTTCTGCTCTCTGCCTCTGCTTCGATCACACTTGCTTGATCTGTCTTCTTCAAGTGGAAGAAGCTCCATATTTATACCAGCCGCAACTAGGGCGTGTGCAGGGCTTGTGCCCTCTTTATCCTCGGATCACGTGCCAGGTGCCAACCTCAGATCACATGCCCAAACATTTACTTCTCGAAGTATATACCTGTCATACAGTCATAAGAAAGTATCAGATAGATGTACAGACTTAGTATGAAAGATATATGGTATAGACTTGAATGCTTGGAAAGGATTGTATAGACTTCGACTTGAAGGAGATGCACATGTGCACTGAAGTGTGTACAGTCTTCACTGAAGGATGTTCAGACTTTAAGTGATGAAGTGTGTACAGACTCGTTTGTTCGTGCATGCTACAATGTGTAGACTTATGAACTGATGCAGACACATGCTGTATAGACTTTGAGAGCGTGCAGACAGTGTGCAAACTTGCTATAATGAACGATGCCCAACAACATGGTGTATGGACTTAGAATGCATGAGACAGCAATGTATAGACTTCAACGTAAAGGCTGGAGTGTGTCGGATGTATAGACTTTAGAAGACAAAGCATGCACAGGCCAACGATGTACAGACTTTGCCAATGTCAGACACTATACAGACTTTGATGCCCACATGCAATGTATGGACTTGTGTGTGCAGGGTAGACAATGTATGGACTTGCAGCGCGTGTAGGGCAGGCAATGTATAGACTTAGCGATGCATAGGCTGAAGTTAAGCGAAGGATGTATAGACTTACCCCTTGAAGAATGTACAGACTTTGAAGATGTGAGCGAGACAATGTATAGACTTGGCCCTTGAAGAATGTACAGACTTTGAATGCTCGAAGCCCACGATGTATAGACTTTGAAGCAAGTGAACACGGGGATAGTGTACGGACTTTACTTCGTGCTAGCTACAGGACAATGTCTAGACTTGATGCAGCTTCAAGGCAACCATGTGCAGACCTTACCAATGTATAGACTTGGTGTTATGAACGTAGGTAAAGGTAAGGAATGTATAGACTTGATGAATGGCTTGCTAGCTACAGGACAATGTATAGACTTGGAAGGTTCAGCGGTGGATGTACAGACTCCACCGATGTATAGACTTAGCAAGCCCCAGGCGATGTACAGACTTTGCAAGCCCCAGGCCGATGTATAGACTTGCAGAATAAACGATGCACATATGCCATGAATGTGTAGACTTTGAATAAGAAGCCAGGCAAACGATGTGTAGACTTGGCCAATGTATAGACTTGAAAGATGCAGACTTGTGCAAACTCTATACAGACTCTGCGTGCCTGAAACAGGGCAATGTATAGACTTGCCACCAATGCAGTGTATAGACTTGATCTCAAGGAATGGCTGTACCGACTTTAAGCGATGTATAGACTTGGTGAGCGCCAAGCGATGTACAGACTTCAATGACTCATGCAACCAGACACGTGAAAGCACAGACAATGTACAGACTTAGTGCAAACAGGATGTGCAAACTTGTGGCATGCAATGTCTAGACTTGATATGAAGGAATGCACAATGTCTAGACTTGATATGAAGCAATGCACTGGCTGTACATACTTGAAGTAATGCATGCAGGAGACGTTGTACAGACTTGGTCTTGCGACCAGGGGCTACACTGACTTGATGTGCAGACTGTGTGTATGTGTGCAAGACAATGTGTGTGTGTTGTACAGACTTAAATGCATGCACAGAACAGTTTATGCATATCAGCTAAAACATCATCAAAGATCTGAGAGTAGACAGAGCATTACATGATCTGAGCATTGACCTTACCTGTCATGATTTGACTTTGACTTGGGTTGACTTCATGACTTGTGAGTCATCCTTAAACTTGTTCTGACAGTTTCTCATAATGCAACATGATTATATCATCAAGGATGTAAACATAATGAGGCATAATATCTGTCATCATCAAAACTCCAGAACCACATGGGATATAGCAATCTCCCCCTTTTTGATGATGGAAATATTATGAGTCATTGCAATAGATTCATCATGATGGTTATGAAATACTATATGACAGTTCATGATTATGTAAACATAATGTGCATGTAAAACACCATGTGATGCAACTGTTGATTGATGCAAATTATGACTCACAAAAGTTCTCCCCCTTTGACAACATCAAAAAGAATGGAATGATCATTGACTGTTGAAGGAGATGATATAGGAGCTATTATGCAATGCTAAGTTACAGTCATTAAAAACTCCCCCTGACAAGATATTCTCCTGAATGAACATTGAACCACAGGGACATGCAAGAATTCTCCCCCTTAGATGGACAGTGATTGGAATGAAGCTCATGTCTGAAATAATTGAGTCCAATGTGAGAAAGGAAGCATTCAGAATGAATGAGAAAGGTTTTCAATGGGATATCAATTTCATAAATCTGATTAAACATGTATTTCAGACTCTTCTATTATAGAGATTTATGAATGATCTTCATTAACAAGTCAGATCAGAATATGATGTATGCAAGGCTTGTTCATAAGCTTACTATACTCATATCTGAAATCAATTTTAATAAAAGTGAACCTTGCTTTCATATTGACAGTCTTGTTTAATCTTCTTCTTTCTTACTCACTCAATTTTAAAGATTCCTTTAAGAGATGCAATCAATAGTAATGAAGTTAAACACATAAGAAATCATTTGTTTCTGTCAAGGGTTCCAATTGAATATTTCTTTTGCACACATTTTCAAATGATACACTAGATCAGCAACAATTTTTTATAACATTCTTCATGAGCACTTGAGTTTAGTACACCCTTGTAACTAGAGGATACACGTTGTTTAGACGCCAGTATCCCTAAGCACTTGGAAGGACTAACTGTCATGCTTCATAGGAACAGAGATTGCATTTACACTTCATGACACACTACAAATCATTTCTTTGATGAGTGAGATTTATTTCATAGTGTGCATGCCATTGCTCTGTCAGATTATCAATCATTCTTAAGTAGAGTTAACTATGGCACCTCATGACACAGTCCTTTGGACATGGTTTCTCAGTGACCAAAGTCATTGCTCTGGCAGGATTTACCCTTAGACATGTTCCATATTCTCAGATGTTTAAAAATCAATACTAATTTCATACATATCAATCAAGGAATATCATGATTTTAGAATTTTCAGAATTCAGAAGAGTTTAAAAAACACAACATGAAAATGTTGGTTAAAGTTTATTAAGACTAACTCAGATATTTTCAAGATATGTTCATAAGCAAACACAAGACATACATGAAACTTCAACCGGCTGAAAGAATCAGACATTCATAGTCCTATATAATAGAAGATTCCTCTTTAAGTTGTTTTCAGATTTATGATCAGGATATGCACAGAGAAAACTTTCTGAATTTTCAAGGAAGGCTGAATCATTTTAAGGAACAGCCAATTCAACAGATACCAATGGATAGAATGAGTGAAAATGGCTGATAACAGTTGAAGCAGGAAGCTGAAAGGTGTTGCAATGCATGGGTCAGATGTGATTTCAAGAGTATGAATAATGCTCCCCGTAAATGTATGCATGAGCTAGCACTCAAGATGTCGACACTTCTAACCAGTAAGTGTAAGTGCAGTGAGCTGATAGCATGTAATATATGCAATGATCACATGAACATTTAGACTGCTCTTCGTGCAACACTGACCTATGGTACCAGGCGGAGGACTTGGTCTAAAGACCACCTCACACATAGCAAGCACTTCCAGATAGAATTCATCTGCCCTTTAGTAACTCACTATTTATATACCAAGAGTCATGCATGACAATCCAATGCAGATGCAGTTCTACATGCATCTTAAGCTAACAATATGCCACTTATATGCAATTATGAATGCATGTGCATGTCAAATGTGCAGGTGAACATTTTTAAGCATGAGAGATCGTCCAAGCAACAGATTTATTCAATTCAGCTTTTCAGATTTTTCAGAATGCAATTTAACAAATATCAACCAACTGCAATTGGCATATGTATGCATCAAATGCAGACAACCTTTTAATCTCATGTATGCACAGATCACCTAGCAAGTGCATGATCAGAAAAGAATGCAAATGGCAGATGCAGTTATGGACATGTATGCATGAGATCTTAATTGACATATTAAGCATGATGTTCAGCTAAAAGAGAATTCAGGTGTACAAGCATTTAAACAGCAGAGTTGGGGTTTTACTAAACTTTGGATGCCTTGGTTTATTTGACCCCCTTTTATTCCTCATCCCCAAGGCATACCTGCAAAGCACAGATCTCATTTTGTGTTTCTAGGTACCCAAGACTTCTTGGGTCCTACATTGTTAGTAACACCTCTGATAGGTGCTTTCCACAATCTTTGGGATGTAAGTCATCAGATTTCATTAAGCGATAGTCACTCATGGAGTGCCCAAACTGCCCACAATAATAACAGGAAACAACATGCTTTGATTTCTTGTTATGCACATAATTATCAGCATGGAATTTTTGTGTAGGTGCATACTGGTATCTATTTTTATTATGGAAGTTGTTCCTGTTAATCTTACCAAACATGTTTTCCTTAGAAGGATGTCTACCATATTTGAAATTTGCCCTCCTATCTTGAAGATGCCAACAGTCCTTGACTATATGGCCATGCTTTCCACATTGAGAGTAGCTAATATGATTTCTTCTGAAAGAGCCTGACCAGCATGCGGTGGCTCTGTGACCAGATTTGTTACAGTTATAGCAAGTGATGTGCTGGTTTACAATAACAAATTTGTTCTTATTAAAACCATGTTGGTTTGCAGAGAATTTTGTATGATACGAACATGATCTTTTCTTACCACTTGCAAACCAACATTGTTTAGCATTGTGTCCTACCTTACCACAGTTGGTACATGAGATGCTCTTTTTCTTAGTGACAAGAAATTTCTTGACATGAGGGTCCCTGGCATGCATTTTCCTGGCATTCAAATCATCTAGTTCCATTAATCTACATTCATGCATCAGATGGCCAATCTTGTGACAGTAATAACAAATCATTTTCTTTTTAGATGCATGTGAGTGTATGGGTGAAACATGTAAAGTGAGGAGAGGAACATGTTGGATCTTTTCTTTTTATTTTTCTGTTGTTTTCTTTTGAGCAGTTGACTGATAACCAGAAAGGTTCTGAGGGCTGTGAGAAGTTGAGCTGGAAACAAAGGAAGTTTGAACTTTGTTTTTAAAACTCTTCTTGTTTGAAGGGTTATAGCCCAACCCTTCCTTCTGAAAATTAACCTTTATTCCTAGAATCTTGTCCAGATTATCTTTTCCGTCCACAAATTTTGACAAGGAATTATTTAAATCCTCAATTTCATTTTCCAAAGAAATGATGTGTATTTCATAACTGGCAATCTCTTGTTCATTATAATTTACACATTCGCTTAGCACCTTGTTTACAATTTTATATTCCTCAACTTCTTGTTCCAGATTTCTCAATTTTTTAGATTCTTCAATGTAAACAGATTTTCCTTTTTCTAAGAGAAGAAGTTTCTCTGACATAGCAGTGTTCAACTACTTCAATCCTTCAACCTCTTTGGTTAATTTGTCATTTTTTGATTTCAGATTTTCAATTTCTTTAACAGAGCCTTTATCAATTTTCATTGAGCTCATTTTATTATTCAGCTCTTCCTCTATCTGTTCAAACTCCAAAATCTTGTTTAACAGTTCTCTATTTTCTTCCTTTAGGGAAACAATTAACTCCTTCTACCATTCTAAATTTGAGTGAAGATTTTCATTTATTTCCTTAAGAAGTGGACAATCATTGCAAGCAGATTTACCAGAACATATTGTTTGAGCCTAGAGTTTTCCACATTGTTTCCTAAGACATTCATTTTCAGATTTTAGAACATCCAATTCAGCGCTAACACATTCAAATTCTTTTAATTCTTTTTGCCGTTTTTCAAGATCTTTCTGCAATTCCATATTTACAGATTTTATGGCATTAAATTTTTCAGCAAACAAATTCTTCTCTTACTCAAATTTCCTAAATTTTTCTTCATTTTCTTTAACAGATTTTCTAAGACAGTCATTTTCAGATTTTAGCCTACTTAGTTCAGAGCAAACACATTCAAGTTACTTCATCAATTTTTCATTCTGATTTTTATGCATATGGATATCAGACAAACAGGCATCATGAGTTTGCTTCATGTTTGAACAATTTTCACATGATGAACTTGAACTACCCCGATCACTTTTTTTTTCAAGTTCTTGTGTTGTTTTCTTAAATGTTCATGAGATTCAAGCAACTCAGCATATGCATTCTCCCAATCATCTAAATAGAAATTCTCGAAAGGATTTACCTCCTCATCATCATTCTCTTCTTCATTTTGGCTGCCACTTTGATTACTTCTGTTAGCCATCATGCAGCTGTCTTCATTTATCCTGTGAGCTAGCTTCAGCTTCTCCAGGATGTCCTTAGCTGACCTGCAATCACAAAGACAAGAGTGTAAGGCTCTGTCAGTGGCTGCTTTCATCAGATTGAAGGCTTTTTGATTTTCTCCATCCTTTGATCTGTGGCTGTTGGTCCATTTGGACACTTTCTTTGGTAATGTGTGAGGACCTTGTGAAATTAACTTCCACAGATCAGGATTAACTGCATCAACATAATTGCGCAGACTGACAAACCATACATTAAAATTAGAGCCGTTGAAAATCGATGGATCACCCATGAAAAACTGATCAGATAAATGCGACAGGAATAATGGTCCACCAAAAGCTAGATAGCACCAAGATAGCAGGATCGAATCTGCAGGTCGCTGGACCTTCTATGCAGACAACCCGCTCTGATACCAATTGTTGGGACGGTGCGATGGATACAGAGGGGGGGTGAATGTATCCCCTTCAATGATATTGCCCCACTTAAAAATACTAAGCCTGAAGCTAGACACAGTTGCAGAATAAAAGCTATAGAACTCAAATGAACATTTGATCAATCAGATGAACTGCTAACTATACTAGTGGAACCTGATCAAGACTAATGCCGAAGATAGAACTGTGCAAACCAGATTCACTTAGCAAAATATGTAATGCTCAAGGTCACTGCAGATAGAAACAAGAGTGTTCATACAACCTGTGAAAGAGGTAGAAGACAAGGAGCAAACGCACAAGGTAAACCACGGCACAGATAATTTTTAGGTGGTTCGGTCCACAGACCTACGTCCACCCCTCACTCCAAACCGGAGTGAGGCTTCCACTAGCTAACGCTAGAACCGCAGACTCAGTCTGCAACAGGTGCTGCCAAACAGCTTGACCAGGGGAACAACCTCCCCTCTTCCTCCCAACCGGAGGGCAACCGCTAGTGACTACCCGTCACTAGCAACCAGAGACCGAGGTCTCTCTTCCTCCACCCAAGAGGGAACCCACCTGGACTTGCAACACACTAGATCAAAACCGGAGATGAATCTCCCTTCCTCCAACCCGGAGAGAAACCCACAAGTGACTCCCAGCCACTTGCAAACCAGAGGTCACGGACCTCTCTTCCTCCACACCAGAGGGAACCACTAGAGACTACCTAGTCACTAGTAAACCGGAGAACAAGTCTCCCTTCTCCTAAGACTACAGGAGGAACCCTGATCCCAAACAAGGGAATCGGAAGAACAAGGTGAATAGATGGAAAGAACAAAATAAGAATCAAACACAAAGAAAAAACACAGCAACGTAAAGCTGGAAATGAGACACACTAAGTAGCTCTCGCAGGAGCAAGTCTGGCTTGGATTTGATCCAAATGCCAGTGAACAAATCTTCTGATGATTCCTCTTTCTTCTTCTTCATGAACCCTCTCTCTATCTCTCTTTCTCTTTTTCTTCTACTTCACGAGCTCTCGATCTCAATCTCTTTTTCTTTTTCTTCTTCTGCTTTCAGCCTCTCTGCTGCTCTCTCCTTTTTCTTCTTCTGCCTTTTTCTACTCTCTGCCTCTGCTTCGATCACACTTGCTTGATCTGTCTTCTTCAAGTGGAAGAAGCTCCATATTTATACCAGCCGCAGCTAGGGCGTGTGCAGGGCTTGTGCCCTCTTTATCCTCGGATCACGTGCCAGGTGCCAACCTCGGATCACATGCCCAAACATTTACTTCTCGAAGTATATACTTGTCACACAGTCATAAGAAAGTATCAGATAGATGTACAGACTTAGTATGAAAGATAGAATGTATAGACTTGAATGCTTGGAAAGGATTGTATAGACTTCGACTTGAAGGAGATGCACATGTGCACTGAAGTGTGTATAGTCTTCACTGAAGGATGTTCAGACTTTAAGTGATGAAGTGTGTACAGACTCGTTTGTTCGTGCATGCTACAATGTGTAGACTTATGAACTGATGCAGACACATGCTGTATAGACTTTGAGAGCGTGCAGACAGTGTGTAAACTTGCTGTAATGAACAATGCCCAACAGCATGGTGTATGGACTTAGAATGCATGAGACAGCAATGTATAGACTTCAACGCAAAGGCTGGAGTGTGACGGATGTATAGACTTTAGAAGACGAAGCATGCACAGGCCAACGATGTACAGACTTTGCCAATGTGAGACACTGTACAGACTTTGATGCCCACATGCAATGTATGGACTTGTGTGTGCAGGGTAGATAATGTATGGACTTGCAGCGCGTGTAGGGCAGGCAATGTATAGACTTAGCGATGCATAGGCTGAAGTTAAGCGAAGGATGTATAGACTTACCCCTTGAAGAATGTACAGACTTTGAAGATGTGAGCGAGACAATGTATAGACTTGGCCCTTGAAGAATGTACAGACTTTGAATGCTCGAAGCCCACGATGTATAGACTTTGAAGCATGTGAACACGGGGACAATGTACGGACTTTACTTCGTGCTAGCTATAGGACAATGTCTAGACTTGATGCAGCTTCAAGGCAACCATGTGCAGACCTTACCAATGTATAGACTTGGTGTTCTGAATGTAGGTAAAGGTAAGGAATGTATAGACTTGATGAATGGCTTGCTAGCTACAGGACAATGTATAGACTTGGAAGGTTCAGCGGTGGATGTACAGACTCCACCGATGTATAGACTTAGCAAGCCCCAGGCGATGTACAGACTTTGCAATCCCCAGGCCGATATATAGACTTGCAGAACAAACGATGCACATATGCCATGAATGTGTAGAGTTTGAATAAGAAGCCAGGCAAACGATGTGTAGACTTGGCCAATGTATAGACTTGAAAGATGCAGACTTGTGCAAACTCTGTACAGACTCTGCGTGCCTGAAACAGGGCAATGTATAGACTTGCCACCAATGCAGTGTATAGACTTGATCTCAAGGAATGGTTGTACAGACTTTAAGCGATGTATAGACTTGGTGAGCGCCAAGCGATGTACAGACTTCAATGACTCATGCAACCAGACACGTGAAAGCACATACAATGTACATACTTAGTGCAAACAGGATGTGCAGACTTGTGGCATGCAATGTCTAGACTTGATATGAAGGAATGCACAATGTCTAGAATTGATATGAAGCAATGCACTGGCTGTACATACTTGAAGTAATGCATGCAGGAGACGATGTACAGACTTGGTCTTGCGACCAGGGGCTATACTGACTTGATGTGCAGACTGTGTGTGTGTGTGTGCAAGATAATGTGTGTGTCTGCTGTACAGACTTAAATGCATGCACAGAACAGTTTATGCATATCAGCTAAAACATCATCAAAGATCTGAGAGTAGACAGAGCATTACCTGATCTGAGCATTGACCTTACCTGTCATGATTTGACTTTGACTTGGGTTGACTTCATGACTTGTGAGTCATCCTTAAACTTGTTCTAATAGTTTCTCATAATGCAACAGGATTATATCATCAAGGATGTAAACATAATGAGGCATAATATCTGTCATCATCAAAACTCCAGAACCACAGGGGACACAACAATGGGTACGGAACCTACCGAGGAAGGAGGCATCGTGGAAGGTACTCTTTTCATATACGCCAAGCCTGCCTCTGTCTTATTTGACACCGGAGCTATGCATTCATATTTATCTAGAAGATTTGCTGGTCTTTTACCTATGAATCCTGTTCCATTAGATTCCACACTCACTATCACTACCCCTATTGGAACTGTCACGCCCCGAGCGCGGAAGATACCCGGAGACGCGTGATGAGTTTATATCAATCATGTCAATCAGAGTGATCGTGTATTCGACACAAAGACAGAGATGCGCAAAATAGCAAGATAACCCAATCCTTATTATTAATAGGCTATTACAAATCCAATACTCTGTTTAATAAAAGGAAAAATACATAGTTGACTCAAGAAAATAGGAAAAGACTAATTGACACTTGGAAAAGCTCTAGTTCTTTCACTCTTGACCTTCCCCATCCGTTTCAGTCTCGTCATCGGACTTACCTGAAAAGTAAAAAGGGACAAACGGAATGAGCGAACGCTCTGTAGAAAATTATATCTCAAGTACTAGCAAGGGGTTTAAGTAATTACATCTTTCATGAATGCAATAAAGCTATGCATGCTCGCATAAAACGACAAGATAGAGAGAATGTAATATCAAGAATAAGATGAACTAATCATGAACTTTCAACAAGATACTCAAGATATTCAAGCAAGCACATTTAACAAGTCATGTCAAGAATTTTGGCTATCATGTATCAAGCAAGCAAGTAATTACCCTTTCTCGGGCCAAGCATTTCATGTCAAGTCAAGTACGATTCAAGTACAAGATATGTGTGGAATGTCCAAATCAAGAAAGTAAAGTACTCGGTATAATGCCAGATACCTTATCATTTTAACTCCCATGGGCACAAGTACTTTCGGGTGCTCCTCCCAGGACCAGATCGGGCCCTATATGCGCAGGCATTTATCATGTGTTTTGACATCCACTCTTATATATATAGCCAATTTTTGAATTTCAATAATCAAGCTTGTAGACATGTATGACAACTTTGACAGAATGGAGTCCAAAAATATGACAAAGGACATAGAATGGCGATAATAACGGTATAATCACGATATCGATAAAACTAGGTAGAATATGGTTCCCTTAACTTGGGTACCATGAAAAATCAATATGGACATTCTTTATATAGAATTGAGGTCCACATGAACAGTATATACAAGAATGACATGATAAGGTATGATATCATCATCCCATTAAGAATTTCTTATGATATACTCTTTGTATAATCAAAAGGGCCGGTATACCATGTTTCTTTAGATTGACATGGCAAAGATCGTGTAATGGGTTTTTAGGGTACAACCAGCTCAGTCGACCTTGAGGGAATCTAAGGTACGAGGAGTCTTACGGAGGTCTCTATGACTAACTCGCTAGTCCAAAGGAACGGAATGTCCAATGGAGAGCTTGTATGTCAATGAGAGTTGAGTGTGATCGATGAAACAACATGAAACATGGGACTATACTCACGGAGTGGAGAATAGTGCCGATATATATATTATATAACATATGAAACCATCGGTTAACAGAAACAGTGGAAAATCAGTTTTACAGTAAAATAACGACTTAATCAGAGTCGTTTATCAAGTAATTAACGCCTAACAGAAGGGCGTTTACACATGTTTCCATTTTTCAGAATTTCAATATTTCATTAATTTATCTAAAACGCGCCCTGGACAGGGGCGTTTCTTTGCAATGAGACGACTACAGTAGCAGGCGTCTTTTTATTTACAATATTTTACAGAACATATTTATTTTCAGAAATTATCAAAAACTCACCCTTGGCAGGGGCGTTAATCATTAAATTCTTATTTTTACAGAATATATTGTTCGGGATTTTAACAGAAACGCGCCCTATGAAGGGGCGTTACTTTTCAATTCACGCCCTAGTATCGGGCGTTGGTCCAGTGAAAGACGACCTAGCCACGGTCGTGAATTCAAGAATAATAATTTCAGGATAATAGAATTCATGGAGAACGAATGTATGGTCATGACAATAAAATTAACAGGTTTGAAGACATATGATCATGCATTATTGTAGAATCATGATTTCATAGATAATCAATTCTTAACATGGGTGATTAATGATTAAATGAAATTAACGCCTGTGTACAGGGCGTCAAATCTAAAATTGACGACCTGATCAAGGTCGTTTCTTTACAAGTAGCACCCTTGTTTGGGTCGCGTATTACAAAATCACGCCCTTGGTAAGGACGTTCCTTTCAAAAATTCAACAGAAACGTTTAAAACTTAGGAAAACTATATGCAGGTGTATGCTCATATGATTTCACTACGATTCTTATATACTTTGGGCTACATACTTGAGAAAATCCTACCTTTAATGGTTGATTTGGTTTAATCGAAGGGACAAAGAATCCCGCTGAAGTCTTCTGACGGCAGCAGTAACAGGAAGAGAAGGTGATTGTGATTGCTGAGGATGATGAAGATATTGATCTTCTGTCTTCAGGAACTTCACCCAACAATCGATCTGTAGGAAAAAGGAAGGAAGATGAGGAAGATGGGGACATAACCGTAGTTAGGAAAAGTTTTAGAAGAACCTTACCTATGTTCTTCACAACGTGTGCTCTCTTCGACCTGTAAGAAGAGAAGGAGATGAAGAACGTTAGTTCTTCATACACTCGAAACAGGAAAAAGGAATAAGAAGAACAGTTCTGTTCTTTACTTACCGTCGCAGAGGCTTGAATCAAATAGGTTTAGGGTTTGTTCGATCAAGACTATTTATAGGATTTTGGTATTTCTAATAGGGGTAGTGTTTGAGTGCGGGTAATATATCCTTATTAGAGTCCTTGCCCTATTAACCACTTACTAGATTAACATGATCCTTCCCTGGATAAGCTCTGGGTTCGAACGGTTCACGAATGGAATTAACGACTTTGGTCAGGGCGTCGATTCCTGAATTGACGACCTGGTTCAAGTCGTTTCTTAAGAAGCGCCTGGTACGAGGGCGTTCTTTGTTTTAAAACACGCCCATACTAGAGGCGTTACTTGGCCTTGCCCTGTTTGTCGGTTGAAATTGACGCCGTGAGGTGAGGGCGTCACTTCTTTAAGCACGCCTTAGCTAGAGGCGTTTATTATTAAATTAACGCCTTAATAAGAGGCGTTATTTGCATTTTGGTTTTATTCACCCCTTTAACCCTCTTCTTATTATCTGTATTACTTCTGTAATATATATATTTTAATTCATTTCAAATATTCATTTATCAGGGTTGCTACACCCTCCCCCACTTAAAAAGAATTTGGTCCCCAAATTCAATTGCATAATATGTATATACGCGGAGAGTGTAGAGTATATACCTCTTAGAATAACTCGGGAAATCGTTTCTTCATAGATTCCTCGGTCTCCCATGTGGCTTCGTGTTCAGTATTCTTATTCCATTGCACCTTAAGCATGGGAATAACCTTATTCCTTAGAGCTCGTATTTCACGATCTAAGATCTTCATAGGCTTCTGTTCATAGGTGAGATCTTTCTGGATCACCAGATCTCCATGTGCAATAATATGAGATGGATCGTGTACATACTTCTTCAACATAGATATGTGAAATACATTACGTACCTCGGACAATTGAGGAGGCAACGCGATGCGATAAGCAACCTCGCCAACTCTTTCGAGTATCTCAAAAGGTCCAATGAATCTTGGCGTAAGCTTGCCCTTAACACCAAATCTTCGTATGTCACGTCCAGGCGATATTTTAAGAAATACATGATCTCCAACCTGGAATTCAAGATCTCTTCTTCTTGTATCAGCATAAGCCTTTTGTCTGGTCTGAGTAACTTGTAATCTTTCTCTGATTACTTGTATCTTCTTAGTTGTATCCCTTACCATGTCTGGACCTAACAGTTGTTTCTCTCCAACTTCGTTCCAGCATAAGGGCGATCGGCAACTCCTTCCGTATAAAGCTTCGAAAGGTGCCATTTGGATACTAGCTTGGTAGTTGTTGTTATATGCAAATTCCACTAGAGGCAAGTGGTCATGCCAGTTTCCTCCAAAGTCAATGATGCAAGCTCTTAGCATATCCTCAACAACTTGATTAGCTCTCTCGGTCTGACCATCCGTTTGTGGGTGGAAAGCTGTACTAAAGTTAAGCCTTGTTCCCAACGCATGTTGTAATCCCTTCCAAAAATGAGAAGTAAAACGGGGATCTCTGTCAGACACGATTGAGACAGGAATTCCATGTATTCTGACTATTTCCTTGATGTATAGTGCGGCTAGCACATCAATTGACCATCGGCTTTTTATTGGCAAGAAATGCGCCGATTTAGTTAATCGGTCAATGATAACCCAGATTCCATCATGTCCTCCTTTTGATTTAGATAATCCCATGATGAAGTCCATACCAATATCCTCCCACTTCCACTTAGGAATATCTAGAGGATGTAGTTTACCAGCAGGCTTTTGGTGTTCTGCCTTGACCTGTTGGCATGTGAGACAGCGAGATACATAGTCCGCTATTTCTCTTTTCATATTAGGCCACCAAAAGTTCCTCTTTACATCTTGGTACATTTTGGTTGATCCTGGATGAATCGTGTACCTTGATCTGTGAGCTTCATCTAAGATCTTTTTCTTTAATTCCGGACAATCAGGTATACAAGTTCTATCTTTGAACAATAATCTTCCATCAGAAGCTATCTGAAAGTCGGATTGTCCTTCTAATCTGCCTTTGATTTCTACCAATATAGGATCATCATCCTGAAGTGCTTGTATCTCAGATAATAAATCCGACTGTATGCTTACATGAGATAAGGTGACATATTTAGCGTCCGTGTCCAGGCTTATATTGAGCTCGGAGAATTGTTCTAGCAACCTCCATTCTTGTATCATACAATTGGCTACCATTGCTCTCGGCTTTCGACTAAGGGCATCAGCAACATAATTACCGTTTCCGGGATGATATTGTATATTGAAGTCGAAGTCCTTGAGATATTCTAGCCAGCGTCTTTGTCTCATGTTTAGCTCCTTTTGTGAAAATAGATATTTGAGACTTTTGTGATCGGAGTATACAGTAAACTGCACTCCATATAAGTAGTGTCTCCATATCTTTAGGGCAAATACCACCGCGGCCAGTTCTAAGTCATGGACGGGGTAATTCTCCTCATGCTTCTTCAGTTGACGTGAAGAGTATGCTATGACTTTTCCTTGTTGCATTAGGACACATCCGAGGCCAATGCCAGAAGCATCAGTGTATACCTCGAACTTTTCTCCTTCAATTGGCAATGCTAAGATAGGAGCTGTGGTAAGATGATCCTTGAGAGTTTGGAAGCTTCTTTCACATTCCTCACTCCATTCATAACGGATCTCCTTGCGAGTCAACCTCGTAAGTGGCACGGCGATCTTAGAGAAGTCTTTGATGAATCGCCGATAATATCCTGCAAGACCTAAGAAACTTCTGATCTCACTTGCATTGGTTGGTTTTTCCCAGTTTCTAACAGCTTCGACCTTTGACGGATCTACTGATAATCCATCTTTTGAAATCACATGTCCTAGAAAAGCCACTTCTTCAAGCCAGAATTCACACTTGCTGAGTTTTGCATATAATTGACTTGTCCTCAAGACTTGCAATGCAATCCTCAAATGCTTTTCATGTTCTTCCTTAGTCTTGGAATATATCAATATATCATCAATGAAGACTACTATGAATTGATCCAAGTAAGGCCTGAATATGCTATTCATTAACTGCATAAAGGCAGCAGGGGCATTTGTTAGTCCAAAAGGCATAACAACAAATTCGTAATGGCCATACCTGCTTCTGAATGCAGTCTTATGAATGTCATGATCCTTGATTCTTAACTGATGATATCCCGACCTGAGATCAATCTTGGAAAAATATTTGGATCCTGAAATCTGATCAAATAACTCATTGATTCCCGGCAGTGGATACTTGTTCTTGATAGTGAGATGATTCAACTGTCGATAGTCGATGCACAATCTCATGGATCCATCCTTCTTCTTCACAAATAAGACTGGTGCTCCCCACGGGGAAGTACTTGGTCTAATAAACCCTTTTCCAATTATTTCCATCAACTGCTCCTTCAACTCTTTGAGTTCCGCAGGGGACATTCTATAGGGTGCCTTTGAAACTGGACCAGCACCAGGGACTAAGTCAATGGTGAAGGCCACATCCCTTTGAGGGGGTAATCCCGGCAACTCTTCCGGAAACACGTCCGGGAATTCCTGCACTACTGGAATGTCTTCTAGCTTGGTTTCCTTTGTTTCCTTAACTGTGACAAATGCAAGGAAAGCTACACATCCTTTCCTGATGAGCTTGCTAGCTCGGAGGGCCAAAATAAGAGGGGAATTGCTCCGACTCTTGGGGCGAGTAAAGACTAATTCTGGAATATCTTTGAAAGCAATTTGGCTATTACGGCAATCAACCGTTGACTGGTATTTGGATAACCAGTCCGCTCCTAGTATAACATCATACTCCTTTAGATCGAGGCATATGAGATCTATAGGTAAATTCCTACCTTGAACCATTACCTCACAGTTTTGGTAGTGATTAGTAATATCATTTTCACTTCCAAGAGGAGTAGTTAGAACTATTTTTATCCATTCTGGTTCTAACGGTAACGGGTCGGCAAACTTCTTAGAAATAATGGAATGCGATGCACCCGTATCAAATAAGACATAAGCACTTTTGGAACAAACTGTTAATGTACCTTCTACCAGTCCACCTTCTTCTTGCTCGGTCTCCTTTATTGCATGAAGTCGAGCGTTCTTTGTCACCGGGCGTTTACCGTCACCGGCTTGGTCTTTTTGAACTTATGGTCTTGAGAGGAAGAACCTCCATTATTGGGCCTCTTCTTGAAATTGGGTTTGAAAGAACCCGAACCTGTGACTTGCTCCTTCTTGTCTTTTCCACGGATCCTATCATATAGTTCCGTGGCATCTTCAAGTAATTGAGCTCGGCGCACTATTTCAGAATAAACTTGGATGTCCATAGGCGCCAGTTGAGTAATATAGTGGGGCCTAAGCCCATTAAGAAATCTTCGGGCTTTCATCTTCTCCGTGCTAATCAAATGTTTAGCATATCTAGACAACCTGGAGAACTGAGCTTCATAATCTGCTAATGACAAAGTTCGTTGCTTTAATGCAGCGAATTCTGCAGCCTTCTTTTCTTGGACTCGGTCCGAGAAATATTTAGCATTGAAGTACTCTACGAATTCTTCCCATGTTACTTGATTCAGATCTATGGTTGCTTCAATAGACTCCCACCAGCATCTAGCATCTTTCTCTAACTGAAATGTGCCTAATAACACCT
This sequence comes from Amorphophallus konjac, assembly GCA_022559845.1. Taxonomy (NCBI): domain Eukaryota; kingdom Viridiplantae; phylum Streptophyta; class Magnoliopsida; order Alismatales; family Araceae; genus Amorphophallus; species Amorphophallus konjac. The sequence goes on from CM040118.1 coordinate 398,087,294, forward strand.
TATCTTGGTCCGTGCATTGCATGACACGGAATATTCGTTCGGTCTCCCGAACCCAATGCTCGGCATCGTCCGGATCGGTCGATCCCATAAACTTCGGGGGATTCATACTCTTAAAGGCTTGGTGTAAGTTTCTAGCTCGTGGAGCACCACCCTGTGCTACCTGTTGTAGCACTTGAGTCATTCCTTGAAGGGTACGCTACATGTTGCGCCATTGAGCACGTTCGGCAGCCATTATCCTACAATTACAATAACTAGATTAATACGTGATCGTATTTAAAGACTCGTACACTATGTTAAATTTAACCCTTGGTTCTACCCAATCTCACTGGTAAAAGGTTTATACTTATACTTGGACTTGGGTTTTTCCTAGGAATTGAATACCCTAGGCTCTGATACCATAAAAACTGTCACGCCCCGAGCGCGGAAGATACCCGGAGACGCGTGACGAGTTTATATCAATCATGTCAATCAGAGTGGTCATGTATTCGACACAAAGACAGAGATGTGCAAAATAGCAAGATAACCCAATCCTTATTATTAATAGGCTATTACAAATCTAATACTCTGTTTAATAAAAGGAAAAGTACATAGTTGACTCAAGAAAATAGGAAAAGACTAATTAACACTTGGAAAAGCTCTAGCTCTTTCACTCTTGACCTTCCCCATCCGTTTCAGTCTCGTCATCGGACTTACCTGAAAAGTAAAAAGGGACAAACGGAATGAGCGAACGCTCAGTAGGAAATTATATCTCAAGTACTAGCAAGGGGTTTAAGTAATTACATCTTTCATGAATGCAATAAAGCTATGCATGTTCACATAAAACGATAAGATAGAGAGAATGTAATATCAAGAATAAGATGAACTAATCATGAACTTTCAACAAGATACTCAAGATATTCAAGCAAGCACATTTAACAAGTCATGTCAAGAATTTTGGCTATCATGTATCAAGCAAGCAAGTAATTACCCTTTCTCGGGCCACGCATTTCATGTCAAGTCAAGTACGATTTAAGTACAAGATATGTGTGGAATGTCCAAATCAAGAAAGTAAAGTACTCGGTATAATGCCAGATACCTTATCATTTTAACTCCCATGGGCATAGTACTTTCGGGTGCTCCTCCTAGGACCAGATCGGGCCCTATATGCGCAGGCATTTATCATGTGTTTTGACATCCACTCTTATATATATAGCCAATTTTTGAATTTCAATAATCAACCTTGTAGACATGTATGACAACTTTGACAGAATGGAGTCCAAAAATATGACAAAGGACATAGAATGGCGATAATAACGGTATAATCACGATATCGATAAAACTAGGTAGAATATGGTTCCCTTAACTTGGGTACCATGACAAATCAATATGGACATTCTTTATATAGAATTGAGGTCCACATGAACAGTATATCAAAGGTAAGATACCCTCATTCTTATCATAGAATTGAGGTTTACAAGAATGACATGATAAGATATGATATCATCATCCCATTAAGAATTTCTTATGATATACTCTTTGTATAATCATAAGGGCCGGTATACCATGTTTCTTTAGATTGACATGGCAAAGATCGTGTAATGGGTTTTTAGGGTACAACCAGCTCAGTCGACCTTGAGGGAATCCAAGGTACGAGGAGTCTTACGGAGGTCTCTATGACTAACTCGCTAGTCCAAAGGAACGGAATGTCCAATGGAGAGCTTGTATGTCAATGAGAGTTGAGTGTGATCGATGAAACAACATGAAACATGGGACTATACTCACGGAGTGGAGAATAGTGCCGATATATATATTATATAACATATGAAACCATCGGTTAACAGAAACAGTGGAAAATCAGTTTTACAGTAAAATAACGACTTAATCAGAGTCGTTTATCAAGTAATTAACGCCTAATAGAAGGGCGTTTACACATGTTTCCATTTTTCAGAATTTCAATATTTCATTAATTTATCTAAAACGCGCCCTGGACAGGGGCGTTTCTTTGCAATGAGACGACTACAGTAGCAGGCATCTTTTTATTTACAATATTTTACAGAACATATTTATTTTCAGAAATTATCAAAAACGCGCCCTTGGCAGGGGCGTTAATCATTAAATTCTTATTTTTACAGAATATATTGTTCGGGATTTTAACAGAAACGCGCCCTATGAAGGGGCGTTACTTTTCAATTCACGCCCTAGTATCGGGCGTTGGTCCAGTGAAAGACGACCTAGCCACGGTCGTGAATTCAAGAATAATAATTTCAGGATAATAGAATTCATGGAGAACGAATGTATGGTCATGACAATAAAATTAACAAGTTTGAAGACATATGATCATGCATTATTGTAGAATCATGATTTCATAGATAATCAATTCTTAACATGGGTGATTAATGATTAAATGAAATTAATGCCTGTGTACAGGGCGTCAAATCTAAAATTGACGAGCTGATCAAGGTCGTTTCTTTACAAGTAGCGCCCTTGTTTGGGTCGCGTATTACAAAATCACGCCCTTGGTAAGGACGTTCCTTTCAAAAATTCAACAGAAACGTTTAAAACTTAGGAAAACTATATGCAGGTGTATGCTCATATGATTTCACTACGATTCTTATATACTTTGGGCTACATACTTGAGAAAATCCTACCTTTAATGGTTGATTTGGTTTAATCGAAGGGACGAAGAATCCCGCTGAAGTCTTCTAACGGCAGCAGTAACAGGAAGAGAAGGTGATTGTGATTGCTGAGGATGATGAAGATATTGATCTTCTGTCTTCAGGAACTTCACCCAACAATCAATCTGTAGGAAAAAGGAAGGAAGATGAGGAAGATGGGGACATAACCGTAGTTAGGAAAAGTTTTAGAAGAACCTTACCTATGTTCTTCACAACGTGTGCTCTCTTCGACCTGTAAGAAGAGAAGGAGATGAAGAACGTTAGTTCTTCATACACTCGAAACAGGAAAAAGGAATAAGAAGAACAGTTCTGTTCTTTACTTACCGTCGAAGAGGCTTGAATCAAATAGGTTTAGGGTTTGTTCGATCAAGACTATTTATAGGATTTTGGTATTTCTAATAGGGGTAGTGTTTGAGTGCGGGTAATATATCCTTATTAGAGTCCTTGCCCTATTAACCACTTACTTGATTAACATGATCCTTCCCTGGATAAGCTCTGGGTTCGAACGGTTCACGAATGGAATTAACGACTTTGGTCAGGGCGTCGATTCCTGAATTGACGGCCTGGTTCAAGTCGTTTCTTAAGAAGCGCCTGGTACGAGGGCGTTCTTTGTTTTAAAACACGCCCATACTAGAGGCGTTACTTGGCCTTGCCCTGTTTGTCGGTTGAAATTGACGCCGTGAGGTGAGGGCGTCACTTCTTTAAGCACGCCTTAGCTAGAGGCGTTTATTATTAAATTAACGCCTTAATAAGAGGCGTTATTTGCATTTTGGTTTTATTCACCCCTTTAACCCTCTTCTTATTATCTGTATTACTTCTGTAATATATATATTTTAATTCATTTCAAATATTCATTTATCAGGGTTGCTACAGGAACGGGAATGGAGATTAAACACTTCTATCCTGATAGTGAAATTCTAATTAGTGGTTATAACTTACCCGCTGATTTGGTATGCATGGAGATGGAATGATATGATGTTATTTTGGGTGCCGACTGGCTATCTACACATGGAGCTAGTGTCAATTGCAAGTTGGGTACGGTAACTTTTATGGGTTACCCCGACCTTCTATTTTCTGGCATCAAGCATTCTAGACACATATCTCTCATTTCGGCCCTCAAAGCCAAGAAATTATTAAGGAAGGGTTGTGTCGGTTTCTTAGTTTCTATCACTATGACCGAGCACACAGAACCCGTTATAAAGGACATTCCTATCGTTCGGGATTATTCTGTTGTATTTCCAGACGAGTTGCCTGGTATTCCTCCCGAGAGAGAAGTGGTTTTCTCTATTGATTTAATTCTGGGAGCAGCACCAGTTTCTAAAGCTTCATATCGGATGTCTGCCGTGGAAATGAAATAATTAAAGGATCAATTATTGGAATTACTGGAGAAGGGGTTTATCCGACCAAGTACTTCACCTTGGGAAGCCCGGGTCCTCTTTGTTAAAAAGAAAGATGGTTCGATGAGACTATGTGTTGATTATCGGCAATTGAATCAACTCACCATCAAGAATAAATATCCATTGTCGAGAATTGATGAATTATTCGACCAGATTTCTGGAGCGCGATATTTCTCAAAGATCGATCTTCGATCTGGTTATCATCAATTAAATATCAAAGAAAGTGATATTCACAAGACTGCATTTCGGAGTAGGTATGGACATTACGAGTTCACCGTTATGCCTTTTGGCTTAACAAATGCTCCTGCTACATTCATGCAATTAATGAACAACGTATTCAGGCCATACCTCGATCAATTTGTGGTTGTCTTCATTGATGACATTTTGATCTACTCCAAGTCAAAGGAAGAACATGAGGAACATCTTAAGAATGCCCTTCAATTATTAAGAGATCATAAGCTTTATGCCAAATTAAGCAAGTGTGATTTCTGGTTGGAGGAAGTTTCTTTTCTCGGTCACATAATTTCCCGGAACGGTATCGCCATCGATCCTTCAAAGGTCGAGGCCGTAAAGAACTAGGAAAGACCTACTAGTGTGACGGAAATCTGAAGCTTCTTGGGATTGGCTGGATATTATTGAAGATTTATTAAGGATTTCTCAAAGATCGCAGTATCTTTAACAAGATTGACCAGGAAGGAGAATCCTTTTATATGGTCCGAGGAATGCGAGAAAAGCTTTCAAACTTTAAAGGATTGTCTGACGACTGCTCCTATTCTCACGTTACCTACGGAAGGAGGAGGATTCAAAGTGTATGCCGATGCATCTAGAATTGGCATAGGTTGCGTATTAATGCAACACGGCAATGTCATAGCTTATTCCTCACGGCAATTGAAAAAGCACGAGGAAAATTATCCCGTACATGACTTAGAACTGGCAGCTGTGGTCTTTGCTTTGAAGATCTGGCAACATTACCTCTATGGCGAAGCCTTTACGGTGTATTCTGATCACAAGAGTCTCAAATATTTATTCTCTCAAAAGGAGCTCAATATGAGACAAAGACGGTGGTTGGAATATTTAAAGGATTTCGACTTCTCTATACAATATCACCCAGGAAAAGGCAATGCCGTAGCTGATGCACTTAGTCGAAAACCAATGGCTTTATTATCGAGCATGATGGTTAAAGAATGGCATCTACTTGAAGAAATGGCCAACTTAAACCTCAATATGGAGGAGAAGGAAGGCGGAGTCTTTATTGCAAATATTCGACTCCAACCCGAGTTACTCTCGGAAATCAAGGAACGGCAAGTTGATGATCCGTTGATCGTGGAAATTAAAGAAAAATTAGATCAACGACCGGATTTCCTTCTGGCTGATGATGGAAGGCTATTACTCGAAAGAAGAACTTGTATACCCGATTGTTCTACCATCAAGGGTAAAATCCTAGAGGCAGCACATCAGTCAAGGTACACTATTCACCCCGGTGCTACAAAAATGTACCAAGACCTCAAGAGAACATTATGGTGGCCTAATATGAAGAGAAAGGTAGCCGAGTTCGTAAGTCGATGTTTGGTTTGTTAACAAGTCAAGGCCGAACACCTCAAACCAGCTGGCAAGCTCAAGCCTCTCGATGATGGAGGCATCACCCACGACTCCCTTTGGCTCGGGTCCACTTCTTCACATTCGGGAGCTAGTTGAGTTTGGGCCTCACTATATTAAGGCCCCTTATCCATTTTGTAGTTTTCCTTTGAGTCATTTTGATGTATTTCCATTTTATTTGAGTCATTTCCCTAAGTCTAGCACTTATTTTCCTATGTTTGGTATCATCATGATGTCTAATGTAAGCTATTGGGCCCCATTCGTTGGACTAGGCCCATTAGCACTCCCAACCCCCTTGGTTATTTGTAGTTGTTTATTTTGTCAGGGACTTATTGTAAAGAGTGGGTTGCCTATATATAGGACCCCACTCCCCTCATTTGAAGTTAATGAATGATTACATCCTTTTGAGTTAAACTTGCCATTTGAGTTCAAATTGGAGTGATTCCTCTAGTTTTTTGGGTGAGAGACCCTAGGGGAGAGATTCCCCACCCATTCCCCTCTTAATCTCTCTATTTCACCCCTCTTTCTCTCTCCTCCAACCCCAAATCCGAATTTCCTTCTCTCTCCTCCCTCCTCCCATCCACTTCCAACCTCCAACCACCTCCTTTAATGCCCTCCACTTCCCCATGGCCTCCATTACTCCACTCCCTAGTTCCTAGGTAGAAGTCTCCCCATTTCAACACCTTCCTCCACCTTCCAACCAAATCTACCCCATTCCAATGCAAGCACTCCACTTCCCAACATAATCACCCACCTTCCAAGACCTTTTGAATTTGAAATCCACCCTTCCCTCCACTCACTTGTGCCCCCCTCACCTTCTGCTCTCACCCACCTTCCCCAAATTCGTAGCTCTTCCTCCTCCACCTGCTAGCACTTGCTTCCAGCCATTCTCCACCTCATTCCCCATCACCATTAGCTCCCTTCTCCACCCCACAAGAGCCCCCACTCTCCCTTAGGTCATTCCTACCATTTCCCTCCACCAAAGAAGCCATATCTCCCTCTCATTTCTTCTAGTAGGTTGGAGCTGTGCAGATCTGCAGAACGGCCCTTGTTGCAGCGTCAACCACGGATTCATCCTAGTTCTTCAGAAGGCGTGGCCTACCTTTCTGGAAATGCCTTCCAGTCTACTTCACAGGCGAGGTGGAATCAACACGATCGGAGCTCAGAGCTGCCAGATAGAGCCATTCTCCCAACAGTGCGTAGAGAGGTCTTCATCCTGGACCAGAGCGTGGAAGATCCTTCTGCCACAACAAACCCCAGTGGATTCCAGCTGAAGCCCCTTCATCAAAGTTCTTCCTCTACCGGTCATCTTCCAAGATCAAGAAACAGAACCCCGTTCGGCCACCGGAGGAAGAAGTTACGAATTTTCTCCCCCGATCTATCTAGTTCTATTTTCTGCTGTCTACTCCAACCAGTACCCACTCTTCTGGGTGCCCCGGCCATCCTCGACCTCTGAATGCATCTCCGTCACCTCCTGCTGAAAGCTACCTGGACCACGAAGATGATGCCACTGGTTTCGTGCTGATCGGAGCTCGGGAGGGCACTCAGTCACTTTTGCAACTTGCTGTTACAGTCCAGACAGTACCTACGGCGAGACAGAGGAGGCTACTTCCTGTTGCTGGTGCAGCCACCTCCGACCGTCTGAGCTTCCCCAAAAATTCTGGAGTCCACCTCTTCCAGTCAGGAAGCTTCAGGAGCTGGTTTCGATCAATTTGGAGTCCGGACAAGCCCGGCATAGCCATCACAGCGACCCCCTATCCAGAATTCCAGATTGAAGCTGCAACTTCCCTAGTTCTCATTTCTCTTCGTTTCGGTCCACCAACCCCTCCCCGCTTGGCCGGCTGAAGGCCCCACCCTGCGTGGTGGTAGTGTTTGAATGTATCATATTAACCCCTACCCTAAGATCCCCCCTCCTGCGAGAGGAGTAGTTTTGTAAGTGGTTTGGCAGGTCAAGCGACACCGCCGCGGCGTGTGGGGAACCACCGCCTCCCCGCTCGCCCTCGTCTCCGACCGGGATCGGTTTCTTCAAACCGGTCGAGTAAGTGTCTCTTCCTTGCTCACCTAGTGTAGCTCTCTCAATATTTGATTCATGCACCGCTGAATTCGTGAGGAGCGCTCGATCCTCAAGTCCATGACTTAGAGTGATCGCCGTGGGTTAGTGTGACCCGGTGCCCGAGTGCACTTTGTCGGCCCCAATCGAATTGGGCAACCAACCTTGGGGAATCAATTCTTGGCCTTGCTGGCCCTCTACCAGCAAGGGTCCATTCCCATAAGTCACCCTTGGTATCACATAGTCACCCCGGGAATAGAGTGCAACGAAGAGAGCGGTGGCCCATTAAGGCCCATTTGGATGCTTAGATGTGCTTGTTTGACTAAGTCCGAGGTTGTGTCACATCAAGTGGTATCAGAGCAAGTCCTTGACTTGTCTCTATCAAGTCTAAGTCCTAGGACCTTTGCCTTGTGTGTCCAACCACTTTGGCCCTTTGTCTTGCATGTCCACCCGTAGTGGTACTAGCTACCAACCCGGTTCTTCATCTTCGATTCCAACCATGGATCCCAATCCTCACCAACTCAACCAAGATGTTCCTAGGGAGGAACCCCAAGAAAGGGTAGAGGCTGCCCTCACAACCATCCTTGCCCAACTAGAGTCCCTTACCAACCGAATTGCTCGGTTAGAAGACCAAGGGTACCACCCAAGGAACAATGAGCCTAGAATTCCCCCTCCACAAGATGAACCTCATAGGGAAGATCCTCACCCAAGAATCAATGAGCCAAGAGTCCCTCCACCACATGGTGATTATCATAGGAATGGTTTTCCCCAAAGGAACCAAGGCCCAAGAGTCCACCCTCCACATATAGAGCCTCATAGGGATGAGTTCCACCCAAGGAACAACGGCCCAAGAGCCCATCACCCACATGCTGAATTTTATAGGGATGAAATGGACTATGACCATTATTATGAGTATGAGATACCTCGCCCCCATCAAAACCATGACCGGCGTCCACGGGATGATCCGGATGACCCCCTTTTAAGGATGATCAAGGTAGAGGCCCCAAACTTTGACGGTTCACATGAACCTAGTGTTTACCTAGAATGGGAGACCGCCATGGACCAATACTTTGAATGGTACCCCATGTCCGACCAAAGAAGAGTTAGATTGGCTAAGATGCATCTCACTAAGTTGGCCAAAACTTATTGGCTAAATCAAGAGGGTCTAAGGCGGATTAGGAGGGATGAGCCTATTAACACTTGGGCGGATATGAAGAATCTACTTAGGAACAAATACCTTCCCCGAACCTACCACCAAATGCTCCTAGATGAATGGCAAAGCCTCACCCAAGAAGGAAAGACCGTGGTAGAGTACATTGAAAAATTTGACTCTTATCTTCTAAAGTGTAGAGTCCATGAGGATGCGGATGTCACCTTATCCCACTTTAGGAATGGGCTTCAAAGCCACATCAAGAGGGAACTATTCATGAGAGATGTTGATAACCTTGAGATAGCTTACCAAATTGCTAGAGATGTGGAAAGGTTTTCTAGGAGTTCCCGATTTATCCCTCCCCGACCCACCGACCCCAAAAACATGGGACCACGTCCCATCCACCCACCCCCATGAGAGCTCCTAGCCCAAGTGGGAATGCCCCTTTAAGGTCCTACAACCCTCCCCCACCCATCACTCCAAACAAACCCGCTCCTAGTCACCCTCTTCCACGGAAGGATGACAACCCCAAAGGCCCAAGTGTAGGAGCCACCCCGGGAAGTGGGCGCCAACAATGCTATAAGTGTCATGGGTATGGTCATTTTGCGGGGCAATGTCCATCTAAGGGGCTATCTAGCTTGCTTATTGAGGAAGAAGTCCAACCCCAAAAGGAACAAGAAAATGTCATTGAGGAACATGAAGCCTTAATAGATTGGGAAGAGGAGTATGAAGCCCAATGTCTAGAGTCGGGTCTAGATCATTCCACTCCTTCAAACAACTCCCATCTAGGAGTCATTAGGTGCACTCTCACCCAACCTCAAGAAGAGGATTGGCGACGGACTTCAATTTTCCACACCTTTGTCAAGATAGAAAACCATGTGAGGAAAGTGATCTTGGATAGTGGTAGTTGTGTTAATGCCGTATCACCCGACACCGTCAAGCTCCTTGGGCTTACTCTCACTCCCCACCCAAGTCCATACCGGGTCTCATGGATCAACAACAACTCCATCCTGGTCAACACCCAATGCCTAGTGCCTCTCACTTTCTCTTCCTACCATGGCCAAATATGGTGTGACGTCATACCTATGGAAGTGGGTAGCATCCTTTTAGGAAGACCTTGGCTCTATGATGTGGATGCCACCATTCTAGGAAGAAGCAACATATGCACCTTTGAGCATGAGGGTAAGATTATCCGTCTTAACCCTTCCCCACCTCGTCCCATGCCCAAGAGGGACACTCTCCCTCAAGGATCACACCCCACCACTCCACAAGTCTCGGGGAACTCCACCCCTCCAACTCAAGCCCTTATCCAAACCCCAAAACAAAGTAGAACCACGGGGTTGACCAAGGGTATTCATCTCATCACTAGGAGAGAGCTTGAAGAGGAAATTGCTCAAGGGGTGCCTTTGTGTGCGGTTGTCATATGCTTAGGGGAACCTACCCCTTCTAATCCCCATCCCATAGAGATCCAACAACTATTGGAAGAATTTCATGATGTGTTCCCGGAAGAGCTCCCGGACCAACTCCCTCCCATGCGTGATGTGCAACACGCAATCGACCTAGTGCCGGGAGCCACCCTTCCAAACCTTCCTCATTATCGCCTCAATCCTACGGAACATGCCGAACTTAGGAGGCAAATAGAGGAACTCATTAGGAAGGGCTTCATCCGCATTAGTAAGAGTCCATGTGCCGTCCCGGCCCTCCTTACCCCCAAGAAAGATGGATCGTGGCGGATGTGTGTGGATAGCCGGGCCATTAACAAGATTACCGTCAAGTATAGGTTCCCTATCCCTAGGCTTGATGACATGTTGGACATGCTAGCTGGAGCCACCATCTTCTCTAAGATAGATCTCAAGAGTGGTTACCACCAAGTTAGGATAAGGCCCGGGGATGAGTGGAAAACGGCCTTCAAGACCAATGATGGTCTCTTTGAGTGGTTAGTCATGCCATTTGGGCTTTCTAATGCCCCAAGTACTTTCATGCGTCTTATGATGGAAGCACTTAGGCCTTTCATTGGGAACTTTCTAGTGGTATACTTTGATGATATTCTCATCTATAGCCACACCCATGAAGCCCACCTCGAACACCTTAGGAAAGTTTGCACCGTCCTCCGGCAAGAGAGCTTATTTGCCAACCTAAGAAAGTGTCATTTCATGACCACTACCATCATCTTCCTAGGATATGTGGTGTCAACCAAAGGAGTCTCCATGGACCCCGACAAGGTCCAAGCTATCATTGATTGGCCTGAACCCCACACCCTTCATGAGGTTAGAAGTGTCCATGGGTTGGCCACATTCTATAGGAGATTCATTCGGGGTTTAGCACTATCACCGGCCCAATAACTGATTGTCTCAAAAAGGGAACCTTTGTTTGGACCAAATCCGCCTCTAAAGCCTTCCTTGAGCTTAAGGAAAAGTTGACCCAAGTCCCGGTCCTATGTCTTCCCGATTTCTCTAAAGTTTTTGAGGTCACTTGTGATGCATCCGGGATTGGGATAGGAGGGATTCTTAGTCAAGAGGGACACCCGGTCGCCTACTTTAGTGAGAAGCTATGTGATGCTAGGACTAGATACTCCACCTATGACAAGGAGTTCTATGCCGTGGTCCAATCCCTCCGACATTGGAGACATTATTTGCTTCCCAAAGAGTTTGTCATCTTTTCCGACCATGAGGCACTCAAATACCTCAATTCCCAACAAAAGTTGAATGCCCGACATGCCCGATGGGTTGAGTTCAGACAATCCTACACCTTTGTCATCAAACACAAGGCCGGGAGTGAGAATAAGGCCGCGGATGCCCTTAGTAGGAAGATGTCCTTGTTATCCACTATCCAAGTGGAAGTGATTGGCTTTGACAAGGTCAAGGATGATTATCCTAGTTGCCCCGACTTTGGACAAATCTATGCCAACTTGACCACTCATTCTAGCAAGGAGCATGAATGATTCATTTTAGAGGATGGGTTCCTCTTCAAGGGACCAAGGCTTTGCATTCCTCGGACATCTCTTCGAGACTTCTTGGTTTGGGAATTACATGACGGTGGGTTAGCCGGTCATTTTGGGGTCCACAAGACCATTGCCTTAGTTGAGGGTCAATTTTATTGGCCAAGCCTCAAGAGGGATGTAGGCAAAATAGTGGGTCAATGTCGCACATGTGCTTCGGCCAAACAAGTAAAACAAAACACCGGCCTATACACCCCACTTCCCATTCCCGACCGCCCATGGCAAGATTTGAGCATGGACTTTGTGCTAGGTTTACCCAAGACCTCTAGGAAGCATGACTCCATCTATGTGGTGGTTGATAGATTTTCCAAAATGGCCCACTTCATCCCATGCTACAAAACCTCCGATGCCTCCCATATAGCCCGGTTATTCTTTGATGAGGTAGTCCGCCTCCATGGGCTACCCAAGACCATAGTCTCCGATAGGGATGTCAAATTCACTAGCTATTTTTGGAAGACTCTTTGGCACATGATGGGTACCCTCCTCAAATTCTCCACTGCCTACCACCCCCAAACGGATGGCCAAACTGAAGTGGTCAACCGGAGTCTAGGGAACCTCCTTAGGTGTCTTGTTGAGGATCGGCCCGGAAATTGGGATCTCATCTTACCACAGGCTGAGTTTGCATACAATAATTCCGTCAATAAGTCAATAGGGATGAGTCCATTTGAAGCAGTGCATGGGTACAAACCAAGAAAGCCATCCGATCTCATTCCCCTTCCCCAGCATGCTAGAGTGTCCATTTCTGCCGAGTCTTTTGCACAACATATTAGAGAGTTGCATGAGAAAATCCGTAAGCACATTGGCATGAAAAATGAGGCGTATAAAAGGTTGGCCGACTCTCACCGGCGTCACTTAGAGTTCCAAGTGGGTGACTTTGTGATGGTGAGGACGGAGAGGCTCTCCCCAGGAGCCAACTCCAAGTTGAGACCACGTGGGACTGGGCCCTTCCAGGTCTTGAGGCGTATTGGTGCGAATGCTTATGAATTAGATCTCCCCGAGGATTATGGGGTAAGTCCTACATTCAATGTCGCCGACTTAGTGTCTTACAAGGGCCCCACGGTGAGACCTAGTGAGGAGATCGAGCCCACTCCCTCCTTTGAGAGAGCACCCACCCGAGAGGAGAGTCCACTAGCCAAAAGTGCTCAGCGTGATCGCATTGAACAAATATTGGATGAGCAGGTCACTACCACCCGGAGCAAGGTCTATGAGCGCTATCTCGTCAGGTGGAAGGATCGGCCTCCGTTGGAAGACTCATGGGTAAGTCGGGAGGACCTACAGCGATTGGATCCAGATCTCCTCGAGCGGTACCTTAGCCGGATGGACCCTTACTCGACGGAGTCGAGCTCTTTGCGGCCTAGGGGATTTGATGGAGGCATCACCCACGACTCCCTTTGGCTCGGGTCCACTTCTTCACATTCGGGAGCTAGTTGAGTTTGGGCCTCACTATATTAAGGCCCCTTATCCATTTTGTAGTTTTCCTTTGAGTCATTTTGATGTATTTCCATTTTATTTGAGTCATTTCCCTAAGTCTAGCACTTATTTTCCTATGTTTGGTATCATCATGATGTCTAATGTAAGCTATTGGGCCCCATTCGTTGGACTAGGCCCATTAGCACTCCCAACCCCCTTGGTTATTTGTAGTTGTTTATTTTGTCAGGGACTTATTGTAAAGAGTGGGTTGCCTATATATAGGACCCCACTCCCCTCATTTGAAGTTAATGAATGATTACATCCTTTTGAGTTAAACTTGCCATTTGAGTTCAAATTGGAGTGATTCCTCTAGTTTTTTGGGTGAGAGACCCTAGGGGAGAGATTCCCCACCCATTCCCCTCTTAATCTCTCTATTTCACCCCTCTTTCTCTCTCCTCCAACCCCAAATCCGAATTTCCTTCTCTCTCCTCCCTCCTCCCATCCACTTCCAACCTCCAACCACCTCCTTTAATGCCCTCCACTTCCCCATGGCCTCCATTACTCCACTCCCTAGTTCCTAGGTAGAAGTCTCCCCATTCCAACACCTTCCTCCACCTTCCAACCAAATCTACCCCATTCCAATGCAAGCACTCCACTTCCCAACATAATCACCCACCTTCCAAGACCTTTTGAATTTGAAATCCACCCTTCCCTCCACTCACTTGTGCCCCCCTCACCTTCTCCTCTCACCCACCTTCCCCAAATTCGTAGCTCTTCCTCCTCCACCTGCTAGCACTTGCTTCCAGCCATTCTCCACCTCATTCCCCATCACCATTAGCTCCCTTCTCCACCCCACAAGAGCCCCCACTCTCCCTTAGGTCATTCCTACCATTTCCCTCCACCAAAGAAGCCATATCTCCCTCTCATTTCTTCTAGTAGGTTGGAGCTGTGCAGATCTGCAGAACAGCCCTTGTTGCAGTGTCAACCACGGATTCATCCTAGTTCTTCAGAAGGCGTGGCCTACCTTTCTGGAAAGGCCTTCTAGTCTACTTCGCAGGCGAGGTGGAATCAACACGATCGGAGCTCAGAGCTGCCAGATAGAGCCATTCTCCCAACAGTGCGCAGAGAGGTCTTCATCCTGGACCAGAGCGTGGAAGATCCTTCTGCCACAACAAACCCCAGCGGATTCAGGCTAAAGCTCCTTCATCAAAGTTCTTCCTCTACCGGTCATCTTTCAAGATCAAGAAACAGAACCCCGTTCGGCCATTGGAGGAAGAAGTTACGAATTTTCTCCCCCGATCTATCTAGTTCTGTTTTCTGCTGTCTACTCCAACCAGTACCCACTCTTCTGGGTGCCCCGGCCATCCTCGACCTCTGAATGCATCTCCGTCACCTCATGCTGAAAGCTACCTCGACCACGAAGATGATGCCGCTGGTTTCGTGCTGATCGGAGCTCGGGAGGGCGCTCAGTCACTTCTGCAACTTGCTGTTACAGTCCAGATAGTACCTGCGGCCAGACAGAGGAGGCTACTTCCTGTTGCTGGTGCAGCCACCTCCGACCGTCTGAGCTTCCCCAAAAATTCTGGAGTCCACCTCTTCCAGTCAGGAAGCTTCAGGAGCTGGTTTCGATCAATTTGGAGTCCGGACAATCCCGGCATAGCCATCACAGCGACCCCCTGTCCAGAATTCCAGATTGAAGCTGCAACTTCCCTAGTTCTCATTTCTCTTCGTTTCGGTCCACCAACCCCTCCCCGCTTGGCCGGCTGAAGGCCCCACCCTGCGTGGTGGTAGTGTTTGAATGTATCATATTAACCCCTACCCCAAGATCCCCCCTCCTGCGAGAGGAGTAGTTTTGTAAGTGGTTTGGCAGGTCAAGCGACACCGCCGCGGCGTGTGGGGAACCACCGCCTCCCCGCTCGCCCTCGTCTCCGACCGGGACCGGTTTCTTCAAACCGGTCGAGTAAGTGTCTCTTCCTTGCTCACCTAGTGTAGCTCTCTCAATATTTGATTCATGCACCGCTGAATTCGTGAGGAGCGCCCGATCCTCAAGTCCATGACTTAGAGTGATCGCCGTGGGTTAGTGTGACCCGGTGCCCGAGTGCACTTTGTCGGCCCCAATCGAATTGGGCAACCAACCTTGGGGAATCAATTCTTGGCCTTGCTGGCCCTCTACCAGCAAGGGTCCATTCCCATAAGTCACCCTTGGTATCACATAGTCACCCCGGGAATAGAGTGCAACGAAGAGAGCGGTGGCCCATTAAGGCCCATTTGGATTCTTAGATGTGCTTGTTTGACTAAGTCCGAGGTTGTGTCACATCACTCGAAATATTAGAATGGAAATGGGATAGTATCGGTATAGACTTCATTGTTGGATTACCGAAGACCCGAAGTGATTTTGATGCTATATGGGTAATTGTGGATCGGCTAACAAAGTCCGCTCATTTTTTACCTATCAAGACTAGATGGACCGTGGATGCTCTAGCTGCTTTATATATCAAGGAGATCGTAAGGCTGCATGGAATTCCAAGCTCTATTATTTCAGACCGAGATTCGAGATTCACCTCTCATTTCTGGAAGGGTTTACAATCGTCTATGGGTACTAGACTAGGGTTTAGTACGGCTTTTCACCCTCAGACGGATGGACAAACCGAGAGGACGAATCAAATTATTGAAGATATATTGAGAGCCTGTATGATTGACTTCGGTGGTAGTTGGCATGAACACTTACCTCTGAGTGAGTTCGCTTATAACAATAGCTATCAGTCGAGTATTCAAATGGCACCATTCGAAGCACTTTATGGCTGAAGTTGCAGATCGCCTCTATGCTGGAGCGAGGTTGGTGACAAGGGATTGTTTGGTCCCGACATTGTACAAGACACAACTGACAAAATCCAATTGATACAAGAAAGGCTAAAGGTCGCTCAATCACGGCAAAAGAGCTATGCCGACAATCGGAGGAGAGACCTTGAATTCCAAGTGGGGGAGCATGTCTTCTTAAAGATCTTACCCACCTGTGGAATTAGAAGATTCGGCATCAAAGGAAAGCTAAGTCCGAGATTTATCGACCCTTTCGAGATTCTAGAAAGAATCAGCGAGGTAGCATACAAGCTGGCCTTACCTCCTCAACTGTCCGGTATACACGACGTATTCCATGTATCCATGCTAAGAAAATACGTCTATGATCCTTCACATGTGATTCAATTTGAAGAATTGAAACTCCAAAAGGACTTATCATATGAAGAAAGACCGATCAAGATATTGGATCGGAAATTACACAAACTGAAAAATCGGGCTATACCAATGGTGAAAGTCCAATGGAGCAAGCGTGGATTCGAGGAAGCAACCTGAGAATTGGAAGAATCCATCAAGAAGAAATACCCGGATTTAATCTCAAGTTAGAAATTCGACCTTTCTACTCGAATCTTTGACTTTTAGTTATATAATGTGAATTTGGAGGACCAAATTCTTTTAAGTGGGGGAGGATGTAGAAACCCGATAATTAAAAATGAGAAATAAAATTTTCAATTTCATTATGTAATTAAAATTTTCATGAAATAATTAAATTATATTTTTACTATATGAAATAAACTAGTTTATTGAATTTACTTGAATTAACTAGAAGTAAATATATATTAAATGCTTTAAACCTTAGATAAATCATAGTAAGCCCAATAAAAGTCTATGTAATGGACTAGGATAACAATTGGCCCATTGGATAATCCAAAATCGGCTAGATTAATAGATTAAAGGGTTTATTAAAGGTTAAATTGACCTAAATTCGTAACATGTGTTTACTATGATATTGAAGGGATTAAAATAACCCCATTTCTAGAAGATTGACTCAAGAATCAACCCTTACCTAACAGCCCACCTTGGACCAGCCGTTTTTATATTATTTTCACACCTAAGATGGGCTAGATTAAGAGGAGAAATGACATTTTTCTTCTAATTCGGACTTAATGGGTTTGGTGGAATTATGTGAGGAATCTTGACAAATTTGGCCAAGTTTTTACTATAAATAGAACCACATTCGACCCTCAAACCATCTCTGGAGGTTAAGTATACGATGCTGCGAAGATTGGTGGAGATTTGTCGGAAGATTTGGAAGATCAAATGGTTTTCTTATATTTGGAGATATTTCTTTAGATCCATCTAAAGGTAGATGTCTCTCAGGCTAAACTCTAATTAAATCATGCCATCTTGTTTATTTTTCTATCCTCTTTCCATTGATAGCTCATTTATTAAATTATGTTATGAAATGAGCAAATTATGGTCATTTTATTAGAGGGGTATTCCCATTTTTTCATCAGGTCCAGAACGTGCTATACCTCAGTAGCGCGTTCTTTTATGGTCATTTTATTAGAGGGGTATTCCCATTTTGTCATCAGGTACAGAACGTGCTATACCTCAGTAGCGCGTTTTGAACGCGCTGGCCCGACATAGCGCGTTCATACATGGTATTTTTCCGCCCTTCGGGGGTCAAACTGATAATTTTAAAGTTTTCCAGAACGCGCTACCCTCTGGTAGTGCGATCTGAAGATCGCGCTATCATAAGCTAGCGCGTTCATGAAATTAGAAGACCATGAAAAAACAATAATTAAAATATCGATGTTTCTCATAACGCGGTACCCTCGGGTAGTGCGATCTTAAATGACACGCTAGCATAAGATAACGCGTTCACAAAAAAAATAAATATAATAATAAATATTATTTTGGGTATAAACATATATATGTTTATACCCAAAATAATATTTATTATTATATTTATATTTTTTTTGTGAGGCTGAGGCTGAGGTTGAGTTATATATATAAATATATATTACCAGTTTTGTATCCACACATAACTCGAACCCACATCCTATGCCCCTTGGGTCCTGACCCAAGGGTGAGCTCTCCAACATATAAAGTCAAAAAAGTTTTTGTAACTTCCAATGTGGGACTAAACTTAAGTCACTATCCAATAGGAACTATATCACTTGGAAATCCACATTAATTGTATGTATATAGTCACCAAAAGTAAGAAAAGGCAATATTAGCATGTTTTGATTCTTATAGTATGTTAAAAATTATTTTGTAGAATAAAATTATTTTTGCATGTCAAAATCTATTTTTAACCATATTAGTAAATTATAACGATATTAGTAAATCAATGCATGAAAAATATTTCCAGCATGTTAAAAATGACTTCCAACATGATAAAATTATTTTCTACATACTGAGATGTAAAAAATATTTCCATCATGTTAAAATCTATTTAAAACTATCTTTTGTGTATGCTAAACCTAATTTCCTATTAAATAATTAGTAAAATGATGCATGAAAATTACTTCCAGCATGATAAAATTTCTTCCAGTATGGTAAAATTATTCCAGCATGTTAGAATTATTTTTAGCATGTTAGAATTATTTTCAATGTATTAACTATTTTTTTAGCATGATAATTCTATTTTCCTATCAAATAATTAGCAAATAAATATAGAAAAATGATTTTTAGCATGATAAAATTTATGTTGTTATCAGAGAATTTCTGTAGTCAGCATGGTAAACTTATCTTATCATCCTATCGGTAAGTTAATGTATGAGAATTATTTTAGCATGTTAAGTATTAATTGTAACATGTTAAATATTAATTTCTAGCATGTTAAAAATTAAATCCAGGATGAAAATTTTATTTTTATCATCTTATCAGTAAAGTAACATATGAAAATCATTGTCAGCATGTTAAGATTATTTTCAGCGAGTTAGAGTTATTTTTGACATAAAATTCTATTTTCTTATCATATGGTTAATTAATGTATGATTAAATACTAATATCTAAACTCATGATTGTAATTCATAAAGTATATATTTTCATAACTAAAGCTTTATGTTTTATGATTATGAGATTAAGCTAAGATATTTTAAAAAAATAATTCTAATAAAATTACTATCTTAAATTTTTTTCCTACTTACCGTTCATTTTTGAACTCCACGACTTAATGTCGTTAAACATGATGCCTTAAATTGTTATCTACTTTTCTTGCAACTTCTGAAATTTTATCAAATCTGTGCTTATTACAAACAACATTTTCTTGAAAATCATTGGCCATATACATTAAAGTGGATGTCTAAACGTACTTGGGATCTTCGGATCCATATGACACAATGCCTAGCATTAATGTGGCCCGGTCTGGTCCTGGGGGGAGCGCCCGAAAGTACTTGTGCCCATGGGAGTTGATTGACCAACGGTGTGGTATTGCACCGAAGTGCATGATAGATTTACTTGATACGGCATTCCACTATTCGTACTTGTTTACTTGTTACTTGTTTACTTGAAAATTACATGAATTACTTGACTTGCGTGAAAATGGCCAATTACATGAAATTCTTTACTTGTTCAAAGTCATTACTTAGAAATTCATCTTGATATCATATTATCTCAATTACTTAGAAATTCCATTCATGTTTATACACTTCCCGATACAAGTTAGAAAATTGTTTAAATTGTTAATACTTAAAGATTGCCTGGTTCTTAGAGATATAAAATCCTACTTATTTTTTAGCTCACCCTACGTTTTGGTTAATTGTTGCAGAAAATGAAAATGAACAAGGGAATGGACAAGAGTGAGAGAGTGATTTTCCTTTTTACCTAGGTTTATGTAGATCATTAGTGTATTTACAAGAATGATGTACTTTGAGATTGGAAGTTTGTAATTACCTTTATGGCTTATGAATTAGTGATGTAAACTTCATTTTGATGGAATAAAAGTATTATTTTCCCATTCATTTCTGTCTTTAGAAATAAAATTGTACATGCTCTGATCGACACGATTGTTTACGACTCGTCGCACCCTCGATATTCTGCGTCGGGGCGTGACAATTCCAGATATATAATTTTGATAATTTTCTGTTACATATTTTAATAGATATAATTACAAGATATATATATATATAATTTAACGACTTTGCGTTATGTCGTCAAAAGGATTTGACGATAGTAAGCTTGTCGTCATTTATATATCAAATGTGTTACCTTCTTCAAACCTCCGGTTCTCGACGTATACACGTCGGAATCACGTGTTCTATATATCGAAATTACGGGCTCAAAAAACTCTACATAATCAGACGTTCAAAATAATTTTTCGTTGAGAGATGGGGGATCTTGAGATAGGAGGCATGAAAAATGGTGCAACCACTCTCACTATCTCTGTCACGCTCCAAGCGCGGAAGATTACCCGGAGGCGTGACGCGTCTATATGGATCGTGTCAATCATGTAAATATCAGAGTGCGCAAATAACTAAGCTTTAACTCGAAATTAATACAAATAGTACGAGCTGACAATTGTCACAACTAATCAAAGGATAAATACATATGTTCCCAGAGTCCAACGACTAGGCTTCAAATCTTAAGCAGTTCTAATCAAGTTGACTAATACAAATGACATAGATGAATTGATACAACTGACATAAGTGAACTAATACAATAACACAAAGGACATCATAATTAACATGACAATTGATGACTCCATTCTACACTCATCACTCAGACTCATCCCCTTCCGTGTTCTGGCCGATATCCAAACTACCTGAAAAGGTTAGAAAAACAACTAGATGAGCGAATCGCTTAGTAGGAATTACATCTCAAGATTTAACATGTTTTAAGTGGTTTACAAGTTCGATTAATGTCAGTAAAGTTACGCATGTAGATGAGTAGATATCAAGGATTGTAAAAATCGACAAGAGCAGTGAAGGAATAACAAGTGAGAGTATAAGGATTTCAACTTCAATGCAGCAATAGCAAGAGATTCAAGCAAGTAATAACTGGAATTAACGAAAATCTTTCCAAGAGAGTAAGAACTCATGTCAAGTAAGTAATACAAAGTAATATAAATTCAAGCATGTAAAACTAGAATTGGCTATTTATCAATTTCATTCAAGCAAAACTTTACCCTTCTACGGGTCTCAAGTCAAATCAATCAAGTAATATCACGAGAATGAGTGGAATGTCTAAATCCTAGCAAGCAAGTACTCCGGTGCAATGCCAAACACCGTGGTCAATAAACTCCCAATGGCACAAGTACCTTCGGGTGCTCCCCCCAGGACCAGACCGGGCCCTATATGCACAGCATTTATCATGTTTGTTGACATCCACTCTTATTTATAGCCAATATGGAATTTCAAGGTTTGACCAGTATGATATATAAGGTGGAATTATGGAATGGAGTCCAAGGGCGCATTGATGTGTATGGATGAACTAGGAGGGGAAACCAGTAACGTTTGATACACGGAAAAAACTAGATAAGAGAGGTGCCTTATGGGCCACCTGATAATTTTAGAAACGACACCCTCACTGTGGGATGCCCTTCCTGGGAACTATACAGGGTTTAGAGGACCCTATCAGGAGTTAAATATCACTTCTCAGGATGCCATCTATCAGTGGAGATGGCAAAAGAGAAGGCCTAACGATCAGGTTAACGTAATGAGCCGGCTGTGTCGACTCAGTAGTTCATCGCGTCAACCCTGCAGTTCATCGCATCAACCCTGCGAACAGGCTGGGTCGACTCATCAGTTCACAGGGTCGACTCATCAGTTCACAGGGTCGACTCATCAGTTCACCAGTTCACAGGGTCGACTCATCAGTTCACAAGGTCGACTCATCAGTTCATTTCCAGTTCACAGGGTCGACTCATCAGTTCATCGCGTCAACGCGATGAACTGGCAGGGTCGACTCATCAGTTCATTTCCAGTTCACAAGGTCGACTCATCAGTTCATCGCGTCAACGCGATGAACTGGCAGGCTCGACTCATCAGTTCATTTCCAGTTCACAGGGTCGACTCATCAGTTCATCGCGTCAACGCGATGAACTGGCAGGGTCGACTCATCAGTTCATTTCCAGTTCACAGGGTCGACTCATCAGTTCATCGCGTCAATGCGATGAACTGGCAGGGTCGACTCATCAGTTCATCCCGTCAACGCGATGAACTAGCAGGGTCGACTCATCAGTTCATTTTTGCTCAAAATGGCTTAAGGTATTAATCTTTGATTAAGCTAAGGTATTAACCTTTGATTTAAGTTGATTTAGGTAAAACAGATGACATGGATAGATAGAGAAAATTGTAAGGATTATAGATCTTTATTCATGCACTCATTTCATGTTTTAGTTGCTTAAATATCATATTTTTAACATGACGTATCATACTAGTTTTCATTTTTAAAGGAACTAAATGGAGACAAGGTTTCTAGATAGGCTACCTACCAGATTAATTAGGTATGCTAATTAGTTAGTAAATCAACTAACATGTTAATTTGGTATGTTAACAGGTTAGTTAATAGCTAAACTAATAGGTTACGTAAAAACACGATAAAACTTACGTTACACGGAAATATCGTATGGATATGAAGCTAATACATGCCAACTACCCTAGATTGAAGCTAATACATGCTAATTAATGCTAATCATCTTGGGTATAAGGCTAGTACATGCTAATTACATTAGGTACGACACTAATACATGCTAATCATCCTAGATTTAAGCTAACACATGCTAATTATTCTAGGTATGAGACTAATACTTGCTAATACTTGCTAATGCTTACTTAATTATTCTGGGTATAAGGCTAATACATGCTAATTATCTTAGGTATGAAGTTAGTACATACTAATCATCCTAGATTTAAGCTAACACATGCTAATTATTCTAGGTATGAGACTAATACTTGCTAACACTTGCTAATACTTGCTAATTATTCTGGGTATAAGGTTAATACATGCTAATTATCTTAGGTATGAGACTAATACATGCTAATCATCCTAGATTTAAGCTAACACATGCTAATTATTCTAGGTATGAGACTAATACTTGCTAATACTTACTTAATTATTCTGGGTATAAGACTAATACATGCAAATTATCTTAGGTATGAGGCTAATACATGCTAATCATCTTAAGTATGAAGCTAATAGATGTTTTATAAACACTAAATATCGCATAGAAATGAGCCTAAGACTAAATGCCTAGACTAATCATCCTAGATTAGCTATTAGTTTAGTTAAAAGTTGAGAACACCTACCTGTTGGAAGATCGTAGCAGCAGAACCCTTCTTTGTAATCCCTGCAGAGCTTTGCCCCAACCTTAGCTAGCCTAGAATGGGGGTAGCGAAGGGGTATGTTTATAGGGTCTGTCATGACCGAATGGGAGGCAAGATCTGAAATAACGGGGCTTTACAGCTTGTACAGGCTGGAGAGATAAGGGATAATGTTTGGACAGCCAATCCATGGCCCAGATCGTAAAGTCTGTCTCCCACATTCATACACGATCCCTCTTGAATGTGCACACTTTCAAAGTCTGTACATCCTCAAAGTCTACACATTGGCTTCACAAAGTCTGCATATCACAAAGTCTGTACATTGCTATTGCTAGCCTATTCACTAAGTCTGTACATCACAAGTCTGTACATCCTCTCCCTCTCAAAGTCTATACATTGTCTTCCTCTCAAAGTCTGTACATCACTTCCTCTCAAAGTCTGTACATCACAAAGTATATACATTGGCTATTGCTAGCCTATTCACAAAGTCTGTACATCACAAGTCTGTACATCGCTGCTTTGCCAAAGTCTGTACATTGGCATCTTTTTCTACGTTGCACTTCCAAGTCTGTACGTTGCTAGCTTATAATGTATAATTAATTGGCACAAAAGGTAAATGGTGGATGCTTGGATTTGAACCCTGGTCATTGGGTTGAAAGGCAAGTTACTTAACCAACTACACTAGGAAGCCACTTGTTAAGTGAATACTCTTTACATACGATAACTACGTGTTCCAACTTCTTACTTAATCTAGAGTTTATCTAATATATTTTTTTTGAGAAATATTATTAATAAATATATAAATATATATATATATATATTTATACGGGATGCTACAATCTCGATCTCCATCCCACTAGTACGCCCATAAATTTTCATGGCCAAAGGAGACTCCGATACCCACGAACAAGCTATTAAGGCGAAAACTCCATAACTAACTTCTATAGTATTAAACCAAAACACACGAAAAAAATCATGTAGTAAAATCATGTAAAAATATCATGTGAGGTTTAATCTAATTATAATCTTTAGCATGAAGAGAGAACACCTACGGATGCATCAAAAGAATATGGTATACACATGCAGAGGTTATATTAAGGTTTAATATTAATTGCTTTAGCTTGATATCGAGAAGACCTATGAGAAACTTAAGACTATGAACTCGAACATGAGATATAAGCATGTTGTTATGATCATAGGAGTATGTATTATCCTTGTTAATTAAGTTTAGCTGTTAGAGAGAACACCTACCTCCTTTGGTCGATTTGGTTGACAGAACTAAGCTGACAAAAGAATATGGCAGCTACAATCGTTCTAACAGCAGTAACCGTGGAAGAATAATAAGAAGCAGTAAGATGCTTCTTGTCACAGGCAGCAGTACGCAACAGCCCCCCTTCTGCGCAGTAGAAACAAGGAAGAAGAATAAAAGATGAAGAACTTCACGTTCTTCACATACACCACGACTACACCACGGCAGAAGCAACCTTTCGGAAGAAGAAGGTGTTGTTCTTCTGCTTCTGGTCGATAGAAGAGAGGCTTAGTAGTAGCAACTCATTATGTTTGAGGAGGAGTAGGGACAGAAGGTTATAAAAGGGGGTATTTATAGGGTGTTGGGAACCCAATGGGTGTTGAATTCGATTGGGAATCAAACTTCCTAGTACAAGTACTAATAGCATTAGGATTTTCCTTTACTTACCTTTCCGAAACACAACACTTCCTAGTTAGACATATCTATTTAAGAGATTCTCGTTAGTTAATGTTTAATTTAAAGTGTAACAATCTTCCGAGATTTTTATCTTTTTTATTTGATGTGATCTAGTTGGGAAATTTTAGGGGTAAGTTTTTTTTCCATTTTCTCTATTTTTTCATGTAATTAGTTTTCCAAAATTTTCTTTTAAAAAATGGCACTATTCATTTTTTTATAAAATAATGACTTGTATTAAGTCGTTTTATACATAGTGCACGCCCATGGCAAAGGGCGTCATTTGATTTGTGACATTTTCTCTTACCTTCAAAAGATCGATATTATATATATATCCCTATTATTTCTATAATACCTTTAACTATATACTTTATTTGATTAAAGATCCTATGGCTAATTTGCAAATAACGATCAAGTAAATGTCGTCATTTATTATTTTTCAACCTTTTTCCTCTCACCCTTAATTAACTAAAATTGTATATATATCCATTCTACCTCCTTTATTTTATCTTTAATGTATTTAAATCTTGTATATATATTCTTCTTCCTTCTAATAAAATTATAATATAGTAGATGTGGAATATTAAAAATTTTAAATTAGTAATAAAATATAAATTGATATTTTATTCAAGATTTAATGATTCTTAATTCAATTAAAATTATGTTGTGCATTCAATGCTTACATAAAAATAATATGTTATTCTTAAATTTATTATAATACTGGGGTAGGGTTCATGAGTTCTTTTTGTAAGACTTATAAGGATGTCAGGGGGGTTGTGTATAGGGTCTGCCCTTGTTTATTTATTATTTTTAATTTATTTAAACTTT
Organism: Amorphophallus konjac; assembly: GCA_022559845.1. Taxonomy (NCBI): domain Eukaryota; kingdom Viridiplantae; phylum Streptophyta; class Magnoliopsida; order Alismatales; family Araceae; genus Amorphophallus; species Amorphophallus konjac. The sequence goes on from CM040118.1 coordinate 398,113,143, forward strand.
CTAGTCATTTAATTTATCAGGGTTGCTACAGGATAAGCCAGCTGCTCCCTGCTTCTTAGAGCGTATGAAGACACCCTTCTCCTTCAAGAAGGAACACAGGAAGATGCTCTTTGACCTCTGTATGACCGAGAAGATCGTCGAGCTGCCTGAAATCCGCAAGCCGGATGAGGCTCTGAAGACCGATGACCCTAGTTATTGCCTGTATCACCGCATGCTGGGTCACTCAATCGACGATTGCTACGTCTTCAAGACCCAGGCGCAGAAGCTGATCCGAGACGGCCTCGTCAAAATGAAGAGTGGTCTCGTCGATCCTCCGCAACCACATACGTAGGCCAGGCCAGCTAAGGCAGCACGCATGGCTCACCCCTCAGCCAATGTCATCCACATGATGGCCGCAATTTCTCTTTCTGATGACGAATCAGAGGAGCCCAACGCTAATCGAAGGGGACGTTCGATCTGATATCCAGGGTGGAGGCCTTGGCACGATCGGAGACCTCTCTCCTTCCCCAGGGAGAGAACTCGACGACTCTCCGATATCCTTGTCAAGAACGGGCAAATCATGCCCCGCGACTCATCCGCCGACTACACCCATTGGGATCATCGTCACCCTCAGTACTGCCGCTTCCACGCCAGAATCTGCCACTCGATCGAGTCCTGTGAGGAAGTCCAACACCTCATCCCGGAACAGATCCAATGGGAGCAGATCGATGCGGAAGGAAACTCCATGTCACTTGTCAGGCTTTGGCAAGCTGTTGAAGAGACCTTGAGCACCCCAGGAGCGCGCCAGAGTTGCCAGACTCTCCTCAAGAAAATGGGCACGGGCCGCCTTACCAGCATCCTCCAGAATGGCTCGAGTTCCGGACAGACAACCGAGAGGTGCTCGAGCGATTGCGGAGGCGTAGGGAGCAGGATGCCAGTCAAGAGACGGAGCCGACCAACTTCTCGGTCAATGTCATCCATCCTCTTGCTCCTCCGCCCCCCTCGGGCTCCCAGACATCATTACCTAGCCAACCAACCCCAGTCACTTCTGCCACGCGGTGACGGTCCTGGCGGGAGCTGAAGTCTCTCCCTTTCCTTGAAGAAGATACTGCCAGGCTCCTCCGGGTCCTTCTCAACCGAGAGGACGTTTTGGTGGGTGAGACGACAACGGGCTCTTCAGCTCTCGCTTGTCATCCTCCCGTCCTATCTCCACCCCCGTCAGCCGTGGATAGGAAGGGAAAGCAAAAGTAGGGTGAGGCCCCGCCTCAGCCTCGTTGCATTTCCTCAGCGGATGGGCTGTCGGGTCCTCTCCACCTACCTGTTGACACAATTCGAAGTACAAAGAAGGCATCTTCGGAGTCTTCAGCGGCTTTAATTCAGTGGCGGGCCCACCGCCACAAGGCTCAACCGGTCCGCAGAGTCGGGACAACCATGCAGATCGACAATGTCTCACGACGCCGCCAGTCGTCGCTAGACCTAGCCCTCGGCATTATCACAAAGGCAAGGCTAAGGAGCAGGACAAACAGTATGTCTCTCGCCCCGCTCCTCAAAAAAAGTTGTCGTCACCTTGGCTAAGGCATCAAATCGCGCATACATCTTTGGACGCCAGCACCAGGCTACCAACTCTCCGTAGGCTCCCGTCGCCACCGCGGCTAAGGCATCAAACCGCGCACAGGTCGTCGGACGCCAACACTAGCCTACCAACTCCTCGTAGGCTCCTATCGCCACCGCGGCTAAGGCATCAAACCGTGCATACGTCTTCGGACGCCAGCCCCACTATCCCGGCATACCAGGATTTTCCGCTCGAGGTAATCGAGCAGGCGATTAATGCAACCTTCCAGATACAACAAGCGGAAGGTGCCTAGATCGAAATTCGGGCAAAGAAGAGTCCTCGACCTCGCCCTGCAAGGGCAACGGCTCGGAGATATCCTCATTAGGATTTGGCAACTCCGGCTCCAGCACCTCTCCCTCCTACTCCCTTGGAGACTGCTATCGTCAAGAGACAAGAGAAAAATAGGAGGAAAAACCTCAGAAGGCGGCTCAAGAAACAAGCTGAACAAGCGGCTGCCCTACAATCCCCAGTCGAGCCAATGCCTCTCCAAAGGCTTCAGCGGCTCATTGATGACCTGGAGGAATACGTTCCTCCTCATCCTACCGGGGTTCTCCCACTCGACAGCTACATCCCGTGGGAAGAAATGCATAAACGAGCTCGCCTCAGAGATTGGGTCCAAGAGATTATCCAAAAGCTCAAGGATGGCGAAAGACTTGTGATCCCTGATGAGATCTCCTTGTATTATAAAGACAAGGAGATCACCGTAGAGCAGCTGGAAGAAATGCTTCGGTGCTGCACCTGCAACATGGTGGCCATTCCACCTCCTGATAATATCAATGCTTCTCGACGAGGCGAGCCAGTAGCCTCCCGGATAAGACAAAGAACTGTTGCCCCTCTTGGGCTACAGCCAGCTCCGGAACACATCGATCGTGGCCGAGGTCATGGCCGGGGACGTGGCAGAGGCCGTGGGAGAATCCCCGAGCTACCCATCTCTCCATCCACCTTCAATCCGGAGCGAATTATCCTCTTTCGAGGAGAGGAACCGGTTCATATTCCGGAAGTAGAAATTCGGAAAGGACCCGGTATCTTCGATCCTTCTGGCGTTGGTGAGGCTATTACTAGCCTCCCAGCCCCTGCACCAGTGCCAGCTTCTGCGACAGAGCAAGCGGGACCCTCCGACAAGGATGAGCCAGCTCGCCAGTCACCCCCAGAAGAGCCATCATTAACTTCCCTGTTCCAGGAGTCAACTGGTGATTAAAATCAATCTGATCCCAATGGTAAGGGCAAGGCAGTGCAACTTCCCGACGGGGAACAGCACGACAGCTCGCAGAAGGCTCAGCCTGATATACTACCCTCTCTGGCGGATGCTCGAGCCCGAGCTGACCGGAAAATTCTCCACCAGATGAAGCGCTTCCCCGCCAGTATTTCAATTTGGGAAGCGATCACTTGGAGTAAGGATCTAAGGGAAACCCTTATCAAAATACTCCAGGAGCCGGAAGTTTATGAAGCACATGCCGCAGAAATGAAGGCGGCTGCCTATGGAGCCTTCTCGGCCACCATCTCCTTCACGGAGAAAGACATGCTGCTCTCTCCTCCATGCCACAACTGTCCTCTCTACATGAAGGGGAAGATCAACGGGCATGATGTAAATCAGATCCTGGTGGATGCTGGTGCCGCTATCAACATCATGCCGCTCAAGGCATTCAAGTCTCTATATCTGACCCCATACCTCCAGAAGGTTAAAGTGGTCAAGATATCCTGCTTTAACCAGAACACCGAGGACGTCCTCAGTCGGGTGGACGTCGATCTAGTGCTCGATGATTTCACCTCCAAGGTGACATTCTACATCATCGACTCCAACACGTCTTATAAGATGCCACTGGGCAGACCCTGGCTACATGAAAATTGGGCCATCCCGTCGACTCTCCACCAATGCATCAAGTATGCCAAGGATGGAGAGCAACATAAGGTCTTTGCAGACCTGTCGCCATTCACACCGGCAGAATGCAACCTAGCCGACGCTGCGCTCTACTTCAAGGGGATTAGTCCCTACCCTGTAATTAAGAGCAAAAGCAACGGTTGGATCTCAGAGGAAGATGATGATGATCTCTTCTCTATTGACGAGGAAAAGACCAAGCTTCATCCGCTGCGCCTCGGCTCCAAGTCAACCCCAGATCGCCCCGAGAGGCGCCAGATCGACTTCGAGGCTAATCTTATTAGCCGAGCTATCGGAAAGAGTATATGCTTGCCACCATACTGCATCCAGCTTCCAGGCGCATCTGACGAGCACAGCGTCGAGTCGCTGACAACCTTCATTGTCACCTTCAAGCGACAACGTCAAAATAAGAAGAAGGCTAACAGGGAAAAACCCATCATCTTCTATAAGGGAGACATGGTCCCTCAAGCCCCGCCAGACGACGACTTCGGCTGGTCCAGGCAAGTCGATGATACCCCTGAAGCAGTTCAGGTGTGGAGCGAGCTATCCCCGCACATTCAAGAAATGTGTTTAAAGCAGTACATTCCCCTGTGGTAAACTTCTGCACAACAAAGATACTTCCGTCAGCTGTGGACTCCTTCCCAGGCCCGGGGGCAACCCCCGTCCTTCTACAAGGACACCAGGGGACTTGGCTATGACCAAGACCCAGACTTTCACATCCACTATGCAGTCAACGTCGTAGGCTTGGCGCAACCAGCCGACAACGGGGCTAGAGTCGAGGCCAAATTCGACAGCTCCGAGGATGAGGAAGAGCAAATCCTGATCCCGATCTCCGTCAAAGCCAGAACCCCGGCTCAAGCCGACGGGGAACTTTTCTCGCCTCCCTGCCAAGACAAAGAAGGAGAAGAAGCTCCTCCGGTCTCTCAGCCAGTCAAGGGATCCAGTTCAATGAACCCTCCCGAATGGGGGGATATCACCGGTCCTAGCAGCGAGGGATTGTCAACCTCACCAGGCAACCCCGGGGAGACCTCGGCAGCCCCGGTTGACAACCGCTGGCAAGGAGTTGGCGACCCAGATCAATCCTCGATGGATCCCAGTAACAACGGCCCTCCAGTCCTATCGGTGTCAACCAGTGGCTTTGGGAACCAACAACTACTCGAGGCCGACACTGATGATGAGGATTTCATCGACTTCCAACCCGCTCCTCCCGAGCTGGAGGACGGCGGCCAGGTGACCGTGGATGAGCTCGTTAAAATCAACTTGGGCGAAGATGAAACCCCTCAGCCTACATTCGTGATGGAATCCTCGGTTCAAGATTCAAAATTTAAAAAATTTGACGGGGATCGGCAATCAACTTCATCAACACAATCAAATGGCCAATCTATTTGTCTCATGATAAATGGGCCTCTTTATGGGCCTTATGGGTTATGTCCGTAGCAATTATGTAATAGTCCTTTCATATTTTTGTCTTTAAGTCTTCCAATAGAGTGTCTTTTAGTCTCCCCAAGAGAACTATAATGAGTAGACATTAAGTGTTTAGGATAGTGTCTTTTGGTCTCCCCAAGAGAACTATAATGAGTAGACATTAAGTGTTTAGGATAGTGTCTTTTGGTCTCCCCAAGAGAACTATAATAAGTAGACATTAAGTGTTTAGGATAGTGTCTTTTGGTCTTCTTTGAGAGTCTATAAAAGAGTCATGTATCTTTCATTTGAAAACAGTGAATGAAATCTTATTTTTGGAACCCCCATGTGATGCCCACGTAGGAGGGGCCTTCCCCTCCTTTATCTTCTTCCCCCCCCCCCCCTCTTTTAATTCCCATGGCCGTGAGTGCCTGTTCTTCCTTCCCTCTCCACGGGTGAGATGCCCAGTTCTTCCCTCCTTGCCACGGGTGTTGATGCCCTTCATTCCTCCCTTCTCCTCCAGCCACCAGCATCTTCCGCTCACCCCCACAGCTTGGCCGAACTTCCCGTTCCCCAGTTCCTCCTGTCTTCTAACCCAATCTTTCACTGCTGCGGCAGTCTACCTTCCTTGCCCCACCCTCTAAGCTTCTTCCTCCCGGCCACGCTATTACCTCATACGCCCACGCTACCTCCGTTCCCGTCATACACGCACTGCACCCCTTTCCACAGCCTCAAGACAACCCCCTGCAACCCCAACCACGTCCACCCACTATCCCCATAGCTTACACCCACAAACACCACCACTAAACTTAGCCCCCACTCCACAAGCCCATCCCAAACCCGCAGGCAGTTTCTGGCCCAATTTGCAGAGTAACTTCCAGCTCGTTCCAGGTGGAGTCTGCATCCAAGGTCTTCAGCAAAGTTGATCGTCCACAAGTCCTCTTCGCAAGCGAGTTGGAATCGTGTCGATCCGAGTTCGTGGGCGCCCACAAGGGACTTTCTTCCCCGACTGCGCAGAGAAGGCCTGACAGCGACCTGAAGCGGTTTGGGGCAGCAACCACGACCTCTTCTTGAAGGATTCAGGCTCCAGGATCTTCATCAAAGTTCTCCATCCTCAAGTCAGCTACCGGGATCAGAAGACGGAACCACAATCAGAGGTCGGTGGCCAGAGTTACAAATTTTATACCCCGACGACCCCATTCTGCCTCCTGTCTGTCTCCTCCGACCAGTCCCCACTCAACGGGACCTGCACGTCCACACCGACATCCGACTGAGGCGAGACCAGTGCTGCTGGAAAGTAGTCGTCCCCACGATTCCAACGCCACCTGCCGCGCACCAAACGGAGTTCGGGGTTGCTCGTGGTGTCCCTGTCAAGCCGCTGTTCAGAAGCTGCCCCTGCACAGAACCAGAACGGGGTCCCCGCTCAGTCGTCCGTGGCGACCAGGTTCGGGCGGAACCAAAATTCAGAAAAATTGTGCTGTATCCCTACCCTGTTACGAAGCCAACGGCACCAACCGCGCCTCCGGCAAAATTCCAGAGTGCGATCCACAGCCACTTCAACAGCTGCTGGTCACAGATTCCAGAACCGGACAGAATCGACTTCGGCATTCGTTTCACATCAAGTGGTATCAGAGCTTAGGGAATCGGGCCGTCCCATCGGACCGAGATCCTGAGCTTTGAGGTTCGAGGTCGAACCTCCTCCAAGCGGAGGAGTATGATGGAAATCTCAGTTCAAGATTCAAAATTCACGAGCTTTGTGGGTTTGATGAGATCGACAGTTTACACAAAATCTGAGCTGAACCTTCTCCGAGTCAGGAAGTTTGACGGAACAAGCATCTCCGAGTGATCGGCAAGCAGCTTCATCAACAAATGCAATCAAATGGGCCATTCCATGCTAATCGTCTCATTTTATTGGGCCGTATACATGGGCCTAATGGGTCATCTCTATGAAATTTTATTCACAATAAAAGAGTCTTATTATGTATTTTAGTCTTTCGGTGTCTTTAAGTATTCCTAGGGAATCATGATAAGAAGGTATTAAGTGTTAAGGAGTCTTATTATGTATTTTGATGTTTCCGATAGGGTGTCTTTTAGTATTCCTAGGAAGTCATGATACTAAGTGGTAAGTGTCTCTTAATCTTCCTTGTATGCCTATATAAGAGTCTTGTATCCCACGGTGGAAAAACAGTGAATGAAGATCTATTTTTGGAACCCATGTGAGTCCCACGTAGGGGGACCTTTCCCCCTCCCTTATCTTCTTCCCTTCACCCCCCTGCAATTCCCATGGCCGCTAGTGCCTTTTCTTCCTTCCCTCTCCACGGGTGCGATGCCCACTTCTTCCCTTCCTCAACCACGGGTGAGTGATGCCCTTCGTCTAATTCTCTCTCTCTCTCTCTCTCTCTCTCTATCTCTCTCCAATTCTCTCTCATCCCCACCCCAAATTCGGAATCCACTCTCTCTCCTCTCTTTCACCTCTAATTAAGACCCCTCCCCCTTCCCTATACCCCTCATTTAAGTCCCCTCCCCTCCCCTAGGTAGAACTCCCACTCCCTAGGCATTCTCTCCCCTTCCCCACACAACCTTTCGTCTTCCCAGGCACCCTTTCATCTCCCCAAGGCCCAATTTCGAATTTGGGTGTTCCCTCCTCTCTCTCTCACCACCCCATTACCTCCCCACCTCCCAAAAGCACCCCCCTGCAACCCCAGCCACGTCCATCCCCCCCCCTCCCTTAACCCAAACCCACAAATCCCTTCCATCCCCCTTAATCCCCCCTCCTCAATCAGCTCCATTCGCAGGCAGAAATCAAGCCCGAGTTGCAGTCGATATTGGGAGCAGTTCCAGGCAGAATCGGCTTCCGGGTTCTTCATCAAAAACGTACGTTGGCGAGTCTTCTGACCAGGCGAGGTGGAATCGTCCTCTTCCGAGTTCGTGAGCATCGGCAGTGGCCAATCTCCCACGACTGCGCAGGAGGCTCCTGAACCCGACCAGAAGCTGAGGAAGACCACCACCACGCCCAACCCTGATGGAATCCGACTCCGAGCTGTTCAGCAAAGTTCCTCCCCTCTCTGTCAGCTCTCAGGAACAGAAGGCGGTTCGTCGATCGGAGCTCAAGGTGTGAAGTTATCAATTTCCTACCACTGTTGGGTCATTCTGTCCACCGATCCCCTCCTCCGACCCGTCCCCACTCAACGGGACCTGCACGTCCACACCGACATCCGACTGAGGCGAGACCAGTGCCTCTGGAAAGTAGTCATCCCCACGATTCCAACGCCACCTGCTGCGCACCAAACGGAGTTCGGGATTGCTCGTGGTGTCCATGTCAAGCCGCTGTTCAGAAGCTGCCCCTGCACAGAACCAGAACGGGGTCCCCGCTCAGTCGTCCGTGGCGACCAGGTTCGGGCGGAACCAAAATTCAGAAAAATTGTGCTGCATCCCTACCCTGTTACGAAGCCAACGGCACCAACCGCGCCTCCGGAAAAATTCCAGAGTGCGATCTACAGCCACTTCAACAGCTGCTGGTCACAGATTCCAGAACCGGGCTGATAAAAGAATTTGGAGAAATATGAAAGGAGAGTCAGTTTTATGCCCGACGTTAATTCGTTTCACATCACTTCAAGTTTAACTGTGGATGTACAGACTTCAGGTGTGAAGACCATTGTGCAGACTTTGGAGAACAGCGGCCAATGTATAGACTTGATGGAGCGAAGCCAATGTACAGACTTAATGTGTAGCTGAAGCCTTGAACGTAGGAATAGGCTGGAGTGTATAGACTTCAGGCTTCAGAACCGAATGTATAGACTTCGCCTAAGAAACGTAGGGAAAGACCCCAGTGTATAGACTTTGCCTTGAAAGAAGGTAAGTGATGAGTGTATAGACTTTCACGATGTGTAGACTTGGAAACGTGAAAGCTACAGTGAAGGAGTGTACACACTTGACCAATTCAAAGGCAAATCGAGTGTACAGACTCTGAGTCCAAACCCAACGGCTGTACAGACTTAGAATGTGAAGACTGATGTACAGACTTCATTAATCAAAGCATGAATGAGACGCTGTACACACTTAGCCTAGGACAATGTATAGACTCAATCAAATGAAGAGCTTCCAGTGTATGGACTTGAGTTAAGTGCATTGGCTGTACAGACTTCAATTAGAAGATGCCCGATGTACAGACTTGAAGAAGAGATGCCAATGTATAGACTTAATGATATGAACACTAAGGCATGCTGTACAGACTTACTCGATCAAGCTGATGTACAGACTTTGATACCCAGACAGTCAGTGTTCTGATGGGTCGACGCATCAGCAAGGGTGGGTCGACCCACTACTGTTCATACTAACTAAGCAGAGTGTAGATAGATGAAATAATGAAATAATGCACACGGCTGACAGACTTGAAGTGAACTGAATGAACATGATGTACAGACTTCAAGACTTGAATGCAAATGATGCACACTTCCAATGTAGAGACTAGCACTTATTGTTATTCAGACTATGCAGATACATGCAGAGACATGATATCTGACAAAACACAATTCAGATATATAAAGAACAAATGCCATCAATGCTAAACATCATCATTCATGTTGCTATCATATGCAGAGTGCTCAAGGATAAGAATGCACAGAAATGCACTTTGTTTATTGCAGTCATCAAAACACAATAGCATTGCTATCATCAAAATACAATATCAAATGCACTCAAATGCACTCACTGTCTTGCTATCATCAAAACCAAATAGCATTGCTATCATCAAAGCAACATAGCACATGCTTGTGCCTAAGGGGCACAACATTCTCCCCCTTTTTGATGATGGCAATAAACAGTGACAGTGAGTCACACACAAAATTTTCTCCCCCTTTGACATGATCAAAAAGAGAAAAATAGTAAAAACAAGAGTGTAAAGTGCATTATGCATGCAAATTCCTCTAGAACATTCTCCCCCTGAATGTAAGACTCCCCTGAATTATTTCTCCCCCTAAATAATAGCTCCCCCTTTGAGAAGGAATATGAACAGATAAACAAGGAAGAGAAGATAGGAGGGTTACTTGACAATGGCTGAATCATAGGTTCAGAAAGGAAGCATGATTATAAACAACTGTTAAAGTATAAGAATCAGCAACATACAATTTTCAAAAATTCAGGTTTAACAGTGATAAATCTAGAGTAAAACACCTGACCCCTGAAAAAGAGTTTATAGACTCCATTTATAGCAATGAATCTAGGGCACATGGTATTAATAAATAAGTCAGAAATAATACCATTTTATGATTAAACAAGGAAATTCAAGAGAGGCAACTTGAACATGTATTGATAAAAATAATTTTCACTCATTGACTTTTGATTTTTTGAAAAGTTACAGCAGTTTGATTTTCACTTTTGAATTTTTCAGAACCTGAACTAAGTAAATAGATCAGTGGCATTTATGCTGTTGACATTAGGTGTACACCTTGATCAGAGGCAAGTACCCCCAGTTACTAGGCATAAACTACTAGACCTATTTCAGATCAAAACCCACAAAGAATAGTCTTCACTTTTGACATTAAGGGTACACCTTGATTAGAGGCCAGTACCCCCAGTTACTTGGTGAGAACTCCCCTTATAGATTTGACCCTTTGAACAGAGATATTCTGAAGCACTTCATGACTATGAGTTCTCCTGCTTCATTGGAGGAGATCACAATTTCTCAGTGCAATTCAGCCATTTGCTCTGTCACTATGTTCAGTTCATAGCATTTATGATCTTATTTACTGCTGCCCTTATCTCTTTTAGAGTGATTGTTTAAAAAATCAGTACACACTCTTATTAGCCTGTTCTAGACATATCCGGTTCAACACATTTAGGCATTACAAGAACTTTTTCTATTTTAACCATGAGATAAAGATTAAGAGCTATAAAAGTTTTCTTTTATCTCAAATTCTGAAGTGCAGACACTTAACTCTCCAATTTATAAAGGTTAAATCTTTAGTTCCTTTCAATTTGTAAGAGTGATTCTTATAAGTGAACAATTGTAATAATCACAATTCAATGTACTAAACCAGATGCAAAGCTGTTGTTCAGTGAAAATGATGGGGAAAAGATAGCAATTGGCAATGTGGTTCAATGAGCAACTGATGTCAAAGAATATGAATCATTTGAATGAGAACACTGAGAAGTGAATAGGATTCAATGAATTGAATAGAACTCTCAGCTCCCCCTGACATCATGATGCAAGAGATATGCTATGCAACATACTGTCCTACATGCAGACTATGCACCAAGGATACATTAGACAAGTATGCAATCAATTCAGGTTTATGCATCCAAGTCATGAGCATTTTTATCCTTTTTCAGATTTTTCAACATATGATGCAGTGCACTGTTCTACATGAAGACAGGACCCATGGTACTTGGCGGAGAACCTGGTGTCAAAGACCATCTCACACGTGGTAGAAACCTCTGTGCAGATTTCCTTGCCTTTTAGTAACATACCATTTTATATACCAGGGTTAAGCAAATGATAATGCAGTGCAAAGCAGCCCTATTATGCATTGAAAAACATGCAGTCTACGATAATAGGCAAATGACAGTCATGCAAATCAGTCCTATATGCATTGATCAATTTCATTGACAATCATGCATATGATGTATGCAAACACTAGACACATGCATTGACTGTATGCACTAAAGAATCATTCACAATCAGCAAGTTATGCATTCAACAACAAGCATGCAGTCCATTGACATAAAGTTTATATAAAGCATCGACTGTAAAAAATGATTGTGTAGAGCATCTAACAGCCCATTTATTCAGTGCAATAATCAGTGAGAGAAGAGCATCAGATATATGCAAAGTAAAACTCAGTAGCTGAGTCTGGAATGCAGACTGATCAGCTAGACATGAAGAGAATATCAGACATCACACGAACAGTTCAACAATTTCAGATATCAACCAGACAAATCAGCATTTTCAGATGATGAAATTTAAAGACAAGTTCATAACTAACCTGAAATGTAGAATCCTGGGGCTTCCTTTTTAAGTGCCTTGGCTAAATTACCCCTTTTATTTCTCTCACCAAGGCACACCTGCAACATATCAATCAATATGATCTTGCAGGGACCCAAGCAGTCTTGGGTCCTGCACTACCCCTATCAGGTGTTCTAAACATTCTTTTTACAACATTATCATCAAATTCCATAAAAGAACAATCAGACATAGAATGTCCAAAATTTTCACAATAATGACATGAAACAATAGATTGTCTGGTCCTATGATGCTTATCAAAAGAAGCATGAGACCTATGAGATTGAGCACGAGTTGTTCTGTTGTTTACATGAACATTCTGTTTCTTATTCTTCTTCAGCCAACATTCAGTAAATTTGTGACCTGATTTACCACAATTAAAGCATGAAAAGTTCACAGGTCGTTTTGCAGAGAATTTAAAAACTTTGTTATTAATATGACTTACTTGGGCATGCCAACAGTCCTTGACTGTATGGCCATGCCTCCCACATTCGAAGCATTTAAGATGCTTGCTTCTAGATTCATTTTTACCCCAATGATTTCCTGACCAGCACTCAATAGCCTTGTGCCCAGGCTTATTGCAAGTGAAACAAATGATATGCTGATTAAATTTGAGTTTGTTTCTTTTGTGCTCATGATGATTTGGGGTGTATCTGGCATGCATTCTGTCATCAGATTTCAAAGCATAGCACTCATTCATTAAATGACCATACCTACCACAATAATAGCATAAAGCATTAGATTTCCTGAAGGCATGGTTTCTTCCAGATAGATTCCTAGAATGCATTGTTTTATTTGCATGCTCATCCTCTTTTAATATTCTGCAATCATCCATGATATGCCCATGCTTACCACAGTAATAGCAAGAAGCATCAGATTTCCTAGGGGCATGGTTTCTATCAGATGAATTCACAAATGCATGTGAATGAGTACAAGAAGCATGAGCATTTTGCATTGACCCATCAGATTCAACAGAGCTAACAAATTTCAGAGTATAACCAGAATTATTCTTTGCTTTCTTTCTTTGACTTTTCTTTTTCAATTTCTGATTATTATCAACAGGTTTTGTTTACTTTTCAATTTTCTGAGCTTTGAACTGAAAGACAGATTTTGAAGGTGACTTCTGATTTTCATTTTATTTTGGGGATTGCTTTGAAGTACCAGCTACATCAGTGCTTTGGACAAAAGCGGTATATAGCTGGTTTTTAGTGATTTTCTGAACATCAGAATAGTAATTTGTTCCCCCTTCTGAGTTATCATCCTTCCTCTTCCTAACAGTTTTCATTTTTCCTTTAATCTTGGCAGACTCAATAGCTGAATTTTTCAGATTATGAATTTTATCTTCCAAGCTAGCAATGTGAAGTTCATAACTGGCTATTTCCTGTTCACTGCAATTAACACATTCGCTTAGAACTTGGTTTGCAGTTTTATACTTCTCAATTTCTTGTTCTAGACTGTTCAAAATTTCTAAATTTTCATCATAGATAGCCTTTCATTTTTCTGTAGTGAGAAGTCTTTCAGACAAGCCAGTGTTCAACCACTTTAGTTTTTCAACTTCAGCTTTTAATTCAGTGTTTTCTTCCTCAAGATTTTTATCTTGAATTTCATTGTTAGCACATCTCTCTCTTCCAGACATTAGTTCCAGTTTTTCAATTAATTCCTCTTCTCTTTCCTCCACTCTAATTTTCTCAGCCACCAAGTTTTTGTGATCCTCTTTAAGTGAGATAATTTATTTACTCAGCCATTCATTCTCACTATAAAGATCTTCATTTCGTTCTCTTAGAGCTGAGCACATATGGCAGGTTAATTGAGCAGAAGAAGAATGTGAAACCTCCCCATTGATTTCATTTATTCTACCCATAAGATTTTCAATTTTCTTTTGAAATTCTTCATTCTCAAGTTTCAGTTTATCCAATTCGGAATTAACTTGAGTCAGTTCTTACATCCCTTTTATATGTTCATTTTTCTTCTCATTCAGCTGATTCTCAAGTTTTGATATCTTGTCCAGACATGTTTGATTTTCAAATTTTAGAGAGCCATTCTGTTCCTGAAAATTTTGAACATCTAACATACATGCATTATAAGATTGTTTCAGATCTGGACAAGTTTTACAAGAAACTTCCAAAGTTATCTGATCACATTTCTTTTTTAGTCTTTTATTCTCAGATTTCAATTTCTCACATCTATTATTGAGTTCCTCATTTATATTCCATAGATTATCAATTGTAAGTTCTTCAGGTTCAGAACTTACCTCGGATGAAGTTTCATCATCAGCATTTCTTCTATCAGCCATCAAGCATTTGCTGTGATTTCTGATTAGCTTCAATTTTTCAAAAATGTCTTTGGCAGACCTGCAAGATGAAATGCATTTAATTAGAGATCTGTCAATTGATTCTTTTAATAAAACTACAGCTCTATTATTGACAGAGTCTTTCAGCTTATCCTTCTTGGTCCATTTAGATTTATCCTTCGATAGTTTATATGGGCCGTGAGTCATTACCTTCCACAATTTTGGATCAGTAGACTTTACATACCGATGGAGGTTTTCGAACCAAGAGTCAAGGTTATCACCTCTGAATATCGGAGGATTAGCCATCGAATCAGATAACAACCAAATTCAAAGCACAAAATAATAGACAACAAAACCAGATAAGCAAGACACGGCACTAACTCAGTGAAACTAAATACAGAACACAAGAGGCACACTTATGAAATGCACCAAACAGAAATGCACTAAACCAGATGATCAACGTAAAGCACTAAGACAGTAAATCAAAACGATTCCAAATGACCCACTCTGAAATGCACTAAACAGTTAGCAGGATCCTCTGCAGATTGTTAGATCTGTTAAGTCAGAGACCGCTCTGATACCAATTGTTGAGTTCGGTGCAAGTATTCAGAGGGGGGGTGAATGAATATGGGCTATAAAAACTTTCACCCAATTAACAATTTAGGCTCACTAACTATTTAGAATTTCGCTCACTCAACAGATTAAACACTTAGAACAAAATCTCATCAAATTATCTAATGAACATGTGATCAAACACTTGGAGTGCCCCTATGCAAACATCTAGCGGAAGCAAACCATAAGCAATCAAATCACAATGCAAGAGGGGTTTTTAGGTGGTTCGGTCCTGCAGACCTACATCCACCCCACACTCAAACCGAGTGTGGCTTCCGCTGACTCACAGCTTGAACAGCTGGGCATCACAGCTTGCCTTACAACCGCTGGGTAACACAGCTTGCCGTCCGAGGAATCCTCCTCGCCCCGCTGAGCAACACAGCTTGCTGTCCAGTGGAATCCTCCACTGCAAACCGTTGGGCAATACAGCTTAGCCGTCCAGAGGCAGCACCTCTGCAATCCGCTGACTAACAGCTTGAACAAAGATGTAAAATCGAAAACAGAAAATAGAACAAGACAGCAATCGGAAAGCTGTAAGCAATGAAGCACAATGTGGCTCTTAAAGAGCTGGATGGCCTGGATTTGATCCACGGTCCATCAAGAACAGATCTCCCTCGATCTCACTCTCTTTCTTCACTCTCTCTCTTTCTCTTTCTTCTATGCTGCACTTTTCTTCTTCTCTCATTCTCTGTTCTCCTTTTCTCTCTTTCTCTTTTTCTTCTCTGGATCTTCACTCACTTTGGATCGACGGAGCCTTGCTGTAGCTGTATAGACTTTCTCCCTTCTATCTTCGATCGTCTTCTTATGTGGAAGAAGTCTTGTATATATAGCAGCAGCAACAGGCACACTGGGAGCGTGTGGCTTCCACATTTCCTGCCCTAAAAATTCGGACCACGTGGCAGCATCCTGGTATCTCGTCCATCCTTGGATCACGAGCCAGGCACTTCAGATCACGTGCCCTTCATTAGCCTCTTCAGTCTAATGTATAGAGTTCTCAGTTCACGTGCTCAATGACAGCAATCTGACTTGCTACGTCGACGCTGTCAATCAATGGCGTTAATGCAGTGAGGCACTCCAGTAGCCATTAGCTTCGTCTCTTTAGCTGCTGCGTCGACGCTGCTCAATTGTGGCGTTGACGCAGTGGAATAGCCTGTGAAGGTCTCTGCTTCTTTAACTGCTGCGTCGACGCTACTTGCTTGTGGCGTTGACGCAGTGGAAGATATCGTGAAGGCTTCGTCAACTGATGCGTGGACGCTTTAAGCTCCCAGCGTCGACCTTATTCCCTTCAGAAACAAGAATGAAGTCATAAGATTTAAGTATGTACATTGCAGTGTATATACTTCGTTGTATAGACTTGTGAAGGCGAATGCAACGTACAGACTTGCCCAATGTGTTGACTTCAACAAAGGAGGCAACGGCTGTATAGACTTTAAATCCTAAAGGCAGTGTATAGACATTGAAGAACAACAACCAATGTATGGACTTTACAATGCAAACAACAATGTATAGACTTCATGTAAAAGCCCAATGTATAGACATTGAATTCGAAGACCAATGTGCAGACTTTGGATTTGAAGACCAGTGTGCAGACTTCAAGTTTAACTTTGGATGTACAGACTTCAGGTGTGAAGACCATTGTGCAGACTTTGGAGAACAGCGGCCAATGTATAGACTTGATGGAGCGAAGCCAATGTACAGACTTAATGTGTAGCTGAAGCCTTGAACGTAGGAATAGGCTGGAGTGTATAGACTTCAGGCTTCAGAACCGAATGTACTGACTTCGCCTAAGAAACATAGGGAAAGACCCCAGTGTATAGGCTTTGCCTTGAACGAAGGTAAGTGATGAGTGTATAGACTTTCACGATGTGTAGACTTGGAAACGTGAAAGCTACAGTGAAGGAGTGTACACACTTGACCAATTCAAAGGCAAATCGAGTGTACAGACTCTGAGTCCAAACCCAACGGCTGTACAGACTTAGAATGTGAAGACTGATGTACAGACTTCATTAATCAAAGCATGAATGAGACGCTGTACACACTTAGCCTAGGACAATGTATAGACTCAATCAAATGAAGAGCTTCCAGTGTATGGACTTGAGTTAAGTGCATTGGCTGTACAGACTTCAATTAGAAGATGCCCGGTGTATAGACTTAAAGAAGAGATGCCAATGTACAGACTTAATGATATGAACACTAAGGCATGCTGTACAGACTTACTCGATCAAGCTGATGTACAGACTTTGATACCCAGATAGTCAGTGTTCTGATGGGTCGACGCATCAGCAAGGGTGGGTCGACCCACTACTGTTCATACTAACTAAGCAGAGTGTAGATAGATGAAATAATGAAATAATGCACATGGCTGACAGACTTGAAGTGAACTGAATGAACATGATGTACATACTTCAAGGCTTGAATGCAAATGATGCACACTTCCAATGTAGAGACTAGCACTTACTATTATTCAGACTATGCAGATACATGCAGAGACATTCAGACTATGCAGATACATGCAGAGACATGATATCTGACAAAATGCAATTTAGATATATAAAGAACAAATGCCATCAATGCTAAACATCATCATTCATGTTGCTATCATATGCAGAATGCTCAAGGATAAGAATGCATAGAAATGCACTTTGTTTATTGCAGTCATCAAAACACAATAGCATTGCTATCATCAAAATACAATATCAAATGCACTCAAATGCACTCACTGTCTTGCTATCATCAAAACCAAATAGCATTGCTATCATCAAAGCAACATAGCACATGCTTGTGCCTAAGGGGCACAACATGTCTTGCATTATTGGCAGTCGAGCGCTCTCACAACTAGCGTACCTTGCTGGTAGCTCTACTTCGACGGTGCTTCCTGAGGGATCACCCGGAGTAACCAGGATCCAGTTACCATGGTAGGTGCCGGCATTGTCTTCCTGACTCCTCAGGGCAGAGTTTTATACAACTCCTGTGCCCTCATGAAGTCCCTGACCAACAATGAAGCTAAGTATGAAGCTCTACTCATTGGGCTCCAGATGGCTCTCCACATGGGCATTAAATGTCTCAAAGCCTACGGGGACTCCCAGCTAATAGTCCGGCATGTCCTCGGCATTTATGATGTGCGAAAGCCAGAGTTGGTTCCATAGCATACCACCGTCACCAGACTAACCCGGAAGTTCTATTTCTTCAAAATAGATCACATCCCCATAAGCAGCAACGCTCAGGCGGATGCCTTAGCAAAACTGGCCGTGGCCATCAAGCTCCCTCCCGAGGGCGAGGTCGACATCGTCATCAAACACATAAGGCTGATGTCAAGTTCACTCGAAGGCAACGCCGATCTCACCATCTACGAGGTCCATGACCTTGACCAGAGCACACCTCCAGAAGAAGATGATTGGCGTGCACCCATCATTAAATTCAAGAAAGGGTGGCTTCCTCCTGACCGAGCTCAAAGGGTCTAGCTACTTCACCGAGCAACCTCCTACGAGTTGATCGGCGAGTCCCTGTATCGACTCGTTCACGAAAAGGACAAGTATATTCTCCTAAGATGCGTCTCTCAATCCGAGGCTCGAGCCGTCATGCAGGATGTTCACTCCGGGTTGTGCGGCGCACACAAGGCCGGAGATCGAATGAAGCACAATATCAAGCTCAAAGGCTTCTATTGGCCAACCATGTACGTGGACTGCATCCAGTATGCCCGTACATGCCATCAATGCCAAGCCTTTGGCCCAGTACCTAGAAAACCTCCTAACCCACTACGTCCTACAGCACCCACCTGGCCATTCGCTGAGTGGGTCATGGACATCGCGGGGCCCTTCCCACCATCTTCCAAGGGCCATAAATACATCTTGGCCGCCTCTGACTAGTTCTCTCGCTGGGCGGAGGCTCTACCTTTGCGAGAGGTCACCGGTGAAATCGTTGCTAGGTTTGTCCGACACAACATTATATACTGATTCAGTACTCCCAGTCGCACAGTGTCCGACAACGGGACACCCTTCAAAAATAAGGCTGTATACCAGTTAGCGGCCAAATTCCACATCGACTGGAGAACCTCCTCAGTCTACGACCCCCAGGCTAACGGTTTGGCGAAAGCCTTCAACAAAACCCTCTGCAAGCTCCTGGCTAAGATGGTTAGCCACCGGAAACGTGATTGGGGTGAGAAGGTCTTTGAAGCATTATGGGCCCATCAGACGGTCTACAAAACCCCCATGGGGTGCTCCCCGTTCTCCCTTGCTTACGGGACAGAAGCAGTTATCCCCATTAAAGTCCAGTTAGCCTCTTATCGTGTGGCAGTCCACACCGGCCTTGCCGGCCCTGACTAAAGTGAGTACCAGAGGAGGCTAGGAGAGCTCGCCGATCTAGAAGGAAAGCGACTCGAAGCCTACAAACACATGCAAGTATACCAGACCCGCATGGCCCGGGCTTATGATATGCTTGTCAAGCAACGAGCTTTCAAACATGGTGACCTTGTCATGATCAAGGAAAAGGAAGTCATGGTAGAGCGCTCCAATGGAAAACTTCAGCCGAACTGGCGAGGTCCATACATCATCCAGAATGTCTATGAGGGTGGGGCCTACACGGTTATCAATCACAAAGGTCATAGACCATTCCCGCCTCTCAACGGCAAACACATGAAGCTATACTATGCACCGGAACACGAGTTCGCGTGCCAGCCAGACTAAGGCGCATGTTCCAGCTACTACCAGCAAGGCCGGTCCTTCCCCATGAATGATCTAACCGGCCAGTCCTCCCAGTCTGCAATTCCCAGTTAACCAGCCAGCCCAGCTCCTCGGAATCGCCGCCAGGCATCCGCGGGGGCTGATCTCCTGCCCTCATTCCCATCACCACGGGAGCACGGGCGCTTCTGTACCGGCAGCAGTCTAGCCGCCAGGCTCACAGGTAAGTCAATAAACAAATAAATAAATAAATAAATGGGGTTAAAAATAGAGATGCCCCGGAGGACCCAGTCATCCTCACCACAAGGGGGCGACTGGGGGCAAAAAGGCCAGTAACCCGGCTGAGGTGCAAACCCGAGAGGGCACCTCAGGTAAAATCGAGAAACCCCTTGACGTGAAAACTCGTAAGGGCGCGCCGAAAAAAGCTAAAGGAGTCAGCTCTAGCGAAAACCCGAAAGGGCGGTAGAGCCAATAGCGAGAAAATCTTCTTCTCCCTACTAGTCAGAACGGTCTCCTGCCTATTCCTTGGTGGACCGTTGGCCTCATCCAGAGCCAGTCTCCAATCCATTTATGCTGCTACGGCACAAACCCTCCCATTGGTCATGTATCACTTCCACTCAGTTTGTCCAACCTTTTGCCTTTGCTTCGGCAACACAGATCAACTAGTCCCTGTGACAGTCAATCTCTCAGTCACCATCCCAGTAGACTTCTATCCTAGCACGTTCCCAGATAGTTACCATTCTATGCCCCTACATCCTCTACAAATCCAGAGCTTTCAAGGTCACTATAATCCCAGTTCTCCCCATACAATCCCTGATCCATCGGCCATAACTCTAGCCATATCTTGCCATGATAAAGTGGTCCTTCACCACCGTGGCGTGAGGATTTCTAAAAACCCTTATGAATGGCCGAACAATATCCGGCTATCCACACCTTCCAGTCTCAAGTTACGTCACTTGACAGCGACACACTATGGACGACAGTCTCAAAAAAAATAATAAAATAAAAATAAGGGGGTTAAAAATAGAGGTACCCTGACGGGCCTGGTCGAGTCCGTTACAGGGAACCGACTAGGTGCAAAAATTGCCACTAACCCAGCTATGGTGAAAACCCAAAAGGGCACCTTAGGCAAAATCGGGTAACCCCTCGGTGTGAAAACCCGCAAGGGCGCACCGGAAAAAGCAAAAGGGGGCCAGCTCTGGCGAAAACCCGCAAGGGCGATAGGGCTAGTAAAGGGAAAAAAAACTCTCCCTCCCACTCTATGCTTCGCTAATGAAAGCCATCAACTGCGACACCTCACTGACGGCGACCTACACATCATGCCACTGCAATGATGGTCACTACACCCCCGAGGGTCGGTCATCTCCAGTGCCAGTCCCCAGTTCCAGTTCTGGCTACAACGCCTTCACAAGCTAGCCGCCAGCTTCCAGTCCCAGCACTCCGGCTACAACGCCTTCACAGGCCAGCCGCCAGCCTCCAGTCCCAGCACTCCGGCTACAACGCCTTCACAGGCCAGCCTCCAGCCTCCAGTGATCAATGGTGGTCTTGGGGATGGGAAGAGGTGTCTTGGGAAGGTGGAGTGAGGTTTGGGGAAGGGAAATGGGTAGTTGGGGGTTGGAAGGTGGAGTGGGGATTGTGTGGAGCTCTCTTGGGACTAGGGGGTGGAATAAAGAGGGTTATGGGGAAGGGGAGAGGTTTAAATGGGGTAGGTGGGAGATGGGGTGGTTGGGAAGGTGATTGAATGAGGGGAGGAGAGTTAATGAGAGGTAAACGGGGAGGAGAGAGAAAATTCTAAAAATTGGGGTGGAGGGAGAGAGAGAGAGAGAGAGAGAGAGAGAGAGATAATGAGAGAGAGAGAGAGATATTGGGAGAGAAGGCTAGAGGGATTTGGAGTATATCTGGAATTCAATATTCATGCATAAGTTGTTACATATGAGGAGTGGGGTGGCCTATTTATAGGCACATGACTTTTTCACAAAGGACACTAACAAAAGACACAATGACTAATAACCGAAGGGAAGGGGGGTGTCCATGGGCCTAGCCCAATGAGATGGGCCCAATAGCCTATCTAAACAACACAATGACTTAGGACATTGGTAGATAACCTACTAACCTAGGTACATGACTCAAATAAAGGGAAAACTACATGATTAAGACTCAAATAAAAATAAGAAAATTACATGACTCGACTCACAAACACTTGAGGAACATAATGGCGCTTGCCGACGAACAATCCGAGTCCGGAGAAAATGTGGAGGGGCAAGGGATGCCCTCATCATACCCCCGGGGTGGGGAAAACTCGACCCCGTCGATTATGGGTCCACCAGGGAAGTAGTATATCGAACTGCGGCTCTGGGCGATCCACGATCTCCATACTCAACCCGCGACCATAGTCGGGGAACGGCGCTTCAGCTCGACAAAGTGGCTCGGTCATACCCTCATGCTGGCGATGGGATCTTGCTTGCCTAGTATTGCCGCTGTGTGCTCACGTCGGGCTCTCAGGCTATTTGTGGTGGCACTCCGAGGGTGTCTCTCACAAGGGTAGGCGTAAGCTCGAGGCACTCACTAGGATCCACCGCGGTGCCCTAAGAGGGTGCTGGATCCGCCACATGAGAAATGGGGAGAATCCCAAAATCCTTTTGAAAGTTCAACCCATAAGCCGGGTTACCAAAGCCACTCGGAACTTGGCAAGGTCCAAGTCCTCGTGCCCTCAATTTGGAGGTGACCCTAAAGTAGAGCCACTCCAAAGCCATCATCGCCAAGTTATCAACTTGGAATTCAAAGTGGTGCTTAGGAGTTTGTGCTCGCTTCTTGTGAATCCCACCGCTTGTTACTTGATACTTGCTTGAATGCGTATGCCATGTGAGTTGACAATGTATGGTATGAAAAGGTGGTCCGGGGCAGCCACATGTAGATCGATCATGCTTTGATGCTATGAAGATTGTGACAGACTCAGGGGGGCCGGGACATCCATAGATGAACCTTTTATGCATGGGTATGACAAATGTCGGGGGACCCGGACATCCATGTATGCTCCTAGCATTCATAAGACCAATGGTGAATTGGGGAGGACCGTTACACCCAAATAGGGACCACTCATGCTTCCTACTTGACATGTGGGTGATGTGAATGAATGGACCCGTCTTTCTAATCATGCCAAATGGTGTGTTATGCCAAGACTCATGCACTCCTATCCTACAGATGACTTCCATGTGCATGGGTGTGGGGTGGCCCTTGAGCTTCCACTCGTATGGATCAAAGGGATCTAAGAAGGGAGGCATCATGGGGTGGGACAATTCTTCAATCCCAAGGTTTATGTTGCCTAAGGTCAATGCTCCCTTGGTGTAACCCAATTCTAGGAAGGGAGGGGTTTGGGTTAATATGGGCGGTAAGGATAGGGTAAGGTGGGTGGTGAATAAGGTGAGTGGGTTACATAGAGATCTAGGCTCCCATAGGAAAGGGTCAAAGGGATCATGGTAAAGGTCACCTAGATAGGGGTACTCTATGTCCTCAAGGTCCTCATATGGTGGGGAGTCGCCTTCCTCTAATGAAATGGTTGGGCCGGTGTATGGGGTGGGTTGGTTGGTAAAGGTTCTAGGAATCACAATGGTAGGGGAGTGGACCGGGATGGGCTCTTCCACTATGGGGAGAATGAAAAGGAGGTCACTAGTGTAGCAACCAATAGTACAAATCGAGGTGATAGACCCAATGCATGGATGGATGAGGTTAAGGCTCTTGGGTTGGTCCGCTCCTAGGGCCAATAAAGAAGTCAAGTCTGATTGCCACTTTAGACCTTTGAGGAGATCATCCCAATCTTCTACCTCATAGTAGGATTGGATTGTGGTGTGATAGGAGTGGAGGGGAACAATTTGGGATGGATATCCCAAAGGTGAGAGAGGTGGGGGTGAGCTAGGAAGGGTGGGTCCTTGCTTGAGCCATTGGAGTATATGCTCATTCATGGTGAAGGTGGGTGACTCTTGAGGATCCGGGCTATTTGAAGTGGTAAAGGGTTGAGGCTTTTCCTTACCATTGGTGTGATCTTGGGCTTCCTTATGGGTGGGAATGGGTTCCGGACTAGCATCTACTCCCATGTGGAGGGTTGTGGAGGTTTCAATTCCTAGTGTTAATGGGTTGGGTAGGTCTAATGCGGGAGAATTGGTGATAGCTGGAGCATGGTGCACTTGGGGTGGTGGGCAAGGGTGGACTTGGATCGGAAGGGGAAGTAGAGGAGGCCTAGGTTGGGGAAAGATTGGTGTAGGAAGCGGGATGTGAGTTGGGTGAGGGGTTTTGGGTTTGGGGATGGTGGCCATTATGGGCCTTGGTGGAGGGGTGGACACGGTGTCCACATGGTTTTTAATGGTGAGGGTTGGATGAGTGGTGGTCACCATGGAGGGAATTGGGTCGGTTAGGGGTCTCTTGCCCTTGGGATTATTTGGGGTGGAAGTGGGGGCTAAAGAGGCTTGACTAGTGTAGGTTAGTGAAGGGGGTTTTGGTTGGGGTGTGGGGGCCATCATGGGATCAGGTGGGGAGGTGGAGGCCTTGGAGACTTGGGTTCTAGTGGTAAGGGTTTGGACGGGTGGGTTTGGAGGAGTGAGAGTGCTCCTCGAATTTTGGTAACCCGGGTAGGAAGGGGACATATATTTTGCTCTAAGTTGCTCCTTCATGTCCTTCCAAGTGGTGATGGGAGTTTCCCTTCTAAGTATCTTTAGCCCAACAATTTGCATCCAATAAGTTTCCGCCCGTTTGGTAAGTTGCATTTTGGCAACCAATGCCTTTTCATCATCGGATATATGATACCAATTGAAGTATTGGTCTATTGTAGCTTCCCAATCTAAATATTCTCTAGGAGAGGTTCCATCAAAGGTGGGAAGTGGGAAATGGACCATTCTATTGTCTGTTCTTGGGGCGGGCCTATTTTCTCCAAGTTGGTTGAGTCGGCCCGATATGTTATCAAGCCGCTCATTGGCATAGGTCAAGACTTTCATGAAGTAGTTGACATGGCCAGGGAAGTTATGGGTGTTAGTGGTAGGCATCTCTTGGTGGCTTGGACTTATGGAGTGTGCCGATTGGTAAGGTCGATATGAGGTGGCCATACTAGGGGGACAAGAGTGATGCATATGAAGACTCTAAATGCATAGACATGCCCTAGGACCAACTTGATAGAGACAAGTTGTGAACTTGCTCTGATACCACTTGATGTGACACCGACCTATGACCTATGTTGCAAGCATTCAAGTTTGAGCAACGGACTCACACTAGCGAGCTCACCCGTATGGCGCACACTAGTACCCGATGGCGACTAGGCGATGTTGGAGAGGGTCCGAGGCGGGACCTTAAGGCTCCACTGGTTGGCTAGCTTGGTAAGAACCCCAAATGGGCCTAGGATGCCCAAATCATGGGCGGCCAACACACCAAGGGTGTGGGTTAAGTGGATTCACTCTCAACTCGCCCGCGGTGGTCACTCAATTTGGTGGCAATGTAAAATCGGACACTCTCTTACCGCCGATGGAGTAACTATAGCAATACTAAGCTAAGCAAGTCCAATACAGCAATGAGGGATGTTCAGGAGCTCACCTAGCCAGCGTGAAGACGCCGACTCCGGCCGGAGACGGGGGCGAGCGGGGAGGCGAGGGTATACACCCGATCACCGCGGCGGTGTCGCTTGACCTGAAAATGCAAAGATGTACAACACTACGCCTCACGCAGGAGGGGTGATCTTGGGGTGGGGATTAGGCTTATTACATTCAAAACTACCTCCACGCAGGGAGGGGCCTTCAGCCGGCCAAGCAGGGTGGGGGAATTAAGCGAAGGAACCCGACTTGTCGAATCCCGCCGGTTCTGCCAATCTGCAGGTTCACCGGAGAGTGGGGCGGTGTTGATGCTACCAAAAATTCCATGGAGCTTGGATCTTGATGAAACCTCCACCAAAAGTTCCCCAACAGGACAGGGATGGTGTCTGAATTTTGTCAGGAGCTCGGGAACTCAGGGCTGGTCGGACCGGCGACTGGAACAGGTCATCAATTTCCTCTTCTGGCTGGTGCAGAACAGGTACAGCGAGTTGCAGAAGGCACCACGGACGCTCCTGAACTCCAAATGAGATGAGCCTGGCGGTGACGTGATCGTCGTCGGAGTAGCTTCGAGCAGGAATTGACGGGGCCCCAATCGGAGGTCAGAGAAGAACGAGGTAGCCGGATGAGCAGGAGCAGGTCAAACCTGGACCCACAGGGGGCAGACGACACACCCCTACGAAGAAAATGGTAACTGGAAGCTTCGGAGACCGAATGAGGTCCTTATTCTTGGAGATGACAGCTAACTGGTAATAGTTTCAGCCCTCCAAAATTGGAGCTCAGATCCCTCACGAGCTGGCCGAGGTCAACAGTTGAACAGGAGCTCTGTCTCTGGTTCAGACAGGAACAGTTTCCCAGCAGCAGATTGACAGCAATGCCACGACCGCTCTCGAACTCCAAATCGAGCGCCGTCAAAGCCGTTGGTTCGGCTGTCGAGTCTTCTACGCAGAAAAATTAACGGGGAAGCCAACCGATGCCAAGGTTGGCCGGTAGCCTCAGGTCACCGGTGAAGGGTCGCTGCAGACTGTGGGAGGATAGAACTTATACTTCGGGGGAGAAAAATGATATCTCCCAGATTCGAATGCCAAATGGAGCTCCGCTTTCTGGGGATGAAAGAGGATTCAGAGAAGAAGAATTTTGATGAAGAAGCCGAGCTCTGATTCTTGCTAGGTTGGTCGTGGTGAAACTTCCAAATGCTCTCTGGTCTTCAGCCTAGGGCAGATTGCACAGTCGCACAAGATCTGCTCCACCGCACAGCACCGAGCTCGGATGGATGCGGGACCACCTCTGTTGGAAAGAGGACTCAAATACGATTCCAACAATGTATGAAGCGCCTTCAGAAGCCTCAGGATGACGATGTGACACCTTCTGTAAGTCGCTGGACTTCTACCACCTGCAACCTGCGAACTGTAGGTGGAAGGTGGTGGGAGAAATGGGGTAAATGGAAGTGGAAATGGGGGTGAATAGGTGTGGGAGTGACCCTTAGTTGTGAGGGGGCCTAGGAGGGGGTATTCTAAGGTGTGGGCGAGGGAGAATGGGGTCTGGAATGGGATGTTTTCAGAGGGTGAGAGAGGAGCTATGAATTTGGGTTGTGAGGGAGGCACAAGTGGGTGGAGGGAATGTGAGTTTGAATTTTCTTTGATGGGGAGTGATCAATGGTGGTCTTGGGGATGGGAAGAGGTGTCTTGGGAAGGTGGAGTGAGGTTTGGGGAAGGGAAATGGGTAGTTGGGGGTTGGAAGGTGGAGTGGGGATTGGGTGAAGCTCTCTTGGGACTAGGGGGTGGAATAAAGAGGGTTATGGGGAAGGGGAGAGGTTTAAATGGGGTAGGTGGGAGATGGGGTGGTTGGGAAGGTGATTGAATGAGGGGAGGGGAGTTAATGAGAGGTAAATGGGGAGGAGAGAGAAAATTCTGAAAATTGGGGTGGAGGGAGAGAGAGAGAGAGAGAGAGAGAGAGAGAGAGAGTGAGAGAGAGAGAGAGAGATAATGAGAGAGAGAGATATTAGGAGAGAAGGCTAGAGGGATTTGGAGTATATCTGGAATTCAATATTCATGCATAAGTTGTTACATATGAGGAGTGGGGTGGCCTATTTATAGGCACATGACTTTTTCACAAAGGACCCTAACAAAAGACACAATGACTAATAACCGAAGGGAAGGGGGGTGTCCATGGGCCTAGCCCAATGAGATGGGCCCAATAGCCTATCTAAACAACACAATGACTTAGGACATTGGTAGATAACTACTAACCTTGGTACATGACTCAAATAAAGGGAAAATTACATGATTAAGACTCAAATAAAAATAAGAAAATTACATGACTCGACTCACAAACACTTGAGGAACATAATGGCGCTTGCCGACGAACAATCCGAGTCCGGAGAAAATATGGAGTGGCAAGGGATGCCCTCATCACCGTCCCTCCACCAGTTGGCACACAGGCCACAACAGCTCCACCCTCAGCTGGCCATCCTCCCCGTGGGGGACCATGAATGTCGCCAACCAGTATGCCAAGTACGCGGCCAGGTGGGTCACGTCTGGCAGTCTATGGGGGTTCCACTCCTCCTGTGGTGCGTAGATGTGCCTGGGGTGCATCCAGAATTGCAGCTCCACCTTTGTGTACTCCTCACAGGGGGTCTGGTCCCGTGCGAACTCCTGGTGAAAGTAAAAAGGTCCGTCATAGATATGGCGGACCCACGCGTTCAGTGGCACCCTAGGAGTCTGCACTACCCCCTCTCTCCCAGCCAAGGCTAGGTCCCTACAGGTCTTCAGCAAATACTGGTAACTGTAAGAAACCCGGTATCTCCCATGTCCGTCAGTATGGCTACGATGGAGGTCATCCAGCACTACCTCCTCGTACCCCTCACCGCTGATCGGAAGCCCAGAGATCCTGTACAGAGACCACAGATCTAACGAAGTCTCTCCCTCAGCCGTTGCCACGGTGTTCCACCTGCGGTTGAAGCGCTCTACCAGTGCCTGTAGAAGCCCCGTGTAGTAGGGGTACTCGTACAAAGCTGCTGTCACCGCATATCTGGTATCAGCCCGATCCAGCAGCACCCGGTAGTGGTGTACTATGCCCGTCAACCACTCAGTAGCTCCCTGGCGATATTGGTGTGACGAAATCACTGCCCAGCGACCATACCAGCTAACGATCGTCTGTCGCAGTATCCCGGATAGAAGGCTATGGTCGTCATAGCCTTCTTCGGCATGCTCCAACCATGATGGCTCTAGTACTAACCAAGGACTGCCCTCTGTCTCTGCCCGGTGGTGCCCGTGCAAATCCCAGAAAGCGGGACCCATCACTCCAGCGCGGACTCCGAACTGGTCTGCTCTGCTGAAGAAGCCCAGGCACTCATCGCTCGAAAACTGACTCTGCCTCCAGTAGTCCACAGAGAAAATCAGAAAGCTATAAAGGACGATTCCGTGCAAACTGTCTCGGCCCACCAAGATCGCCTGCTCCAGTCGGCGACGGGCCCCAGCAACCCGAGAGTCACTCTCTTCCATGCCTGGTGGGACAAAGCACCCGATGAACTCGAGCAAGTGACGGTCCAAAGGGAACTCCACCGGGTAGCCATCGCTGCGATCATAAGTGTAAAGTCCCCCCGCCTCCGACGCGCGGGCCAGCTCCACAACCCCAACTCCGCTACCACGCTCGCCAACGGGGCCCTCTTCCACAGCCGTGTGCCCCCAGTCGAGCTGCTCCACATTAGCCATAGTAATGATGGGCGGACCCAAAGGGGGCATGGGCCGCTCGGTCCTCCTCCCGGACCACGCGCCTCGGGACTCGCTCGTCCCTACCAAATCATGCCATAGCTGCAAGACATAGCACTAAAAACAGTCAGCATGTAAAAAATTCAACACATACAATACAATAAAGCACAAGTATATGAAGCGTCAAAATGTAACTACAACAACCTAGAAGGAGAGGTTCACGGGTCGTACGCCCTCGTCTCCGCCTCCGACGCACGACCCGTGGGGGGCATTTGTTGTACCCGAACAATTTCCCCCGCAAAGTACCCATGAATAAGAGTTCGGAAATTTCCCCGAACACCTTCAAGGCACGGGCTACCCGGCCTCTCCGACAACCCAGTGGGCCCGATCAACGGCTCCAACCCACTAGCCGAGGTATACGGTGACATTAGCAATCAATCGGGACCACTCCCGACTCATAAGTTGCGGACTTTGCCCGCATTCTACACGACCACCCGGGCCATCCCGGGGGCACTCTGACTACAAGCCACACCACGTGGCATTCAGTGAAAAGGCCAGGGGCCTACTCTAAGACACTTCTTTCAACCCTCCAAGGTCAAAGGGAGACCCAAATAGGTCAACCATAGGCTTTGGAGGCCCGCAGCACATGCTTACGGCTCACACACGTGTGTTCGGCATTCTGCAGAACACCTTGTGGAAGCACATGTTTTAACCCTTCTACACCAACCCACGAGCCATCCTGTGGTTCCAGTACGCTAATTGGGTCCTACAACAACCCCCCTGTAAGCCGGGACCACCCCCGACCCTCAGACACGTGGCAACATGCCACTCGACTTTAGCTCTCGGGCCAACCCGAGGCTACTCTACCAACCCGCCGTACAACATGGCACGCAGCCCAAGGATAGGCACGTATACCCAAGGTGCCTCCTCCCAGCCCCTACGGACTTCTACCCTCGGCCCTAGATCAATTCCAAGGTCCATCGGTCACTTATACGACTCCTTCGGCAATCCGGGGTGTGTCGGGCATTCGCCCGAACACCTTGCGCGTGGCTACCACAACTCGAAGAACAAAGGCCCCCATGGGCCATTTCAATATCCCGGAACCCCGTATCCTTCAAAGGATATCCTTAGATGACGAAGGAAGACCCCCGGGGGCCATCCCTCATGGTTGTGACTCACCCGAGGCCAGTTCACCCCACGGTATGGCCACCCCCCCGGAGAGGGCGAACTCCCTAGGGGCCACGCCCTCTCCTCAGCCTGGAGGCCCGACGGCCCTCCCCAGTCCCAGTTCGTGCAAACTCTCAATCTCGCGGTCCGAGGTTCGTGCAAGATTCATTCACCGTACCCATACGTGGAAGGAGCTGCGAAGAACGTCCACGACGGATCACACGCACGAGCGTCTCGGTCCGTGCACACAAGTGTATCCTCCCAGTATCCTCCTGTCCTTTTCTTCTTAGCCAATTTAGGAAGAAAAATAACCAAAAAAATTGAATTTTATATAGGTGGGATCACTCCCCCTCTCTCTTCCATCCGGTCTGCCCAAACACCCCCTGGAGAGGGGTTTAGGCGGACCAGCCTGGCCCCCCCAAGCTGGTCTGCCTAAACCCCCAGGGGGGGGGTTTAGGCGGACCAGTCTAGACCTCCAGGCTGGTCCGCCTAAACCCCCAAGGGGGGGGGGGTTAGGCGGACCAGCCTAGACCCCCAGGCTGGTCCGCCTAAACACCTTGGGTAATAAAAAAAAGAAGATTTTTTAATTAAAAAAATGGACCTGTTCGGTCCGCCCAAACCCCCCCTGGGGAGGGGTTTAGGCGGACCAGCCTGGACCCCCAGGCTAGTCCGCCTAAACCCCATTAAATAATAATAAAAAAAGATTTTCTCCCTCCGAAGAGGGGTTTAGGCGGACCAGATCAGCCCCTTGGGCTGGTCCGCCTAAACCCCATCTCCCACACTCGATCACACACAAAAAAAACACAAAAAATACAAATAAAATAAAATAAAAACACTATTTGGGGGGTTTACCCGGACCAAGTTGGACCCTCAACTTGGTCCGCCTAAACCCCACCGCCCACCCCTTCAACTTCTTATAAATTGCCCCCCTTGCAAGCTCATGAGGGAGATGCATGAAGCAACACCAGAACACACGGACGGACAAGCAAACTTGTCACACCCTCGGACCTCCGAAGCCTTCGGCAAGGGTCGGGAACACAATATAGACAAGTGCGTGCGCGGTTGGCTTGCTAGTCGGCTCACGCACGCTGGGGTATGTCTCACGTACTCCCCTCACGCGGTGTTTAGCCGTCTCACACCAAGCCCACCTTCGCCGCTTGTAAGATGGCTACGCCAACGGCAAATACACCTCGCATCCCGGGTCCACCCGTGTACGTTAGCTTACGACGGTGACAAAGGGCAGTTCATAATGCCACGCCAGGCCCCGACACGGAACCACGTGCCCACCATTCAACTCCCAGTCAGTAGTTGGCCCCTCGGATTAACAAATTAAGTCTAGTCGGACCTCTGGCCCGGGAATCATAGTCTCACAGCCGACCTCGACTCTTCGGCATGACACCACTCACCGTCCGAGACTCGGACCCAACCGCTCACCTAGAGCCGCGTCCGACCTCTACCAGGCACCAGCTCGTGTCTGCTCTAGCCACCAAGGCAGTCAGACTCACACTAACTCCTCTGTAAAGAGCCTCTGTAAAGCACGCGGATATCCGCTTTGTCACGCATTGACCCGGGGACCTACCCACGTGTCAGAATTGTCCCGCGGCTTTCGCCCGTTATAATTTGGCCCTCTAGGCCCATATGTAAATCCCATGTGGCTCACCATCAAGCCAGTAAAATACAAGCACCCGCATTCGGGCCCCCAGCTTTTTACCTACACCACTCAACATCCGTGCCCGACACCCTAACCCCAGTAAAAACACCCCTCGGTCTAACACACACCCAAAGCTGTTGAATGCCCCCAGCCCTCTACCCACGGCTTCAGACACATATACAGACTTTTCTTCAGCATGGAACAAAGGTATTCAGATTCAATCCGATGTAAATAAAGACCGGTTGCTTGCGGCCGGTGGGGAAAGACGTCCAGTACACGATTCCCGCAATCGCCTAATGCACTCGCACCCATGGAACCCCTTCTCTCCACATGTCGTTCGATCGCCCGAGCCCACGTGTCGCGCCCTAGTGGCGCTTCCCCGGTCAACCCTTTGTTCCATGAGTGATTGTCGAGAAATCGACTAGCACGCCCGCACCCTGTCCGGTTAACCCTTATCCCGACATTGCCGTGCCATTCGACCCTTTTTTGACTTTTCGTGAAAGGAGAGTGCCCGGTACCGCCGTGAGAGGCATGCAACTGTGAGGGGAATACCCGGGATACATCAAACTCCCGTATTTTCCTCTCCCGCTATATCCCTTCCTTCACCCCGATAATCGGCATAAAAACCCGTGCAACAGTCATCCTAGGTACTTTTCATTTTTATTGAGTCTAGTTCGTCAAAGAGTCAAGAGGCAACATTATGTACTTTTGATTACTATTCAATAAAAGTAAAGGTTTTGTTCAATTATTATGCATTCATACTTATATGTGGATGTGTTAAGCGCTCGTAATATATTGCTCGCTTGCGGCGTACTAGCTCACTATTCATGTTCCTGAATATCTTCCGCTAT
The DNA here is from genome assembly GCA_022559845.1 of Amorphophallus konjac. Classification (NCBI taxonomy): domain Eukaryota; kingdom Viridiplantae; phylum Streptophyta; class Magnoliopsida; order Alismatales; family Araceae; genus Amorphophallus; species Amorphophallus konjac. The sequence goes on from CM040118.1 coordinate 398,145,535, forward strand.
ACTTATATCCTGGGACGTGACAGAACGGGTCCCCATGGTCCACGAGCGATTCGGAAGAAAATGGATTGATGGGCTCATGATGCGGGACGGACACGGGAGACAACACTATATGGTGCCACCCTCTGACTCTAGATGAAGACACGACCAGCAACACACACCAGGGAGACACTAAGCCCGACACTACGAGCTCCTAGTGGTGAAACGTCGCTAACAGAAGTGGAAGCTCACTCGTCGTCCCAAGCGAGGGAAAGCGCGGACCGTGCGTGGTTAAGGAACCGGCGGAGGTCAAGGGTAGTCCGACTCAACTTCCGGACTCGGATTGAGTCGCGGGACGGTCACTCTCACACTCACAGCAGTGACATGAACACACGGGCTAGTACCTATTGCTCTCGGCAGCGGCAAAAGACCATATACTAAACTAGCAAGCGAATGCCGAGAAGTTGAGACCTTTACCTCCACGCACCCGGCGTGGCGAAGACAACCCCGGCCGAATTACGGACTCCCGGTTAACAATGATTACAGCAATACACTAAGTCGACCCACTCCACGCAGGGAGGTAAAAGGTCACATGTGGGGTCCGGGAATCACGTAACTCGAGTTGACGGGCAGCATCTTCATGTCGCCCGGCGGTGCCGAACTTCGCGTTTTCGTGCTTTCCAAACGGCGGCTTCTACGGGCCCGCGGGGCCCACGGACGGCGCTGTCCTCCGGATCTACGGGGGTGGGACCCACTGTGATGGGGACCCCTGGTGGCGCGCCTCCACGGACGGCGGTCGGCCGGGAACACCGATCGGGGGTCGATCGGCCCCGATTCCAAATTGATGAACTAGCTGTCCACGGATTTTGGTTGCTGTCTTCCGGCGCGCGCTCCGGCGAAAACGGCCTCTGCGAGCAATCCCGACGTCGGATCGAGACGCATGAGCTATCGTTGGAAAGCTCTCTTCAAATGCTTCGATCTAGACCTAACGAGATCTGCTGGATCTGGTCGGATCAGAACTTTATTGAATTTACAAGTCCCTGTTGTACAGTAATCGAAATCTCAGATCTGCAGGATACTTGTCTGAGAACCACCGTTGACCGCCTAGTCAACCTCCGATTCAGCTCTTGCGCTCTTTTTAGGAGTTGTAGGGAATCAAACCACGGAACTGGGACTCTTTTTAGAATTTGATTTGGAGGTGGCTGCAATTTGTTAGGATTTTTGGCGTGACTGGTGGTCGGATCTGGGAACAGGTGGACAGAACTGTAGATGGGTCTGAGAACGAATTTTAGAAAATATGAGATGCGCGAATCAAAAATTGAGAAAAATTGTGGATGAAGGGGTCGATAAATGGAACCCCCAGTAAAACTGGGCGAACCAACATAAATCAAAAAGTGGCTCTAAAACATGAAACACAGGACGGAGGTGAACCTGGACAGAACTCTGGCAGAATTGAAATGGAAGAGTGGACGAAAATCAAAAATTAGCAAACGTGATCTGAATGCTGGCATGATTTTTGTGGGTGGAGAGGAACATCCCAGGAACAACTCCTCCAAATTTGGTAGCCAAATGATCTCGGGGAAGACCTGTTAGTTTCTAACAAGCTGCTGTGGTACTGTGCGGGCAGAACTCTGTTGATGGTGATGGCGGTGCGGTGGCGGCTCGTGGCGGCGGCGGCGGCGACCGGAACTGATAGGGTGGAGTCTCACCACCTGAAGGAAGCCTTCACAGCTTCAAGGGGGAGAGGGAGAGGAGAAGGGGGCGCACCAAGGCTGGAGCTTCAAGCTTTTTTTCCAATTCAAATGGCATTAATTCATGAAAATGGGAAAATACAAGCATATATAGGTCACCCATCTAATCCATCCTCCACCGTTGGATCTAGGGGTTAGGGATGGATGGCTAGGATGAAGTTTGATCAAAATACAATAAAAATATTAAACAAAAGGGGAGGGGGGCGCACCTTGACCACGGGGGGGACATGGTAGGTGGGTTTGGTTGGAATTGTTGACCATTTTGGTCCCTTGTCCCCCATGTGGACAATTGACTAGTCCAAGGCTTCTAGATGTCCACCTTGGATTTTGACCAACCCCACAAGGCTGATATGGACCAATGGGAGGGGGCCTGGGGGTCCTGTGGGGCCCAGGGGTCCCATTTTACAAATAAGCCCCTCGTACACTCATAATTACAAACCGTATAAAATGAAATAGACACACCTTACACACAAATAAAGTCTAATTAAATATGAAAAATGGGGAGAGTCAAGGCGGCGTCTCCAGGCTGTCTCTGAGCCAGATGGATGCTGAGGTGGCTCGAGTCGTGCTCCGTGTGCGGTACCGGTGGCTCGGCGTGTCGCGTCGCTCAACTGCTCGGGTATCCGCACCAATTCTCCCCGGGTGGGAGAAACTCGACCCTGTCGAGTAAGGGTTTGCATCGCTCCTGTATCGCTCCAGAAGGTCCGGATCGATCCGCTGCAACTCGCCATGTGTGATCCATGTGTCCTCAGTAGCGGGCCGTCCTCTCCATCGCACTAGGTAGCGCAGGTAAGATCCACTCCTGGTAACTGTCACTTGCTCGTCCAGTATACGATCTATATGCTCACGCTGCCGTGAAAAAAGGGCTGGAGGTGGAAGTGGACACTCAGGTGTGGGATCACTCTCAAGGGGAGGAGATGGCTCAAAAGGCTCACTAGGGATCACCGCTGGGTCCCTATATGCAACAAGATCCGATACATTGAAGGTAGAGCTTATACCATATTCCTCGGGCAAGTCCACAACATACGCATTGGATCCAACGCGTTTCAACACTCTAAAGGGACCGGCTCCGCGAGCTTGCAACTTCTTAACGGTTCCAGAGGGAAACCATTCAGGTCTTACCCTGATCATGACGTATTCGCCTTCGTGGAACTCTCGGTGGTGTCGGTGGGCATCGGCTAACTCCTTGTACCGTGCATTGCTGGCCTCAATGTGACGACGGATGTCGTCATGCAAACTCCTAACATGCCTAGCAAACGACTCGGCCGACTCCGACACTCTAGCATGGATAGGCATGGGGACAAGGTCAACGGGTTTCCTGGGCCTACGACCTGTGACAATCTCAAATGGACTCATGCCGGTAGACCTATTCATCAAATCATTGTATGCAAACTCAGCCATAGGTAAAATGAGATCCCAATCCCCAATGCGGTCCTTAAGTAGACACCTCAAAAGATCTCCCAGACTCCTATTGACCACCTCGGTCTGACCGTCTGTCTGGGGATGATATGCAGTGGAAAACTTGAGGTGAGTACCCATCATATGCCATAGCGTCTTCCAAAAGTAGGAAGTGAATCTAACATCACGGTCAGACACTATAGTGCGAGGCAACCCGAACTTGCACACCACATGCGTAAGGAAAAGGCGGGCTACCCTAGAAGCATCCGACGTCTTAGAGCAAGGAATAAAGAGGGCCATCATCGAGAAATGGTCAACCACCACATAGACCGAATCATGCTTCCTGGAGGTACGTGGCAATCTCAAAATGAAGTCCATGCTAACATCCTGCCACGGGGCATCAGGCACGGGGAGAGGCGTATAAAGGCCCGAGCTTTGCTTCTTCATCTTGGCCATAGCACATGTACGGCACTGAGCCACGATGTTAGCAACATCGCGCTTCAAGCTCGTCCAATAAAATCGATGCTCCACTACCTCAATAGTCTTGTTCCGACCAAAGTGGCCGGCTAGACCTCCCGCATGTAGTTCCCACACTAAGAAATCTCGAACCAAAGTTCGGGGAACACATAGCCTGCTACCTCGAAAGAGGTAACCCTCCTGAAGCACATACTCATCAAGGTCTCTCGAGGGTCCGGCCTAGAGGGTGGTAAAAATCTGACCGAAGTCAGGACAATCAACATAGGCCTCCTTCATCTTCTCTAACCCTATGACCTCGGCACTCATGGTGGTAAGCAAACATGCTCGCCAACTCAAGGCATCAGCCACCTTGTTCTCCACTCCAGCCTTATGTTTCAGCACAAAGGTGAACTGCTGGAGATACTCGACCCAACGACTATGACGCGAGTTAAGCTTCTTTTGCGAATGGAGGTACCTCAATGCCTCGTGATCGGAGTATAGGATAAACTCCTGATGTAAAAGATAGTGCCTCCAATGCCTAAGAGCCTGAACAACTGCGTAGAATTCTTTATCATATGTGGAATATCACAGTTTCGCGTCATTCAGCTTCTCGCTGAAATATGCGATCGGGTGGGACTCCTGACTCAAAACTCCTCCAATCCCAACACCCGACGCATCATAAGAGACCTCAAACACCTTCGAGAAATCAGGCAGTCGAAGGATAGGTGTCTGGGTCATGCGCTCCTTGATGTCCTTGAAGGCGGCAGATGTGGCCTTCGTCCATACAAATGTGCCCTTTCGGATGCAATCCGTGATTGGGGCGGTGACGGAGCTAAATCCGTGGATGAAGCGGCGATAGAACGTCGCAAGACCATGAAAGCTGCGGACATCATGAACGGTACGGGGTTCCGGCCACTCAACAATGGCCCGGACCTTCTCCGGATCGGCGGAGACCCCCGTACTAGACACAATGAAACCCAAGAAGGTAAGCTGAGGTGTCATGAAGGCATACTTCTGTGGGTTCACAAACAGCTGGTCTCGCCGAAGAAGTAGATAGACCTGCCGAAGGTGGTCTAAGTGGTCCCCCATGGTGCGTCTATAGATAAGGAAATCATCAAAATACACCACTACAAAGACTCCAATGAAAGGTCAAAGGACCTGAGTCATGAGCCGCATGAAAGTGCTAGGGGCATTGGTCAACCTAAAAGGCATGACCAACCACTCATATAGACCATCATTGGTCTTAAATGCGGTCTTCCACTCATCACCTGGCCTAATCCTCACCTGATGATAGCCACTCTTAAGATCGATCTTCGAAAAGATAGTGGCACCTGCCATCATGTCTAGCATGTCATCTAGGCGGGGAATAGGGAACCTGTACTTCACGGTGATTTTGTTGATGGCACGACTATCAATGCACATTATCCACGTGCCATCCTTCTTCGGGGCGAGTAATGCAGGTACAGCACATGGACTCATGCTGTCCCGAACAGGCCCTCTCTGCACTAACTCATCGACCTGCCGTTTTAGCTCGGCATGCTCCGTGGGACTCATGCGATAATGAGGAAGGTTGGACAAAGAAGAGCCCGGAACAAGGTCGATGGCATGCTGAATATCCCGCATAGGTAGGAGTCCCTTGGGAAGCTCATCGGGAAAGACATCAGCATACTCCTGCAGAATGGGAACAACCTCGGGTGGGAGCTCACCCTCGGAGTCCTGCTCCACCTCTCGGACCGTAATGGCAAACACCGGACAGCCCTGACTAAGCTCCTGCTCCATCTCCCGGGAGCTAATCATCATCAATCTCCTCGTCGAGGGCTCTCCTGGGCCAGAGGTAACGGTCATAGCCCTAGCTGGGGATGGGGTACTAGGCCCGAGAACGGAAGGCTTTGGAGTACTAGGGCCAGTAGGACCCCTGACTGATAGGCTTCTGGGCCGAATGGGTTGGAGGGTGACCCGCTGGCCTGCGTGGTCGAAGGTACAGGTGTTCGACCGGCCATGGAGCGTGGCATCCTGGTCAAATAACCACGGCCTACCAAGAATGATACTGCCCACTTCCATGGGGAGAACATCACACCAGATCTCATCATGGTAGGAGTGGAGCTGCAGCGGGACCAAGCACCGCAGCCTGACCGAAATGGAAGTGGTATCCACCCATGATACCTGATAGGGGCAAGGGTGGTCTACGGGTGTGAGACCAAGACGAGTGACAACGTTTGTGGAGATTGCATTGATACAACTCCCGCTATCGATGACCACCTTGCAAATTTGCTTTCCCAGCCTACAGAATACATGAAGGATAGTAGTTCGTCGCCAGTCATCACTGACCTGTGGCTGGGTGAGGATACATCTGACGACCCCCACGTGGGTATCGTCCGAATGCTAGGCATCCTGGGCCTCACCTCCCATCTCATAGTACTCGTCAGCTAGCTCTTCATCTACCTTATAGCTGACTAACTCGAGGCCCATAGGGGTGGTGTCCTCGGCCTGTGTGTCCCCAATGTGAAGAGATGGGCGGGTGGGACACTGGTTGGCGAAATGTCCAAACCCATTACAGCGATAACACTGCTGCCGTGATCCACTAGGCTCCCCAATCATAGGTCCTTTACCTTTATCCTCCCGACGGATAGGAGGCATAGGCAACAAAGGACGTGCAGGAGGTGCGGGTGCCGGTGGACGGGCTATGGGTGGGGCTGTAAGATGCTGGGGACGAGGAAGGTCCCTCGGGGGTGGAGGACGAGGCCTAGGAGCAAACGGCTCGGGACGAGCGGGCTCCTGAGGTCGAGCCATGGGGGCCCTTGGATACGTGCCAGATGAGCCACGGGGCTCGACACTACGAAGGGGAAAAGAGCCCAACCGATGGGGTGACTCAAACTCGGCCTCGAATTGTTCCAATTCGAGAGCTATCTGATATGCCTGCTCCAAAGTGGTTGCATTGCGGCGAAAGAGTTCATATTGATAATTGGGCCACAAACCTCTTCGAAAGCGGGATATAGTCATAGTGCTCTCCTCCGTGGCCCCACACCGTAAGTAATACTCATCGAACTCGGCAGTGTACTCGGTCACGGATCGGTTCCCTTGGGAGATGCTTTGCCACTTGTCTATGAGACGTTGGTGATATGAGGCGGGAAGGTACTTCTCCCTCAACTTGGATTTCATATCATCCCAAGTACCGATCTGGGGTTGACGTCGCTGGTTGAGCAGGCTCTCCACATTGATCCAATAAGTTTGGGCCTGCCCTTGCAGCTTCATCTTTGCATATCGGACTCTTCGGTGGTCCGTCATCTCAAACCACTCGAAGTACTGGTCCATGCCGGCCTCCCAATCTAAATACACCCGAGGGTCCAAGGACCCGCTAAAAGTGGGAGGGTCCGCATGCACACCCCTAAGAATGCGATCGTCATCCTCGTCATCACGATTCCGTCGTTGATGACGACGACTGTTACCCCCTTGATCATTATCAGATGCATAATCATCCACCACATGCACCTGTTGAACCCCAACATCCTCCGCCCGAGCCCTTGGCACAGGAGGCTGCTGAACCAGCTCCTGTTGGCCGTTCGTCGGCGCGGGTTGCGCCGCTACTGGGCCCCTCTCCAGGATGGCAATCCTCCCAACTAAGCCCTGGATGGACTGATCCGAACTCTCGGCCCGATCCTCGAGGGCTTTCATCAGCCCTTCTAGACGCGTTCCTATGCCATCCATACGCGTACTAAGGTCATCCATACCCGTGTCAAGACGTTCCATAATGGCTCGGAACATCTCGGCCGTCGAGGACTCATCGGAGCTACGGACCCGGGAGTCCGCCATAGGTGGTGGTGGCGAGTATTGGGTGCCTCGACGGGTGGGCATGCAAAAACACATGACCTAGAAGACACTGACTAATGCAAACACTCACTAGATTATGCACTTATACCTAACCAATAGCCGGTACGAGGCGGAGATAAGCGATTCGAAGATCACTCGCGCAAGTGTGTGGCCCTCCCGTTAGGCGTAACCCAACGTTCGGACAACACCTTTTGATATACCGGGTAAAGGGTGCAAATGCAAGTTAAAACACTCTTTTTTTTTTTCTGAAAATGATGATCCTAGACTCGACTTAGACCATGATGCATGTAAGATATATGCAATGACTACCCTAGACTCGACTCGCTCTGATACCATACTGATGCGGGACGGACACGGGAGACAACACTATATGGTGCCACCCTCGGACTCTAGATGAAGACACGACCAGTAACACACACCAGGGAGACACTAAGCCCGACACTACGAGCTCCTAGTGGCGAAACGTCGCTAACAGAAGTGGAATCTCACTCGTCGTCCGAAGCGAGGGAAAGCGCGGACCGTGTGCGGTTAAGGAACAGGCGGAGGTCAAGGGTAGTCCGACTCAACTTCCGGACTCGGATCGAGTCGCGGGACGGTCACTCTCACACTCACAGCGGTGACATGAACACACGAGCTAGTACCTATCGCTCTCGGTAGTGGCAAAAGACCATATACTAAACTAGCAAGCGAATGCCGAGAAGTTGAGACCTTTACCTCCACGCACCCGGCGTGGCAAAGACAACCCCGGCCGAATTACGGACTCTCGGTTAACAATGATTACAGCAATACACTAAGTCGACCCACTCCACGCAGGGAGGTAAAAGGTCACATGTGGGGTCCGGGAATCACGCAACTCGGGTTGACGGGCAGCATCTTGATGTCGCCCGGTGGTGCCGAACTCCGCGTTTTCGTGATTTCCGAACGGCAGGCTTCTACGGGCCCGCGGGGCCCACTGACGTCGCTGTCCTCCGGATCTGCGGGGGTGGGACCCACTGTGATGGGGACCCCTGGTGGCGCGCCTCCACGGACGACGGTCGGCCGGGAACACCGATCGGGGGTCGATCGGCCCCGATTCCCAATTGATGAACTAGCTGTCCACAGATTTTGGTTGCTGTCTTCCGGCGTGCGCTCCGGCGAAAACGGCCGCTGCGAGCAATCCCGACGTCGGATCGGGACGCATGAGCTATAGTTGGAAAGCTCTCTTCAAATGCTTCGATCTAGACCCAGAGAGATCTACTGGATCTGGTTGGATCAGAACTTTATTGAATTTACAAGTCCCTGTTGTACAGTAACTGAAATCTCAGATCTGCAGGGTACTTGTCTGAGAACCACCGTTGACCGCCTAGTCAACCTCGGATTCAGCTCTTGCACTCTTCTTAGGAGTTGTAGGGAATCAAACCACGGAACTGGGACTATTTTTAGAATTTGATTTGGAGGTGGCTGCGATTTGTTAGGAGTTTTGGCGTGACTGGTGGTTGGATCTAAGAACAGGTGGACAGAACTGTAGATGGGTCTGAGAACGAATTTTAAAAAATATGAGATTGGCAAATCAAAAATTGAGAAAAATTGTGGATGAAGGGGTGGATGGATGGAACCCTCAGTAAAATTGGGCGAACCAAAATAAATCAAAAAGTGGCTCTAAAACATGAAACATAGGACGGAGGTGAACCTGGATAGAACTCTGACAGAACTGAAATGGAAGAGTGGACGAAAATCAAAAATTAGTAAACGTGATCTGAATGCTGGCCTGATTTTTGTGGGTGGAGAGGAACATCCCAGGAACAACTCCTCCAAATTTGGTAGCCAAATGAGCTCGGGGAGGACCTGTGAATTTCTAACAAGCTGCTGTGGTATTGCGCGGGCAGAACTCTGTTGATGGCGATGGCGGTGCGGTGGCGGCTCGTGGCGGCGGCGGCGGCTACCGGAACTGATAGGGTGGAGTCTCACCACCTGAAGGAAGCCTTCACAGCTTCAAGGGGGAGAGGGAGAGGAGAAGGGGGCGCACCAAGGCTGGAGCTTCAAGCTTTTTTTCCAATTCAAATGGCATTAATTCATGAAAATGGGAAAATACAAGCATATATAGGTCACCCATCTAATCCATCCTCCACTGTTGGATCTAGGGGTTAGGGATGGATGGCTAGGATGAAGTTTGATCAAAATACAACAAAAATATTAAACAAAAGGGGAGGGGGGCGCACCTTGACCAAGGGGGGGACATGGTAGGTGGGTTTGGTTGGAATTGTTGACCATTTTGGTCCCTTGTCCCCCATGTGGACAATTGACTAGTCCAAGGCTTCTAGATGTCCACCTTGGAATTTGACCAACCCCACAAGGCTGATATGGACCAATGGGAGGGGGCCTGGGGGTCCCGTGGGGCCCAGGGGTCCCATTTTACAAATAAGCCCCTCGTACACTCATAATTGCAAACCGTATAAAATGAAATAGACATACCTTACACACAAATAAAGTCTAATTAAATATGAAAAATGGGGAGACTCAAGGCGGTGTCTCCAGGCTGTCTCCGAGCCAGATGGACGCTGAGGTGGCTCGAGTCGTGCTCCGTGTGTGGTACCGGTGGCTCGACGTGTCGCGCCGCTCAACTGCTCGGGTGTCCGCACTAGCTCATTTGATAGGGAATGTTCCCCCTCCCCGGCTGATAAATTCATATTCACATCAGTGAACAATCATAACAATCAAGGAAAACTTTCATGTTGTCCCAAGCGAAAGGGGGGCAATGAATTATGCTAACGAACTCATACCCACCCCCTCTCGGGGACGAAAAAAACTGAGGACCCATAGATTAGCCTTACCGTAACGTATGTGTGAACACATTCCTTCATCAGGAGATTAACATCAAATAGAGAACGCATGAGATTAAACAACCACAGCCTAAGTTGGTTATGTAGATGCATAGGCTAAGTGAAACGGTCCACTGGGTTCACAATAGGGGAAAGTATAGAGATGAGACTCTCTCAAAGAATTGGCCAAACACTAAAGGGGGGGGGGAATGCGTATGCCGCAAGGTCTAGGACTCCTAGCAGGACAGAGTGCGACTGAAACGGATGCCATTATCATGAGGTTGAATGAAAGAAATGGCATCCTAACTGTGGGAATTGGCCATACCCCATCTGACTCATGACTGTGAGTGAAGGGGCAGTAGCAGATTCCATTCCAGAAGCTAGTAGGAAGTGTGTATCTCTGACGAGGAGGGGAATGGGCATTAAACACATAGGGTAAATCAGGCGTAATCAATTCATCGAAGAGACCCCGGGGAGGGGGAGTGTGTGATTAATGTAGCCCTTGGTGACCGACAAGGGCACGTTCTGCAACCAAAATACAGACATAACAAAAGCATACGGAATGACTGGGAAGAAGATTGAAGGCACAGTGGGGAAGCATAACAGATACGAGGGGAATATTGATGGGTAGGGAAGGACACATTATCACAAATAAACGCAAAAAGCAAATGAACATTTATATCCGATTTTATTACATGGAGGAGGCATTAAAGGCCCCCATCATGTCCGCAACAAAGGATCAATGTCTTCTTGCTCCGAAGAGCTCTTGTAGACGCAAACAGCCATATCCTTAGAAAGAACGTAGAAACAAAAGGGAGGAATGATTTGCAGAGGGACAGAGAGGGATTCATACCCAAATACAATCATATTGCCAGAGAATTAGCCAAACATCCGATATGCAAACATGGCCAAGTATTTGTCACCCAAGGACTAACCATATTCCATTACAACATCGAGATGGAGGGGTATACAGGGAGCAAACGCTCTAAAGGATTAAACAGGGAAGGGAGACCATGGGGCTCATATCATCACCCTTTACATTATCGGAGTCGAAAGGGAAACAAAAGAAAAGAGCAAAGAGATAATCAAAGCTCTGGTACGCAGTCACAACGGGAACCCACCTATGCTCACAAAAATAGAGTATCGATAGCTGAGTGATCCCTCCCTGCTCTCGAGCTCTCCTGGAGAAAAATTGGGATGGTGGCTGCTCACTCGAGGGTTTCTTTCCTTCGGGGAACTCTTTCTTCCAATTGCCTCTCTTTCTTTTTTTCTTTCACCGATCCCCTTTCTGTTATCGAATTGGGTGTTTTTATAGCGACATTGGGGTGAAACGGTGGGGACGATCCCACGCCGGATTAGCAAACCTCGTTTCTCATGTCGTTTTGGCATTTAGGCACGCCGTTTCAAGAATCATGGCCACGCCGTTTTAGCAGATCTCCCAAGGGGCGCGCCTGTTTAAGTGGCTTTGTGCGCCGATTTAATGCGACGCCGTTTTACCAGTGACCATGCCATTTTAACATCTCTTCTTGTCGGTTCGTTCAGGTTGGGTCCGCTCTTGGGCTCCAGATTGGCTCCAGGGGATGCTTCGGACTCGAGACTACCTCGAACTTATCGAATCATTATAGAAGGTACTCCCGAGGCCTTTGGACTTTTAACAGATGACTTCTGGCAGGAGCCATGCTTTAATATGGACACTCTGGTTTTCCTGCGGATACGCCCTTCAGAAACCCATATTACAGGACTAGAGATATCTTTTCACCTCGAAAGGTGTTTTCTTCAGGTGACGGACCACCAAGGGTTCTTTTGGGTACGACTGAGTCGATACCGGCTTGTTGGCCTCAGCTTGCCGTTCAGCATCACCGAGCTGTTAGAGGGATAAGTTGCGGCATCCATAGTCTTCCATCGAGTATCTTCATGCTTCTGTAGTTCGAGTAAACCTTCTTTGTTGATTTTCTTTGGCTATCGTGCATCGGTAGGACGCATGCTTTCATCATTGGGGCACAATTGCCATCCGGTTATATTTCGGGTGCCAACAGGGGACTATCGGATTGATGAGAAAACCCTGGCTACGCTGCCAGAAGAAACATCATGACAACGCTGTCATGGAGGCCTATCCTCGCTGACTAAGGCCCATCCCCAGGCCATGCAATCTGGGAACACGGTCACGACCTCGCTGTCATTAACCCTACATTGTCTAGGGAAAACCCACGGTAGCCTCTACCGAAAAACCCTAGACTGAAAGTCGGGAGAATGCTCGGAAATCACCTGAAGAACCACGAGGCACAAGAAGCAAGGCCACTTAGTCAGCACCTCCCGTGTCTCCCTCGCCCCAGGCGGACACTGAGACACCATACTAGTAACCGTAAGACAAGGGTATATTCAGGGTTCTGCTCATCAGCATTAGTCCGTAGTCCCCGACCATGTGTGCACACACCGACTGACTGCACAACGTTAGGCCCTATAGCTAGTTTTCTTCCCAGCCTGGACTCGAGCCGCTACAGGGGAGGCCCTACGGCAACCATGACCCGAGACAAATCTCGTTCGGAGGCTAGGACCTAAAGCCAGTAAACTCGTAGAGCACACGCGCCTAGACGAAAAGACAACTGCACACGCGAAAAGTGAACTCCTCAAGGGCAACGAAGTGACAACTAGGCGAGCAGCGGCTCGAGGGGGGTCGGACACGGTCCGAGCTGCGAGGAGGGTGATGGAGACCACCCGAGGTGGCTAGGATGGGCACCGGATGCAACCGGGAAGACCGGTAACGAGGGAATCGGTTCAAATGTCACTCGTCTCACCCACAGCAACTCTCTCACTTTTAGTGGAACTCTAGGAATGGGCATTCCTCTCACCAGTGCGACATTGGAACCAATACTGAAAAGCAGTAAAGGAGGGGCGACCGAACGTACCTAGTCGTACCCAAAGGGTCGGCTCATGTCGGAGACGTGGGCGCGCCGGGGAGTGTGCCCACCCAGCAAGCACGCTGCGTCGATGAAGCTTCCGATCGAGCCTGCTATTACAATCACATAAACCACTCCACGCAAGGCGGGGGATCATGGGGAATGGGAAGGATTAACACAGAACTACCCTCACATAGGACGGGGGAACACAGGGAAGGGGAAGTGGGCCTACTGCCCGATGTCAGTCCAGCCGCACAGACCCATCTTGCGTTGACTGGTACGCAGCGCACAGGGCTCCAAACGCGATGCCACTTGTGCCAAATTGTCGCTGATGAAGTGCTGCAAGGCTCTGGAAACGTTGGTGAAGATCCAAGGTCGCTGGTGGTTGGGGCGGAGAAGACAAGCTGACCTGCGCAGTTCTGCCTTGCTGGACAGGTTGGCGCAGTCGTAGTGCAAGTTACGGTACTCTCACTGTAGACCTCCAAACGAAGCGGGACCAGCGCGGTAGGATGGGGAACAAGATGATCTACGTTCTCTCAAAACTGAGCACCATCGGATCACCGAGCTGAGCATGGTTGAAACTGTGGTGAGCCTCTATTTTCTGGGCGAGCAGATAGATCGAGGTGGTACACCCAGCACAGATGTCGAAACGTGACGAAACCACTTGGGATGGCTTGGGGACGCCGAGAGGTATGCCACAGAGGAAGGGCTCGATCAAAAGTTCACAGAAGGAGGCGTGGCGCGATCTGCACACTCTAGTCACTACCTGGGAGGATAGACTCGCTCGGATCTTGCGTAGTCGTATGAAAACGTGCGTCACGACCTCTTCCGACGTCGAAAAAAGGCGAGACCACCTCAGGAGCGGAGAGGACGCGGAGTGGAACAAACCCACAGAAGGGGGCTCGGGCTGAGTCACACTGTAGACATCGGTGCATCTCCAGAAACAGGGGCCTCAAACTCTGTCCCGGATCTGTAGGCAGCAGGCTAGGGGAATCTTCAAAGCCGAGGACATGGGCGACGACGTGGGCTCGCGCGGGCGATGTGGACGAGCCTGGAGGATGGCGGGTGCGTGGGAGGCAGTGGGGAAGAGGTGGCTGGAGGGTGTGGGGTGCTGGGGTGGGGCGGCTAGGGCTGGGGTTTAGGTGGCGTAGGGTTAGGGAATAGAGGAGTGGTGCAGCCAATATTTTTTTTTTGGTGGAGGGAATAATGTTGGTTTGGGTAATTTTTTGAATAGGAGGAAGAGTTTTAGGAGGGAGAGAATATTGGGGAGGGATATTAGGGAGGATTTGGAGGGCTGGGATTTGATTTGGGAAGGATTAGGAAAGAGTTACAGTGTGACGACCCAGAGTTCAGGACACCGATATACCGATAACATCGATACACTGACACCAAGAACTGGGGAGGCCACCCAAGAGGCTGATGAGGCCCCTGAAGGGTTAGTGGGGGTTAGTTGAGGAGTATGCATAAATAATTGCGAATTGGGGCGCGCAATACAAATAAGTATTTAAGATTTAAACACAAGTGCAGAAGCAATTTAAAATAGCCAGAGTGATATATATATAACTAGTCCAGAGTGACAAACACTAGTCCTCAAAGTACAACTACGCGGGGCATACCCCGGCAAAAGTACAACACAAGCCTCAAAAAGGCAGTTCGTGCACAGCTGGCAGCTAGGAACGGTCCCGAAACAGCACACTAAAGTCCGGGAGACGGCGGGCGCGGCTCACCTGAAAGGAGAAGGGTGAGTCACAGCCAGACTCAGTAGGGGTCACGCGGATCCCTACCTCGCACTAAACAAGCGAACATGCATAAATAAAGCAAGTAGAGCATGCATTTAAATAAACACACAGGCAATGGCATGAATAACCAATCACAAGAAAGCTGTAAACTCTAGCTAAGCAAGTATAACAGCTAACACATGCCACTACTACTTAAATGCAAGCGATTAAAGCTAAATCTACCAAATAGAAGGAGCTGCAACTAATCCAAGCAACAAGGAAGGACAACCACTGGAGCAGAAACCAGATGCGTCCACTGACGGCTTACACTGCGTCTCAAGCACTCGCAGTCGACAAAGCGACAAGCTAAGCGCGTAAACAGTACCAAACCAAGTGACCAGTCGGAGTGGCACCCGTCGGTGTCAGTCCACAGTCTCCGACCACGTGTGCACACACTGACTCTAGCCTGAGCCAGGCCCTCTAACTAGTTTTCTCCCTTGGCAGGACGCTACCATTGGCTGGGAGCCCACGGAACTAGCTTACAAACCGTGAATGGGAAACATACCCCTCCGCCATCCTCAAGCGGGTTGGTACTCAACAGACCTTAGGGCAACGACAGTGGCTCCATTGCATGGAAAGAAAAGCTACTCTATTGGTATAAAACACGCCACATATATTTAAAACAATGCGAATATGGCATGAATATAGAAAGAAGCGCATAACAGATGGGCTGGGAATATATTACAGCCATCAGGGAAGCGGCGGTCAAAGACCCACGCGCCATATGCAAACGACGGTCGGGGGCCGGCGTGTTACTTCAAGAATGACGCCCCAGTCCCTATCCGTCACTCCCTTCAGGGTTCCAGCTCAAGAGGCACTAAAGGGCTTGTAACGGTGGGGGCCCTGCGCGTTACTTCAAAGCAACGCGTGGGGTCACCGCCGTCACAGCCACCCGAGGCTCAAACCACCTATCAGCGTTCTAAATGATAGCAGACGAAGTGACGCCCCGGTCTAGGCGCGTCGGACCGAAACGACGGTCGGCCGACTGGCCGTCGGGCGCATCGCCTGACCAAAACTACAGAAAACAGTCGATGAGTAATGGATGGGAGCCCCACCGTTACTCTCCAAGTAACGCACCCCCAATGGGCCGCTATTTGGAAGTGACGCGTCCGCTATGGACCGTCAGGCAAGTGACGGTACCTGGCAGGACCGTCACTGCACCTGGGTTACGGGCGGGTACGGTTTATAAACCGAAGCCCTCCCGGACGGCTGAAAACGCCGGGTATCGACGAAAAACCTGATAACCTGTCAAACCATGCATGCTAGACAACAATTTAACATCTAAATCTAGCACATGCAAGGCCTAAAACGCATTAAACTCAAGATTTAGGCTAAAACCCCAAAAATGGAAATATACACATCACGCATGCTACGGGGTGCTAATCATCAAGCAGGCTAAGGGAAACGATCCTAGCAAGATCGAGATTCCATCCCCCTACCTTTCGCAAGCCGAAACCATCGAACGGGCCGCATGCAAGGAGGAAGAGCCACGGAGCTTCCACGCTCCACCTCGCTCCCACGATCACCGATCCACGCCGAAGTGGACACCCACGCGCACTACTCGACGCGAGGAATCCAACGGTGCCAACCTCGCCTCAATCCGATCTCGTTTCGCCCGAGTTCCCTAGGAGAGGGAGGGGACGATCGTGAGAAGAGAGAGAGGGAGAGGGTGAGAGTGAGATCGACGGGAAGGGAGAGAGAGAGAGAGAGAGAGAGGGGGAGAGGTTATAAAAAAAATAAAAATAAAATTAATATATATATAATATAATCATTATATATATAAAAATCTTATTAATATTCAATAACCCTCAATTAGCCCCAAATAAATCCGGGAAAATACCAGACAAATTCCTAAAAATCCAGGAAAATAGCCGGAAATTCCAGAACAATTAATAGAACAAATACCATGAAGGATCCATTAAGGCACGGGCCTTACAGTCCCTCCCTCCTTACAGAAATTTCGCCCACGAAATTTACAACAACCGAAAAGGAGGAAACTGAGAAAGGACTTATACCTCATTGGAGCAAGAAAGGAAAAAGCTGACACATCTCATCTTCACGCTCCCAAGGAGACTCGTTACCAGAGTGACGCTGCCAAGCAATCCTTACCAGAGGAATAACCTTATTTCTCAACCGCTGCTCACGACGGTCTTCAATTCGGATAGGAAACTCTGGTGTGGACAAATCAGCAGTCACCTCGGGCCACACTGAATCATCGAGAACATGAGAAGCATCAGACACACATTTCCTCAACTGAGACACGTGAAACACATCATGAATAGCTTGCATGGCCGCCGGCAGTTGCAAACGATAAGCCACTGAACCAGTAGCTTCAACAATCGGAAAAGGGCCAACATACCGCGGACTAAGCTTTCCACGCTTCCCAAACCTGGAAACACCTTTCATCGGAGATACTTTAACAAACACCATATCTCCAGGCTAAAATTGTAGTGGACGTCTGCGTTGATCTGCATAACTCTTCTGTCGACTCTGAGCCGTCAACAATCTCTGTCTGATCAGACGAACCACATCAGAACACTGATGTACCATGTCCGGTCCTATCAACAGTCGATCCCCAACATCAAACCAGTTCAGAGGAGTACGACAAGGACGACCATACAACGCTTCATAAGGAGCCATGCCAATACTGGAGTGAAAACTATTATTATAAGCAAACTCAACAAGTGGCAAATGCTGACCCCACGAACCTTGCCAATCAAGGCAACACGATCTCAGCATGTCTTCCAAAGTTTGAATAGTTCTCTCTGACTGTCCGTCTGACTGTGGGTGATACGCTGAACTAAAAGCTAACTCAGTGCCCAAAGCTTTCTGGAAACTACGCCAGAAGCCAGAGGTAAAACGTGGGTCACGATCTGACACAAGTGATACAGGAATTCCATGCAGTGGCACGATCTTCTGAACATAGAGCTCGGCCAATCTCTGCACACTCCAAGTAACTTTAATCGGCAACAATCTGGCGGTTTTCATCAATCTGTCGACAAGCAGCCAGATTCCATCAAAACATTGAGAAGTTCGAGGCAAACCCACCACAAAATCTGTAGTAACATGGTCCCATTTCCACATCGGAATCTCTAATGGCTGAAGCAGACCACCTGGCTTTTGATGTTCGGCTTTAACTAACTGACAAGTCAAGCACTTAGAAACAAAAATAGCTACGTCCTTCTTCATGCCGGGCCACCAGAACTGCTTCTTCAAATTCTGATACATCTTAGTGACACCAGGGTGAATAGCAAAACGGGAACCATGGGCTTCACTCAGAATCTCATTTCTCAAATCATTATCAACGGGAATATACAATCTGCCCTGGAAACTGACAACCAGCTCGTCATCAAATTCCACATCATATCTTGATATAACACGGGCCAAATCAGGATCAGCTTGTTGGGCTTCCAAAATCTGCTGATACAAAGCTGAACCCAAAACCAAGCTAGCACAAACTGCCATCTTCGGATCGGCAGGAATCTCTACACACAATGCCTCGCTCGGAAGCTGTTCCCACAATTTCCATTCGTGAAGCAACAAATGGCTGACCTGCACTTTCTTGCTCAAAGCATCGGCCACAACATTCATCTTACCTGGCTGATAGGAGAGTGTAAAGTCATAATCTTTCATGTATTCCATCCATCGCCTCTGCCTGAGGTTCAGATCTTTCTGGGAGAAAATATACTGTAAACTCTGATGATCAGTAAGAATCTGAAATTTCTCACCATACAGATAATGTCTCCAGATCTTCAAGGCAAAAATAACTGCAGCTAGCTCTAGATCATGAGAGGGATAATTCCCTTCATGCTGTTTCAATTGCCGAGATGCATATGCGATAACCTT
Source organism: Amorphophallus konjac (assembly GCA_022559845.1). NCBI lineage: Eukaryota > Viridiplantae > Streptophyta > Magnoliopsida > Alismatales > Araceae > Amorphophallus > Amorphophallus konjac. The sequence continues at coordinate 398,164,263 of CM040118.1, forward strand.
ACCATGTTGCATCAGCACTGCACCCAAACCTACTCGAGACGCATCTGTACAAACAAGAAAACCACCCGAGTCGGAAGGCAAAGTCAACACTGGAGAAGAAGTCAATAGCCTTTTCAATTCAACAAAGCTAGCCTCACACTGATCCGACCAGACAAATGGCACATCCTTCCGTGTCAATTTAGTCATCGGTGCTGCAATCTTCGCAAAATCCTGAATGAATCTGCGGTAATACCCAGCCAATCCTAAAAAACTTCGTATCTCTGTGATGGTCCTCGGTCTCTGCCAATTCAAAACGGCATTAATCTTTGCAGGGTCTACTGCCACTCCATCACCAGAAATCACGTGGCCAAGAAAATGAATCTCCCGAAGCCAGAATTCACATTTACTGAGCTTCGCATAAAGCTCGTGATCTCTTAGAGTCTGCAGAACGATCCTCAAATGCTACACATGTGGTTTTGTTCTTCACCCCATGTTGTTAGTTGTTTTGCGCATGTTGACAGTCGTCCCTCCATGTTCCATGTGTTGTCCCAACCATGTGATCTGTCATGTTCTTATCTCAACCATGTGTTGCCCCGCCGATTGTTGTCTTGTCACCCCATGTTCATGCATCCGTATTGTCAGTTTATGCCTCTGCTTATGTGCTTGTTCGTCTCGTTGTGTTGTTTTCCATTCGTCATGTTATGTCATGTTGTTTGTCATTATGTTTATAATCGCTATGCTTATCTTATTTATCTTATACATGAAAATCCATAAAAAAATCCAAAAATGAAAATCCAAAAAGTATGTCGTTTCACCTGTACAGGTAAGTCAGGTATGGCCTTCTATCCTTATGACCCTTATTGCATTATTATATGGTACTATAATTTATTATCTCAAGAACCAGTTGGTTATATACGTGTTCCAGGATCTGATGTTCCCCTTCAATAAAAATGATGATGATCCAGATTCACGTGTTTAATCTTCGGATAGGCCGTTACGTTGGGATGTCCCGGGGAGGATGGTTCTATCCTGCACGCCATGGTTACGGATGGTTTCTTGACTCTGATTTTTCTAGCTTAGCAATATTATTCTCGAGTATTTTATATTTTAATCTTTCTTCGTATTTGTTTTAACGATTTCTTTTATTTTAGCCCAGCATGCATTATACGCATCTTTTGAGCTTTCATGCCCCATGGTTTGCCTGTAGAATGTCCCATCAGTGATGGTTAGCTGTGCGTTCAGTGTTTTAGTAAAAGGAACTAATTCCACTCTGAGTTGGAAGGTTCTCTTTGGTCGATTCGCTTGGTTTGGTTGATTAAGATCGAGGTCCCCGTCTGGAGCTTTAGCCTGTTTCGTTTACTTTTGCTGCCTACTTTTGGCCTTCTCATTGGACCGCGGGATTGTGTCCCCCATGAGGTTGGTCTTGTCGATTTACTTCATTTAGTTTAGTCCCCTAGACTGGTGTCGCTTTTGGTTTAATCATTCCTTGCGTTTGGTTCAGAGTTTTCCGGAAGATTCTTATCGCTTGTTGGTAAAAACGGGTGTCGTTTTACCTTAACGCTGGCTTTTTAGTTCACTCCGCTGCATTTCCGCTTCATCTCCATGTTCCATGTCACTTCCGCTTCACCTCCGCTCGCTCCCCTGCAAAGAGGACGTTAAGGAGGGACATCTGTTGACACCTGTTTTATGCCGATAAGTTGAGTCGTTCCTCTTACTCCCATTTGTTGATGCCTCGAGTTGTCCATCACTCGTTGGGGCTATTTTTAGGCACGCTTTGGGCCAGTTTTATGGGTAGCCTCCCTCCTTGGTTAGGTTCAAGTTGATTCAGGGATTAATGGGCCTTGGTTTTGGTTGATTGGGTTTTTCTATGAGTTTTCACGCCCATGTGCATGTACGGTTCCTCCCTGGCCGCCCAATTAATGTGCGGTTGCTTGTGGACCGTCCAACTATTTTGGAATATTTTGGTTAATTTTCTGAATTTCCACCGACAAGCATTTATGCGGCCCTCCTCTGACCGTTCAACCTAATGAACGGACTGATAGTAGCCGCTCATCATTCAGAGTCCTGCGCTTGAGGGTTTTCTCAGATAATTATCCAATTAATCTATTTATCACCGACAAGGCTAGAACGGTTTGTCCTTGGCCGCTCAACCTTTGAACGGTCTCGTCTGAGCCGTTCATCTATGAGAGTCCAACGGCGAAGGTTTCGGTCAGTTCGATGGATAATTTGGATTATTTTCTATTTATTTTAAATTTCCACCGACAGGGTTGGACGGCCAGGACATGATCGCCCATCCAGTTGAACGGTCTATCGTAAGACCGTTCATCCGTTCGATTCATGAATTTCAACAGATTTTATCCCTTTTATCCGTGGTTTTATCCCCAACTTCTCCCATCATTTTCTCCACGGATAATCAACCATTTTAAGTGCTATTTCGACTGGATAAAAGATAATCTGTTTATCTCTGATTTTTCTTTAATAATCTCGACCTGAAAATGCCTCTAAACCCTAATTTCGAGCTAAAACTTTAGGTGCTCTATAAATAGACCCTAGAGGCCGGGTTTGAAAAGGGGGAGATTTTTGGTCGACGGCGAAGCCTTGCCGCATTCTTGAGCGACCTAGCACCAAGGAGGGAGGCTTTCCACGTCCATACAAGCCTCCGATTCAGGGAGTAGTCCAGTTTTTGAGTCTTTTGTGTTTGATAGTTTTGTCCACTTTTTTTGATTACATGCATCACTTTCATTACTTTCTCCCCACTTTGATTACTTTCATTACATTTCTCCCTCTTTCCAAGGCACGGCGTGTTCATCACGTACGGCGTCTTGGTGGCGATCACGGTTCTTTACTCTCTTCTGTTCTCCTTCTACTGTCCTATTTTATTTTACATATCGATTTATTAGAAGGAGAGAAGAGATCTTTCAAGCCGGTATTGAAGAGAAAGAAGAGAGTAGAACAAAACATATCAACACTTACCTTGATTCTTTATGAGCAAAAAGTAAGGGTCGCTCAATTCAGAACTAGGTCCTATTTATAGGGTTTTGAAGATTAGATCGATTCTAGAGTTCTTAATTTGCCAGAACCTAATCCCTAAGAGTCCTTAGTAATGTTATAAACTCTCCCAAGTCGACCTCTTGTAGATAAGATCCCAAAGTTCTAATCTTTTTGCTCGTTCTTTCTTTCACGAAACGGACAGGGTGTAACGCATCAGTCTAGGTGCGTTACATACATGTGGCGGTCGTACGATACATCCCACGTGTGTAGAATTTCAAATTAACAAAACTCTTTTGTTAATTATCCAATATAATTATTTATAAAAATAGTATTTATCCTTAAAATACGTGAATAAGCTAACTAACCTTCTAGAACATGGGCCAAACTTAATGGGCTTGGTCCTTAAACCTTCTGGATCTTATTTAGATAGGCTAGGTTAATTATTTGACACAATTGGGCCTTATAATGACTTATTAATCCAATAATCCATTTATAAATCTATTTAGTCTTTATAAATTCTTAATAAATTCTAGAAAATTCTATAAATGATCCAGAAATTATTACATACATTTTAGGGCACTACACCCTCCCCCACTTAGAAGAATTTGGTCCCCAAATTCAATGCATGGATTATGGAGAGTGTACTTACAGTTGAATAATTCTGGAAATCTTTTCCGCAAGGCTGCTTCGGTTTCCCATGTTACTTCATATGGCCATGTTTTCTTTCATTGAATCTTGACCATAGGAATAACTTTATTTCTTAGTTGACGCACTTCTCGTTCCAGAATCTTTATTGGCGTTTGCTCATACATCATATCCTTCTGAATCTCCAGATTGTCATAAGTGATAATATGGTCAGGATCATATACATATTTCTTTAGCATAGAGACGTGAAATACATCATGAACTCCTACTAATTGTGAAGGTAAAGCCAGTTTGTAAGCCACTTCACCGACCTTTTCGAGAATTTCAAATGGACCAATGAACCTTGGAGTTAGTTTGCCCTTAATGCCAAATCTCCGAATACCACGACCTGGAGAAACCTTGAGATACACATGGTCTCCTACTTGAAATTCCAAGTCGCGTCTACGATTATCAGCATAAGATTTTTGCCTATCTTGTGCCATCTTTATTCTCTCTTGAATAAACTTGATCTTCTCTGTAGAATCTCTGATAATTTCGGGGCCTAGGAATTATCTTTCCCCTATTTCACTCCAACATATTGGTGATCGACAACTTTTTTCATATAGAGCTTCAAAAGGTGTCATTTGTATGCTGGCCTGGTAATTGTTGTTATAAGTAAATTCTACCAGAAGTAAGTGATCATGCCAACTACCTCCAAAATCAATAACACAAGCCCTGAGCATGTCTTCTACCACCTGATTTGTTCTTTCTGTCTGACAACTCAGTTTGTGGATGAAAGGCTGTGCTGAAATTCAATCTAGTCCCTAGTGACTGTTGTAGACCCTTCAAAAATTGTGATGTGAATCAAGGATCTCTATCAGATATAATAGTAACTAGGACACCATGTAATTTAACAATTTCTCTTATGTATAATGCTGCCAGGATATCCACAGACTATCGACTTTTGATTGGTATGAAATATGCAGATTTTGTTAATCGGTCTATGATTACCCATATACCATCGTGTCCACCTCTTGTCTTAGGTAACCCCATAATGAAATCCATCCCTATACTCTCCAACTTCCATTCGGGAATATTCAAGGGATGCAGTTTACCTGCGGGTCTAAAATACTCTGCCTTTACTTGTTGACAAGTGAGACAGCGAGACACGAAATCAGCTATTTCTCTCTTCATGTTGGGCTACCAGAAATTTCTTTTAAGATCTTAATACATTTTTGTACCACCTGGATGAATGGTGTACTTAGAATTATGTGCTTCTTCTAGGATCAATTTCTTCGTATCTTCATGATCCGGTACACACACTCGGCCCTTAAATAGCAATCTTCCATTCTCCGTAATAGAGAAATCCGGCCGTTGTTCAATATTATCTTTAATTTCTAGTAACACGAGATCATCATTTTGCAACTTGACTAGATCCTCTATTAAGGTAGGTTGAGCTCGGATATTATCCATGAAGCAATCTTCTTCCTTCCTGTCAATATCTAAGTTCAACTACGTAAATTGAGGAATAAGATCAGTCATACTAATCATAAGACTTGATAACATATCCATTGGTTTTCTACTGAGTGCATCCGCAACAACATTAGCCTTGCCAGGATGATATTGAATAGAAAAATCAAAATCATTGAGATATTCCAACCATCTTCTCTGCCTCATATTCAACTCTTTTTGAGAAAATAAATATTTCAAGCTCTTGTGGTCCGAGTAGACCGTAAACTTTTTTCCATAGAGATAATGACGCCAAATTTTCAAGGCGAAAATGACGGCTGCTAACTCTAAATCATGCACAGGGTAATTTTTCTCGTGACGTTTCAATTGTCTTGAAGAATAACAGATTACTTTTTTATTTTGCATGAGGACACACCCTAAGCCAATACATGATGCATCCGTATATACTTCGAATCCACCACCTTCCATCGGTAGTGTTAGAATAGGAGCTGTAGTAAGATGATTCTTAAGAGTTTGAAAACTCTTCTCACATTCCTCTGACCAGACAAAATGATTTTCTTTTCTCATGAGTCTAGTTAAAGGAACCACAATCTTTGAAAAGTCCTTAATGAATCTCCTATAATAACCATCTAGACCTAGAAAGCTTCTTACTTCTGATACAGTCGTTGGCCGGCTCCAATTTCTGACAGCTTCGACTTTAGAAGGATCCACCGCAATACCTTCTTTTGAAATAATGTGGCCTAGGAATGAAACTTCCTTGAGCCAGAATTCGCACTTATTTAGCTTGGCATAGAGTTTATGTTCTTTAAGTGTTTGCAAAGCTATTTTCAAATATTCTTCATGTTCCTCCTTTGTCTTGGAATATATCAAGATATCATCAATGAAGACAATGATAAACTGGTCCAGATATGGCTGGAAGACACTATTCATAAGTTCATAAATGCTGTTGGGGCATTAATTAACCGGAACGGCATTACCACGAATTCATAGTGGCCGTAACGACTTCGAATAGCCGATTTATAAATGTCTTCTTCTTTAATTATCAGCTGATGATAACCTGATCTGAGGTCTATCTTAGAAAAATATTTTGCTCCTGAAAGCTGATCGAAGAGGTCATCAATACGCGGCAACGGATACTTATTTTTAATTGTGAGTTGATTCAGTCGCCGGTAATCGATGCATAGCCTGAGAGAACCATCCTTTTTCTTGACAAATAGAACCGGCGCACCCCAAGGGGATGTGCTAGGTCTGATGAAGCATTTGTCTAGTAATTCCTGCAACTGTCTTTGTAGTTCCTTGAGTTCTGTGGGGGACATCCTGTAAGGGGCTATAGAAACAGGTGCTGCTCTTGGAATGAGTTCAATAGTGAAGTTTACTTCCCTCTCGGGTGGTAAACTGGGTAATTCAGATGGAAACACGTCTGGGAACTCATTTACAATAGGAATGTCTGCTAAGATAATCTCCTTGGATTCGGTAATAATGACAGAAGCCAGAAAAGTTTCACATCCTTGCGAGATAAGTTTGCAAGCGTGAAGAGAATATATGATAATAGGATGCTTCTTGTACTTAATGCCAAGGAAGGAAAATCTTGGAAGACCGGGTTTTCGAAAGGATATAATCCTATTTCGGTAATTGATATAAGCATCATGATCTACAAGCCAATCTACCCCTAAAATGGCATCATAACCTTTCATGTCAAGGCATACTAAGTTTGCGGGGAGATTATGACCTTCTACTATCATTTCACTATTAGGATAATAGTCGGTAAGCTTTGTTCCAGAACCTAAGGGTGTGGAAATAGCGAGATCTGAAGGTAAGGGGACTGATGCAATTGATAATGTTTTTGCAAAAGTAGTGGAGATAAAAGATTGAGAGGCACCAGTGTCAAATAGCACAAATGTAGGATGAGAACAAATTTGAAGAGTACCTTCCATAAGCCCACCATCCCTGGGCGCTTCCTCTTCTTCTAAGACGGCATTGAGGCGAGCCTGCCTCCTACGTCCTCCACCAGACGATTGGTCTTTCGTAAGGGGGCAATCTGGCATGTGATACTCCCTGCTTCCACAATGTAAACAAGCACCGAGGCACTTCCAACACTCCTCAGCCGAATGGCCAAATTTTTCATAAAATGTGCTAGCCGTGCCGACCTGCTCCTTCTCCTCCTTGACTTTCTTTTGCTTATAGGAACTTCCACCATTCCCATTCCTAGATCTTTTCTTACTATCACGGCTCTTGTAGGGCTCCGTGATGCTGAACTTTTCTTTCTTATAACGCCTATCTGAGCGTCTGCTGGATTCTTCTCCTTTCCCTTTTAATTTTTTGACCTTTTCTAAGGTCCTTTCACACAAATACGCTCGTTGAACCATCTCCGCATAAGTACGAATGTTTTGGGTTCCGAGCTGCTGAATGAAATCGGGTCGTAACCCGTCCATGAACCGATTTGTCTTCAATAAATTGGTGCTAATAAGATGTGGTGCGTAAGGTGCAAGCCTTGAGAATTATAGTTCATATTCGGCAACCGTCATCATTCCTTACCGAAGAGCGGCAAACTCAATAGCCTTTCTCTCTTTTACATGATCAGAAAAGTACTTGGCAAGGAATAGGGTAAGAAAACCATCCCATGTATGAGGTGCATCGGCCGGAGCTGTCGAAACCGACTTCCATCATGTACGGACATCTTTGTTGAGTTGAAAGGTTGCGAGACACACCTTCTCTTGATCGGTGCATTGAATAACATCAAAGATACGATTCATTTCGTCTATCCAGTTCTCCGCTTCGTCCGGGTTAGAAGAACCATAGAAACGCAGAGGGTTTAAGCTCCGAAAGTTGTGATGTAAATCACCAGCCCTTGCTCTTACGCCAGCTTGCGCCATGGTTTGTAATGCCTGAGTGATGCCAGCAACTGTTAGCTACATGCTATCCCAATTTACGCGATGAGCCATGGTAAAGATAGGTACCTGAGAGAAAAATAACAACTTGTTATTTCTCGTGGAATTGGAAGGAAAATCAATCTTAAAGCTAATTAACTATCTTATCCCGGGCTCTACCCAATTCTCACATGGGTGTGGAAATTTCTTCTTTAGTTCATAGGTAGGGGTCCTTAAACCTTGGACGTATCCTATGACATAACTCTTCTCCCTAAGTCCTGAGACTTAGGATCTGATACCAACTTAACTGTCACGCCTCGAGCCTTTATTACAGCGGAAGACTCACTCAAGGAACGCGAACAACCGGCATGGTAAGTCTCTTGCAAGCAAGAATGATTAGAGCGCAAGGCAATCACACATAAGAATACAATCGCATAATATTTACTCAACTTCAACTTTCATTAATAATCAAATCCAATATTCGAATACAACCACTAATTCAACTTCCATCATTCTAAACTTAAGAAATAAGAAATTATATAGACTCGATCTAAACAATGTAAACTTCCTAAGTCTTTGCTCATTCTTTATTCACTCTTAGATCCGCTACTTGAACATTCCGAATCCGAACCCGACTCACTTCCATTTTCTGAAAAAGAATGGAAATAGGTAATGAGCGCACTTGCCCAGTAGGTATCTTCGCATCAACATGAAGGCATCATTAAAGTAATTAACATTTTTTGCTCTAGAGGAATAAGGTAAAATCATGCGAATGCGATCAATCATGCGATTAAACCAAAGTATGTAAGATAGAATGAGAGTAAGTATGAACTAGCAATAATGTTATAAGAACATGATATGGCCTTTCATGAACAAGAATGTAACGAGAATGTACTAGCTGATGTGTAGTGGACAGCGGATCTAGAGGGGAGGGGTGAATAGATCAGCCCCACTTTTTGCAATGCGGCCCTTTAATCAGCTAGTTAAAATGAATTATAGCGGAATAGAAACTAGCTTCCAAGAATGCTATGATTCACTTAGCAAGATAAGCAAGATATATAATAATTCGATCCTAAGCATGCATCTAGAACGAATCAATCACACAAGCAAACCACACTAGACATGATTTTTAAGGTGGTTCGGACTGAATCCTCAGCCCTACGTCCATCCCTCACCAAAACCCGGTGAGGCTTCACTTGTGCAGCGCACAGAACCGCAAATCGGAAACCACCGATTGCCTTCCTACTCACCACCTGGTAGGGACGTCAACCGCAAATTGGAACACCCTCCAATTGCCTTCCTACTAACCATCGGTAGGGATGAATCACACTTTCAATGTTTAAACAATAATGAAAATGAAACAAATGTGAAGGAACTAAAACAAGAGATTGAGTTATGAGTGAAAATGAATTGGCCCTTGTATGAAATGTTGATCAGCAATAAGGCTCCTCTTGGCTTCAACTCAATCTTCTTGATTCACCCTTGATTGGATGAATGTTCTTCACGGAGTACTGTTCACGTGAACAGTACCTCTTCCTTCAATTCTTCTCTCTTGATCTTCTCTTTGAATTTCTTTGAATGAATGAAGGAGATGATGAAGCTACCTTGAACCTTGATTGCTTCTTTAGCTTCTAGGAGTTTGAATGCTTGAAATATCACCTTGGATGAGCTTGAAAGAACTTGAATGGATGAAGATGATTTCCCTTGAAGAACTTGAATCAAACCGGCTTCCTTGGATCACTTTGATAGCCTTGCTTTGATGTAATCTTCCTTGAAGATTGCTGGCTTTGATTTGAGCTTGATTCCCCTTTGATTGGATGAAGAACACCTTCACGAACTGCTGTTCACGTGAACAGTAGCTCGTCTCCAACCTCTCTTGCAGCCACCCTAGATCTCACAAGAAGCTCTTTGAAGCATTAGATTTTCCATCCCCTCAAGTGTTGGTTTTATAACCCTTGAATGGTCCATAGATGCCCCCTAGACCAGATCCACAAATCATGGAAGATTAGGTAAGATTTGATTAAACAAATCCATGGAAAGAGGCTAGCCACGAGGTGGATTTCGAGGTCAAACAAGGCTGCATCGGGGCTGGCGGTCGACCTAAGGCTCCTGGCGGTCGACCGCCACTGAAACACATACAACTGGGCGATCCCTGGAAAAACCGGTCGACCACCACTGGCTGGCGGTCGACCGCCAGCTGCCAGACCTGCAGCTGGGCGGTCCTTGGCTGGGGTGGCGACCGCCCCTGTGCTGGCGGTCGACCGCCAGCTGGGCAGAGCCCGGGTCAACCCGGTTCGGTCTGTTGGCGGCACCAGCTCCGTCGCTTGAGTCCGTTAGCCGCCCGTTCATGTTTGTGGCATCGACCTTGATTGTTTTGAAGTTTTATTACTGAGTCTTCAAGCAAATTTTTGTTCCGGGGGCTCCGCCCCCGGAAACCCCCGCAAGGGGCGCTGCCCCCTGACCGCGCAGGTCGATCCGCGTGCGAGGGCGCAACATTGAGCTTTCATGTGCATTTCTGTCATGAACAAAATATCACATATGTCAGTCATAAGAGCGTGGAAAATAACAATAACTAATAGTGTTAAGCCATTATCAAAACCAAGAATACACAAAACTCATATGACTATAGAATGATGTCGAATGACCCATGTGACCACAGAATGACTCAAATGACCTCAGAGACACAACACTAGCAAGCCACATAATCATCACTCCAGTATCTTTTGCTTATGAGCAAGTACTTCATGAATTTCTATGGAATATCAAGAAAGTCATGTATAAGTATCAATCATGCTGTATCATGTTGTGGATTTTCACTTATTTATAAAGAAAGTACTCCCTGCGTAATGCGGCGCCAGTAGCATCATACCTCATGGTTTATAATAGTATGTTTCCGACAATCAGCCGAGGGGACTAGCATAGAGCCCTTGAACATAATTAGCGCTCGATCGCATCTTCAAGTATAAATCAAACTTTTTTCACGCATGTAACAATAAAGTATGGCCAAGAATGTACAATTCCAACAAGCTCTTGATAACAATAATCCAATGAATGAATGCTTTAATAAGAATCATGAGAAATCAAGAATGACTTATACTATATTATGCTTATGGAATTAAATCGGCAGCATAACGGTACGTTCTTTATTTTCCATTCATTATATTAGATTTCTTGATCAATATGATAAGTTCAAGATCATCAAGAGTCCATCTAGAAACCTTGGAATATCAACCCTTGGTCAAACCTCGGGTTAAAATACTCAAGCAGTGTGACGGTCGTGTACTGGGCCGTTACATTCACGTGACGCTCCAGTATTGGGCCGTTACAACGATCTGAATCCAGAATAATAGAATAGACTCAGTGAAATGTGACGGTCGTATATTGGGCCGTTAGATGCTCCTGACGGTCCAGTATAGATCCGTTACATTGCTGATAACCAGAAACATCGATAGTGTAATCTAATCAATGGGCTTTAATGGTATAACCAACTCGGCATCCTAGTGGGAATCCCAGGCTCACGGAGAATTACGGAGGCCTTGAAACAAGATTTCCTAGTCCATTGGAAGGAATATCCAATAGAGAGGTCCTCATGTTCAAGAATAATATTCCTATAGTGTAAAGTTTAAACTAATAGACAACATACCGGAATATGTGCCATGTACTTAAACAAATGACTCTATTGATAGAGAGGATGTGTAACAATAGGAAATCATGATAAAACTCCGTCAATATATCTTTGGAAAATCATGATTTAGATACAAAACTATAGAATTTTGGTACATGAAATTAACATAACTTAAAATAACTTAAGATACCTTAATCATGCAATTTCTATTATGAATCAGTAAATAAACTTAAAGTCATGATAACATGTTAAAACTTAGATAACTAAGCTTATTTATAAGTTAAATTAACTAGTTTCCCATTCTGTCTACAATTACCCTGACGGTCTAGAATAGGTGCTTCACAGTGACTGTGACAGTTTATCGTGAGGCCGTTACAGTAATGTAACGCTCCATCTATTGTCCGTCAGAGAAAACAGAGTAATCTGAATATAACAGAGAGTGTGACGGCTTATCGTAAGGCCGTTACAGTAATGTGACGGTCTAAGTCTGATGCATCAGAGTCTCTACTGATAGTACAAAGAATTTAAAAGACTATGATTTGAAAACATGTCATGTTTTAAAAAAGGATCTTACTATCCTAGTCATGATAAATGAAGTAAGAGTATGTCTAGATGCATAGGTTGCAGTGAATTAGCAAGATCATATCTTTTGTCTTTGATTAAGGCTAAGGATAATTATGCATGCATGACCCTACTAAAACATGAAATTCATAGTCTATAATGCATGAAATCAAGTACAATCAGAGGGCTTTTATCCCTAACAAGATATTTTTACCAATCATGAGATAACCTACCCATTAACTAGGCTTTAAGCTTCTAATTTGAATCTGAAAATCGAGCCCTAGCTCTCATTTCCTATCGATTTTCCAGCAACTTCCTGCTGCTCTATCTCTCCAACCTCTTGTCCTAAAGATGTGAAATTTTGAGGGTAAGAATATGAAACTAAGGTGATCAAAAAATTCTAAAGGATTGAATTCTAATTACCTCGTTTAGACGTCCTAATCTCTTGATCTTCAGGGGTCCTTTGCTCTGAATCCTGAGTTACTATGGTCGAACCAGCAACTTTGGAAGCTTCAATCTCCTTGGTTGCTTGATCTCCTAACATGAAATTTGGAGAACTATTAGTCTAAAGTATACTAAATAAAATCTTGTAAAGAACATACCTGAAATTCTATCTCCTTACCTTGATTCTTTACGAGCCAAAAGTAAGGGTCGCTCAGTTCAGAACTAGGTCCTATTTATAGGGTTTTGCAGATTAGATCGATTCTAGAGTCCTTAATTTGCTAGAACCGAATCCCTAAGAGTCCTTAGTAATGTTATAAACTCTCCCAAGTCGACCTCTTGTAGATAAGATCCCAAAGTTCTAATCTTTTTGCTCGTTCTTTCTTTCACGGAACTGACAGGGTATAACGCATCAGTCTAGGTGCGTTACATACATGTGGCGGTCGTACGATAGACTTTTACATCTCACGTGTGTAGAATTTCAAATTAACTAAACTCTTTTGTTAATTATCCAATATAATTATCTATAAAAATAGTATTTATCCTTAAAGTACGTGAATAGGCTAAATAACCTTCTAGAACATGGGCCAAACTTAATGGGCTTCATCCTTAAACCTTCTAGATCTTATTTAAATAGGCTAGGTTAATTATTTGACACAATTGGGCCTTATAATGACTTATTAATCTAATAATCCATTTATAAATCTATTTAGTCTTTATAAATTCTTCATAGATTCTAGAAAATTCTATAAATGATCCAGAAATTATTACATAAATTCTGGGGCACTACAGGCGGTCCCCTCAAACTGGTCAATCAACGACTGCTCCAGGGTGTACTCGATAGGCTCTTCTCCCACTGATTCCTGAGCGGGAGACTCGACTTGCTCCTCGATGACAAGGCTAGAGAGGCCACGATTGGGACAATGGCTAGCAAAATGACCGGGTACTCCGCATTGATAGCAAGTGTTTCTACCGGCCTGGGTCAGAGGAGGGGAACTACCAACAATACCCTTACCTTTGTCGTCCCTGTTGAGTTATGGTTTTGATGATTGTTGTGATTGTTAAGTTATGGTTTTGATGATAACTAAACTTAATGTGTGATTAAGTGATGATAACTAAACTTGTGGTTGATTGATCATGCTCCTGTTATCTATGTGTGATCAAATAGTTAGAAACTTGTTTGGTTATTTTTTACGCATACCATACATGCATTTATCAAAGCAACAAGTGTTCCAATCTTATATGTGAAATTGGGTCTCAATGTAAATCACTTCTTGAACTCTAATACATATTTCACATATCATTTTGAGCTTGCATTATGTTGAAACAACTCATGAGAAACTTGCTTGAAAATTGGAATAATGGTACTTATATCTTGCTCAAACGGTTTACATTAAGCTCTTGTTAATTGATTGAAACTGCCAAATGGCCAAAGGGGTTTCATACATGTACTTCATGCAATTACCACATGAATTATTGATCAAAGTTCTAATCCTTTTTCTATGGTTTTGTAGGTCAAAACACTCAACATATATTTCCCAAGATCAAAGGAGTTTGAAGCCTCAGACTTAAATGGGTTGCAATGGAGTTCGGGGGTGAGACCTAAAAGTCTGAAGTTTACTGTAGCTGTAGGTCGACCGCCCCAAGTCGGCCGCCAGCAGCGGTCAACCGCCCCAGGTCGACCGAAAATGCCAGAGATCATATTTCTACAGGTTTCTCAGTAGCGGTCGACCGCCAGCTTCCACAGGTCGACCGCCAGCCCCGAGCCAACATATGTTGACTTTGTTTTCCACTTCGAGAAGCGCCTTTCTCCTTGTAATTCTTTAATCCTAATGACACCAAATCACCCACAAAATGTGGATCTGGTCTGGGGGATATCCATGGACCATTCAAGGGCTATAAAACATCTCATTTGGAGCCATAACCCTAATCATCCAAGAGGGTTTCAAGGGAGATCAAGAGGGTGGTATCCAAGGAAGAAGAAGAGAGTACTGTAGCTTCGTGAACAGTACTTCGTGCAGCAAGATCTTCATCTATCTCCAACCCATTCAAGGTACTTCTCAAGCCAACAAGTATCTATGAAGTGAAGAATCAAGCAACCAACAAAGAGAGATCAAGGGTGAGGCTATCAAGAAGCAAGCAAGGGTTTCGAGAAGAGATCAAAGGAAGGTTATCCAAGGGAAGAAGAAGAAGGATGCTACAAGGAAGAAGGAGTCATTCAAGCATCATCTGAAGGTACTCTAGCTCCATTTGAAGTCAGCAATCTTAAAGGAATAGAAAAAGCTCACAAGCATCAAGAAGATACATAGATTTGTCCAAGGAAGAAGGAAGGGTACTGTAGCCGTGAACAGTACTCCGTGTAAAAAGATCTACATCAAATACAAAGCCATTCAAGCTGAGTCTCAAGCTATTCAAGTGAAGAAGGAATCAACGCGAACATCCAGAGCACACACTCAGGGGGAGCCTAAATCAGGAGCTTTCTAAACTGTGGTTTATTCATGTTTGTGTTTTGTGCTTTATAGTTTCAGATTTGTGTTTCTTATAAACTGCAAACTCGTGTATGTGTGGATCGTTGTTGGATCTGTGGTCGTGTGTGTGTGTGTGTGTGTCGTACTTGATTCGTATGTGCGTACGTCTTCTTAGATCTGCGTGTGTGTGTGTGTGTGTGGATTTATCCAGATCTTAGTGTTTGTGTGTGTAGAGTGCTGTACTTGTCGCAGCGTGTGTGTGTCTTGTTAATCTGCTTGTTGGATCGTGTTGGAGACTTCGTCTCCGTGTGTGTGTGTGTGTGTTTTGGGGTGCGTCCCCGTGTGTGTGGACAGGAGTCGTCCTGCGTGTGTGGTTGGAGCGTCGTCTCCGTTTGGGGATTTATCCCCGAGTGAAGCCTCACCGGGTTTGGTGAGGGGTGGACGTAGGATTGCCGTCGTTGCATCCGAACCACCTTAAAAACCGCTGTGCACTATGGTTAGATTTCTGTGGTTTGGTCCTTTTCTTCTAAGTGAGTGTATTTGTTAATTGTTGTTACGGATTTATCTACGTATATCTTGCATATTCTATATCTCATCATACAAAGTTTGATAAATCCAATCTGTGTACTAATAGTTTTGAATCCCTAAACTAGCATTCTATCACATATTTTATAAAAGGCCAAAAGTTTCATTAAAATTTATAAACACCCAATTCACCCCCCTCTTAGGTGTCATTGATCGCGGGACTTCAATTGGTATCAGAGCCAAGGCTATATTTTTTTATAGATCTAATGATCTAGAGTGATCCAAATCAATGACTACCATTATGTATACTTTGAATGCTCCACCGATGTTTGATGGTTGCAATTTCGATTTGTGGTTAGGAAGGATGTGTAGTCTAGTCAACTCATATGATCCTAAGCTATGGAAGCTTATCTCACATGGTCCTTATGAGTTGCCTAAAGATAAATCTGTCTGGACCACAGATTCTAAGCTAAAACATGATCTAAATTGTTTGGTTCTAAAATTACTTATTGCTGTAGTTGATTCTAATCATTTCCCTTTTGTCTCCCATTGCAGATCCGCGAAGGATATCTTGGTTGGCTTAACCAAAGTTCGGGAAGAGCATGAAGACCAATGGCTTGTGGCAGGCACGAGTGATCAAGGGAGTGATCAACAAGTTGAATCAAGCTCAAAGGTAAATTCTGATTCTGATAATGAAGATGAATTTAGCTATGAGGAGTTATTGATTGCATATGATGAGCTTGCTGATAAATATGAGAGGGTTAAGTCTGAAAATAAAAAATTGAAAAAGAATGTTGGACAAAATAAATGTGATTCTCCATGTAAAGAATGCTCACACTTGAAAGAATTGATTGATGGTCAAGTGTTCGACATTGAAATTCACAAAGATCAAATTTCTTCCTTGAGAAATAAAAATAAAGAGCTGAGAGAGAGAGTTAGTCTTATGAGCTATGGTCAAAATGAGATTGCGCATGATAAAAATCTTGAAATGGAAAATGAGAAACTGAAGGAATTGAATAGAACCATTTCTGAAAGATTGCTTGCTCTTGAAAAAGGAAAATTTATGAATAATGATGAATCTGAAAAAGTGCATGCTTTGTTGCAAGAAATTGAAAGTCATAAAACCATCAATGCTACTTTACATGAACAAGTCAACTCCTATGAAAATAAGATGGTTTCCTATGAATTGCACATTGCATCTCTTCAATCTGAAATTCTTGACTTGAATGTTTCAATGTCTAGATTTGTGAATGGTCAAGAAAATTTGGACAAATTATTGGGGGCGAAAGTGAATTTTCAAAGGGAAGGGCTGGGCTTTAATCCTGTGAACAAAAAGAAGTCTGAAAATAAAGTTTATACATCTTTTTCGCACAATTCAAACATATCCAACACATCAAATGGGTCCCCAAATCAATCTTCTTCACAGACAATAAAAAGATCAAATGAAAATCTGGAAAAGAAAAATCATGTTGCACACACACATGTCTCCACAATGAAAATCAATTTGCATCAAAAATCTAAAAATACTACTAGCACCTCCATGCATGTTGAACATACCTCTTCCACACACACACAATCAATGAGAAAGAAACTCTCATACTTTTACTGTGGTAAATCTGGACATGCCATGCATGATTGCTTCATTATGAAAAATGAGGACTTGAGAGCATGTAGGAACCAAGCTGCTTTGAAAAATGAAAAGAAAGCATCTATCACAAAACTTTCCGTGCATTGTAATTATTGTGATAAATGGGGTCATACGACTTCACAGTGCTGGTTCTTGTTGAAGAGAAAGAACTCCCACTCAACACATCATGCTCACACACACAAATTAGTTGAACCCATGAGAAGGAAGAATATGATGTCACGTGACTTCTACCATCACTTTGACAAATCTGGGAATGTTAAGCATGATTGTTTTCTAAAGAAAAATGATGATTTGAATGTTGTCAAAAGTTGGAAACCACATGCCCATGTTGCTGCTAACCCATAAGGACCCAAAAAGATTTGGGTATCTAAGAAGGCCAAATGATAAATCTATTTTACAAGTGTGCCTTGGGAATGTAAAGTATGAAATTTATTTTCGCCAAAAAGGTAAGGCACATGAGTCATGTGACTCAAAAAAGGCTAAAACAGAGAATCAAAAATGGAATTTGGAAACTCAGGTGATATCCCTCTCACTCTCTTCAGTAATGGTGTCATGACTTTATTCATATTGTGCTGAATAGTCTTGTGATAATGCACATGTCCGTACATGCATTCCATTCATTGTTGTTTGCATACTCGTGCATATATCACTTGTCATATAACATCTTGTGGTAGGAGAGCATGAAGATTCTTCAGATCATGTTTTCACTACACATTTTAAGTTTGCATACACTTTCATACTCTATCATGCATAAGTTGAACATTGTGTATTCATGCCATAAGCATTACAATTCGCCTGCCTTCATCATCCTTGACTACATAGTATATCAAATGGTGACATGTGGAAGGGTAAGTTACGCCTGTCTAAAAGCTATCACTACGCGTGAGGTGATCTTCAGATCTAAGTTCTCTGCCCGGTACTATGAGTCAATCAGTCACAGGCTGCACATGGCATTAGATTTTTACTGAGCATATCACAGTCATGCACACATTGAGGGGGAGTCATCAGATTCGTCATATGGGCTTTATGTTTAAGTTCACACATGAGTCATGCATTGCATCTAGAGCTGTCTGGGGCATGTTGGTTGTTAAAATAATTTGTCATGCCATTGTCAATATATTTGAATCGAAATTGACAACTCAAGTCATCTTGTCCTTGGATGCAGATTACACTCCCAAAATCTAAATGATGCAGGGCTAGTCATGGCCAAGTTTGAGTCAATGAAAGGAATATCTTACAAGGATGAAAATGATGAGAACCCTCTCAAGTTGCTACAAGAAGATGGGCTACTTTGTGTAGAACAGCCTCCAGGATCGACTCAAGTACAAGGTGGTGAAAGTCCTTGTACGTGCTAAAGCAAGTACCCAAGACATGGTATGAAAAGCCCGCATATTTTGATTGAGAACATGTTAAATAGGTAAGGTTGATCAAACACCTCTCACAAGATAAATCAGGTAAAAGATATTTTAGTGGTTTGAGTTAGTGGATGATATCATTTCTGAGCTACTAATAATACCTTTTGTGAACATTGTGCAGGGATTGTGCAAGAAGATTTTAAAATACACTCATGAGTAAACTGAATTTCATTCTTCTTTGGATTGCAGATGGAAGGCTTGGAAGAAAATGGATTCTCAAGGCAAAGGTATGAAAATCAAAATATGAAGTACTAACCTTCGTGGGGTTAGTGATCTTAGGGCATGAAGGCTTCCAATCTTGTCATCTGAACTAAGGTAATTCAACCTTATAAATTCATGCAATGGCCTCTTTGTCACTTGGTGACACTCTCAAGTGACAGGTATTGATTCTAAAAACTTGAATTGTCATCTACTACCCTGCTGTGATGGACTTGTCAAAATTGGTTGAATCAAATTGAAAATCCTAAGAGTTGTGTGTGCAGTGATTCCATATTGAATATTTCTCAGTTTGAATTACATGATCACATTTAAATTGAACTGCACATCTGGTATATCAAATAGCATCTGTGAAAAGTGGACTATGTCCACTTGAAAGCATTCCCTATGCGTTGAGCTGGGTCTTCGGACTAAAATCTCCGCCTCGTACCAGATCTTGAAAATTGTGATTGGTTGAGTTGTAAATGAATCCTTGAGCTGAGCTATGTAAATTGAAAGTATGTTTGTGATTAAATGATTCATACTTTTGACTTTTAGATGAATTCTCATTTCAACACCTGTGTATGGCTTTTGAAAATCTGATTTTGAACAATTCTAAAAATTGGGTTGCATTGCTTAATTTTGATCTTTTATGCACCCTTATTCATAAAGGCCATATCATGAAAATGTTTGTTGACACATTAATATAATGTGAATGCTTCAATGTGGATTCTGCCTCATGATTTGAAGATCAAGCCCTTCCTATGCTACATTTGCATCTTGCATCACATGCTCATCTAGGCATAGATTGCATGCATTACAATTCATACATTAGCTGAAGTTAGTTCATTCAATTGGCAACAGAAGTTTTGCACCACATTGCATTTTGTCTTGGCATGTCGCATTTCATTATTATATGATCAAAGGTTGCATTACATTAGAGCTCATGCATTAGCTGCATTCACTTCATTCAATTGGTATCCATTTATTTGGTATCAGATACATATTTGTATTGCATATTGCATACATTCCCTCTGTGTGCTTGTTTGATATTATATGTGACTTAGCCCCATCCTTGAAACTTCTACGACCTTATGTCTTCTTGATAAATAATGTTGTATTTGAGTCATTATTGGAGTGCTGCATGTCGTACACTCTGGGAGAGTTTATATTTCATAAGTGCATCTATTTAGGGGGAGTTACACTGTTATGTATTTATGATATTTTCTATGCATGCTGAATCAAATTCGCACACTTCATGCACAAAATGTGAAAATGAGTGTTAATGATAAGGATATATGAATTTCTTTTCAACACTCTCGAGATGTTAAACTTGCTGCATGTATGTTGAAGAGACAGTTGAGGAAAAAGTTACCTACCTATCTTGTTTAAAAATTTGGGATGAAAATAAAAGATAGAGCAATGCTCGGTCTCACTGAGTAAACTGGGCACATGTCACCTGAGACGTGATGTGATTCATATCTGAAAAGTGTTGACTGGTATCTCCGTTCAAATGAGGTGAAATGGTTCAATATTCTGAGTAACCGGGGATTCTGGCATGAGCTCCATGTGTCTACTCGCGTAAAAAAGAATTATTTGAAACCTGATCACTCTTGAAAAAAAAAATTCTAACTATCATGTGATATTGGTTGAGTTGAAAAATATTGGTGAAACTCATTGTGGTAGAGTGTAGCCTCCAATACGCTGTTCTCAAAATTGAAGTGCAGTCTGTAAAATGTCTCCTTGTGTTGATCTGAAAATCTGAATATCCATATTACAACTATCATTTTTCATGTTACTCACTTACACATCTGGAAATTTGATTTAATATGTATTCAGAAAGTTGATTGACTGCTTTAGCAATTGCATGAATCTCCTACATGATTGCACAATCTCCCATGTGCCATACATGTGCATTCCGGCTGTCATGACTCTCTTGCATCTTTCTTATATCCATTCCCTTCTTATATATGTACGGGGGAGATTACATGTATGTCTATACGTAAATGTGTGGTTGCATTGTGTGCACTTCATGAGTCATCATCTGCATGTACATAGCTTCATGCATTTAAATAGAAAATACAAAAATCAGAAAATTTTAAAAATCAAAGAAAGTTCTTTTGATATGCCCTCTTGCTCTTGTTTGTTGTGAAAATCTGACATGTGATCTAGATTTTGAATGCTATCATGCTATCCACCTCATCCTATGCACATCTCCTTCGGTTCATATCCTTGAGGCCAATCACCACATTCAATTGGTATCAATACATGTTTGACTGTATTTACTTTGGATGGTTTCATATTGATTTGTGAGAATAATCACCAATTGGTTTCTTCTAATTGGAATCATATTGCTTTGTTCATCCATGATTTACCCTTGCTTCTTCTGATTTGCTATGATGGGCTATTACTATTTCAAAGGGAGTTAGGCTTGTTCTTCCTTGCTTGGCTTCTTCCAGCATTGTTGCTATTGTTGATCCTGTCACAGGAGGAGAAAGATTTGCATTATCCCGCCTTTTGATTATGTCAAAGGGGGAGAAAAATTGATGAGTGTGTGTAACATGGAAGAAGAATTTTTGTGCCATTCTGTTGTATCATCATTAATAAGCTTATCATTAAGTTTATCATCATCAATAAGTTTGTCATCATCAAAAAGGGGGAGATTGTTGAGTTATAGTTTTGATGATTGTTGTGATTGTTAAGTTATGATTTTGATGATAACTAAACTTAATGTGTGATTAAGTGATGATAACTAAACTTGTGGTTGATTGATCATGCTCCTGTTATCTATGTGTGATCAAATAGTTTGAAACTTGTTTGGTTGATTTTTACACATACCATACATGCATTTGTCAAAGCAACAAGTGTTCCAATCTTATATGTGAAATTAGGACTCAATGTAAATCACTTCTTGAACTCTAATACATATTTCACATATCATTTTGAGCTTGCATTATGTTGAAACAACTCATGAGAAACTTGCTTGAAAATTGGAATAATGGTACTTATATCTTGCTCAAACGGTTTACATTAAGCTCTTGTTAATTGATTGAAACTGTCAAATGGCCAAAGGGGTTTCATACATGTACTTCATGCAATTACCACATGAATTATTGATCAAAGTTCTAATCCTTTTTCTATGGTTTTATAGGTCAAAACACTCAACATATATTCCCCAAGATCAAAGGAGTTTGAAGTCTCAGACTTAAATGGGTTGCAATAGAGTTCGGGGGTGAAACCTAAAACTCTGAAGTTTACTGTAGCTGTAGGTCGACCGCCCCAGGTCGACCGCCAGCAGCGGTCGACCGCCCCAAGTCGACCGAAAATGCCAGGGATCATATTTCTATAGGTTTCTCAGTAGCGGTCGACCGCCAGCTTCCACAGGTCGACCGCCAGCCCCGAGCCAACATATGTTGACTTTGTTTTCCACTTCGAGAAGAGCCTTTCTCCTTGTAATTCTTTAATCCTTATGACACCAAATCACCCACAAAATGTGGATCTGGTCTGGGGGATGTCCATGGACCATTCAAGGGCTATAAAACATCTCATTTGGAGCCATAACCCTAATCATCCAAGAGGGCTTGAAGGGAGATCAAGAGGGTGGTATCCAAGGAGGAAGAAGAGAGTACTGTAGCTCCATGAACAGTACTTCGTGCAGCAAGATCTTCATCTATCTCCAACCCATTCAAGGTACTTCTCAAGCCAACAATTATCTATGAAGTGAAGAATCAAGCAACCAACAAAGAGAGATCAAGGGTGAGGCTATCAAGAAGCAAGCAAGGGTTTCAAGAAGAGATCAAAGGAAGTTATCCAAGGGAAGAAGAAGAAGGATGCTACAGGGAAGACGGAGCCATTCAAGCAACATCTGAAGGTACTCTAGCTCCATTTGAAGTTAGCAGTCTTAAAGGAAGAGAATAATCTCACAAGCATCAAGAAGATACATGGATTTGTCCAAGGAAGAAGGAAGGGTACTGTAGCCGTGAACAGTACTCCATGTAAAAAGATCTACATCAAATACAAAGCCATTCAAGCTGAGTCTCAAGCTATTCAAGTGAAGAAGGAATCAACACGAACATCCAGAGCACACACTCAGGGGGGGCCTAAATCAGGAGCTTTCTAAACTGTGATTTATTCATGTTTGTGTTTTGTGCTTTATAGTTTCAGATTTGTGTTTCTTATAAACTAAAAACTCGTGTGTGTGTGGATCGTTGTTGGATCCGTGGTCATGTGTGTGTGTGTGTGTCGTACTTGATTCGTGTGTGCGTAGGTCTTCTTAGATCTGTGTATGTGTGTGTGGATTTATCTAGATCTTAGTGTTTGTGTGTGTAGAGTGATGCACTTGTCGCAGCGTGTGTGTGTCTTGTTGATCCGCTTGTTGGATCGTGTTGGAGACTTCGTCTCCGTGTGTGTGTGTGTGTTTTGGGGTGCGTCCCTGTGTGTGTGGACAAGCGTCGTCCTGCGTGTGTGGTTGGAGCGTCATCTCCGTTTGGGGATTTATCCCCGAGTGAAGCCTCACCGGGTTTGGTGAGGGGTGGACGTAGGATTGCCGTCGTTGCATCCGAACCACCTTAAAAACCGCTGTGCACTATGGTTTGATTTGTGTGGTTTGGTCCTTTTCTTCTAAATGAGTGAATTTGTTAATTGTTGTTACGGATTTATCTACGTATATCTTGCATATTCTATATCTCATCATACAAAGTTTGATAAATCCAATCTGTGTACTAATAGTTTTGAATCCCTAAACTAGCATTCTATCACATATTTTATAAAAGGCCAAAAGTTTCCTTAAAATTTGTAAACACCCAATTCACCCCCCTCTTGGGTGTCATTGATCGCGAGACTTCAGTCCCATCTAAGAGGTGGGGTCACGGGCGACTGTTACGGGACAGGGTTCCCAGCTGGACGGGGAAGTGGAGGCCGGGCTAGAGTGGGAGAAGGAAATGTAGGGGACGGAGTAGGTCTCGGGGTGGGGTGGATTGGATGGTGTTCCCTGAACGGGTGACAACCTGCCGAGGATCGGCCGGCCACAAAGATGAGACACAGGGAATGAGATGGAACGTCTCAGTGTCGCGAGCTACCTGATATGCATGTTCTAGGGTAGTAACCTCGCGTAAATGTAACTCCCGCCTAATATAAGGGGTCAATCCCTTGCGGAATCGGGATAGGGTGACCGTAGTATCTTCTTGGATGCCGCATCGAAGAAGGTAGCTGTCGAACGCTCTAATGCACTCGGCAATAGTTTTCCCATCTTGAGTTAAGTTGTGCCACTCGTCCAAGAGATCTTCATAGTACATTGACGGAAGATACTTTTGACGGAGAGCAACCTTCATTTGATTCCATGTTGCTATAGGGTTCTCTATCCGTAGGTTCCTAAGACTCTCAACGTTAAGCCAGTACGTCTTAACAAGACCATGAATTTTGTACTTGGCATAATGTACTTTCTTTTCCTCGGGCATCGGATACCACTCAAAATATTGGTCGAGAGATGTCTCCCAATCAAGATAGTCTTGGGGCTTGTGGAACCCCACAAAGGTGGGAGCATCCAGCTTGATTAGCCGATGAAGTGGATCCTCTAAGGGACCTCGAGGGTGCCGATCTAGGCCATCCATGGGAGGCCACCCCCTAGGAGCTTGGTGGGGGTAATCCTCCTCGTCCTCATCTTCGGAGTATAGGTTGGGTTGGGAGTACCCCTTAGGATGAGCTCCCTCAATACGGGCTGAACGAGTGTCATGGCGGTCTAATCTGGTGGCAATGGCATCCATTCGTCCCCCAAGCTGTCGAAATTGGTCAAGGAGAGTATCGAGTAGGGATGAGTCTCCTCCAGTGGTGGTAGGGTTGGGTCGTGGGTGTTGTCCCTGAAGAGACTCACTGGGGGAAAGAGAGGTTTGGCCTTGACCGGGGCGTGGGTGCTATCCCAAAAGGGACTCACCGGGCGGAAGGGATGGCTGGCCTTGGCCGGCCATGGTTGGCTGCCCTGAAGATTGGTAGGGAGCGTCGCTTCGAGTGGACATGAAGGGACACTGGCCCGGGGAAAGGCTGACAACACGGGGTGATCTTAGGCCTAGGACTCGACAAGCAAGGGCAAGTCAAAGAACTTGCTCTGATACCAAATCTGATGCGGGATGAATCCCAGTTGGAGGCTAGGACCTAAAGCCAGCAAACTCATAGAGCACACGCGCCTAGACTGAAAGACAACCGCACACACGAAAAGTGAACTCTTCAAGGGCAACGAAGTGACGGCTAGGTGAGCAGCGGCTCGAGGGGCATCGAACACGGTCCGAGCTGCGAGGAGGGTGATGGAGACTGCCCAGGGAGGCTAGGATGGGCACTGGATGCAACCGGGCAGACCGGTATAGAGGGAATTGGTTCAAATGTCACTCGTCTCACCGGCAACAAGTCTCTCACTTTTAGTGGAACTTTGGGAATGTGCACACCTCTCACCAGCGTGACATTGAAACCAATACTAGAAAAGTAGTAAAGGAGGGGTGACCGAACGTACCTAGCCGTACCCGAAGGGTCGGCTCCTATCAGAGACATGGGCATACCGGGGAGCGTGCACACCCGACAAGCACACTGCATCGATGAAGCTTCTAGTCGAGCCTGCTATTACAATCACATAAACCACTCCACATAGGGAGGGGGATCATGGGGAATGGGAAGGATTAACACAGAACTACCCTCACGCAGGAGGGGGGAATACGGGGAAGGGGAAGTGGGCCTGCTGCCTGGTGTCAATCCAGTCGGACAGACCCGTATTATATTGACTGGTATGCAGCGCACGGGACTTCAAACGTGATGCCACTTGTGCCAAATCATCGCTGATGAAGTGCTGCAAGGCTCTGGAAAATTCGGTGAAGATCCAAGGTCGCTGGTGGGTAGGGCGGAGCAGACAAGCCGACCTGTGCAGTTCTGCCTTGCTGGACAGGTTGGTGCAGTCGTAGTGCATGCAGTGGTACTCTCACTGTAGACCTCCAAACGAAGCGGGACCAGCGCGGTTGGATGGGGAACAGGATGATCTACGTACCCTCAATAGATGAGCACCATCGGATCACCGAGCTGAGCGTGGTCGCAACTGTGGTGAGCCTCTATTTTCTGGGTGAGCAGACAGATAGGGGCCGGGAGATCGGGGTGGTACGCCTAGCACAGAGGTCAAAACATGACGAAACCACTTGGGATGGCTTCGGGACGATGAGAGGTATGCCACAGAGGAAGAGCTTGATCAGAAGTTCACAGAACGGGGCATGGCGCGATCTGCACACTCTAGTCACTGCCTGGGCGGACAGACTCACTCGGGTCTTGCGCAGTCGTACAAAAATGTGCAATCACGGCCTGTGCTGATGTCAAAATGAGGCGAGACCACCTCCGGAGCGGAGAAGATGCGGAGCGGAACAAACCCACAGAAGGGGGCTTGGGCTGATTCGCACTGTAGACGTCGGTGCAGCTCCATCAACAGGGGCCTTGAACTCTGTCCCGGATCTACAGGCAGCAGGCTAGGGGAATCTTCAAAGTCGAGGACGAGGGCGACGACGTGGGCTCGCGCGGGCGATGTGGATGAGCTTGGACGATGGGGGGTGCATGGGAGACAATGGGGAAGAGGTGGCTGGAGGCTGGAGGGCGTGGGGTGCTGTGGTGGGGCGGCTAGGGCTATGGTTTTGGTGGGGTGCGCAGGGTTAGGGAAGAGAGGAGGGGCGCAGCCAATATTTTTTTTTGGTGGAGGGAATAATGTTGGTTTGGGTAATTTTTTGAATAGGAGGAGGAGTTTTAGGAGGGAGAGAATATTGGGGATGGATATTACGAAGGATTTGGAGGGCTGGGATTTGATTTGAGAAGGATTAGGAAAGAGTTAAAGAGATAGGGAAGGGAGGGGCGCGCCGGTTTCTTTGGAAGGGGGAGGGATAAGAGGAGGAGGGAGAGATATTAGGAAGGAGGGAGATTCTTTAGGGAGGAGGGTTGCTGATGTGGCAAGGGAGGTGGGGTGATGGCCGCGGCCAAGTGAGGGAGGAGAGAGAGAGGGATTTGTGATCCCAAGGGAGAGAGAGAGAGAGTAGTGCGCAAGTAGGAGAGAGGGAGAGAGAGACTCAAGGGATAAGTTCTCACATGAATTCTTCAACTTTTCATCTTTTTCAAAATAAAGCCCTTGGCACCCTATTTATAGGAGAGGCCAGGGTTGACGAAAGTCCATAAATGCCCTTGACAAACACAAAAAGACCATATTATCCTAGAAGGTGAAATTAAGCCACCAATGACCACTAACTGAACTAGACCCAAACTGGCCCTTGTTTGGGCTTTATAAGATCAGCCCATTAGGGACTACAACTCACTAAATGACTCTTTTATTGACTCAATTGCTACTAATAGGAGAACAATAAGCAAGAACATAAATGGATGCTCCATAGTGCCTCGCTAGGTCCACTCGGGGTCTTCTTTGGCCTGATGTCCCCATCAAACCAGCCTAAAAACTGTCTCTCTCGGGTACAACTCTTGACTACGCAGTCGGTAAGTGTCAGCACCCAGTAAGCAACTGCTCTCGGCCCAGCCGGTAAGTGCATGACACCCATGTTGCCTATGTTTCATGCATTCGATACATAAATATTCCCAATCACCCATGTCATGAATATAGTGCCTGCTTACATGCATGATGAAACATCTGTATACATAATGGCGTTCGACAGAAGGTCGGGTCACACCCGACTGGAAGTGTCGCTATGCGTGATGATGGTCTCTAGACCTAATTCTCCACCTCATACCGAAGTTCGGACGTGATAAACCTTAACTCCTCTTGCATGAGTAAAAGAAAGCATAGAAGCCTGCATAGCTTCGTGTCTATTTCACTTTTCATACACCGTAATTATTCGACCCCGAGTGGCACTTATCTTGGCAATTAATCAAGGGTTTTTCTCCTCAGAGGATGTAATTAACGCTATAACCTTTACGGTATAGCGGACTTTCAGTCCCGAACCGAATCTCACATTCGTCTGATCACGTCAGAATGAGCGCACGATAATTTATCACTTATGTGACTGGCACGCCTCAACGCATTATATATATATATATATTCACACACGCCAGTCGGTGGTGCGAAGGCGTTAAGAGCCTCGAGTTGGTGGCGTCGCCACCGATAAGGCACATAGGCGGGTGATTCAGTGGCGACACCACCGAATCAAAAGATGAAGGGGTCGATTTGGTGGCGTCGCCACCGAATCAAATCTGCAGGCCAACGAGTCGGTGGCGACGCCACCAAATCGCAGGGATCTTTCAATCTTGAGCTCAGCCAGGGTACATTAAAGAAAATTTAAACGACTTATCCTCCAATTAAGCTTTCTCATGGTTATTTAGGTGGTTTTTAAGATATGATTGTCCAGCTGTATGGGTGGATTAGGTAGCCTTTCGTTCATTTAGCTTTTTTCAGTCTTGCCTGTGTGAGGTTCCTACTCGAGCATAAGGCAGACATATATATAGACCCTTCTGAGTGTCAAAACTAAACACACCATCAACATTATAATTTTTTAGAGACGAGGAAAATCATCGTGAAATTGTGATCTCGTCTATAAAAAAAAAATGGCAACATCTCCCCCGTATAAGGAGATGTTCATTTAAACAAGTAGCATGACACACGGTAGATGGTGTCAAGCCATAAACACCGAGGAGCTCAGGTGGACTACCTCAGTTCCCAAAATCGCCACCTTATGAGTCTCGAGGGCCAGCTAGTGAGAGACTCGTGGTGATCAGGGGGAAACATTCCTCAGGGTCAATACACATGAATCGGCATGTAGCCACATGAACGGCACTTTTAGTGATTCACTCGTGCAATGGGTTTCCAGGGGAACATGTGACAAAGCGATAGACCTTCTGGAACCCGGAGTGATAATGATCAGGCAAGAAATGAAAAGAATTGAAACTTAATCAGGGGCTATTCCCCTCCCCAATAGCAGGGCTGGCACGATAGTTAGAAACAACTGAATGAGACTTAATGAAAGGAACGAATATAGACACCCCCAATTCTACCATAAGGCAGAGTTTGATTCAGAAGATCCCAGTCCTTAGGCAGGGGCTCGCGCCTGTGTCTGAGAAAGGGGGGAGTTGAGAGCAGCACTCATGAAAACAAAACGTCAAACATCAGCGGGGGCAGACAGTGGCCCTGGAGAAAGGATTGTCACTGTGACAGATGTTGGAGCTCCCGGTACCCCTAAAACTGACTGAGCGAGTGAAGGGGCACTTAGTGATTTCTTGCTCATAATTCAACTAATGGAAATACGGGATCAATCGAAAACACTATCGACCGGTGTTGCAGCCCTGGGGAGGGAATTTGATGTCACCCGTTTAGGGCGTGGCATAGGCATTCCATAGAAGTAAATTATCACGGACCTTCTTCCCTGCCCCGAACGATCCCAAGATCGACTGACATTTAGCCCCTGGGGGCCTCCTTATGTGAGGGAGAAAACCGGGGAGCTTGAAGTGGAATCGTTGAAAACAGCAGCAGTCGGTAACATGATAGATTACGAAAAAAAATGAATGTAATAACACGAGGGGTACTGGAGCATTCCTTTTCCATTCATTCTCCTCTACGATTGTAGAGGGATATCGACAGATAGTACATCGAGCAGGGGAATTGAGGAAGACAAAAAGAGTACCAACCACAGAAGGAAGGGGAAATCAAAATATAAAAGCAAAATATAGAATGAGATGAAGAATTGAGAAGGTCCCTCACGAGAACCAACCTTCTTCCCCTCTCTTGCTCTCAGCTCTTTCTTCATTCTCTCTTGATCCTTAGTTTGTCTCTCTGTTCGTCGTCTCTGACCGTGTCTATCGTCCTCAGACTGCGTCTCTCCTCCTCTTCTTTTCGAGGGCTAGTAGCCCTATTTATAGACGATTGCCCAAAATAGGGCATCGTTTGGCCGATGGGATGGGTGTGTGTCCACCGGCTCACTCTTTGCGTTGCCAAATTGACCCCGCAGAGGAGGCTGCCGAACCAAATGTGCTCACGCCACCGTATCACCGCTAGGCTCACCACTGCCTCGACCCCTATTGACGCTGTCGGTTCGCCTAAGCTACTGATTCAAGCATCCACAGCATCGAGCAGAAGCGTCGCTGACACAACGCACAGGGGCACCGATTCATGTGCCTATCGGTGCCGGCTCAATCGAAAGGCCTCCGTCGAATCAAGCTTTAGCGCCACCGACTCACCTAGTGGCATTTTTGTAATTTTATCATTTTATCCCAAAATTAACCTGGTGGGAGCTCGTCATCCGGAGTAGCCCTAGAGTTTGTGCAGTGGCCCCAGAATGTGTTTTGAAACGTTGATTCGGGGGTTTCTGTAGATTTCTGAGACGTGCAGAACCCGTATCGATTTTCCAAGATTTGTGTTGTTTTGACCTTCGGCTCATCGATTCATGCCGCCACCTTTCCTCAGAGAGTACGTAGACCTTCTTCACTGGAGGGGTAACCCTCGAGAGGATTTTTGCCAGGCTTGTATGTCTTCAAGGCTATTTTCGGATCATTTCGGTGCTCCGCGTGTATCTTAGGGAAATCTCAGAATTTCTGCTAGTGGCGCTATTAACACAGAGTGTCAGTCCTCTGGGGCCACCTTATGCTTGCACGAAGCATTTTAATTGAATGAGCCACCGTTCTGTGGATTTTTGCTCCTTTAGAGTCATCCATCGATCGCTTACAGACCATTTCAGAATTTCGGGTGTCCTGATC
The DNA here is from genome assembly GCA_022559845.1 of Amorphophallus konjac. Classification (NCBI taxonomy): domain Eukaryota; kingdom Viridiplantae; phylum Streptophyta; class Magnoliopsida; order Alismatales; family Araceae; genus Amorphophallus; species Amorphophallus konjac. The sequence continues at coordinate 398,194,772 of CM040118.1, forward strand.
AGGTAACTAGGGTTGTCACATCCCGAGCTTTTAATACAGTGGAAGATAATCTCGGGAAATGTGAACAGCTGACATGGTAAGCCTCTTGCAAGCAAGAAAAATCAGAGCATAATAACAATCACACATAAGATGCAATTGCACAATAATTTATTCAAACCTTCACTTTTATTAATAATAAGAATGATCCAAATACATCAACTATTCAACTATGTGACTCAATAAAGAGAAAATTACATGAACTCGATCTAGACATCATTGACTTCCTAAGTCTTCTCTCAATCTTATATGACTTTCATTCGCTCTCGGACCCATCACTTGAATAACTCGAATCCGAATCCGAACTACTTGCATCTCCTGGAAAGATTAGAAAATAGGTAATGAGCACACTTGCCCAGTAGGCATCTTCGCATCAACATGAAGGCAATATTAAAGTGATTAGCATTTTTGGCTCTAAAGAATAAAGTAAAATCATGCGAATGCGAAAAATCACGTGAATAAACTAAAGTAACAAGACATGATCAAGTTAAGATATGATTGAGCAAGCATGATCAAGCAAGAATGTAATGAGAATGTACTAGCAAGTCAAGCGAGAACGTACTTTTCACTTAGTAACAAGTACTTCGTGAATTTTTGTGGATAATTTCACTTCACGAGCTGTGTATAATTTGACTTATTTATAAAGAAAGTACTCTCAGCGCAATGCGACGCCAGTAGCATCATATCCCATGGTTTATAATAGTATGTTTCCGACAATCAGCCGAGGGGACTAGCATAGAGCCCTTGAACACAATCAGTGCTCGAACCGCATCTTCAAGTATAAATCAAGCTACTTCTACGTATATAGCAATAAAGTTGGCCACGCATGTAATAAGTTCAATAAGTGTTCAAGACTCAATTTCAATAATAAAAATGCACCAAATATAGATTTATGAGTTCAAGAAATGCATTAATAACTAAGTTATGCCTTGGAGAAAATTCGACAGCATAACGGTACATTCTTTATCTTTCGTACTTTATCTTAGATGTCTTTGAATAAGGTTACAAGTCCTGGACTATCATTAGTCACTCTAGGATTATAGGAATATTAACCCTTGGGTCAACAGTATTCAGAAAACTTAGCGATCTATAACTGGGCTGCTATATTGATATGACGGTCTGATATTGGGCCGCTAGAGTGGGCTAAATCCAGAAAGAAATTAGTTTGGACTCAGAGAACTTGGCGGTCAGATACTGGACTATTAAGGGGCCTTAGCGGTCGAGTATTGAACCGTTACAGGACAGAATTCAGAAAACATCAGTAGTACTTTCTAGACAATTTGGGCTTTAATGATACAACAAACTCGGCGTCCTAGTGGGAATCCCAGGCTCGCAGTGAATTACGGAGGCCTTGAAACAAGATTTCCTAGTCCATTGGAAGGAATATCCAAAGGAGAGGTTATCAAGTTCAAGATTATGTTCCTATAGTGCAAAAGTGTAACTAATGGTCATATATCGGAATATATGCCATGTACTTAAAGAAAATACTCTAAGATAAGAAGAGAATTTGTAATAGTGATAAACCAATCAGTGAACCACGTTGATTATCACTCTTGAAAGATGTATTTAATACAAAGTATAAGTTTTGGCATGAAATTAGCATAAGCTTTAAAATAATTCTAAGTACGATAAAGAACATGCGATCAGTGTCATGAATCAGTAACTTAAAACTCAGAACAATGAAATACCATTAAAATATGTTAGAACATAGTTAACTAGGCTTACTTATAAGTTAATGGGCTGTTCTTAAATCTATCTCGGGTTGACAGAAAATAGAACATTGGCAATCTAATATAGAGCCGTTACGGACAGTTTGGCGGTTTATCGTAAGGCTGCTAGAGGGACTTTAACGGTCTATCTATGGTCTGTTAGAGATTTCATAAAAATCGAGTTTACAGAGTGTCTAGCGGTTTATCGTAGGACCGCTACACAAGGTTTGCGGTCAAAGACTAGGCCGCTAGAGAATGTCTGACAGTAAAACTAAAATAAGAAGAACTATGTCTAAACACATCATGTCTGGAAATCAACATGTATAAAATTCCCTATCATGATAGAACGAAGATTAAGCTAACAATATGCATAGGATTCATGTATTATGACAAAGAGAATTATCTTAGTTCATTAGGGCTAAGAAAGACGCATGGATGTATAGATCTTATTAAAACATGAAATTCTCCGTACACAATACAAGAAATCAAGTGCAATAAGAGGGCTTTTAATCCTAGAACGATATTTTAGCCGTTCATGAGATGACCTACATCTGTTAAGGCTTTTAGGCTTTGAATTTGATGTTGGAAGTCAACCCTAATTCTACACTTATTGTGACAAATCAGAAACTTCACGTCGTGCGATCTCTTGATCCCCTTGACCTAATGACGTGAAATTTGGAGGGTAAAAAGTAGATACTAAGGAGAACAAAAAGTTCTAAAGGTACTCATGCTAATTACCTCGATTTCTCTAATCCCTTGATCTTCATCAGACTTCTGCTCAGTTTCCTGGGTCGCTAATGTGGAACCAGAAAGTTTGCAGGCTTCTATCTCCTTGTGTGCTTGATCTCCTAGCACGAAATTTTGAGGGATGTTAGTCCTATGTATTGGGAATAAAAACTTCTAAAGAACTTACCCAAAATAATACCTCCTTACCTTGATTCCACACAAGCCGAATGTAAGGGTCGCGCAGGTCAAATGTAGGATTTATAGGGTTTTAGCTATGGTTTGAGGATTAGAACGATCCTAGAGTCCTTATTAAATGTTAGATTGACTTCTGAGAGTCCTTAGCATGTTTACTAGCCTTCCCATCTCGATCCCTAGGTGATAGAGCCTTAAAAATCTAATCTTTTTTGCTCTTTCTTCAATTCACGGAACTGACAGAATGTAGTGGTCGAATAATGGGCCGCTTTCTTGGATGTAGCGGTTGCACGATAGACCGCCACAGATCCTAGGCACCGAATTTGAATTTCTTCAAACTCTTTTATTCTATTATCCACCCCATTATTCAATTAATGGGTATTTATCTTTATATTCCGTGAATAAATTAATTAACCTTCTAGAATATGGGCCAAACTTCATGGGCTTGGTCCTTAAATCCTTTGGACTTTATTTAAATAGGCTAGGTTAATTGTTCATCATAATTGGGCCTTAATAATGAATCATTTATTAATTCATTTGGGCCTTTGTAAATTCCAAAAAATTCCTAAAAATAAATTATAAAATTTCGGGGCATTACACCCTCCCCCACTTAAAAGAATTTGGTCCCCAAATTCAATACATGGATTATATGGAGAGTGTACTTACAATTAAATAACTCCAGATATTTCTTGCGCATAGCTTCCTCCGTCTCCCATGTTTCTCCTGACTTTGTCCACTAGATCTTGACCACATGAATACTTTTATTCCGAAGTTGACGTACCTCCCGTTCAAGGATACTGATTGGCTTTTGCTCATATGTCAAATACTTCTTAATCTCCAGATTGTCATAGGTGATGACATGGAAAGGATCATAAACATATTTCTTCAACATAGAAACATGGAATACGTCATGAACTCCTACTAGTTGTGGAGGCAAAGCCAGTCGATAAGCCACTTCACTGACCATTTCTAGAATTTCAAATGGGCCAATGAATCTTGGGGTAAGCTTGCCTTTAATGCCAAATCTTCGAATACCACGACCCAAAGAAACTTTAAGATACACATGATCTCCCACTTGGAACTCCAAGTCGCACCTTCGATTATCAGCATGAGATTTCTGCCGGTCTTGTGCCATCTGGAGCCTTTCTAAAATAAGCTTTATCTTTTCAGTAGTATCTCTGATAATATCGGGGCCTAAAAATTGTCTCTCCCCTACTTCATTCTAGCATATCGGTGATCGACAGCTTCTTCCATACAGAGCTTCAAATGGTGCCATTTGTATGCTGGCTTGGTAGCTATTATTGTATACAAATTCTACTAGAGGCAAGTGATCATGCCAACTTCCTCCAAAGTCAATGGCACAAGCCCTGAGCATATCTTCCACCACTTGATTTGTCCTCTTTGTTTGTCCATCAGTTTGTGGATGGAATGTCGTGCTAAAGTTCAGTCGAGTCCCTAATGAATGCTGTAGACCCTTCTAAAACTGTGATGTGAATCGAGGATCTCGATCAGATATGATAGTGACAGGGACACCATGTAATTTGATGATTTCCCTTATGTATAATGCCTCTAGGATATCCACAGACCATCGACTTTTAATTGGCAGAAAATGTGTAGACTTAGTCAATCGGTCTATGATTACCCATATACCATCGTGTCCACCTCTTGTTTTAGGTAAACCCATAATGAAATCCATCCCTATACCTTCCCATTTCCATTCAAAAATATTCAAGGGGTGTAACATACCTGCGATTCTTAAACGTTCTGCCTTTACTTGTTGACAAGTGAGACATCGGGATACGAAATCTACTATTTCTCTTTTCATGTTAGGCCACCAGAAATTCCTTTTAAGATCTTGATACATTTTAGTACCACCAGGGTGAATGGTGTACTTGGAACTATGAGCTTCTTCCAAGATCAGTTTCTTAGTATCAACATGATCCGATATACAAATTCGGCCCTTGAATAGCAACCTTCCATCATTGGCAATAGAGAAATCCGGCCTTTGCTCAATATTAGCTTTAATCTCCAGTAATACTGGGTCATTGTCTTGTAGCTTGACGAGATCTTCTATTAATGTGGGTTAAGTTCGGATATTGGCTATAAAATAATCTTCCTTCTTCATGTCAATATCTAAGTTCAACTGAGTAAATTGAGAGATGAGATTAGTCATACTAATCATGAGAGTTTATAGTTTTCCCATTGATTTTCTACTGAGTGCATCTGCCACAGCATTAGCCTTGCCAGGATGATATTGGATAGCAAAATCAAAGTCCTTTAAGTATTCCAACAATCTTCTTTGCCTCATATTCAGTTCCTTTAGGAGAACAAATATTTCAAGCTTTTGTGGTCTGATTAGACTGTGAATTTTTCTCCGTAAAGGTAGTGACGCCAAATTTTTAAGGCAAATACAACTACCGCCAATTCTAAATCATGTACAGGATAATTCTCCTCGTGACAGTTCAACTGTCTTGAAGAATAGCAAATTACTTTCTCGTTTTGCATAAGAACGCACCCTAGGCCAATGTCAGATGCATCCGTATAAACTTCAAATCCACCACCCTCAACGGGCAATGATAATATAGGGGCTGTAGTGAGATGATCCTTAAGAGTTAAGAAACTCTCTTCGCATTCCTTCGACCATATAAAAGGATTTTCTTTTCTTGTAAGTCTTGTCAAAGGAACATCAATCTTAGAAAAATCCTTAATAAACCTAATGTAATACCCAGCCAGACCTAGAAAGCTTCTTACTTCTGACACGGTCATTGGCCGGCTCCAGTTCTTGACTGCTTCCACTTTAGAAGGATCAACAATGATACCTTCCTTTGAAATAATGTGACCAAGGAATGAAACTTCCTTGAGCCAGAACCCACATTTACTAAGTTTGGCATAAACTTTATGTTCTCTTAAAGTCTGCAAGGCTATTTTCAAATATTCTTCACGTTCCTCATTTGTCTTTGTCACGCCCCGACGCGGAATATCGGGACCGGCAGTAGAAAACGCTAGTAAAGATAACATGCTAAGCTAAGAATTAACATAATACCATGAACAAAAATAACTCCAATTCTATTATAATAACCATCAACATCTTACAAATCGACTTAAACAAAAACAAACATAATCTCTACTCGACTCCGGTACAATAACTAACACCACTTCTAAGACATAGCTAGATGTAAACCACTAAACCAACTCAACATATCTACTAGCTGATACACTCCAAGCTATCACTCTCGCCCATTCCCATCCATCTGTGAATCTTCACCTGAGCTGCCTGGAAACGGGGGAAACAACTATATGAGCGAACGCTCAGTAGGTAACAACAGGCAAGTATAAGTGATTAACCAATTAATTACATGTATATGAACGGAAAGAAAAGATATAATGATCGAATGAAACAATGTAATAACAGAAAGTGCTAAAGAATGGAATGGAATAATAATATGACAAGAATGATAAGATTACAAGAATTGTAAGTTTATGAACAATATATATAATAGGAAATTACAGGAAATTGGCCAATAAGCAAGATTGTAACCAAGTCAAACACGATTCAAGTAAGATATAAGAGATCATTGTCATAGACATCACGCTAGTCATGCACTCGGTACAATGCCTCACCCTGTCATTACAAACTCCCATGCGCACAAGTACTTTTCGGGCGCTCTCCCCAGGACCAGACCGGGCCCCTATGATGCGTTGGCATTGATTTATTAGATCCAAGATCCCAAGTTGTCTAGACTTTAATCAAGTTAAATGGCCAATTATAATCAAGTATAAACTTACCTCGAAATATCCCAAGGCTAAGTTGAAGAATTAATGTCCAGAATTTCTATCCAGAAGTTCAAATTATCAAGAACCATCATGTTCTTAGATTCAAAACCATAAAACACAGGGAAAACTCGTCTCTGGAAGACATGCGGTCAATACTGGGCCACTCAAGGCTTGTGCGGTCGACACTGGTCCGCACTAACAGGAACTGGGCTGGGTTTAGCCCTCGGCAGGTCAAGGTTGAACGGCTTATGATGGGCCGCTATTATATATGAACGGTTACGATAGGGCCGCACAATGCCAGAAGGTTACAGAATCGAGAAAATGATGTGTGGTCCTGACAGAGCCGCTCATGAGTTGAACGGTCCACTCAGGGCCGCCTAAGAGAAGTATGGTCCATTATTGGTCGCATAACACAGGGCCTAACCATGAGTTAGATTTAGCCCAAGTGGGCTCCCGGGCTACCATAGGCAGGGTGGAACTGAACCAGAGTGTAGCCCACTATCTGATGGTCGGCCTAGGGTCTACTGGGCTGATCAAAATAGGATTTGGCTGAAGATAGATCAAGGATAATTGGCCAAGACAAATTGGCATCTGCCAGAGATGAACGGTCTCCACTGGCCCGTTCATTGGTATACGCAGTCTATCAATAGCCGCGCAAGTCTCTGTTAATCCAATTTGGATTAACTCAAGTAACAGCAGTTCGATTGAGTCTAAATCAAAACTAGGGGATACAATGGTTCAAGATTAAGGTTATAACAAGTATAAACCTAATAGCCATTCAATTATAAAGGATTCACAATTAAAATTTGACATTCATTGGAAAGATGACTCAAGATCAAGCTCAATTTAAATAGATCAGCAAGAATTATTTACTATCATGAATTACAGTTTATTAGGTGTGTTGCTAACATGCAATTAACCATTAATCTGCTCTGTTACAGATGTGCGGTCGGTTCTGGACCTTACATCCCAATGAACGGTCACATACTGGCCGCACACGTCCCCTCAGATCCGAAGACCTGCTAAATATGGACGGTCGGTAGTGTGCCGCATGGAGGGATGTGCGGTCTGGAACTGGCCGCCAGAAATACATGCGGTTAGGGGTAGGCCACACGTTCCAGGGACACGAACAGATATAAAAACATATAAACGGTCAATAGAGGGCCGCTTGCCTGGGATGTGTAGCCTATCGTGTGGCCGCACATGTCCAAATAGGTCGCTGCCCCTTCGCCGTGCCCGACTCCGGCGAGGTTTCTAGGGTTAAATTTAAAACACTAAATTCGCACGATATAAAGCATGGAATTTGGGGCTTTTACGACCAAAAGAAAGAGCACGAAAAACTATACAAGATGCATGAATCAATTTTATGCTTACAGCCTGAAATCACAACTTAATCTAAAAGGAACAATTATAACCCTAGATGTGACATGCTTCTAATAAAACCTAAAATTTTCGTAGGATACTTGATCGAATTTATGGCTTTCTACATCAATGGAAAGCTAACATGATGCTGCTTCTAACCATATATTATTTGTAGGGTTTGGCTTGCTATCACCTACCTGAATCGGATGAAGAAGGAAGCAGAAAGAAAACTAAGGACGCCGGTACACGTAGCCACTAATCGCTCAAGATCTCCCTCGATCCAACTCCTCTGCAGCCGCCGGTGGTTCTAAACGATTCTAGGGTCAGATAGCTTCATTTTAATAGGTCACACACCTTCTGGCGGCTTCTATGCGTGGAGTATTCGTCCACGCAAGTCGGGTCAATGTGAACGCCACCGTAAAAGTTGACTCGATCCAAACTCCGCCGAATGCATATCCTAGGGTTAGGGTTTCAAGAGATTAAGAGAGGATAAATAATCCTCCCATCCAGGCCTTTCATTTTCCAACGATTTGGGCTCATTAGATGGAGTATTGGGCTCGAATTTGGCGTTTCAAGGTATGGTTATCTAAGTGTTCAATTTGGGCTTAAACCACTAATTCGGCCTACTTACAGATTTTATTTGGGTTGGCCACAGAAGACGAGATTGTTAAACGTGTTATCCTTTACAAGAATATAATTTTTCTATATTTTTATAAAATAGTCAAAATATAACTCATTCTATTTATTAAGGAATTATTCTAATTAATTTCTAAAAGAAATCAGGGTATTACAGTCTTGGAGTAAATAAGAATCTCATCAATAAAGATGACCACAAACTGGTCCAGCTAAGGCTAGAAAACTTTGTTCATAAGTTGCATAAATGCTGCTGGGGCATTGGTTAACCCGAACGGCATTACAACAAACTCATAATGACCATAACGGCTTCGAAAATTAGTTTTGAATGTCTTCATCCTTAATCCTGAGCTGGTGATATCCTGACCTGAGGTCTATCTTGGAGAAGTATTCTGCTCCCGAGAGCTGATCAAAGAGCTCATTAATACGCGGCAATGGATATTTATTCTTAATCTTGAGTTGATTCAGTCGCCGGTAGTCAATACAGAGCCTGAGCGACCCATCCTTCTTCTTGACAAAAAGAACTGGCGCATCCCAAGGGGATGTGCTAGGTCGAATGAAACCCTTGTCTAATAACTCCTGAAGTTACCTCTTTAGTTCCTTAAGTTCTGTGGGGGACATCCTTTAGGGGGCTATTGAAACAGGTGTTGCCCCTGGGATGAGTTCAATGGAGAAATTTACTCCCCTTTCGGGTGATAAACTGGGTAAATCTGATGGGAATACATCATGAAACTCATTTACGATGGGGACGTCTGCTAAGATCATCTCCTTAGACTCGGTAACAATCACAGAAGCAAGGAAAGCTTCATATTCTTACGAAATCAGTTTGCAAGCGTGAAGAGAAGAAATGATGGTAGGATGTCTCCTATACTTGATACCAAGGAAGGAAAATCTTGGAAGACCTAGTTTGCGAAAGGATATTATCCTATTCTGGCAATTTATGTAGGCATCATGGTCTACAAGTCAATCTACCCCTAGAATGGCATCATAACCTTTCATGTCAAGGCATACCAAGTTTGTAGGGAGATTATGACCTTCTACAATTATCTTAATATTAGGGTAGTAATTGGTAAGCTTTGTTCTGAAACCTAAGGGTGTAGCAATAGCAAGGTCCAAAGGTAAGGGAACAGATGAAATTGGCAATGTTTTTGCAAAAGCAGTAGATATAAAGGAATGAGAAGCACCGGTATCAAATAGTACAAATGCAGGATGAGAACAAACTTGGATAGTACCTTCCATAAGTCTGCCATCCCTGGGCGCTTCTTCATCTTTTAAAACAGCATTGAGGCGAGCCTGCCTCTTACGTCCACCACCAGACAATTGTTCCTTCATGAGAGCGCAGTCTGGCATGCGATGGTCCCGACTGCCACACCTTAAACAAGCACCAAGGTGCTTCCAGCATTCTTCGGCTGAGTGGTCAAACTTTTCACAAAAGGTGCAAGCCGCCATAACATACTTTTCCTCCTCCTTGACTTTCTTATTCTTTTGGGAGCTAATCCCGCTCCCGTTCCCTGACATCTTCCTGCTATCATGGGGTTTGTAGGGCTCCGTGATGCTAAATTTCTCCTTCTTACTACGCCGATCCGATCGTCGGCTTGACCCTTCTCCCTTGCCTTTCAATTTTTTGACCTTTTCCAAAGTCCTCTCACAGATATACGCTCGCTAGATCATCTCCACGTAAGTACAGATATTTTGAGTCCTGAGCTGCTGAATGAAACTGGGTCCCGTCTATAAATCGATACTGACTAAATGAGTTGCATATGGTGCTAGCCTGGAAAACTGTAATTCATACTTAGCAACCGTCATCATTCCTTGGTGCCAGTCAGGAAAATTGAAGTTCATATTCTGCCACTGACAACATGCACTGGCATAGAGAAGCGAACTCCATAGCCTTCCGCTCCTTAATATGCTCGGAAAAGTACTTGGCACGAAATAAGGTAAGAAAGCCTTCCCACGTGTGTGGTGCGTCAGCTGGAGGTGTCGGTACTGACTTTCACCATGTACGGGCATCTTTATTGAGTTGAAAAGTAGCAAGACGCACTTTTTCCTGGTCTGTACATTGTATGACGTCAAATATACGGTTCATTTCATCGATCCAGTTCTCGGCCTCGTCTGGATTCGAAGAACCATAGAAACGTGGAGGATTTAAGCTTCGAAAATTGCGATGCAAGTCCCCAGCTCTTGCTCCTATGCCTGCTTGGGCTATCGTTTGCAGAGCTTGTATGAGGCCTACAACAGTCTGCTGCATACCATCCCAGTCTACGCGATGAGCCATTATAATAATAAGGTACCTGAGAGAAATAACAAATTGTTAATTCCCATGGAATTTTGAAAAGGGGTTACTCTAGAGCTAATTTACTATCTTATCCCCGGGCTCTACCCAATGTCTCACATAGGTGGGAAATTTCTTCCTTAGTTCATAGGTATGGGTCCTAAAACTTTGGACTTATCCTATGACATGACTTTTCTCCCTAAGTCCTTGGACTTAGGCTCTGATACCAACTTAATTGTCACGCCCCAAGCTTTTAATACAGTGGAAGACAATCTCAGGAAATGTGAACAGCCGGCATGTTAAGCCTCTTGCAAGCAAAAAAAACCAGAGCGCAATAACAATCACACATAAGATGTAATTGCACAATAATTTATTCAAACCTTCACTTTTATTAATAATAAGAATGATCCAAATACGTCAACTATTCAACTGTGTGACTCAATAAAGAGAAAATTACATGAACTCAATCAAGACATCATTGACTTCCTAAGTCTTCTCTTAATCTTATGTGACTTTCATTCGCTCTCGGACCCATCACTTGAATAACTCGAATCCGAATCCGAACTACTTGCATCTCCTGGAAAGATTGGAAAATAGGTAATGAGTACACTTACCCAGTAGGTATCTTCGCATCAACATGAAGGCAATATTAAAGTGATTAGCATTTTTGTCTCTAAAGAATAAAGTAAAATCATGCGAATGCGAAAAATCACATGAATAAACCAAAGTAACAAGGCATGATCAAGTTAAGATATGATTGAGCAAGCATGATCAAGCAAGAATGTAATTATGGCCTTTCATGAAGAAGAATGTAACGAAAATGTACTAGCAAGTCAAGCGAGAACGTACTTTTCACTTAGTAACAAGTACTTTGTGAATTTTTGTGGATAATTTCACTTCACGAGCCGTGGATAATTTTACTTATTTATAAAGAAAGTACTCTCAGTGCAATGTGACGCCAGTAGCATCATACCCAATGGTCTATAATAGTATGTTTCCGACAATCAACCGATGGGACTAGCATAGAACCCTTGAACGTAATCAGTGCTCGAACCGCATCTTCAAGTATAAACCAAGATACTTCCCCGTATATAGCAATAAAGTTATCCACGCATGTAATAAGTTCAATAAGTGTTCAAGACTCAATGTCAATAATAAGAATGCACCAAATATAGATTTATGAGTTCAAGAAATGCATTAATAACTAAGTTATGCCTTGGAGAAAATTCGACAGCATAACGGTACATTCTTTATCTTTCATACTTTATCTTAGATGTCTTTGAATAAGGTTACAAGTCCCGGACTATCATTAGTCAGTCTAGGATTATAGGAATATTAACCCTTGGGTCAAACCTTGGGTCAACAGTATTAAGAAAACTTAGCGGTCTATAACTGGGCCGCTATATTGATATAGCGGTCTGATATTGGGCCGCTAGAGTGGGCTGAATCCAGAAAGAAATTAGTTTGGACTCAGATAACTTGGTGGTCAGATACTGGACCGTTAAGGGGCCTTAGCGGTCGAGTATTGAACCGTTACAGGACAGAATTCAGAAAACATCGATAGTGCTTTCTAGACAATTTGGGCTTTAATGGTAAAACCAACTCGGCGTCCTAGTGGGAATCCCAGGCTCGCGGAGAATTACTGAGGCCCTAAAATAAGATTTCCTAATCTATTGGAAGGAATATCCAAAGGAGAGGTTATCAAGTTCAAGATTATGTTCCTATAGTGCAAAAGTGTAACTAATGATCATATATCGGAATATATGCCATGTACTTATAGAAATGACTCTAAGATAAGAAGAGAATTTGTAATAGTGATAAACCAATCAGTGAACCACGTTGATTATCACTCTTGAAAGATGTATTTAATACAAAGTATAAGTTTTGGCATGAAATTAGCATAAGCTTTAAAATAATTCTAAATATGATAAAGAACATGCGATCACTATCATGAATTAGTAACTTAAAACTCAGAATAATGAAATACCATTAAAATAGGTTAGACATAGTTAACTAGGCTTACTTATAAGTTAATGGGCTATTCTTAAATCTATCTCGGGTTGACAGAAAACAAAACATTGGCGGTCTAATATAGAGCCGTTACAGACAGCTTGGCAGTTTATCGTAAGGCCTCCAGAGGGACTTTAATGGTCTATCTATGGTCCGTCAGAGATTTCATAAAAATTGAGCTTACAGAGTGTCTAGCGGTTTATCGTAGGGCCGCTACACAAAGTTTGCAGTCAAAGACTAGGCCGCTAGAGAACGTCTGACAGTAAAACTAAAATAAGAACTATGTCTAAACACATCATGTCTGGAAATCAACATTTATAAAATTCCCTATCATGATAAAACGAAGATTAAGCTAACAATATGCATAGGATTCATGTATTATGACAAAGAGAATTATCTTAGTTCATTAGGGCTAAGAAAGACGCATGGATGTATAGATCCTATTAAAACATGAAATTCTCCGTACACAATACATGAAATCAAGTGCAATAAGAGGGCTTTTAATCCTAGAACGATATTTTAGCCGTTCATGAGATGACCTACATCTGTTAAGGCTTTTAGGCTTTGAATTTGATGTTGGAAGTCAACCCTAATTCTGCACTTCTTGTGACAAATCAGAAACTTCACATCCTGTGATCTCTTGATCCACTTGACCTAATGATGTGAAATTCGGAGGGTAAGAAGTAGATACTAAGGGGAACAAAAAGTTCTAAAGGTACTAATGCTAATTACCTCGATTTGGTTCTCTAATCCCTTGATCTTCACCAGACTTCTGCTTAGTTTCCTGGGTCGCTAATGTGGAACCAACAACTTTGCAGGCTTCTATCTCCTTGTGTGCTTGATCTCCTAGCACGAAATTTTGAGGGATGTTAGTCCTATGTATTGGGAATAAAAACTTCTAAAGAATTTCTCCAAAATAATACCTCCTTACCTTGATTTCACGCAAGCCAAATGTAAGGGTTGCGCAGGTCAAATGTAGGGTCTATTTATAGGGTTTTAGCTATGGTTTGAGGATTAAAATGATCCTAGAGTCCTTATTAAATGTTAGATCGACTTCTGAGACTCCTTAGCATGTTTACTAGCCTTCCCATCTCGATCCCTAGGTGATAGAGCCTTAAAAATCTAATCTTTTTGCTCTTTCTTCAATTCACGAAACTGACAGAATCTCGCGGTGGAATAATGGGCTGCTTTCTTGGATGTAGCAGTTGCACGATAGACCGCCAGAGATCCTAGGCGCCGAATTTGAATTGCTTCAAACTCTTTTATTCTATTATCCACCCCATTATCCAATTAATGGGTATTTTTCATTATATTCCGTGAATAAATTAATTAATCTTCTAGAATGTGGGCCAAACTTCATGGGCTTGGTCCTTAAATCCTTTGGGCTTTATTTAAATAGGCTAGGTTAATTGTTCATCATAATTGGGCCTTAATAATGATTCATTTATTAATTCATTTGGGCCTTTGTAAATTCCAAAAAATTCCTAGAAATAAATTATAAAATTTTGGGGTATTACAAGGGTTCTCTGCTGATATCGCCTTTCGTTCCCTATTTTGAGGAACCATGGGCATTTCTTCATCTCGGGGAAGTTTTTTCATCAGGCGGAGAGTCGCCTGTTACATTCTTGTCCTGGTCGGATGGGGTATGGAGGTATATCAGACACGATCATCTCAATGTCAATTTCATTAGCTCTGGCCATCAATAGGCCTTAAGCGAGCTGTGGTAGATATGTAAACCCGAGATGACGAAATGTTGAGTCCCCGACACTTCCTGTAAGGTGCCCTGAGGCTTATGCGGTCCGAGTGGACCTGTCTTTGACTTTTGGTTGACTCCTTCGGGCGCGTGATTATTGCCCAATCATATTTTGTGTGTCAACAAATGCCCCCCAGCCACGAACGTCGCGGGTGAAGGATGAGCAGAGCGGGGTCCGCGGATGTACTGGCTTTATTGGGTTCCGACACGGGGGGCCCACTTGGTTTACGAGTCGGTGACGACTCAAGGCCTGAATCGGTGACCAACCTCTATAGTCGATTCGGTGGCCTCCAAATATTGAATCGATGGCGACCTTGATTTGGTAGCGCCCTTAACGTGCCGAATCGGTGGCTTTTCAGCTCGTTGAGTCGGTGGTGACCTTGATTCGGTAGCGCCTTTAGCGTGCCGAATTGGTGGCTCTTCAGCTCGTCAAGTCAGTGGCAACTTCAGCTCGTTGAGTTGGTGGCGCCTTGACCCTTCGAGATGGCGGTGATTTTGGGTTGAGTTGGTGGCGGCCTCTCCGACTCAAACTCTTCCCCATTTTCTTCTTTAAAAGCCTTTTCATTTCAGGGTTTTTGAAAACCCTTTCTTCTTCCTTCGCACCCCCTCATCTTCACCGCCGCAGCGGAGGCCTCTTCACCTTTCCCCCCTTTTTCACCGTCGCAGCTGAGGCTCCCTTACACCCTTTTTCGTTTCCAACGGTGAGTTCCTTCACGGTGGTTCTCGGTGGGCGCCATCACCCTCTCCCACTCCGGTGAGCTCATCGGTGAGAGCGGTGGGCTTCCCCCCCATCTCCTTCCTTATCTCTCACGGCCGACGAGGGCACCGTGGCGGCGGGTTGCCCTTTCCATCGCCTTTTTCGGTGACAATCGTCGTAGAAGAAGCGGCGAGAGACCGGGGCCTTCTCTCCTCTCTCTCTTGTTCTCGTGGCCATCCCCCCCTCCGATCAACAACGGCGGTGGCGGTGGGCCGAGACGGTGGCTGCCGCCATCATCCTGTTCATGGGCTTTGAATTGGGTCCTCGATGGTGTGGGAGGTGATAATGTGCCAGGAGCCCCAGTCCAGTCAAGCTTCGAGGGGTTCATTCCTCATTTGATAAAATGGCTTCGGGAGGTTCCTAGAAGGCCAGCCCTTGGAACTAATACCCCCGTCGTCCATTCGGCCCAGGTGTTTATCACACGTGGCTCTATTTTTAGGGACCATCCTGGCCTGGCTAGTGGACGTGTTCCCCTTTGTTCTCGGAGGCTCCCGGCTACGGGGAGACTCTGCCGAAATTTTGTCAAAAATTTCTTTTGGCATTATTTCTCTTTCTGAGTTTGTTGCTTCTTCAATTGCAGCCAATGGCTTCAACAACTTCTTCTGCGGCCAGGCAAGGGACAAGTGGCTCCTCCGCAGTACGGCCAGTAGTGACATGGTAGAATATTAATGAACTTGATCAAGGATGGAACCACCTAGCCATTGTTTCAGAATCATCAGATTCAGAGACCGATTCGATGGGCGCCGGTCGTTTGACCATCTCTGATAGGGACAACTTCTCCTTCGACCGGAGTCAGGGCTACCAGGTCGATTTTCTGAAGGACAAGCACTTAATGTCTTTCTTCCATGCCTTCAATTTGATGGGGAAGTGGGATATCTTCACGGTACGAGCAGCAGAGTATAGCATCCTCTTGGACTAAGATAGTTTAATTGGCTCAGTATTGAGGAGTGAGCTGATTTATTTTCCAGGGGAGCCCAGGAAGTGGGACGCCGTTACTGGCGTACTGGAATTGAGTTCGGAGCAAGGCATGCTGACTCGCACCCCCGAATTCACTCCAGTCAGGTGAGACCTATCGGCAGACATTCTTTACAAAGAGAAGCCAATATTTGGCCTTTTCCTTGGCCCGCTGAGGTGGGGGGTCAGGGAAGAGCCCTTTCTTTTGGACTGTTTGGCAGTCAGGTTCAACCACCAGATCGCCGTTGGCTGGTTTGCTGACTGTAAGGCCACTGATGCTCACGCTTTCAGAGATGGGGATGTTGAATTCACTGAATACGTGCTCCAGAATTATGGCCCCATTCTAATGAAGGCTGGAGTGTACCAGAGTGTGTATGCATCCCACTTTCGGTACCCTATCTCAAAGGGCCTATGCTACGGCATGATGGAGGTGTTTTGTCTGGAGTACAACACCTTTTATACTGCGGAATGGGAGACTTCCTTAGACTTATGGAGTTTACATCAACTCTCTGGCCTTCCAATTGATAGTGAGCCGTATGAGGAGGTCTACTAGCCCGACTGGCTCAAAGACCGCACTGACGGCGAAGGCCACTATTACATTGGGTTTGCATATCGGTACCTCATGAAGGTGTACCGTACATTGTGGCTATCCATTCAGGACACTGCAGAGTCTTCTTTGTCCCGTTCATGTAAAGAGCGGAGGCGGGTGCGCCTGGGCTTATGGTTGGAATATTTCTTGGAAGGCGAGCCAAAGTACAAAGACTTTCCTTCCATTGGAATGGCTACGAACAGACTGAAGACGCGGTCTCGCCGGAAGACCCATTTATCTACTTCCCTTCACAGAGTGCGCCAAAGTGGCCCTAATCCAGCGGGATTGGATCCCATCACTCATTGTGCGGCCTACTTGATGTATTGGTTGTGCACGTTTGCCATGCTACAAGGTGATGAGATAGTTATTCACGTCGAAGCCATATATCCGACGTGTTTAATGGCATGGGGTGTGAAGTTCTCCCTCTACCCTGCGGCACTATGTCTAATTTACAAGATGTTGGGAGATATCCACCACAACCGTCTCCCTAGAACCTTACGGATCGTTGGCCCTGTCCATTTCTTCAATGCCTGGGTGTGTTCACTGTTTTCGGAGTTTGCTCCCAGGACACTACAGTCTCCAAACTTGTTTCCAAGAATGTTGGAATTCGCCGATGTTGAGCCACAGCAAGTGTCAGATCAACTTTTCTTGATCAGGGGGCAATTGACGAAAGTGCCAATGAACGCTCCTAGAACCTTGCATTTCTGGTGCTTGGCTACCCACTCAAGCCCATTAGCGAATCGGCTGCGAGAATGTAAAATCGGTGAAGTTGAGCAGTATGTTCACCCTATCTCGGGCAAGCTAAGCACTAAGCCGTCACTGGAGCTAGAGCTGGTAGACTAGGTTTTGTCCATTAGACCCAGTGTTTTGATATTCAGAAAGAGCATCAACACTTATTTAGAGCCCTATTACCCCTTCAGGTTTAGCAGAAATTTTGGTTATGATCAACAGATCCCTCCATCTTCAGCACAGTTTCCATTGGAGGGTCGATCGAGAGGAGGGTCTGCCGCTGTTGAAGAAGCCCGTACGTGGTAGGATTATTTCCATCGCCGCGAGGCTACTTCTTTCTGGATGCCGGTTCTTGGGCTATTTCCCCGGGTGACGCCTGAATATATTAAATGGTGGAATGCTCGTACTGGCTTCTATCGGCTCTCTCGGAATGATTGTTGGGACGTTGCTGAGCGCCGGTTCTTAAGTTCACAGCCTTCTGCTGTGTTTGAAATTGATCCTCAT
Source organism: Amorphophallus konjac (assembly GCA_022559845.1). Lineage (NCBI taxonomy): Eukaryota > Viridiplantae > Streptophyta > Magnoliopsida > Alismatales > Araceae > Amorphophallus > Amorphophallus konjac. Next base: position 398,212,772 of record CM040118.1, read on the forward strand.
CATCTGCGGAGGTTGAAGTCTCGCAAAGATGTTGATGTACAGGCTTATTTGGCAGCATGGAAAGTTGCCAAACGGGAGAAGTCCAAGCCATAGCCGGCACTTCCAGAAATTGATAAAGATAGCTTTACGGAGACTCTTCGGGGCCCGTGTAAAGTTACCAGCCAGAGGATATCTCTTCAACAATTTCCGCTACCTGTGGAAGAGCCCATCATAGCCCTGGCCTCATGGCGTCTATAGACTAATCGCCTGTGTCCGTATAGGAGCTTTGTGAGGAATGAAGATCGGGTACCCACCCTGTATAGCCAAACTTCTTGGCTTTTTGCCTTGTTGCACATTCACGGCCTTTCTATCAGTGATAAGGCCGAGGCTATATTGGAGAGGCCTCTCTTCATTGCCTTTAAATATGCCGATGGATGGGGTATGGACCACCTTGGCCTATATTACTGCCTATCGACCCGTGGCCATGAAGACTTTGCATCCCTAGCTGAACATTGCGTCATGATAGGTGATATATGCTGGCTGATTCAAGAGGGAGCCTCCAGGAACATGGAGTCCTCCTTGCATTATTGGACCCTCTCTCCATTGTATTCGGGCCCACCAGGTACATGCTTTTTTATTCTTGCTTGCTCCTTTACTTATATATGCGTCTTACTCACATAATAACCACGTGAACACATCGTTTCTTTGTAGATTTCCCAGCCTCTAAAACACTCTAGAGTACCGGTCTTTAATTTCTAAGGCCTAAAAGCCCAACTATTTTGAATCTCCGCCCGCTGCCCCAACTACCATGCCTTTACCTTCCAGGGGTTCTCAGAAGCGAGAGAGGTCTCAGGTCAAAGAAGCAATTTCACGAGCTAAGAGGGCCCGGGCAAAAGTTGCGATGGGAAAGAAGACTGCGACTGCAGAGCCTATCATCTCATTGCCCACTATTCCAACCTTCAAGAAGTTCGAGATGGCACAAGAGCAAACGACTCCTTCAGTAGGTATATCTCCCTTGAACTCCTTTTCGAGGCATAACCTTGGGGCTTGATCATTTCTGCTTCTTTTATTTAAGCGCCACAGTTTTCTTTATTCCAGCTACCTTTCATGTAAGCTTCTTTCATATCTTCTACCGTTTATATCTGAAGGTTTGACATAGCTCTTGGTATGCCTCCTTTGTTCCTTTTCTCATGATCCCATGATTTCAGCGGGGTTGAATTTGTCAACAATGACTACTACCACCGCCTTCTCCCCCTTTCAAGCAAAAGGGACGGCCTTTACCCCTATTGTGGGTATGGCGCCCATATTGAAGTTGATTGCTTTAAAATTCTCGAGTGGGCCTGACTCTATGTTGGACACAGGTGAGTCTTCAGTAAAACAACTTCAGATCCAGTCAGTGGAGTCTAGGCCAGAACCAGCTAATGTGGTCATTACCGAGGGTGCATCAGGGGTGGAGCCTGAAGAGGAACTGGCTGGGGATGCCACTACTTTAATCATCACGGTCAGTGTTGAATTGGAGCAGCCAGCCCCAGTGGGACAGCACGAACCGCCCTTCTCAGAAGGTGTAGTAATTCCTAAAGAAATGGATGGTGGGACAACAGTCCTGCCACATGTAGTGGAGTCTGAGTTGGAGTAGGCTGCCCGGATTAAATGCCATGAAGAGCCTCCTCTGGAAGACATAGAGCTCCCGGGAGAAACAACTGTCATATCTATCACCCCCAGGACTGAATTGAAGGAAATGTCAGAACCGACGGGGTAGCTAGAGTTTGCCTCTGAAAGTGCAGGCCTCGAGTCTGTAGATTTTGCCCCTCAGTTGGATGGAGGACTTGAAGCGCCTGTCTCGACTGCTATCGACTCCGTTGTGCAGACAGAAGAGCATATGACACCCCTTGTCTCCCTCCCGGCACTGCCTTCATCTTCTTTGGAGCCCATTGATGACATCTGGGGTGAAGTTGATAGCAGAGTAGAGTTTCATCTCACTAACACACCGTCACTTGGCTTACAGTCTTCAGACGAGATGGTGTGGCAGAACTTGGAGATGCTCAAGCAAACTATGCTGGCTCGTCGGGACTTATCTTACGCTCAGCTGAGGGGGCTGGTTAAGCCCATATCACACACCCTCATAGCCTTCGGATGTCCCATGCAAGACTAGATGCCGCGAGTAATATTGCTTCTTAAGTATGTAAATCGGCGAGAATTTGTTGAGCACGGCTTGAGGGACCAGTTGACCGCCCTGGCGCTTTAGCGGCCAGAATGCCATACCGCTCTGCGGGCTTCCACAGAGCTCATTAGCGAGCATAGGAACATCGTTGAGGGAGATGCTGAACGGGCTTCCTTCTTGTGGCAACGGATTTTTGAATTCCATGCTGAACTGACTCCTGCTGAAGAAGACCTGGCCTGCACAGAGCAACTAAGGGTGCGATGCTTGGATGAGGCCGAATTAGCGAAGGGACGCGCTGGCTCGCTTCAGGAGGAGCTGTTGAGGCTGGAAGTTGAGGAACGCCGATTGCAGGACTTAGCTGCCCATCCTTCTGTCGGGCTTCCAGAGCTCAATGATATCTTTCACCATTCAGGCCAATGATGTATATTTTTTTTCTTTTTTTTTGTGTGTATTGGTGCAAGAACTTCATGCACCCTTTCCATGCAATGATATTTTCTTTAGCCTTGCCTTACATACTTGTGCCGAGCTTTAGCTGTGTGTTTCTTTTCTTTCCCTCCCTAATTTGAGTGGAGGTATGAGACTAGCTCCACCAAGTTTGGGGTGTGTTAGATTTTAGGACAGGAGAGCGCTCACACCTTCAGGGAAGGGGTGAGGAGTTTGCTCCACTGCCACGCTATGTTCCCCGAAATCAAGGTTAGGCTAGATTAAGTGGAAAATATTCTTTTAAGCAGATGCCAGAGCATCATTATATTCATTGGTTGAATGAATGCCGGGGCCAAAAGGTAGATTTTTCATTAACGAAGACGAAGGGTCCAAGTTAAAGTCTCATTCGCTGATTTTGCCAATGATGACGAAAATCAGGGTATCGTCGACATCGGGTAGAATGTCGAAGCAAAGAGGGGTCTTTCCATTCATTAACAAGGACGAAGGGTCCGAGTTAATGGTCCATTCACTAATTTTGCCGATGATGATGAACATCAGGGTATCGTCGGCATTGGGTAGAATGTCGAAGCGAAGAAGGGTCTTTTTCTTCATTAACGAGGACGAAAGGTCCAAGTTAACGTTTCATTCAACTGATTTTGTCGATGATGATGAAAACCAGGGCTAGTGTATTCATCGACATTGGGTTTAAATGTCGAAGCAAAAAGGTTTCTCATCATTAACGAGAACAGAAGGTCCAAGTTAAGGTTTCGATCACTGATGTCACCGATGTTGATGACGATCAGGGTAGATGTTTTCATCGACATTGTGTTAAATGTCAAAGCAAAGAAATGGTTTTGATATCATTAACAAGGACTGAAGGTCCAAGTTAAGGTTTCATTCAACTGATTTTGCCGATGATGACGAAAACTAGGGCTACTGTATTCATCGACATTGGGTTAAATGTCAAAGCAAAGAAATGGTTTTGATATCATTAACAAGGATGGAAGGTCCAAGTTAAGGTTTCGATCACTGATGTCACCGATGCTGATGACGATCAGGGTAGGTGCATTCATCGACATTCGGTTAGATGTCGAAGCAAGAAATAGTTTTAATATCATTAACAAGGACGGAACGTCCAAGTTAAGGTTTCAATCACTGATGTCACCGATGCTGATGACGATCAGGGTAGATGTATTGATCGACATTGGGTTTAAATGTCGAAGCAAAGAAATGAATTTATTACCAGAACAGGCGGAAGGCCTATTCCAGTTGGATTTTGTCGTGTGGGTGGTTTCCTTCTGGTGGGACATATGGGGACGTCCCGCTTATGAGGAGGTCTTGAGATAATACATTTATATATATATATATATATATATATATATATATATATATATATATATATAACCACATCACAGATGCAAGCGCCCTTTTCTTATTTTCGTCGGCATCAGCCCCCTTTTGCTTTTGCCCACGGCCCTTTCGGGTTTTCATGTGGTAGGGTACCTGATTTTACCTGCAGCGCCCTTTCGGGTTTCGCCACAGCTGGGTTATTACCCTTGTCCTAATGAAGGAACAAGTTTGGCGGGGTACCTCTATTTTAAGCCCCATTTTTTCTTTGAGATGATAGTTGGGAACAATAGGTAATTATCGGCTCGGACATAGAGTCTTTTGCATATAGAGGATTTATTCGTTGGCAAAGATGGATGCCAACGCAAGAGACGAAATTAGTGCCGATTCAGGCGTAAGGCTTGCAACATTGTGCATATATGAATGGCTAGGGCACAAAGCCTTGCGTCGAAGAAGGATTTATTCGTCGACAAGGTCAAATGCCAACGCAAGGGATAGAATTAGCGCCGATTCGAGCGTAAGGCCCGCGATGGCAATACTATGTATATATGAATGGCTAGGGCACAAAGCCTTGCGCCGAAAAGGGGTTTATTCGTTGACAAGATCAAATACCAACGTGAGGGACGGAATTAGTGCCGATTCAGGCGTAAGGCCCGCAATGGCAATGTGGTGTATATAGTTGGCTAGGGCACGAAGCCTTGCGCCAAAGATGGGTTTATTCATTGACAAGATCAAATGCCAACACAAGGGACGGAATTAGTGCCGATTTAGGCGTAAGGCCCGCAATGGCAATATTGTGTATATAGTTGGCTACGGCGCGAAGCCTTGCACCAAGGAAGGGTTTATTCGTTGACAAGATCAAATGCCCATGCAAGGGATGAAATTAGCGCCCATTCAGGCATACGGCCCGCAATGGCAATATTGTGTACGTAGTTGGGTAGGGCATGAAGCCTTGCGCCAAAGAAGGGTTTATTCGTTGACAAGATCAAATGACAACGCAAGGGACGGAATGAGTGCCGATTCAGGCATAAGGCCCGCAATGGCAATATTGTGTACATAGTTGGCTAGGGCATGAAGCCTTGTGCCAAAGAAGGGTTTAGTCATTGACAAGATCAAATGCCAACACAAGGGATGGAATTAGTGTCGATTCAGGCGTAAGACCCGCAATGGCAATATTGTGTACATAGTTGGCTAGGGCATGAAGCCTTGCGCCAAAGAAGGGTTTATTCGTTGACAAGATCAAATGTCAATGCAAGGGATGAAATTAGTGCTGATTTAGGCGTAAGGCCCGCAATGGCAATATTGTGTACATAGCTGGCTAGGGCACGAAGCCTTGGGCCAAAGAAGGGTTTATTCATTGACAAGATCAAATGCCAACCCAAGGGACAGAATAAGTGTCGAATCAGGCGTAAGGCCCACAATGGCAATATTGTGTATATAGTTGGCTTGGGCATGAAGCCTTGCACCAAAGAAGGGTTTATTCATTGGCAAGGATGAATGCCAAGGCAAGGAATAGAAATTTCGCCGATTCGGGTGTAAGGCCCGCAATGGCAATCATTGTGTACAAGCAGACGGCTAGGGCACGAAGCCTTGCATCGAAAAAGGGGTTTATTCATTGGCAAGGACGAATGCCAATGTAAAGGATAGAATTGATGTTGATTCGGGCGTAAGGTCCATAATGGCAATATGATGTATAAGCTAGCTAGGGCACGAAGCCCTGTTGCCGCCAGGATGTGTATTCACAAGCATGGGGTTAATGTTTGTGCAAAGGAAAGAGTTTTCTTTACCCTCACGGGCGTAAGGTCCATCGAGGGCATTTGTGGGGGCAGTATTCAAGGTTGGGTTCTCTTCATCCATACTGACGTAAGGTTCGTTGTATGCCTTGTAAATAGTGTTCACGAGCATGGGTTTAATGCCCGAGCAAAGAGAGGGTTTTCTTCTTCCAGACAGTCGTAAGGTCCGTTGGAGGCCATATGAGTAAGATTCACGAGCATGGGGTTAATGCCTAAGAAAAGAAGTGGTTTTATTTACCCATATGGGCATAAGGTCCGTTGGAGGCATTATGACCCAGTGGGACTATGGTTGGGCCATAGGTGTTTTAGTCTTCAGGCGTCGACGCAGCTGCCCGATATAGCTTCATATGCCTCTCGTTGAGAGGGGAGAACTGGACTGCGCCCTTGTGATCTACAAGGACGTAAGCGCCTCCTTTGTAGACCCGGTTGACCACATATGGGCCTACCCAATTTTTAGTCAATTTTCCCTTGGGGTTGGCTGCCATCACTTCTCTTCTCTTGACCATAACAATGTCACCTTTCTTGAATTCTCGCTCTTTGACCAGCTTGTCAAAAGCACGGGCCATGCGAGCTTGGTATAACTGACTATTTTGTTATGCTCAGAGTCACTTTCCTTCCAAATCGGCAAGCTCCTCCAATCCTCTTTCCACATTGGCTTGTTCGTTGCCGACTAGACCATGCTGAATGGCGACCCGCAGTGATGGGACTTCCAATTCAATTGGTACCACCACTTCTGACCTATACACGAGGGAGAATGGTGAGCAACCAGTTGGGGTTTTATAAACTGTATGGTAAGCCCAAAGTGCTTCGTACATCATTTATTCCCAATCTCTTTTACTAGAGTTAACGATTTTTGCCAGCAAGGTGCATAGCATTTTATTGAAAGCTTCTACAAGCCCATTAGCTTGGGGGTTGTAGGGAGACGAAGTCCTCCAATCAATTTTATATTTATCAGCCAACCGGTATACCTTCTGGTTCCGAAAATGGCTACCATTGTTAGAAATGATTCGGCTGGGAACCCCAAACCGGAATATTATATTCTGGCGGAAGAACCTGGTGACAAGCTCCCCCGTTACTTCTCTTAACGCCACCGCTTCTGCCCATCTGGAGAAGTAGTCTGTGGCTGCCAAGATATACTTGCATCCAGAGGAGGAGGATGGTAGAGGACCCACCACATCCATGCCCCATTGAGCGAACGACCAACTTGGGATGGTGGGATGTAGTGGCACCGGAGGCCTCCTTGAGATGTTAGCATGCTCCTGGCATTTCTGGCAAGTCTTGGCGAACTTGCAGCAGTCATCAAATATAGTGGGCCAATAGTAGCCCAGTTTCTTTATCTCGATTTTCATTTTCGGATAGGCCTGGTGTGCTCCAGCTGACCCGGCATGCACCTCATGCATGACTTGCAAGGCTTCCTTAGTGGACAAGCAACGCAGCAAGATTTTATTTCTGGCATCCGCCATTATTTGGAACAAAGTCCCGTTTCTCATTTCGTAAGAATCTTTGATTTTTATTAACTTTATTCTCTATTCTTTTTCTTTCGGCAACTGCTGGCATTGAAACCATTGTAGCAGATGCTCCCGCCAATCAGGTTGTCGAGTTTCTTCCACAGTCATGACTTAATTTTCTTCTCCCGTAACTGGAATATCCATCACACTCGGTACTTGCCGCCTATTGATGATGGTCACATTCAGGCTCTCATCTGGCGGGACTCCTAGGGAACTAGCTAGCTTTGCGAGGGCATCTGCCTGAGCATTCTGTCCTCGGTTGATGTGCTTTATCTGGATGAAATAGAATTTTGCCATCAGGCGTAGTACCAGCTGGTGATAGGGGAGGAGTTCTGGCTTTCGGACATTGAACTCTCCTTCGACTTATTTAACAATTAGTAGGGAATCCCCATAGACTTCCAGCATTTGAGTTCCCATGGATAGGGTGATTTGTAGGCCGACAATCAAAGCCTCATATTCTATCTCGTTGTTTGTGCAAGGCTTGTTGATTGAACATGTTGTGTGCACGACCTCCCCCTCTAGAGATTTCAGGACTATGCCTGCACCGGCTCTAACTCTGTTGAGTCCACTGGCCGTAGTGTCAATTCTGGAGGTGCCGTCGAAATACAGTTGCCACAATGTAGACTGCACCTGGTTTGCTTCCAGTGTTCCATCTTCAGGCAGCTCCGCTTGCAACATAGAATCTTTAGGTATTGGGTGTGCAGCAAAGAAATCTGCAATGGACTGTCCCTTGATGGCTTTCTATGGCACATAGGAGATATCAAACTCCATAAGTATGACTGCCCACTTTCCCAGACAGCCCTTTAGTGCTGGCTGAGATAATATATATTTCAATGGATCTGCCTTGGAGATCAACTTAATTTCATGCGACAACATATAGTGTCGAAGCTTATTAACCGTGAAGACCAGCGCCAGGCAACTCTTCTCAATGTAAGAATATTTTTCTTCGGTCCTCACCTATCTTCTGCTAAGATAGTAGAGGGCCTGCTCCTTTTCTTCATCATTATTTTGGGCCAACATCGCCCCCAAAGAATGATGCGTGGCTGCTATGTACAAGATCAGCGGCCGCCCTTTTATTGGCGCGCCGAGCACAGGAGGGGTCTTGAGATATTCCTTTAGCTTTTCAAATGATGACTGACATTCTTCATCCCAATAAAATGGGGCATCTTTTGTCACGCCCCGAACCGATAGCAGCGAAATGTGTCGTTTGCTCGGAACGTGGCAGTTAAACAGTCATGTCAATCAGAGCATAGTCATCTCCACAAAACATAATTTGGACAAATAACAAATTTTATTTCAAATATAAGTTTTTTACATATTCGGGCCCATAATAAACGAAAAGACTCAATAAAGAAAAACTATAAGGAGATATAAGATGCAAGATAACCAGATTAGACGGTTCATCTAGATGTCAGAGTTCTCTTCACTCTTGCCCTTGCCCATCATGTTCGATCTCGTCGTCACTAAGGTTATTACCTGAAAAATATTGGAAAACGCAGGGTGAGCGAACGCTCAGTAGGACTTAATATCTCATGCTCCAAGCTAGCTTTAAGTCAATTACAATTTAACATGCTCATGTAGGTCATGCGAGATATAGAAATCGAGAACTATAATGACACGAGTGATAAAGTGATGATCAATTAAAACCATAAAAGCGAGTAAGCAAGATGCTAGATAAACTCATGAAGAGTAAGGACGATGATAATCAAGAGAGTATAGTAAGATCTAATCAAGTACATTCTCAAGCTAGGTCAAGAGCATTCATGAGGAAATATAACATTCATCTCTCTATGACGAACACTATCACGAGAGCTTTAATGTATCCATTATTATGAAGGATCTTCAGGACAAGATAACGAGTACTATCAATGGGATAATTCAAGAACATCTATGATGATCGATATAGAAGTAGAACAATTACTTCTACAAGCACTACATAGCATTTACCAAGACACTAAGGGAATATCACGACGATATGATAACCCCTACAATAAGGCAAATCAAGATCTTTTCATGTCGAACAATAAGTTGTAGAAAGGTGTACTATGATGGCAATTACTCCCAATCATCACTATCACGAGAGCGTTTGCACATCTAGCACTATATAGGATTGGCCAATGCACTAAGGGGAAAATCACGACGATATGACCGCCCCTCATGGAAATAGCACTAGGTAGTATTTGGTCGCACACTTAGGAGTTCTCACGACTGTATGATTGCCCCTAAATGCCAATAACTGAGTTGGTGAATGCCAGCACCCGATCATCGTATACCGGTAACATTTGGACTTTGCCTCGCCCAATAGGGTCAGATCAGGACCCGTAGCATTTAAAATATCATTTTAGTGGGACCCAAGCCCCTGACATTTAGTCTAGACTAATTCCATATTAATGGCCAAGAATTTCAAGTATCAAGCATGTAAGAACATTAAGATAGATTTCATGGAACATAGAGTTCAAGGATAGAACTTGTAATAAAGATGATATATCAATAAACCATATGAAAACTATGACATTCTGGAAATCTGGGTGATTAGGTACAACCAGCTCAGTCGTCCTTGAGGGAATCCAAGGCTACGAGGAGACTTACGGAGGTCCCAATGACTAACTTGCTAGTCCGAAGGAATGGAATGTCCAACAGAGGGCTCGTATGTCACCGAGAGTTGAGGTGTATAACGTGAACCAATCATGAAACAGGGACTCCATCTACGGACGTGAGATGAGAGTGCCAAAAGACCCGAGGTATGGGTCAAAATCGGATGAAAACAGTGAGAACATGAATCCGTTAATTATAGAATTTACGTCTATCTAATTCTATAATTAACTATAATTAAATAAACTTATTTTAATTGACGTCCGTGTGTAGTGTCATTTATTAATTAGCGTCCACTTGGAGGGACGTTAATTCTATGATTTTCAACTTAATTTATTTAACAAAAATTCACGTCAATATCTATTTAATTGAATAATTTCAAAAATATATATTCAAAGACACATTTATTTATTTAAAATAGTTTAGAGAAATAAAATATATGATAATCAGGAGAAAAATATGAGAATTCCAGATATATAATTTTTATAATTTTCGGTTACATATTTTAATAGATATAAAATTTTAAAGATATAATTACAAGATATATATATATATAGATATATATATATATAATTTGACGACTTTGTGTTACGTCGTCAAAAGGATTTGACGACAATAGACTTGTCGTCATTTCATTAACAAATTGTGTCAACTCTTTAGTCCTCTCGTTTCTCGACGTAACCACGTCGGAATCAAGCCTATGATATACCGAAATGACGGGCTCACAAAACTCTACCTAACCGGGTGTTCAAAACAATTTTTCGTTGAGAGATGGGGGATCTTGAGATAGGAGGCACGAAAAATGATGCAACCACTCTCACTACCTCGGTCTCCACCTCAATAACATGCCCATAAAATTTCATAACCAAAGGACGCTCCGGCGCCCACTAAAAGGCCATCAACGTAAAAACCTACAACTACTATGCTACAGTAACTATGGGTGATTCGCCGTGTAATTCAGAAAAAATCATTAAATTAATTAGCTAGTTAATGTTACTAGTTAATACCCATATCAAGATATGAAAATTTAAGGAAAATATGGAGATTCTAGTCATATATATTATATGATTTTTAGATACTTGATTACACAGGTAAAAATTTCCTAAGCATGTTGTAGTTATTAATTAACTAAAATAAAATATCTAAAATGATTAAAATGATAAGGAGGAGGGATTGAACATGATGCAAGAAAATTCATTAACTTGCTATTTTGCTTGGGAGATTGCCTACCTTTCACGTTGCTTTAATCGGGACAAGGAAAGAATAGAGGATGATGAGCAACTACTACCACTACAATAGGAAGAGGAAGACAGCAGCTGCGGCGGCCTTCATGTAACAAGGATGAAAGAGGAACAGACTTCCTCACATCCAACCGAAGCAGCAGGAGGAAGAAGCCTTTCCCGTGCTACAGCAAGGCCCTTTGCGTCGAGATCACCATCAAGAGGAAGTAAGGGTCGACGAAGACATAACAGCCGCACGCAGCAAACATGGTTGCTCATTGGAAGGGCAGGGCATTTTATAGAGGAGGAGGGTTTGAGGGGTTCGAATGCTAATCATGGCAGGTATTCATCTTGCCATCCGTGAAACCCTCGCCCCTACAATGTTTACAGCCGACTGCCGTGTTTTCATATAAAAACCCTAAACTACAATCATGCAAGTCTCGTTCGATCGAACGTAAGTGGGTTTAGGTTGGCTAAACAGTGGGTTATTTGATGGGGAAAAGCGCAACAAAATGGGCTGGCTTGGTCGTGTCCACGTACGTGAGTTTTTAAGGTTTTCATGGGCATGCAACCGTGGCTGGCCATGGGTTAAAGGCTTTAATCACATATAAGAGTTTTTTGTGTGTGTTTTAAATGGCCTGTGAACGTGAAGGCCCTTTGAATCTTAATCTTATGTATACACTTTCCAAAGCCCATTATATATGTGTTTAACGTAAGCCCCCAAACTCATTCAGTTTTGAGATATTTTGGGTTAGGTTTACAGGCTTAATAGAATTTATATTATTATGTATATTCTAAAAAAAGCCCAATAATTTGTATGGGTTTTGTCTTGAGTGGGCTAAAGCTAACGTAAAGCCCATATAGGTTAAGACCTTCTATATTTAGTCAAGGGGAAATTTTGTTAGTGGGTTTCTTCATAGATATGGGTTAAAGCCCATATATAAATATACATGTGTGTGTGTGTGTATGTGTGTAGCCCATTAGTATAAATATAGGTTTCTCAAAAAAAACCCACTAGTAACATAAAGGCTCTTAAGGCCCATTAATTAATTAGAATTATAAACTAACTGTAGAACTATATATACATATAGGTATGTGGGTGTGTCTTTTTTTTTAAAATTAAGTCCATTAGCTTAGGCCCACTATCTATTTGTGTTAGAGTTAAATGGGTTTACTATCTAACCCTTAATAAAGTACATTAGTATCACTTGGGGTTAGGTTTTTATCTTTCAATTATACATGATTTAAGCCTTAATCTTTTATTAAGGCCCATTTATTCATAAGCCCACGTATTGATTTGCAAGCACTTCTATATACCTAGCCCATTTAGTTTGGGATTATATATTCATTTTCTTTTAAGGCCCATTTATTCACCTTTGATCATTAAGCCTATTAGTCCTTAGGTTCTATCTACATTCGTGAGGCCCACTAGGTTCAAGAGTTTAGGTTTTATTTGTAGCAGGTTCATTTGGCCCATTTGTTAATATCAAGGCCCATTAGTTATATTCCTTGGGATTATAATTGATTTTATCTAAATTACTTGGTATGTATGTAGACCTTATTTTCTTCATAAATTTCCATTTGTTGTCTCAGGTAACATAGTTGGGTTTGATCCTATGAGAGTCTTTATATATATGCATGTGTATAATTATTATTATTATTATTTATTTGGAATGAGATTCTTTCTAAATACTTGAATTGTATTTCTTTAATTTGAGCCATAAATAGATAAAGGATATATTAAATTTTTAATTCTCAACTATTTATTTTAGCTATACTTATCAAAACAAATTTATTAACTACCATTATTCCATGACTAATATTTATAGTTTTTTTTTCTATTTAAATTTTCGGGGTGCTACATCTTCCATCATCAATTTGTGAAAATGGTGGCATCTTCCGGATAGATTCGATATGAATCGTCGGATATAGGCTAGCCGGCCATGGAGCGACCGTAGCTCGGAGAGGTTTCTTGGCGGAAGCAACTCCTGAATAGCTTCAATATTTGCGGGGTCTATTTCAATTCCCCGATGCCTTACAATAAAACCCAGAAATCTGTCGTTGGAGACCCCGAAGCCACATTTCAACGGGTTCATCTTTAGCTCGTGCTACCTGAGCTGTTGAAATATTATTCGGAGATCTTGCAAGTGATCCTCCCTCCTTCTAGTCTTAACCACTAAGTCATCAATGTAGCATTCCACTTTGTGGTATATCAATTCATCAAAAATTCTAGTCATCACCCGTTGGTAGGTTGCGCCAACATTCTTTTGCCCGAAAGGCATCTTTTTATAATGGTAGATACCCTTGGGGGTACGGAAAGCAGTATGAACGCGGTCATGCTCCGCGATCCATATCTGATTGTATCCGGATGAACCATCCATAAAGGAAGGGTCCTCATGGCTAGTTGTAGCATCTATCATGACTTCTGTTATCGGCACCGGGAAGTCATCTTTTGGGCAAGCTTTATTTAGATCGTAGAAATCCACACATATCAGGATCTGGCCATTCTTCTTTTTGACAAACGCTATGTTGGCCAGCCATGTAGTGTATTGGTTTTCTTCAATGAAGCCCACCTCAATAAGCTTTTCAACTTCTTTGAATATTTGAGTGATGAGCTCCGGCCTCATGTGCCGCGGTGACTGCTTCACCGGCTCCACGTCGGGGTTAATCGCCAGTTCATGTTGGGCAACTGCGGGGCTAAGCCCGGGCATTTCTTTATGACTCCGGGCGAAACAGTCCCAGAATTCTTACAGCAATTGGACATATAGCTCTTGCTCGGCTAAGGAAAGTTGAGCGTTAAGGAATATAGGTCTGGGGTCATCTTTACTCCCCAGGTTAACTTCTAGCAGTTCATCAACTGTGGCCTTCCCCCCATCCTCAATTTTCGGAGGTGCGGGTTGAAGGTCAATGAAATCTTGAGCATCATTACTATCGTCGAGTTTAAGGACTTCGACATGATTATCATTCTGCCCTCCGACCTCTTCGGGGGTTTGTAGTTCAGGGGACAATCAGAGTATAGATTGTTCTGGTGGCGGGTTCCCACCAGTGCCCCCTTCATAGGATTCATCAGCTGCTCTGGCAGGAGTCGGCTCTTTCATCACCGAATTAGGAAATCGGCTCTCCAGCTCCACAGGAAGTGGGGACTGCCCAGTTTATACTTCAGCTTACACTGCCACATCTTTGCGAGAGGCGTCTTGTTTCTGCTTGGTTACGTCCTTATCGACAAAAATTGTTTGACATATTGCATCGGCCCCTACATCGGCCGACTGAGAAAGAGTTGTTGTGATGGTAGTGAAGGGACTGCAGGACGGGTAGTACACCTCTTCTTCAGCGTCTTCGGCTTCGCTGTTATTAACTGTATCGAATTTAGCTTGGAGAGTCATCTCCTCCCAGCCGAGTTGCTCCCAACATCTGCAGGGGGTGGCAACCTTCAGATTCTGGTACTCTAGTCGGAGTACCTGATCTTGTTCATCTTCCACCGGGGTTTCATCATAATTTGCCCCTAGAGGCGCCTCTTCTGTTGATGAGAGGATAGAGATAGTTGTTGTGACCCCTCTATGTTGATGATGTTGACACTTGCTTTATTTCATTGGCAACACCATTGTTTTGATTGATTGGTAACTGCTTTTGATTTGATGAAATTGCTCTATTAGATTGACTATGTGTTCTTTGCATTTAATACACTGCTGTCTGCATTTCTCACTGTTATGGGTCGACACATCAGAGGATGGGTCGACTCCTCCAGCAGACTTGTTTAGACTGAGTCTATACACTGGAAACTCTCATATCGATTGAGTCTATACATCATCCATTTCAGATAAAGTCCACACACTGCATTTCATTTGAATTGGTTAACTGTGTACAGCGTCAACGCATCTCACTGGCTCATGTTACAGTGTCAACGCACTTCATTGGATGTGTGTACAGCGTCAACTCGCTAAGTGTGTACAGCGTCAACGCATGAAGTCTGTACATCAGTCTTAATATTCTAAGTCTGTACAGCCATTGGCTTTGAACCTCAGAGTCTGTACATCCGAATTGCCCTTGATCTGGTCAAGTGTATACACTCTTTCACTGTAGCTTTCACATATTCAAGTCTACACATCGTGAAAGTCTATACATTCATCACTTACCTTTCGCTCAAGGCAAAGTCTATACACTGGGGACTTTTCCTACGTTTCTTAGGCGAAGTCTGAACATTCGGTTCAGAAGCCTGAAGTCTATACACTCCAGCCTATTCCTATGTTCAAGGCTTCAGCTACACATTAAGTCTGTACATTGGCTTCGCTTCATCAAGTCTGTACATTGACTCGCCAACTTCTTTGAAGTCTGTACATCGCTTCATGTCCCCAAAGTCTATACATCCACAGTGATCTTTGAAGTATGTACATTGCTTCAGGAGCTTCAAGTCTACACATCGCTTCGCTCCATCAAGTCTGTACATCCACAGTGTTACTTGAAGTCTGGACATTGGTCTTCAAACTCAAAGTCTGCACACTGGTCTTCAAATCCAAAGTCTGCACATTGGTCTTCGAATTCAATGTCTATACATTGGGCTTTTACATGAAGTCTATACATTGTTGTTTGCATTGTAAAGTCCATACATTGGTTGTTGTTCTTCAATGTCTATACACTGCCTTTAGGATTTAAAGTCTATACAGCCGTTGCCTCCTTTGTTGAAGTCAACACATTGGGCAAGTCTGTACATTGCATTCGCCTTCACAAGTCTATACAACGAAGTATATACACTGCAATGTACATACTTAAATCTTATGACTTCATTCTTGTGGCTGAAGGGAACAGGGTCGACGCTGGGAGCTTAAAGCGTCCACGCATCAGTTGACGAAGCCTTCATGATATCTTCCACTGCGTCAACGCCACAAGCAAGCAGCTTCGATGCAGCAGTTAAAGAAGCAGAGACCTTCACAGGCTATTCCACTGCGTCAACGCCACAATTGAGCAGCGTCGACGCAGCAGCTAAAGAGACGAAGCTAATGGCTTACTGGAATGCCTCACTGCGTTAACACCATTGATTG
This sequence comes from Amorphophallus konjac, assembly GCA_022559845.1. Lineage (NCBI taxonomy): Eukaryota > Viridiplantae > Streptophyta > Magnoliopsida > Alismatales > Araceae > Amorphophallus > Amorphophallus konjac. The sequence goes on from CM040118.1 coordinate 398,228,831, forward strand.
ACAGCATCGACGCAGCAAGTCAGATTGCTGTCATTGAGCACGTGAACTGAGAACTCTATACATCAGACTGAAGAGGCTAATGAGGGGCACGCGATCTGAGGTACCTGGCTCGTGATCCGAGAAGGACAAGGTATCCAGATGAGGACACGTGTACTGACACTCGATTGGATGCTGCCACGTGGTCCAAATTGCTGGGCGGGAAACGTGGAGAGAACACGCCTGCTGCTGTTGCTGCTATATAAACAAGCCTTCTTCCACAGAAGAAGACTGATCGAAGGAGAAGAAGAGAAAGTCTATACACTCAGCAGCAGTGAGCCTTCGATCCAAAGAGAGAAAAGAAAGAAGAAGAAGATACAGAGAAGAAGAAGAAAAGAAATAGAGAAGAAGAAAACGAGAGAAGAAGAGATCGAAAGAGATGAGCTGAGAGAGAGTTGATTGAGAGTGAGCTTGTATCTCAGTCTCGTGGTTCAAAACCAGAGCTGAGCTTTGCTCTTAGAGCTATATTGCTTTTGAGTTTTTCTATTTTCGTTTTGATTCTGTCTTTCATTTCTGAATACTGTTTCTTCAAGCTGTGTGTCAGCGGTCTTGCAGTGGTAGTCTCCACTGGACGGGTTAAGCTATATTTCCCCAGCGGTTGCAGAGGATCAGATCCTCTGGTCGGCAAGCTGTAGTGCCCAGCGAAGCTGTGTATCAGCGGATTGTTTGGCCAAGCTGTAAAGCCCAGCGGACGCAAGCTGTGCTGCGCAGCAGGAAGCCATACTCGGTTGAGTGTGGGGTGGACGTAGGTCGTTGACCGAACCACCTAAAAATTGTGTGTGCAGTGTGTTTGTGTGAGCTGTGTGCGATGGGAATTCTTGCTTAGCTTATTTGGTTGCATCACTTATGCTCATGTCTAGCTTTCGACCTTTTTGCTTAGCATTCTTCCTTTAGCTTTACTGATGTTTGCCTAAATTCCGCTTTAGAACTTACAGTAGTTTTAAATTAGGAAAGTTGATCTATTCACCCCCCTCTAGATCCACACTCTGTGGAGATAGACTGCGTCCATCTAACCCAACACTTGGTATCAGAGCCTAACTCTTCTGTAGGGACTCATCGCCCGAAGAGAATAGGCAGAGATGGATGCTCGAGGGATGATTACCGAAGGTCACTCAACAACGAAGCCCCCATTCTTTGATGGATCAAACTACGCATACTGGAAGAACCGTATGCAAGTGTTCCTCAGGGCTAAGGATTATGAGATTTGGAAGATTGTCAGCAAGGGACCTTATGAGCTGTCCCTGAATGAAGATGTATGGACCAAGGAGGAGATCAGAAGGTCCACGCTGAATTGGAGTGCTATTAATGCTATCCAGTGCGCTCTGCATCCTACAGAATTCTCCCGTGTGTCTGCTTGCAAATCAGCTAAGGAGATGTGGGATGCGCTGGAAGTAATTCATGAAGGTACATCTCAAGTAAGAGAGCAGAAGGCCAATCTTCTTGTATCTGAGTATGAAGCCTTCAAGATGAAGCAGAACGAGTCCATCAGCAAAATGTACGCTCGGCTGACTGTCATAACCAATGGCCTCAGAGGTTTTGGGAAACCTCAGACAGAATATGATGTAGTGAGGAAAATTCTGTGCTCCCTGACTCCCATTTGGCACACCAAAGCAACAGTGATGGAGAGTCAAGGGACCTGCGTAATACTAAAGCTGATAAGCTGATTGGCTCACTAATGGCATATGAGATAAACATGCCAAGGACAGATGAAGCCGAGAGGAAGAAGAAGCCGATAGCGCTGAAGGCTAGTTCCAGCAAATCAATAAAATCCAGCTCCAGCAGCTCTTCATCATCAGAGGAGAGCCTAAATGAAGAAGAAGATGTGACTCGGTCTGAGATAGCCATGATGACTAGAGAGTTCAGGCGATTTCTCAGAAAGGGAGCAGGACGGTTCGGCCAGAAGAAATACAATGGTGGCCGAAAGGATAAAAGGTATAAATCTAAACCTGCAAAGAAAAATGAAGCTAATATCTGTTATCAATGTAGGAAACCAGGGCATCTGAAAATTGACTATCCAGACAATCAGAAACATAAGGACAGGTCAAAGAAGAAAACCAAGAAGGGAAGAGCTATGATCACCACATGGAGTGATGAAGATGAAGGCTCTTTCAGCAGCAGCTCAGATAGTGAAGCCGAATCTGAACAGCCCATTTGCCTTATGGCAACAAGCTCCGAAGATAGAGAGGAGGACACAGATGAGGTAATCAGTAGATTTGAAAACTTCACAATTGCTGATTGGGTAGATGCTTATCATGACATAGCTGATAGAGCTGATGATATTAGAAAAGAGAATAGGCATCTTAGAAGAAAAATCAATTCCATGCAAAATGATAAAACTTTATCTGATAAAATTGCATGTTTGGAATCTGAAAATGATAAACTGAAACTCACATGCTCTGAAGTAGAGGACATCAAAATTGAGTTAAAGGCTTCTAGGGAAGAGAATCTAAGGCTTGAGAATGAAATTGATGAATGGAAGCTGAAGATTCAAAAATGTGAAAGTGAAGTAAAAATCATCTCTGAAAAATATGAAGCTGTCCTCAATGTCAACAATGAGCTGAAAAAGGCTATTGATGAACTTCAGAAAGATAATGAGGATAAAATGAAAACCATTGAGAAAATGACCCAAGGAACAGATAACTTAAATGCTATGTTAGGGTCAAAGGTTAATTTCAGAAAAGAGGGCCTAGGATTTAATTCTAGTGCAACAAAAACATTCGGGATGAAAACAATTTCATTTGTTGCTCAAAAGGAAAAGGGACCTCTAATTAGCATGAACTCAACAAATTTAATGAACAAAACTGCTAATCTGAAAAAGACCAGTGCTGAGGAGAAGGGTAAACAAAAACTCAGTGAGCCTAGTAGAGCTAGCACATCTAAGCAGAATCCTAGGGCTCAGACTCAGGTTAGGGGTCAACCTACACAGTCCGGTAAACCCCAGGTCAAGGTAACCAAGTCTCCACCAACACCTCCACCTCTGAAGAAGACCCAATACAAACCTGTGTATAGGTCAGCAGGGTCCAAAGTACAGGGGAGACAAAGTGCTGCTAGGAGTCAACCCAATTATTGCTATCAACCCAGAGCTCAGACCCACTACAATGCACAGCCAACCTACTTCAATAGGTCAAATTGGTCTAGAACTCAGGGTAGGTTTACAGGTCTTGCACACCAGGGTGCTCAATATCAAAGACCTTACAGTAGAAATTTGGTCAATGGGTATGGTTACTGGACATCTAGAAACCAATATTTCCATAGCCAGCCCAGGAACCACTATGGCCAAAATTTTGTGAACACACCCTGGCCAAGGCACTGGAACAGAAATAACAATACTGTCAATAATCATGCTGCTGCCAATAAGAAAAAGAACTATAAAAAGAAAAGGAACAACAACAGAAGAAAATCTGTAAGATCCACTGAACAAAGTTCATTTAGACAAATGTGGATTCCGAAACATCTGCTTTCCTGCTTTGCTTCTAGTTCATTTACATTGGAGCCCAATCAGTCTTGGGTTCCAAACTTCTCTACCTAATTGGGTATGCAGGTATGCCTGGCAGCCAAGAACAACTTGTGGTACATGGATAGCGGCTGCTCCAGGCATATGACAGGAGATAAGGCCAAATTTTGCATGTTGACTGAGAAAGTAGAAGGCCTTGTCACCTTTGGAAGCAACACAAAGGGTAGGATTATCGGATCAGGTAAGGTAGGTAAGTGTTCTACCTGCTGCATTGATGATGTTATGCTGGTTGAAGGGTTAGCCTATAATCTACTTAGCATCAGCCAGTTATGTGATAAAGGTTACAATGTTTTATTTAATTCTCAATGCTGCAAGGTTTTTGAACCTGATTCTGATATTGTCAAATTTTCTGGAAAAAGAATAAATAATACTTACATGATAAATTTAGATGAAATTCAACATTCTAACCTTTGCCTTACTGCCAGTAGAGAAGACATAGCATTTTTATGGCATCGTAGGTTAGGTCATGCTAGCTACACTATTTTGCACAAATTAAATAAGCATGGCATGGTTAGAGGACTTCCTGAAGTCTCATTCAAGAAAGAAAACAAAATCTATGATGCATGCACTCAATATAAGATAACTAGAAAGTCATTTAAGTCTAGAACTGAAAATCTGTCTTCCAAACCCTATGAGCTGATACATATGGACCTTTTTGGGTCAACTAGATCTGTCAGCCTATCAGGGAGGAGGTATGGGTTTGTCATGGTAGATGACTTTTCTAGGTATACTTGGGTTTATTTCTTATCTAATAAGAGTGATGTTTTCTCAGAATTTCAGGAGTTCTATGTTAAAACAAATCAGAAAATTGAAAACATTTTGTCTGATCATGGAGGTGAGTTTGAAAACTCACAATTTGATGAATTCTGCAGGTCAAATGGAATCAACCACAGGTACTCCTCACCAAGGACACTTGAGCAGAATGGAGTTGTGGAGAGAAGGAACAGAACCCTAGTGGAAATGGGTCGTACACTCTTTGTCGAAGGTGGTCTACCAAGGAAATTTTGGGCTGAAGCAGTGAACACTACCTGTTATGTAATTAACAGAGCCATGGTAAGACCTTCTACCCAGCAAACACCATATGAGATATTAAAAGGTAAGAAACCTTCTATTGCTCACTTCAAGGTTTTTGTTTGTAAATGTTTCATTCACATAAATGATAAAAAGGACCTTGATAAATTTGAACCTAAAGGAGAACTAGGAAATTTTCTTAGCTATTCTGAAAACACCCGAGCATACAGAGTGTACAATCTGAACTCTAAAACTGTTGAAGAATCTCCACACATAGTTTTTGATGAATCCTTGGCAAATTCTAATGTTGGTCAATGCAGGAATGAAAACAATGGTGAAATTCTGAAAGAAAGAGATCCTGCAGACAAATCCGAGGATGAAGAAGAACATAAAAAGCTTAATGAAGAGGAGTCTACAGTTCAGGGGGAGGTAAATCAAGTTCATGGTAGTCCAATTGCAAATATTAGATATCTCAAGGATCATCATGTAGATAATGTTATTGGAAATCTGCATGACCCCCCTAGGACTAGAGGCCACTTAAGAATTCAACATGAACTGAATGCTTATGCTTTTGTATCAAACATAGAACCCAAGTCCATTGACTGTGCTCTGCAAGATGTGCATTGGATTAATGTCATGCATGAGGAGCTCAATCAGTTTGACAGGAATAAGGTGTGGCATTTGGTTCCACCTCCTGATCATGAAACAGTCATAGGGACTAAATGGGTATTTAGAAATAAAACTGATGAAGCGGGGAATGTTATTAAAAATAAAGCCAGACTTGTAGCTCAGGGGTACAATCAGGAATTTGGAATAGACTTTGAAGAGTCTTTTGCCCCTGTAGCTAGGTTAGAAGCAATAAGAATTTTATTGGCTTATGCATGTTCCCTAGGAATAAATCTTCAGCAGATGGATGTGAAATCTGCTTTTCTAAATGGGGAAATTAATGAGGATGTATATGTGAGACAGCCTCCTGGGTTTGAATGTTTAGATTTCCCTAATCATGTTTACAAGCTCAATAAAGCTCTCTATGGTTTAAAGCAAGCTCCTAGAGCTTGGTATGACAGGTTGAGCAAATTTCTCACCGACAAGAACTTCACAAGAGGTATAGTTGATCAAACATTGTTTACCAAGGTAAGCCATCCAGATATTCTTATAATTCAGATTTATGTGGATGACATTGTGTTTGGGTCAACTAACCCCAAATTGTGTGAGGAATTCTCTCAAATAATGACTGATGAATTTGAAATGAGCTCAATGGGTGAGCTCAAACTATTCCTTGGACTGCAGGTTACACAAACAGAAGATGGCACCTTCATCTCTCAGTCCAAGTATGTAAAGAACTTATTGAAGAAGTACAAAATGGACAACCTCAAAGAAATAGCTACTCTAATGTGTACCTCAACCAGTTTGGATGAAGATTCTAAAGGTAAACCTGTGGACCAAAGACTATACAGAGGTATGATCGGATCTCTTCTCTATCTTACAACATCTAGGCCTGATATACAATTTGCTGTGTGTTTATGCTCTAGATTTCAGGCCAGTCCTAAAGAAACTCACTTTAAAGCTGTGAAAATGATTTTTAGGTATTTACTAGGCACCCAAGAACTAGGTCTCTGGTATCCTGCTAAGTGTGAGTTAGAGCTTCTAGCCTACACTGATGCAGACTATGCTAGGTGTCGAGTAGATAGAAAAAGCACCAGTGGCTACTGTCAATTCCTTGGTGGCTGTCTAGTGTCTTGGGCATCTAAGAAGCAATACACTGTAGCATTATCCACAGCTGAAGCTGAGTATGTTGCAACATGTAATTGTGCAGCCCAAGTACTTTGGATTAAGCACCAACTGGCTGATTATCAGATAAATCTGGGATGCATTCCACTTTTATGTGATAATACTAGTGCTATATGCCTCGCGAAAAATCATGTTCACCATTCTAGGACTAAGCATATAGAGATAAAACATCATTTTCTTAGAGATGCTGTAAATAAAAATGAGATTGAAATGAATTTCATAGAAACTGAAAAACAAATTTCTGATATTTTTACTAAGCCTCTTGGGAATGAAAATTTTAAGTTTCTCAGAAGAGAACTTGGCTTATGTACATTTCAGCATGATGAATGATTGTTTAATTGCTGTGAATAAAATCTCTGATGTGGACTTGTTTTTGATTGCTTGGATAAATCATGTGGATGTGAATGTGGATATAGAACTATCCTGCATTGCATATATTCAGGGGGAGCTTGTCGAGTCTTTGCATGTCTTTGCATATCATTTATTCATGACCTTTGCATAAGCTCTCTCTCAATTAATTCTGCCATGTTGCATGCATATAGACAGGGGGAGTATTGCTAGAAATTCAGAGTAGTTTCAACTTTCTTGAAGTCATTCAACCTTTAACTCTGAATACTTGTCTCTGACATTATGGCAATCTGTTGGTCAGTTTTGATTTCTAAGCAGTAGAAAATGGACTTCTTCATTTATAAGAATTTGATTTGTTCAAAGACTGATGTAATGGTTTAAATCTTATAATGGTTGGAGTTTAAAGATTGCAATCAGTATATAAGTAAGTTGAAAATTGATAAAACTTTCAACCTCTTTCTTATTTCATGTTAGACAAAGTTTATCATATCTGAAATCTCAAAACTCATCTGAAATCATGTTAGAGAGGTTAAGTATGTGTATTGTTCTTAAACAAGTCATTCTGAAACATAAAAAAAAAGGACAGCTAAGAAAGATATTGAAAAACATTGAAAATCATTGAAAATTAATATTGGCAGAGCAATGACTGGTAAATCACTGAGAAACTAAGTGATCCATCAAAGAAGTGGACAACACTCATGTCATAAAGTGTATCAGCTATCTCTGTTTAAAATGTTCAAAACAGCAGGCTGGTTTCACTGAGTACCTGGGGTAACTGGCGTCTGATAAACGTGTACCCTCATACAAAAAGGTATAACTCAGTTCTGTTGAATTTGATCATAGGTAGAATGGTCCATCTTGTTGAGTATCTAGGGGTATTGGCGTCTGATAAATATATACCCTTATGCAGAAAGACTTATGGTACCTAAATGCTCAAAATGATCTAATATTGATAATGCTGCTCCTTCAAAAGAAAAGTTCATGAGTGTCAATTTGTTTAGTTTCAATACATGACTTGATTTCTCTCATCTTTTTTTTAGATTATGAAAGTAAGATATTATGAAACAGAATCTTTCATGCAAATGTGATTCTGGTTTATTATTTTATCATGCACAGTGAACTTATCTATTGCTTGTAGTGCATGAACTCCAAATTTTATCATTTTTAAACCAGAAATCTTTTTGATAGCAGTTTATAAATTCATATGACTGAAGACTCTATGCTTTCGAATGCTTATTCATGAACTACCTGTTCAGAATACTAGTCAGTTCTTCTCTTGATTCCTCCATTGTATTTAATTTTTCCCTCCTCTTTGTTGATGGCAAAGGGGGAGAATATTGTCTAGCGGATGTCTAGGGGGAGAATACATATCTGTCTGAATTCTAAATTCATTCCAAGGGAGAGTTTGAGGCAGTGAGTTGCATGCATTCATAGCATCTGCATGTCAATCTGCATAACACATCATGTCTTTCATCAAACATATATCTATATGACATGATGTTGCTATTCTACTTCATATGAGGTTGCCATCATCAAAAAGGGGGAGATTGTTGTGACCCCTCTATGTTGATGATGTTGACACTTGCTTTATTTCATTGACAACACCATTATTTTGATTGATTGGCAACTGCTTTTGATTTGATGAAATTACTCTATCAGATTGACTATGTGTTCTTTACATTTAATACACTGATGTCTGCATTTCTCACTGTCATGGGTCGACACATCAGAGGATGGGTCGACTCCTCCAGTAGACTTGTTTAGACCGAGTCTATACAATGGAAACTCTCATATCGATTGAGTCTATACATCGTCCATTTCAGATAAAGTCCATACACTACATTTCATTTGAATTGGTTAAGTGTGTACAGCGTCAATGCATCTCACTGGCTCATGTTACAGCGTCAACGCAATTCATTGGATGTGTGTACAGCGTCAACTCGCTAAGTGTGTACAGCGTCAACGCATGAAGTCTGTACATCAGTTATAATATTCTAAGTCTGTACAGCCGTTGGCTTTGAACCTCAGAGTCTGTACATCCGAATTGCCCTTGATATGGTCAAGTGTATACACTCTTTCACTATAGCTTTCACATATTCAAGTCTACACATCGTGAAAGTCTATACATTCATCACTTACCTTTCGCTCAAGGCAAAGTCTATACACTAGGGACTTTCCCTACGTTTCTTAGGCGAAGTCTGAACATTCGGTTCTGAAGCCTGAAGTCTATACACTCCAGCCTATTCCTACGTTCAAGGCTTTAGCTACACATTAAGTCTGTACATTAGCTTCACTTCATCAAGTTTGTACATTGACTCGCCAACTTCTTTGAAGTCCGTACATCGCTTCATGTCCCCAAAGTCTATACATCCATAGTGATCTTTGAAGTCTGTACATTGCTTCAGGAGCTTCAAGTCTACACATCGCTTCGCTCCATCAAGTCTGTACATCCACAGTGTTACTTGAAGTCTGGACATTGGTCTTCAAACTCAAAGTCTGCACATTGGTCTTTAAATCCAAAGTCTGCACATTGGTCTTCGAATTCAATGTCTATACATTGGGCTTTTACATGAAGTCTATACAATGTTGTTTGCATTGTAAAGTCCATACATTGGTTGTTGTTCTTCAATGTCTATACACTGCCTTTAGGATTTAAAGTCTATACAGCCGTTGCCTCCTTTGTTGAAGTCAACACATTGGGCAAGTCTGTATGTTGCATTCACCTTCACAAGTCTATACAACGAAGTATATACACTGCAATGTACATACTTAAATCTTATGACTTCATTCTTGTTGCTGAAGGGAACAGGGTCGACGCTGGGAGCTTAAAGCGTCCACGCATCAGTTGACGAAGCCTTCACGATATCTTCCACTGCGTCAACGCCACAAGCAAGCAGTGTCGACGCAGTAGTTAAAGAAGCAGAGACCTTCACAGGCTATTCCACTGCGTCAACGCCACAATTGAGCAGCGTCGACGTAGCAGCTAAAGAGACGAAGCTAATGGCTTACTGGAATGCTTCACTACGTTAACGCCATTGATTGACAGCGTCGACGCAGCAAGTCAGATTGCTGTCATTGAGCACGTGAACTGAGAACTCTATACATTAGACTGAAGAGGCTAATGAGGGGCACGTGATCCGAGGTACCTGGCTCGTGATCCGAGAAGGACAAGGTATCCAGATGAGGACACGTGTACTGACACTCGATTGGATGCTGCCACGTGGTCCAAATTGCTGGGCGGGAAACGTGGAGAGCACACGCGTGCTGCTGTTGCTGCTATATAAACAAGCCTTCTTCCACAGAAGAAGACTGATCGAAGGAGAAGAAGAGAAAGTCTATACACTCAGCAGAGTGAGCCTTCAATCCAAAGAGAGAAAAGAGAGAAGAAGAAGATACAGAGAAGAAGAAGAAAAGAAATAGAGAAGAAGAAAACGAGAGAAGAAGAGATCGAGAGAGATGAGTTGAGAGAGAGCTGATTGAGAGTGAGATTGAGAGTGAGCTTGTATCTCAGTCTCGTGGTTCAAAACCAGAGCTGAGCTTTGCTCTTAGAGCTATATTGCTTTTGAGTTTTTCTATTTTCATTTTGATTCTGTCTTTCATTTCTGAATACTATTTCTTCAAGCTGTGTGTCAGCGGTCTTGCAGTGGTAGTCTCCACTGGACGGGTTAAGCAATATTTCCCCAGCGGTTGCAGAGGATCAGATCCTCTGGTCGGCAAGCTGTAGTGCCCAGCGAAGCTGTGTATCAGCGGATTGTTTGGCCAAGCTATAAAGCCCAGCGGACGCAAGCTGTGCTGCGCAGTAGGAAGCCATACTCGGTTGAGTGTGGGGTGGACGTAGGTCGTTGACCGAACCACCTAAAAATTGTGTGTGCAGTGTGTTTGTGTGAGCTGTGTGCGATGGGAATTCTTGCTTAGCTTATTTGGTTGCATCGCTTATGCTCATGTCTAGCTTTCGACCTTTTTGCTTAGCATTCTTCCTTTAGCTTTACTGATGTTTGCCTAAATTCCACTTTAGAACTTACAGTAGTTTTAAATTAGGCAAGTTGATCTATTCACCCCCCTCTAGATCCACACTCTGTGGAGATAGACTGCGTCCATCTAACCCAACAATAGTGTCCACCTCATATCGCCCGTTGTAATAGTATTCTTCTAGGGAGAATCCCAACTCTGGATGCTGAGATACGCGTTTGAGCTCCTTGTCAATGCTAGTAGGATACCAGAGCTTTTGGAAGGCCTCCGTTATCTTTTGAGATTGGCCAGAAAGGATGTGTTATTTTATGAACATTCTGTCCATCTTGTCCAAGGTAAAAGGCAACCTCTGAACAGGCACTACAGCTCTCTCCAAGTCTTCGGGGAGGTAATAATTAGTATCTTCTCATGCCACGTGTTCTTCCGTAACATAGAACAAGCTGGTGGGTCCTTCATCATGGGCCACTTCCAAAGTTCTGAGAGGCATGACCGTGTAATGGTCAAGGCCGACTATCGGCTTGAAAAGACCCTCCGGCACCTCGATATGATCATGACGATCTTCCATTTTGAGTTCATTCACCTGTGGGTAAATAGCAGGAGGCGCTGCCCTGCCCACATCTCCTGTGGTGGGGATATGGGATACCCCTCGGGGGTTTACATAGCCAGGCGGCGGTGGCGGGAACCAATCATCCCCGGAAGCTTTCTTTACTGCCTTCACTGAGGCCTTTTCCTCAGGAATTTTATGTGGCTTCTCCATGTAGAACGGTGCATCCAACATGTGACATTCAAATACTTCAAATGGATGAAGGTCGGCAAATATCCTTTCCTCCTTTCCTTCATGGTTATATTTGATACATTAGTGGAGAGTTGAAGGCACCACCATATTTTCATGTAGCCAAGGGCGTCCAAGCAGCGCCTTGTACGTGGTATTTGAATTTGTTACATGGAACTGGACTTTCGTAGTGAAGTCTGCCATGGCAAGAGTGAATTCCGCCACATCGAGCGGGACTTCAAACTTCTGATTGAAGCCCGTGATGCGCATATCCCCGACCTTGTTCAGGTGAACATTAAAGTAATATTTTTGAAATATCTTATAGGGGAGTATGTTGACAGCTGCCCCCGGGTCTACCAGAAACTGACTCAACGGCTGGCCATTCAATTGCCCCCTCATGTATAGGGGTCTGTTATGATCAGCAGTTGGCAACATCATGTCCTCTTCAGTGAAGGTAATACTTGTCGAAGGCAATGTCTCGGCCAAACAGTTCTCGTATTGGGCAGGCGTCTGCAGAGCAGTGACAATCGCCTGTCGGGTTTCATCACTTAGGGATAGGATCTCCCAAATAGTAAATCGAGCAGGAAGCTTCTTCAATAGTTTCATGATTCTGCTACCTGCTTGGACATTGATAGCTTCATCTCTTCCACCCATTTTGGTCTGGAGGAACCTTGCACAGTGGCCCCTGATGGGCCTACTTCATCAGCCGCCGGTTCTGAGTCCTCTTGTGGCGCAGTAGCTTCACCCGGCTATTTGTTGGCATCTATCTCCACCTCGGCTATATGTCCCTTTGTCTGGTTTGACAGCTGCTGAGGCCGTGGGGGTATGTTCCCGACTATGGGGTTGGCCTCACGGCAGGGCTACTTGCCCTGGGACTTGTTGAGAAATTCCAGAACGGAAGGAGTGCTGCTACTGCCCTTAGCTTGGTTGTATAGCCCTGACGGGGGAGGGATCTAGACTCCCTTAACCTCTGGCGCAGGTATCTTGTATGACTGCTCACCCCTGGAGATGATATTATGATTGGTGGGTGGCGGGCGCCCCCATTTTTGACCTGAGCGGGTCGCATGTGCTGACTGAGAAGCTTCCGCCTGATTTGCCTCGGCGGTGGGAGTATAACATATGTCTTCGTCTTCATCCTGATCCCCAGGCAGGGTGAAGAGGGCGGATAGTGTGTTGCAGGATAACACTGTTTCCTTCTTGGCCTTTTGACCCCTTCTTTTCTTTTTCTTTTTCTTTTCAGTTGGTGCCTGCCCCCCGAACATGCTTTTGTCCTCTTTAGGGACTTCTTTGGGCTTTTCATATTGCTGTAGAGAGAGCTGCTCCAATTCCTCCCATGGAACATAATCCTTCACCAGTCGTGGCTATAATGCGGGTTGTTCATATTCTTCTAGCCCGTTTATGTAGGCCTATAGCCGCTGGAGTTCTGGGCCGACCATTTTAGGCTGGGGCAACGGGCTCGGTTTCTTCCAGTTGCAGACAAGAATTTTGACCCTCACGGGCTGCTCAACCCAGATTGGAGCTGGGGATGGTGGGGTTGGCCATGGAGTGATGCCTCGAATTTGTACCCCTCCAACTGATTGGGGTAAAGGCTTCTTGTTTCTTGCAGGGACTTGCTACCATCTCTGTTGGTCTTTTAGAGGTGTGAGAAAACACGCCTCATAAGTATGCTGCGTATTAGCCTTCGCCATTTCTTCAGGTAATGCCTGGTATAGAGATATCATATTAATAGCCGTCCGGTTCAGCTGAACTTCATGTGGCTGCGGGGGATCAACCTTGTACTCCCCCATATCTATCTCTCCTTTCCTTATCATGATGGGGGCATCTCTCGCCCTTCACATTTTTCACAGCTCCGATTGCTCGCCGGCATGGTTCCATTGTGTCCTTCACACTTTTCTAAGTCAAGTCATGTAATTTTCATATTTTCTTTGAGTCATAACTATGTAATTTTCCTTTTATTTGAGTCCAGTCCCTAGGTTAGACAGTCATTTATCTAATATAAGTGTCATTAGGTTGATTAATTTGGATAATGGGCCCAATTCAATGGGCTAGGCCTGCGCCCCCCTTCCCCTTCGTCTCTTGTTATTAGTCCAAAAGTTAGGGACTTATTGAAAATTGTGGGATCCCTATAAATAGGACCCCACTCTCTCCATTTTTAGTTAATGAATGAATGAAGAATGAGTATTTTGAGTCCAGAAATTATTACTTTTATAGGAGAGAATCCAACTAGAGTGGAGTGAGAAGCACCCCTCCTATCCCTCACTCTCTCTTCCCCCCTCCCCAAATTTCGAATTTCCCTCTCTCTCCTCTCTCCTCCACCTAGGCTCCACCTCATCCACACACCTTATGCCACCTCACCCACCTTTTCACTTCCCTAGGTGCATTCATTACCCCCCCACCAATTCCCACCCAAATCTCCTCCCTCGCTAGGAATATCTTGGCATTTCCCATACACCTCTCCATTCTCCAAAGCCACTCTCTCCTCTCCCAAGGGAGAATCCCATCTCCCCAAGCACCCTTCCACTTCCCCACACACCCCTTCCCATCTCCAAGACCAGAAATTTATCCCCCACCATTAAGCCAAATTCAAATCCATCTCCCTCTCCCTCCCAACCCCAAATTCGTAGCTCCCCCTCCCACCATCTGCAAGACCCCCCTCCAGACCCCATTCTCCCTCTCCCTCACCTTGGTTTTCCACCTCTAAGACCCCCTCACAGCCTGGGGTCACCCCCACACCCATCCACCCCATTTCCCCTCTCATCTATCCCATTTCCCACCTATCATCTTCAACATGTAGTTCTCAGTTCGTAAGCAGCATAGGAGCGCACAGTTACAGAGCCTGCCACGACTCCATCGCGTATCCCCTAGTGGCGTATCTTACATTGCTGGAAAGCTCTTCGAAGCAGCTTCTCAAGTGTGGTGGTCTCGCTGTCGTCTGACTTCGGGGCTGCCCAGGAGACTCGTCCTCGCCAGACTACGTAGCTACTATCAGGCAGTCACCCAGAAGCCAGTTGCAGAGGCCCACACGGTCATCCTCCTGAAGCTTTTGAAGCAGGGCTTTGCTGAGAGCGTCTACTACAACTCTCCTTCTAGTATCACAAAGTGGCACTCCGTTTGGCAACCCGAGCTGTAAGTTCTCATTTTTCTCTCCTAGGTGCGCAGGTCTGTTCCCTCTGGAACTGACCTGACACCTGATCACTGTTTGGGCCCTCGTCATCTACTCTAACCACCTCCGGCATCCCCGTGGGTTTCCATTCGAAGAGTATTTGACCACAAATTCAACGATTCCAGCCACGCCTAAATTAGAGATAGGGAGCGTCCGTGGCGGTCTCGCCTTCCAGCTGCAGTGGTGCAGAAGCTGCGAGATTCATAAAACAGAGGCCGTGTTCACGTCTCTGCCCCGACCATCGTTGCCACCAAGAAAATCCCCAAAAATTCTGACGTCAGCTTGGGTCAACCACGGAGATTTTGCCACTAGTTTTGTCACTAACGGAGTTTGGAGGACTCCACAGCGGCACCAACGCGGACTGTCTATCCACTATTCCAGAGAGCGGACAGAACCGACGATCTTCTTCTGCTTCGGCTTCTAACGTAGTTTTCCCCACCCCGCCTGGCCGGTTGACCGCCCCTCCCTCCGTGGAGGTATGTTTTGGTTGTAAAACTAATCCCCACTCCTAGTCCAACCCCCTTGCAAGGGGCGTAGTGCATGTAACTGAAAATTTCAGGTTCGAGCTACACCGAGATGACGTGCCGGTAAGCCCACACTTCCCCGCTCGCCATCATCTCCAGATGGGTTCGGCGTCTTCACGCCGATCAAGTGAGCTCTTGACCACACTCTTATGCTGGATTATTTGTGCTTGATTAGTATTGCTTCTAGTGTGCCGTCGGACGGTGAGGAGTGCTCAAACTCAAATTGCTACTATGTGAGTGCCCACCGCGGGTGAGTTGTGAGCGAGACCAATTTACCCACACCCTCGATGTGCTGCCCGCCCATGAATTTAGGCAACCCTAGGCCCTTGGGGGTCCTCCCCAAGCCAGCCATACCCTTGGAAACCTCCGGGTCCATCCTCGGACCCTTACCCCATCACCGGTCCACCTACGGACCCGAGTGTGCCAAATGCGAGTGAGTCCGCTTGTGTGACATTGCCGTGTCCATTGTGTTGCTTTGCACTCTAAGTCTAAGGGGTTGTGTCACATCAATTTGTATCAGAGCAAGTTCACAACTTATCTCTATCAAGTTGGTCCTAGGGCGCGCATGCATTTAGAGCCATCCGGTGCATCAACCGTGCCCACTAGCATGGCTACCACTCTTTGGTCACATTCATCCTACTCGGCCCTCCACAAGGGTCCGATCAACCCTCCATTTGACATAATCTCTTTTGAGGATCTCCTCTTTGATGGATCATGCCTTAGTGCCTACCTAAAGTGTGAGGCTACCGTGGAAAAAGACTTTGAGAGGACTATGGTTTATGGACCCGCGAGAGTCCGCAAGGCTAAGGGACGACTTCGGGGTCAAGCCAAGAGTAAGTGGGAACACATAGAGGGATTAAGAAGCGTTAGGAGGCAAGAGCCCATTTCCTCATGGGATGATATGAAGGAGGAACTTAGAAAGATCTTCGCTCCCCGACATTCTCATTCCTATCCGAGGAGCACTACCACTCCTCCATCCCCACCCGGCCAACTTGAGACCACCCTTAGGTCTCTACCCCTACCACTCCCAACAAATCACCTCTCAACCATCATCACTACACTTCACCACCAAGCCATCTCCCTTAAGACCCAAACAAGCCTAGCCACTACCTCTCCACCTAACCCCATGAGGGTCCCCAAACCCCAACCAAAACCCCCTTCTCAACCCTCACTATCCAAACCAAATTGGCTCCCACTTCCACCCCTCCACAACTGGCCGATCCAAAGGGCAAGAGACCCTTAACCAACCTGGCTCTCCCCGTGAAGACCACCACCAACCAACCCACACTCCCTTTCCCAACCCATACCCAAACCCAATTGGCCCCCACTCCTCTATCTCCCCTCATAAAGGACACACCTCCCAAGGCCAACGAACCCAAGCCTCCTCACGCAACCCATCTCCCACTCCCGACTCCAATCCAACCCCAACCAAGACCTCCACTACTTCCCCTACCAAACCCAACCCAAAATTCCCTTTACCCACCGCCCCATGTGCACCATGCACCAATCATCATCACCCCATCCCCAAAAGACCTTCCAATTCCCTTGAGAATGGAGGCCACACCCACTCACATAGAAGTAGATGCTAGCTCGGACCCTCTCCCCACCCATGAGGAAACCCAAGAACCTCAAACTCCTCCCACCCCTCATAGCCCAGATCTTCAAGAGCCACAAACCTTCACAAATGGCACCATATTCATAGATAGGCCCCTAGCTAGATGGCTAAAGGAGAGACCAATCCCTCCCATCACATCTCATGCCTACCCTCCCATGGAGCTAAACCTCCCCATAGTACCCTTCTCCACCTATCACACCACCATCCAATCATCTTACCAAGTGGAAACTTTAGGGGATTTTCTTAAGGGCCTATCATGGCAAATCGAGTTCACTAGCATGTTGACCCCTATGGCTAAACAACCTAGGATCCTTGACCTCATACACATTTGTGTCAGGTCTATCACCTCAATCTACACCATTGGATGCTACACTAGTGACCTTCTATTATTCTTCCCCACACTCGATGAGCCCGACCTTATCCTCAAATTGGAGTCCCTCATATCGGGCAGAAAGCCAAGCCATCCTCTCATGGCCAGCCCACCCACTAAGAACTTCGTCCCAATCATTTCATTAGAGGAGGATGATCTACCACCATATTGTGAGGACCTTGAGGATGTTGAGATGAACTTAGAGCTCCTTTCCTCCGGGTACACTTATGTTGATCCTTTTGACCCCTCCCAATGGGAACCTGGGAACCCATGCGATCCACCCACATCACTTATCACCCACTCCTTCCTACACTCACCCACCATGTTGGGCCAAGCCCACCTCTCCTAAGTCCCGAGCGACACAAGGGTAGCTATGACCAAGGAAGATTTACACCTAAGGAACAAGGAGGTGCCTCTCCCTATAATGTCCACCTTCCTTGACCCCTTCGACCCTTTTGAATGGAAACTCCAATGCCAAACCATACCCCAACACATCAAAGTCATTTTTGGGTTAGGAAAACATATGTCTTGGCACTTCGAACCACTTGGCATGATTCATAAGTTGGGTACATTCATTCATATCACCCACATGTCAAGTAGGAAACATGAGTGGTCCATATTCGAATGTAATGGTCCACCTTTATTCATCATGAGTTTTAAACATGTTAGGAGCATTTATGGATGTCCGGGTCCTCCGGCACTATAGCAACCCTGATAAAAATAAGATTTTTAAATAAATCAAATTAAAAATAAAAGATAAGTGAATAGATGACAAAGAACCTAAATGAGTAAATCATTAATCAAGAGGAAAATAACACCTTTTATCAAGGTGCCGATTTAAAAGGAAACGCCTCTGTATAAGGCGTTAATTTAAAAAGGACGCCTAGAAAATACGGCGTCAAATTTCAAACGACGGGAGGATAAAATAAAGGAAAAGAAATGAAAATCCCTCTACCTGGGCGCGTTTTACATAAGTAACGACGCTAGACAAGGCGTCAATTTAAATTCGACGCCCTCGCTTAAGACGTTAATTCAGTTCGAGTTTCGCTCGACCCAGGAGTCTATCCAGAGCAAGTTATGGATAACTGCGTCGATGGTAGAATATAGTAAGGACTCTATCAAGGGAATACTACCCTTAATCAAATTCTAACTCTATTAGGATGCCCAAAATCCTATAAATAACCCTGTCCGATCAAACCCTAAAGCTGTTGTTGCTGCGTGAAGAACATGTGGTTCTTCGTACCGTTTTCCTCCTCTGTCCATAATTCTTAGTCATGAAGGATACTAATATTATTCATGTGTTCTGTAGGTTGACGTGCTGAAGAACGAAGGGTCTTCATCATCGTCTACCTCTTCTTCAAACTACCGATTGTCGGAGGAGTTTTTCCTTATCATCTTCCTCTGCTTCCGGAAGATCAGAGCATCGTTATTATTGAACCTTCATCCGTTCGTCGGTCAGAATCTTCATAAAGGTAGGTTTTATCAAGAACGTAGCCCAAACCAACTCCAGTTGTTAGTAATACCTTCTGTCATACATGCATATAGTTTTATTATGGTTTCAGATGTTTCCCATGTAATTTTAAGAAGAAACGCCCTTGACAAGGACGCTAATTTAAATAAGCGACCCACACTAGGGCGCTAATTATAATTTTGACGCCTTGCCCAGAAGTCGTCAATTACATGTAATTAATAAATACCCACGTATAAAATTTAATATCTATGTAACCATGAATCTAATATATTGCATGAGTATACCTGGGAAATCCTGCTATTTTTCCTGTCATGATCATGTACCCCTTTCCTGAAATTTTATTATATGAAAATTGGTAAATTCTTGAATTCACGACCTCGTCTAGGTCGTCTATTATTGAACTGACGCCCCAGACCAGGGCGCTAGTTGACAAGTAACGCCCCTGTCCAGGGCGCGTTTTTGTAAAAATTCCAGAATATTGATTTTTCTGCAAAATAGAAATATTGAAGGGATGACTAATGTATACGTCGTTAAATTGTGAATAAACGCCCCTGAGTAAGGCGTTAATTGGATAATTAATGACTTAGCTTAAGTCGCTATTTGCTGTATTACTGTTTTACACTGATTACTGTCACCGAAGGGTTTTAGATATATATATATATGTAATCGGCACTATATTCCGTTCCGTGAGTATAGTCCCACGTTTCATGATGATTTATCGTTTACCCACTAATTCTCATTGACATATAAGCTCTCCATTGGACATTCCGTTCCTTTGGACTAGCGAGTTAGTCATAGAGACCTCCGTAAGACTCCTCGAGCCTTGGATTCCCTCAAGGCCGACTGAGCTGGTTGTACCATAAAAACCCATTACACTATTTTGCCATGTCACTCTATAGAAACATGGTATACCGGCCCTCATGTTATGCAAAGTGTGTATCATGAGAATTTTCTTAATGGGATGAGGTTGTCATGCCCTTTGATGCTGTTCTTGTAGACCCCAATTCTATATTCAACATGATGTTCTTGTGGACCTCAATTCTATATTAAGAAATCAGGACATCTTGCCATTGATGTGCTGTTCCTGTGGACCTCAATTCTATATAAAGAATGTTCATACTTATTGATCTTGGTACCCAAGTTAGGGAACCAATTCCACCTAGTTTTATCGATAATCATGATTATACCGTTATTATCGCCTAGCTATGTCAAGTGTCAGATTTTTAGACTCTATTCTTTCAAAGTCTATCCTACATGTCTACAAGCTTTATCCTTGAAATTCCATATTGGCTATATACAAAAGTGGATGTTAAAATACATGATTAATGCCTGCGCATATAGGGCCCGATCTGGTCCTAGGTGGAGCACCCGAAAGTACTTGTGCCCATGGGAGTTGATTGATCACGGTATTGGTATTTTACTGAAGTGCATGACTAGCTTGATTGAACATTCCACAAATCTTGTACTTGTACTTGACTTGATATTACATGACTTGCGTGGCCCGAGAAAGGGTAATTGCATACTTGCTTGACTTGAAACAAAATAGCCAAATTCCCACATAACATGATGAGTTTACTTGCTTGAATATCTTGATACCTTTTGATATAAGTTCTTGAAAGTTCATGACTAGTTCTTCTTGCTATCTTATTGTTATACACTCTCTCTATCTTATCGTTTTATGCGAGCATGCATAGCTATAGTGCATTCATGAAAGATGTAATTACTTAAACCCTTTGCTAGTTCTTGAGATATAAATTCCTACTGAGCGTTCACTCACTCAGTGTTTCCCTACGTTTCAGGTAAGTCCGACGATGAGGGAACTCAGTCTGAAGGGGATGGTCAAGAGTGAAAGAGTTAGAGCTACTCAAGCATCAATTTAGTCTTGTCTTTTCTCTATTTTTTTGTTAAGTCAAGCGTTGTATTTTTGTTTTATTGAGTCTAGTATTTGCAAGGGTTTGTAATAGATGTATTCTTATTAAAGGAATTAATGGATTGGGTTATCTTTATATTTGCGCACTCTTTTTTTGTGTCGAATACACTACTACTCTGATTGACATGATTGATATAAACTCGTCACGCGTCTCCGGGTATCTTCCGCTCTCGGGGCGTGACAATTTTTGTGGTATCAGAGCCTAGGGTATTCAATTCCTAGGAGAACCCAAGTCCAAGGATAGGTTCAAACCTTTAACCAGTGAGATTGGGTTGAACCAAGGGTTGAGTTAACAAAAAAAAAAAAAACCTAAAAGCCCTTAACGCGAGTATATGCTAATATAGTTATTGTAATTGTAGGATAATGGCTGCCGAACGTGCTCAGTGGTGCAACGTGCAGCGTACACTCCAAGGCATGACGCAAGTGCTGCAACAAGTAGCACAGGGAGGTGCACAACGAGCCGGAAGTCTCCACCAAGTCTTCAAGAACATGAACCCTCCCAAATTCATGGGTTCTACTGATCCGGATGACGCAGAGCACTGGATCAGGGAGACGGAGCGTATATTCCGTGTTATGCAATGCACGGATCAAGATAAAGTCTTATTAGCTACTTTCCAACTAGAAAGGGATGCCCGATGCTGGTGGGAGTTAGTCGAAGCGACTATAAATCAAGACCAAATTACTTGGGAAGAATTTGTTGAACATTTCAACAATAAATATGTTTCAGACCGAGTCCAAGAAAAGAAACCTACCAAATTTGCCGCACTCAAGCAACGGTTATTATCGGTGGCGGAGTACGAGGCACAATTCTCTAGATTGTCTCGGTATGCTAAGCACTTAGTTAGCACTGAGAAGATGAAAGCTAGGAGGTTCCTAAATGGGCTCAGGCCCCAATATATTACCCAGTTGGCACCAATGGATATTCAGGTCTACTCAGAGATAGTACGCCGAGCTCAATTGTTAGAAGATGCCACAGAGCTATCAGATAGAATATGTGGGAAGGATAAGAAGGAACAAGTTACAAGTTCGGGTTCCTTTAAACCCAACTTCAAGAAGAGGCCTAGCACTAGAGGTACTTCTTCTCAAGACTAAAAATTTAAGAAGACCAAGCCCTTCTCTATCACTACTACACCTTCGAATGTAATATGCAAGCATTGTGACAAGGCTGGTCATAAAGCCGAAGAGTGCTGGAGGAAACTTGGAGCATGTCTCCGTTGCGGGAGCCGTGAGCATCGGATTCCCGATTGCCCATTACTTAATGATCAAACCAGTGACGGAAAGCGCCCGGTAACCAAGAACGCTCATCTTCACGCAATTAAGGAGACCGAAGAAGAAGAAGGCGGACTAGTAGAAGGTACACTGAAAGTTTGTTCCAAGTATGCACATGTCTTATTTGATACGGGTGCATCACATTCTTTTATTTCCAAGAAGTTTGCTAACCCACTACCTATGGAACCGGAATGGATGAAAATAATTTTATCTACTCCTCTCGGGAACGAAACCGATATTACTCACCATTATCAAAACTGTGAAGTCTTGGTGAAGGGAAGAAATCTTCCTATCAATCTCATATGTTTAGATCTAAAGGAGTATGATGTCATACTGGGAGCGGATTGGTTATACAAATACCAGGCAACAGTCGATTGCCATAACAGCAAAGTTACCTTCAGAGACTTTCCAGAACTAGTCTATTCTAGCCCTAAGAGTCGGAGCGAGTCACCTCTTATTTCGGCTCTCCGAGCTAGCAAGCTAATAAGGAAAGGATGTGTATCTTTCCTTGCATTTGTCACGATTAAGGAGGCTAAGGAAACTAAGATAAAAGATATCCTAGTGGTGCAAGAATTTCCGGATGTGTTTCCGGAAGATCTGCCTGGATTACCCCCACAAAGAGAAGTGGCCTTCACCATCGACTTAGTCCCTGGTGCTGGTCCAGTTTCTAAGGCACCTTATAGAATGTCCCCTGCCGAACTCAAGGAGTTAAAGGAGCAATTGATGGAACTTCTTAAGAAAGGATTCATTAGACCGAGTACTTCCCCGTGGGGAGCGCCTGTATTATTTGTAAAGAAGAAGGATGGATCCATGAGACTATGCATCGACTATCGACAGTTGAATCATCTCACTATCAAGAACAAGTATCCACTGCCGAGAATCGATGAGTTATTTGATCAAATATCTGGATCCAAGTACTTTTCCAAGATTGATCTCAGGTCAGGATATCACCAACTGAGGATCAAGGATGAGGACATTCATAAGACTGCATTCAGAAGCAGGTATGGCCATTATGAGTTTGTTGTTATGCCTTTTGGACTAACGAATGCCCCTGCTGCCTTTATGCAGTTAATGAATAGTATATTCAGGCCTTATTTGGATCAATTCGTGGTGGTCTTTATTGATGATATATTAATTTATTCCAAGACTAAGGAAGAGCATGAGGAGTAATTGAGGATTGCATTACAAATATTGAGGACAAACCAATTATATGCAAAACTCAGCAAGTGTGAATTCTGGCTTGAGGAAGTGACTTTTCTCGGACATGTTATATCAAAGGATGGCTTATCAGTAGATCCATCAAAAGTTGAAGCTGTAAGAAATTGGGAAAGACCGACCAATGCTAGCGAGATCCGAAGTTTCTTAGGTCTTGCTGGCTATTACAGGCGATTCATCAAAGATTTCTCAAAAATCACCGTATCACTTACGAGGTTAACTCGCAAGGAGATCCGTTATGAATGGAGTGAGAAATGTGAAAGAAGCTTCCAAACTCTCAAGGATCATCTTACTACAGCTCCTGTCTTAGCTTTACCAATGGAAGGAGAGAAATTCGAGGTATACAATGATGCTTCTGGCATTGGCCTCGGATGTGTTCTAATGCAACAAGGAAAGGTTATAGCTTACTCTTCTCGTCAATTAAAGAAGCATGAAGAGAACTACCCCGTCCATGACTTAGAATTAGCCGCGGTAGTATTTGCACTAAAGATCTGGAGATATTATCCATATGGAGTGTAGTTTACGGTATACTCCGATCACAAAAGTCTCAAGTATCTTTTCTCTCAAAATGAACTAAATATGAGGCAAAGGCGTTGGCTAGAATATCTTAAGGACTTCAACTTCAATATACAATATCATCCCGGAAAGGGTAACCATGTAGCAGATGCCCTTAGTCGAAAGCCGAGAGCACTGTTAGCCAATTATATGATTCAAGAATGGAAATTGCTGAAGCAATTCTCTGAACTCAATATAAGCATAGACACAGACTTTCAATGTGTCACATTATCTCATATAAGCATTCGTCCAGACCTATTACCTGAAACACAAGCACTTCAGGATGATGACCCAATATTAGTGGAAATCAAGGGCAGATTGGAAGGACAATCTGATTTCCAAATAACTTGTGAAAGAAGATTAATGTTCAGGAATAGAACTTGCATACCGGATTGTCCCGAGTTAAAGAAGAAGATCTTAGATGAAGCTCATAGATCAAGGTACACAATTCATCCAGGATCCACCAAAATGTACCAAGATATGAAGAGGAATTTCTGGTGGCCCAACATGAAAAGGGAAATAGCAGACTATGTATCACGCTGTCTCACTTGCCAAAAGGTCAAAGCGGAACACCAAAAGCCTGCTGGAAAATTACATCCTCTAGATATTCCTAAATGGAAGTGGGAGAATATTAGTATGGATTTCATCATGGGTCTATCTAAATCAAAAGGAGGACATGATGGAATATGGGTTATTATTGACCGATTGACTAAATCAACGCATTTCTTGCCAATAAAGAGCCGATGGTCAGTTGATGTTTTGGCTGCATTATACATCAAGGAAATAGTCAGATTACATGGTATTCCTGTTTCAATCGTGTCAGACAGAGATCCCTGTTTTACTTCTCACTTTTGGAAAGGACTACAACATTCGTTGGGAACAAGGCTTAACTTTAGTACAGCTTTTCATCCTCAAACGGATGGTCAGACCGAGAGAACTAACCAGGTGGTTGAAGATATGCTCAGAGCTTGCATCATTGATTTCGATGGAAGCTAACATGATCACTTACCGTTGGTGGAATTTACTTACAATAATAGCTACCAGGCAAGTATACAAATGGCACCTTTCGAAGCCTTATACGAAAGGAGTTGCCGATCACCCTTATGCTGGGACGAAGTTGGAGAAAAATAACTATTAGGTCCAGACATGGTAAGGGATACCACTGAGAAGATACAATTGATTAGAGAAAGACTGCAAGTTGCCCAGTCTAGGCAAAAGGCTTATGCTGACACGAGAAGGAGAGATCTTGAATTCCAAGTTGGAGATCATGTATTTCTCAAGATATCGCCTGGACGTGGCATACGGAGATTTGGTGTTAAGGGTAAGCTTACACCAAGATTCATCGGACCTTTCGAGATACTGGAACGAGTTGGCGAGGTTGCTTATCACATCGCATTGCCTCCTCAATTATCCGATGTACATAATGTATTCCACGTATCTATGTTGAAGAAGTATGTGCACGATCCATCACATATTATTGAACATGGAGACTTAGTTATCCAGAAGGATCTCACATATGAACAGAAGCCCATAAGGATACTAGATCGTGAAGTCCGTACTCTAAGGAATAAGGTTATTCCCATGCTAAAAGTACAATGGAATAAGAGTTCTGATCATAAAGCTACATGGGAGACCAAGGAATCCATGAGGAAATGATTCTCAGAATTATTTTAAAGGTATATGTTCTAAACGTTCTCCACTTATACATACTATTGAATTGGGGGACCAAATTCTTTTAAGTGGGGGAGGGTGTAGCAACCCTGATAAAAATAAGGTTTTTAAATAAATCAAATTAAAAATAAAAGATAAGTGAATAGATGACAAAGAACCTAAATGAGTAAATCATTAATCAAGTGGAAAATAACGCCTTTTATCAAGGCGCCGATTTAAAAGGAAAAGCCTCTGTATAAGGCGTTAATTTAAAAAGGACGCCTAGAAAATACGGCGTCAAATTTCAAACGACGGGAGGATAAAATAAAGGAAAAGAAATGAAACGCCCTCTACCTGGGCGCGTTTTACATAAGTAACGACGCTAGACAAGGCGTCAATTTAAATTCGACGCCCTCGCTTAAGATGTTAATTCAGTTAAAGTTTCGTTCGACCCAGGAGTCTATCCAGAGCAAGTTATGGATAACTACGTCGAGGGTAGAATATAGTAAGGACTCTATCAAGGGAATACTACCCTTAATCAAATTCTAACTCTATTAGGATGCCCAAAATACTATAAATAACCCTGTCTGATCAAACCCTAAAGCTGTTGCTGCTGCGTGAAGAACAGGTGGTTCTTCGTACCGTTTTCTTCCTCTGTCCATAATTCTTAGTCATGAAAGATACTAATATTCTTCATGTGTTCTGTAGGTTGACAGGCTGAAGAACGAAGGGTCTTCATCATCGTCTACCTCTTCTTCAAACTACCGATTGTCGGAGGAGTTTTTCCTTATCATCTTCCTCTGCTTCCGGAAGATCAGAGCATCGTTATTATTGAACCTTCATCCGTTCGTCGGTCAGAATCTTCATAAAGGTAGGTTTTCTCAAGAACGTAGCCCAAACCAACTCCAGTTGTTAGTAATACCTTCTGTCATACATGCATATAGTTTTATTATGGTTTCAGATGTTTCCCATGTAATTTTAAGAAGAAACGCCCTTGACAAGGACGCTAATTTAAATAAGCGACCCACACTAGGGCGCTAATTATTATTTTGACGCCTTGCCCAGAAGTCGTCAATTACATGTAATTAATAAATACCCACGTATAAAATTTAATATCTATGTAACCATGAATCTAATATATTGCATGAGTATACCTGGGAAATCCTGCTATTTTTCCTGTCATGATCATGTACCCCTTTCCTGAAATTTTATTATATGAAAATTGGTAGATTCTTGAATTCACGACCTCGTCTAGGTCTTCTATTATTGAACTGACGCCCCAGACCAGGGCGCTAGTTGACAAGTAACGCCCCTGTCCAGGGCGCGTTTTTGTAAAAATTCCAGAATATTGATTTTCTGCAAAATAGAAATATTGAAGGGACGACTAATGTATACATCGTTAAATTGTGAATAAACACCACTGAGTAAGGCGTTAATTGATAATTAATGACTTAGCTTAAGTCGCTATTTGTTGTATTACTGTTTTACAGTGATTACTGTCACCGAAGGGTTTTATATATATATATATGTAATCGGCACTATATTCCGTTCCGTGAGTATAGTCCCACGTTTCATGATGATTTATCGTTTACCCACTAATTCTCATTGACATACAAGCTCTCCATTGGACATTCCGTTCCTTTGGACTAGCGAGTTAGTCATAGAGACCTCCGTAAGACTCCTCGAGCCTTGGATTCCCTCAAGTCCGACTGAGCTGGTTGTACCATAAAAACCCATTACACTATTTTGCCATGTCACTATATAGAAACGTGGTATACCGGCCCTCATGTTATGCAAAGTGTGTATCATGAGAATTTTCTTAATGGGATGAGGTTGTCATGCCCTTTGATGCTATTCTTGTAGACCCCAATTCTATATTCAACATGATGTTCTTGTGGACCTCAATTCTATATTAAGAAATGAGGACGTCTTGCCATTGATGTGCTGCTCCTGTGGATCTCAATTCTATATAAAGAATGTCCATACTTATTGATCTTGGTACCCAAGTTAGGGAACCAATTCCACCTAGTTTTATCGATAATCATGATTATACCGTTATTATCGCCTAGCTATGTCAAGTGTCAGATTTTTGGACTCTATTCTTTCAAAGTCTATCCTACATGTTTACAAGCTTTATCCTTGAAATTCCATATTGGCTATATACAAAAGTGGATGTTAAAATACATGATTAATGCCTGCGCATATAGGGCCCGATCTGGTCCTGGGAGGAGCACCCGAAAGTACTTGTGCCCATGGGAGTTGATTGATCACGGTATTGGTATTTTACCGAAGTGCATGACTAGCTTGATTGAACATTCCATAAATCTTGTACTTGTACTTGACTTGATATTACATGACTTGCGTGGCCCGAGAAAGGGTAATTGCATACTTGCTTGACTTGAAACAAAATAGCCAAATTCCCACATAACATGATGAGTTTACTTGCTTGAATATCTTGATACCTTTTGATATAAGTTCTTGAAAGTTCATGACTAGTTCTTCTTGCTATCTTATTGTTATACACTCTCTCTATCTTGTCATTTTATGCGAGCATGCATAGCTATAGTGCATTCATGAAAGATGTAATTACTTAAACCCTTTGCTAGTTCTTGAGATATAAATTCCTACTGAGCGTTTGCTCACTCAGTGTTTCCCTACGTTTCAGGTAAGTCCGACGATGAGGGAACTCAGTCTGAAGGGGATGGTCAAGAGTGAAAGAGTTAGAGCTACTCAAGCATCAATTTAGTCCTGTCTTTTCTCTATTTTTTTGTTAAGTCAAGCATTGTATTTTTGTTTTATTGAGTCTAGTATTTGCAAGGGTTTGTAATAGATGTATTCTTATTAAAGGAATTAATGGATTGGGTTGTCTTTATATTTACGCACTCTGTCTTTGTGTCGAATACACTACTACTCTGATTGACATGATTGATATAAACTCGTCACGTGTCTCCGGGTATCTTCCGCTCTCGGGGCATGACAGGCACTCATCACACCCACGCATGAGAGGGACACCTATGAATGCCCCGGCCCTCCCACACCCTTTAAAGTCTCCATGGCATCTTTGCATGATTGGTCTAAATATGGTTGTCCTAGCCCCCCTTTGCATATCATGCATCTCCCACTCACACCGCATCGTAGTACTT
Source organism: Amorphophallus konjac (assembly GCA_022559845.1). NCBI lineage: Eukaryota > Viridiplantae > Streptophyta > Magnoliopsida > Alismatales > Araceae > Amorphophallus > Amorphophallus konjac. The sequence continues at coordinate 398,257,177 of CM040118.1, forward strand.
GGCAGGGGCATTTAAGCAAGCAGCAAACAACGAGCGGTGAGAATCACAAGAAGCGGGCAAATCCTCGCGAACACCACTTTGAATTCCAAGTTCGCAACTTGGCGATGGTGACTTTGGAGTGGCTCTACCCTAGGGTCACCTCCAACTTGAGGGCACGATGACTTGGACCTTGCCAAGTTCTGAGTGGCCTTGGCAACCCGGCTTATGGGTTAGGCTTTCTAAAGGGTTTTGGGATTCACCCCATTTCCCACGTGGCGGGTCCGGCACCCTATATGGGCACCGCGGTGGATCCTAGTGTGAGTTTCGGGCCTACCCCTACCTTTGTGAGATACACACTCGGACAGCCACCACATATCAGCCTGAGAGCCCGACGTGTGCACACAGAGGTAATACTAGGCAAGCATGGTTCCATCATCGGCAAGAGGGTGTACCCGAGCCACCTTGAGAGGCTGAAGAGCAGTCCCCCGACTGAGGATGTGAGGTTGAGTTTGAAGGTCGTGGCTCGCCCAGAGCTGCATTTGGAGGACCTCTTCCCGGGCAGACCCATACTCAATGGAGTCGAGTTCTTCGCACCCCGGGGGTATGATGGGGGCATCTCTTGCCCTTCACATTTTTCACAGCTCCGATTGCTCTCCGGCATGGTTCAATTGTGTCCTTCACACTTTTCTGAGTCAAGTCATGTAATTTTCATATTTTCTTTGAGTCATAACTATGTAATTTTCCTTTTATTTGAGTCTAGTCCCTAGGTTAGACAGTCATTTACCTAAGTTAAGTGTCATTAGGTTGATTAAGTTGGATAATGGGCCCAATTCAATGGGCTAGGCCCATGGGTGCCCCCCCTTCCACTTGGTTTCCTATTATTAGTCCAAAAGTCAGGGAGTTATTGTAAATTATGGGATCCCTATAAATAGGACCCCACTCTCTCCATTTTTAGTTAATGAATGAATGAAGAATGAGTATTTTGAGTCCAGAAATTATTACTTTTATTGGAGAGAATCTAACTAGAGTGGAGTGAGAAGCTCCCCTCCTATCCCTCTCTCTCTCTCTTCCCCCCTCCCCAAATTTCAAATTTCTCTCTCTCTCCTCTCTCCTCCACCTAGGCTCCACCTCATCCACACACCTTATGCCACCTCACCCACCTTTTCACTTCCCTAGGTGCATTCATTACCCCCCCACTAATTCCCACCAAATCTCCTCCCTCCCTAGGAATATCTTGGCATTCCCCATACACCTCCCTATTCTCCCAAGCCACTCTCTCCGATCCCAAGGGATAATCCCATCTCCGGAAGCACCCTTCCACTTCCCCACACACCCCTTCCCATCCCCAAGACCAGAAATTAATCCCCCACCATTAAGCCAAATTCAAATCCATCTCCCTCTCCCTCCCAACCCCAAATTCGTAGCTCCCCCTCCCACCATCTACAAGACCCCCTTCCAGACCCCATTCTCCCTCTCCCTCACCTTGGTTTGCCCCCTCCCAGACCACCTCATAGCCTGGGACCCATCCACCCCATTTCCCCTCTCATCTACCCCATTTCCCACCTATCATCTTCAACCTGCAGTTCTAAGTTCGCAAGCAGTAGAGGAGCGCACAGTTGCAGAGCTTGCCACGACTCCATCGCACATCCCCTTGTGGCGTATCTTGCATTACTGGAAATCTCTTCGAAGAAGCTTTCCAAGAGTGGTGGTCTCGCTGTCGTCCGACTTCGGGGCTGCCCAGGAGACTCGTCCTTGCCAGACTGTGCAGTTACACTCAGGCAGTCACCTAGAAGCCAGTTGTAGAGGCCCCCACGGTCATCCTCTTGAAGTTCTTTAAGTGGGGCTTGGCTGAGAGCATCTACTAAAAGTCTCCTTCCAGTACCATGAAGCGGCACTCCGTTCGGCATCCCGAGCTGTTAGTTCTCATTTTTCTCCCCCAGGTGGGCAGGTCTGTTCCCTCTGGAACTAACCTGACACTTGATCACTGATCGGGCCCTCGTCATCTACTCTGACCACCTCCGGCATCCCTGCAGGTCTCCGTTCGAAGAGGATTTGACCACAAATCCAACGACTCCAGCCACGCCTGAATCAGAGCCCGGGAGCGTCCGTGGCGGTCTCGCCTTCCTAATGTAGTGGTGCAGAAACTGCCACATTCAAAAAACAGAGGCCATGTTCAAGTCTCTGCCCCGAGCATCGTCACCAACAAGAAAATCTCCAAAAATTCTGATGTCATCCTGGGTCAACCACAGAGATTTTGCCACTAGTTTTGTCACCAGCACAGTTCGGAGGAGTCCACAGCGGCACCAACACCAACTGTCTGTCCACTGTTTCAGGGAGCGGACAGAACCGACAATCTTCTTCCGCTTCGGCTTCTAGCCTAGTTTTCCCCACCCCGCCTGGCAGCCTGACCGCCCCTCCCTACGTGGAGGTATGTTTTGATTGTAAAACTAATCCCCACCCCTAGTCCAACCCCCTTGCAAGGGCCGTAGTGCATGTAACTGAAAATTTTAGGTTCGAGCTACACCGACACGGCATGTGGGTAAGCCCACGCTTCCCCGCTCGCCATCATCTCCGGCCAGGATCGGCGTCTTCATGCCGATCAGGTGAGCTCCTGACAACACTCTTATTCTGGATTATTTGTGCTTGATTAGTATTGCTTCTAGTGTGCCGTCGGTCGGTGAGGAGTGCTCGAACTCAAATTGCTACTATGTGAGTTCCCATCGCGGGTGAGTTGTGAGCGAGACCAATTTACCCACGCCCTTGGCGTGCTGCCCGCCCGTGAATTTGGGCAATCCCAGGCCCTTAGGGGTCCTCCCCAAACCAGTCATACCCTTGGAAACCTCTGGGTCCAACCTCGGACCCTCACCCCATCTCCGGTCCACCTACGGACCCGAGTGTGCCAAATGCGAGTGAGTCCGCTTGTGTGACATTGCCGTGTCCATTGCGTTGCTTGCACTCTAAGTCTAAGGGGTTGTGTCACATCATATCAGGCCTTCTATCATGTCTTTAAAGACATAGCAATTTTCAATTAGATGTCCCAGCATTCGGTGGTAAGGACAGAACCTTGGACTATCTTGTTTCTTCATGTCTTCATCCCTTTTTGGCTCTGGCAGAGTAATTATGTCATACTGGGTAACCCAGTCAACCAACACCTTAGTCTTTTCCATAGGAAAATAGTAAGCCTTCTTCTTCTTGTCCCTGAGTGAGGGGCCATCTTTCTTATCGTCTGCCTTATTTGGTGGAGGCATAGCGACCTCTTTAGCTTTATCCCTTTGCTTCTCAAAGGCCTTGAGGTCGATGGTATTAGCTTCTTTAGGTGCCGGGTGTCGCTCAGCTACCTTTGCTTTTGGTATAGAAGTGCCGGATGTGGTAGTTGAATGTTTCGCCCGGAAGGCTTCAATCTCGGCAACTATATTATTAAGATGGTCAAATGACCTAATCTCCATTCCAATCATCTTTTCTAGCACCTCTCTGTGGAAGTTTTGTTTACATATCTGTATAGCGTCCTCCTAGTGCGGGGGCCGCTTGCATCTCATTCCGAGGTTCTCCACCTCTTAATATAATCAAGAGCCGTCTCATCCGGCCTTTGACAGGTCACATAGAGTTCGGCCACAGTAACTTCTCTTTCGGTCACGTGGAACCTTTCTCGGAATTTCTTCTGCATATCTGGCCAGTCGCTGATCGACCCGGCCGGCAAGCTTGAATACCATTCAAACGCGAGCCCCGTCAGAGAGGACCTAGAAAATTTTAGTAGATATGACTCGTCAGAGGCCAGATCCCCCATGACGGTCATGTAGTATGCTATGTGTTACTTGGGGGACCTTTGCCCGTTGAACTTTTCAAACTTCGGCGGCTTGTTGATTTCTGGGGGAAGCTGCTTGGTAGCATGGTGTGGTAGGTAAGGCACCCGGTAGGCATCAAATGCCATGTATTCACCTTCGCCCCACTTTGCCAATTTCATTTCTATCATCTTTTCGACCATAAGTTAGTTTACTGTTGTAGGATCTGCTGGCTCCAGGTAGAAGTGGGCCGGCTGCCGGTTTGGAGTGTTTAGTACAGTCGCCTGCGGGAGCGGGCGCAGCAAGGGTGCCTGATGCAACTGAGGCAATATTGGCCGTATCAATGGCTGAGGAGCCCTTTGCAACGGAGCAGCTTGGCTATGCTCAGCCGACTGAGGCAGAGTGTATAGAGGTGGGAAATCACGGGGGTGAACCCCTCTCTGTGAAGATTTTGCTAGCACTTCCGACTGCTTGGAAGTTGATGCTTGTTCATTTTTATCTTGCAATTGTTTCTTGAGGAGTTCAATCTCCTACTGATATTTTTGCAGCAACATCAACACGGACGGGTCTAGGGTCGCCGTGCTTGAAGTGCCTTCCATTGCTTCTCCCGAAGCTCCCTTAGGCGAGGCATTCAACAAGACTTCATCTTCTTCGGTGGTCACCACATTAACAGCCAGGGTGGCGGTGACTTCCGGAACCTCCCGATTTTCTTCAATCAGTTGTATCTTTTCTCTAGCAGCTGTGGCCATCCTGGTCTCTGCCCCGGGCCGATTGGCTAGACGAGCTAACTCTTGTAGTTCATCTGGCAAATCGTCACATCCTCTGGCCACTCCGGCCATATTGCAAGTAACAATATTTAAGTTCCTCCTATATCTGGAGACACTTCTCTTCACCCGGCTCGGGTAGGTCAGCCTTTCAAAGACTGACGTTCTCCTCATCCTCCCCCCTTGCTGTGGTGGGGTTTCTACAGTATCACGACATTGCCGGAATAGACCTTCATGTCCGTTATCATCCACGGACGAAGCTTGTCTATTTTCTTCTTCCCCGATCTCCATCGGTGAATATTCTTCTTCTTCAGCCATAGCTGCCTGGAGTAGGCGTTGCTGGCCTAGTGAGCGGTTGCCTAAGCCCCTGAAATACCCTCTGACCATATCGGTCATTTCTTCTTGATCACGCCCTCCGCGGAGGACGGGAGATAATGTGTGGCCTCGCACCTGAGGTAGATATGCCAGTCGGCCTCTCTCCGATAGCCGATGGAACATTTCCTTCACAATTGGAATATTAGCTTGTCTGGAGCAGGCATGGAAAACTTCGCGGTGCAGAAGCTCTGCGATCGCATGCTCGTCTTCTTCTGGGGCCGCACCTCTCTCATTTCTCCTCTTCCTGATCTTCCGTGAGATGGGCTCGCAGGGATGGATGGGTGTATCTTCCTTTCTGGGTTGAACCCTTTTGGGGACCCATGCTTGTTTAAATTTCTTTGGCCATGTGGCGAGCTCTCTTCGGACTCGGCGACCTTCTTCTTCTTTCTCTACCCTTCTTCCAGACAAGGCCTGAAAGGAGTTATGAACAGGCACAACAGGGACTACCCAGGCAGGGATAGCCTGGGCATCACATCCGTCGAGGAGGAGGCGGACACCTCCAACGAGAATAGACTTCTCGGACGTTGAGAGGCGCCCAGTGACAATAGTAGCAGTCTTCCTCCGGATGCTCCTCTGCTGACAGCCTCTGAGTTTTCTATTGCAAACGGGGCGAGCCCCGTGGGTGGCGTCATGCACCATGCAACTAACCTCCCTCGTTGGCTCCTTCGATAGGCTTGCACAGCACGGGGCGTCAGGGACTCTGACTTCTTCAGCCTTCTTGATCTCCGTCGGCTCAGGAGACTTGACTCCCAATAGTTCAGTAAAGGCCAGCCCCAAAAAGTTTGGGAAGGACCCAAACATAGTGGGCACCGCCAGGTACCTATGGTTGACATGGTTGTCAATGACACCTGAACCAAACATGAGTGCAGCTAGTCCGGTCTCCATTCTTGCTCTCCTGTAATCAAAGAAACAGGCAAACGATCAGTATTCTTGGGGCAAGCCCCAAGTGGCTTCTTATCTTGGCAAAGAGATGAAGGGAGACACGGTCCCACTGGGCGTGCCACTTTGGTGGAACGATTTTAGATGATGCATTGAGGCGTACCAGTCACATAAGTGACAAATTATCGTGTGCTCGTTCTGACGTGATCAGATGAATGTGAGATTCGGGTCGGGACCGGAAGTCCGCTATACCGTAAAGGTTATAGTGTTAATTACATCCTCTGAGGAGGAAAACCCTTGATTAATTGCCAATATAAGCGCCACTCGGGGCCGAATAATAACGGTGTATGAAAAGTGAAATAGACATGAAGCTATGTAGGCTTCTATGCTTTCTTTTACTCATGCAAGAGGAGTTAAGGTTTATCACGTCCGAACTTCTGTACGAGGTAGATAATTTAGGTCCGGAGACCATCATCACGCATAGCGATACTTCTAGTCGGGTGTGACCCAACCTTCTGTCGAACGCCATTCTGTATACCGAAGTTTAGTCATGCATGTAAGCAGGCACTATATTCATGACATGGGTGATTGGGAATATTTATGTATCGAATGCATGAAACATAGGTGACATTGGCAAAATTGCATTATTATTATTATTATTATATTCACACACGCGAGTCGATGGCGCGAAGGCGTTAAGAGCCTCGAGTCGGTGGCGTCGCCACCGATAAGGCACATAGGCAGGTGATTCGGTGGCGACGCCACTGAATCAAAATATTAAGGGGTCAATTTGGTGGCGTCGCCACCGAATAAAATTCGCAAGCCAACAAGTCGGTGGCGACGCCAATGAGTCGGTGGCGACGCCACCGAATCGTAGGGATCTTTCAATCTTGAGCTCTGCCAGGGTACATTAAAGAAAATTTAAACGACTTATCCTCCAATTAAGCTTTCTCATGGTTATTTAGGTGGTTTTTAAGATATGATTGTCCAGCTGTATGGGTGGATTCGGTAGCCTTTGTTCATTCAGCTTTCTTCAGTCTTGCCTATGCAAGGTTCCTACTCGAGCACAAGGCAGACATATGAATAGACCCTTCTGAGTGTCAAAACTAAACACACCAACAACATTATAATCTGTTAGAGACGAGGAAAATCATCGTGAAACTGCGATCTTGTCTATTAAAAAAAAATTGGCAGCATCTCTCCCGTATAAGGAGGTGTTCAATTAAATAAGTAGCATGACACACGGTAGACGGTGTCAAGCCATAAACACCGAGGAGCCCAGGTGGACTACCTTAGTTCCAAGAATCGCCACTCTATGAGTCTCGAGGGCCAGCCTGCGAGATACTCGTGGTGATCAGGGGAAAACATTCCTCAGGGTCAATACACATGAATCGGTATTTAGCCGCATGAACGGAACTTTTAGTCATTCACTCGTGCAATGGGTTTCTAGGGGAACATGTGACAAAGCGACAGACCCCCTAGAACCCGGAGTGATAATGATCGGGCAAGAAATGAAAAGGAATGAAACTTAATCAGGGGCTGTTCCCCTCCCCAATTGTAGGACTGGCAGGACAGTTAGAAACAACTGAACGAGATCAATGAAAGGAACGACTACAGACACCCCCAATTCTACCATAAGGCAGTGTTTGATTCAGACGATCCCAGTCCTTAGGCAGGGGCTCACACCTGTGTCTGGGAAAGGGAGGAGTTGAGAGCAGCACTCCTGAAAACAAAACGTCGAACACCAGCGGGGGTAGGTAGTGGCCCTAGAGAAAGGATTGTCACTGCGACAAATGTTGGAGCTCCCGGTACCCCTACAACTGACTGAGCAAGTGAAGGGGCACTCGGTGATTTCCTGCACATAATTCAACTTATGGAAATATGGGATCAATCGAAAACACTATCGACCGATGTCGCATCCCTAGGGAGGGAATTTGATGTCGCCCGTTTAGGGCGTGGCATAGCCATTCCATGGAAGTAAATCATCATGGACCTTCTTCCCTGCCCCGAGCGATCACAGGATCGACTGGCATTTAGCCCCTGGGGGCCTCCTCACGCTCGGGAGAAAACTAGGGAGCTCGAAGTGGAATCGATGAAAACAACAACAGTCGGTAACAACATAGATTACGAAAAAAAATCGAACGTAATAACACGGGGGGGACTGGAGCATTCCTTTTCGATTCATTCTCCTCTACGATTGCAGAGGGATATCGACAGAGAGTAAATCGAGCCGGGGAATTGAGGAAGATAAAAAGAGTACCAACCATAGAGAGAAGGGGAAATCGAAATATAAAAGCAAAATACAGAATGAGACGAAGAAAGGAGAAGGTCCCTCACGGGAACCAACCTTCTTCCCCTCTCTTGCTCTCAGCTCTTTCTTCATTCTCTCTTGATCCTTAGTTTGTCTCTCTGTTCGTCGTCTCCGACCGTGTCTGTCATCCTTAGACTGCGTCTCTCCTCCTCTTCTTTTTGAGGGCTAGTAGCCCTATTTATAGATGATTGCCCAAAACAGGGCATCTTTTGGCCGATGGGATGGGTGAGTCCCCACCGGCTCGCTCTTCCCATCGCCGAATTGACCCCGTGGAGCAGGCTGCCAAACCAAATGTGCTCACGCCATCGTATCGCTGCTAGGCTCGCCACCGCCTCGACCCCTTTTGACGCTGTCGGTTCACCTAAGCTACATATTCAAGCATCCGCAACATCGAGCAGAAGCGTCACTGACACAACGAACAGGGGCACCGATTCATGTGCCTATCGGTGCCCGCTCAATCGCAAGGCCTCCACCGAATCAAGCTTTAGCGTGACCAACTCACCTAGTGGCATTTTTGTAATTTTATCATTTTATCCCAAAATTAACCCGATGGGAGCTCGTCGTCCGGAGTAGCCTTGGAGTTGGTGCAGTGGCCCCAGAATGTGTTTTGAAATGTTCATTCGGGGGTTTTCGTAGATTTCTGAGACGTATAGAACCCGTACCGGTTTTTCGAGATTTGTGCTGAATCGATTTGTGTCGCCACCTTTCCTCAGAGAGTACATAGACCTTCTTCACTGGAGGGGTAACCCTCGGGAGGATTTCTGCGATGCTTGTACGTCTTAGAGGTTATTTTTGGATCATTCCGGTGCTCCGCGTGTATCTTACGAAAATCTCAGAATTTTCGCTAGTGGCGCTATTAACGCAGAGTGTCGGTCATGCGGGGCCACCTTATGATTGACGAAGCATTTTCATTGAATGAGCCACCGTTTTGGGGATTTTTGCTCGTTCAGAGTCATCCATCGGTCACTTACATACCATTTCAGAATTTCGGGTGTCCTGATTGGGCAACCAGGGTTCTCTGCTGATATCGCCTTTCGCTCCGTATTTTGAGGAACCAAGGGCATTTCTTCATCTCGGGGAAGTTTCTTCATCAGGCGGAGAGTCACCTGTTACATTCTTGTCCTGGTCGGATGGGGTATGGAGGTATATCCGACACGATCGTCTCAATGTCGGTTTCATTAGCTCTGACCATCAATAGGCCTTAAGCGAGCTGTGATAGTTATGTAAACCCGAGATGACGAAATGTTGAGTCCCCGGCACTTCCTGTAAGGTGCCCTGAGGCTTCTATGGTCCAAGTGGACCTATCTTTGACTTTTGGTTGACTCCTTCGGGCACGTGATCATTGCCCAATCATATTTTGTGTGTCAACTGGGGGCCACTAAGCAAATGACTCTAAGCAGAAACCACCGGAACATGGACAGGCTATGCACATGTCCATCGTAGGTAGCTCAGAACATAGGTGGCACAATGCCACCGGACTCTAGGCAGTCCGCTAGACCTATTAAACCCAACGGCCCTTGAGTTACAAGACTCAAGTTAAGGCTGTTGCACAGGATAGCTCCATGATGTCATTCTAGCCTATCCCTAGGTTAGAAACCACGATTGAATAATCCTCAAGGCGGCTCACGACCGCCGAGCTAAATCCCTTTACAAGAAAGACCGGGGAAGCCCCAGCCCCAGGCTGGGTCAAGAGATTCTTGGTCAAAGGCCATACGCATGGCCCACACAGAAACCACTATCCGGAGAAGCTCACGACTTGCGGGAATAGTCCTCCGGACTCATGCCAGGATACGACGACTCGATCTAGCATAACATGAAAGCCCAAAACACAAGAGGGTCACCCGGACCCTTAAAACCCATGGGCATGCTAATCGATATAACACGGTACCTCCGGACACCTAAAAATACGGTCACGATACCCACGAGGTGTCTGGGACATCCACGGGGCCAAAGGTCGACCATTGGGTCACAACCAGGTCGACTGAGGCCCAAACTGGGTTGAAATATGGCTGATCGTTAGCCCAAGACCCCTGGTCGGTTGACCAATGGGGTTGTGTCGACCCTCCCCAAGGTGGGGTCGACGTAGCCCACAAGAAGGGGGCACCAGGTGATGCTTGGTCGACCGGACCAGTCTGGTCGATCGACCGGCCAGCGGGAGGCGTCGACGCAGTGCAAGTTACGTCGACCTCCCCAACAGGGGTCGATCGACCGGCCCTCTGGGGGATGGTCAATCAAACCCTACTGGGTTCGGTCGATCGAACCCTACTGGGTTCAACCCTGCATGCTAGATCATTCAATCGACCGGCCTCAACCAGTTTGTCAACTGAAAGCGACAGCAACCCTGTCCGAATCCACCCTAGGGGCTCGATTTCCACACCCACTCGATCCCAATCGAGAGGGAACACAACGGGAATCATTCCATGGGTCCCAAGACACAAAAACAGAAGGAAATAAACGGCAAAACGTCGATCGATTCAACGAAACCATCACACGCCCCAAAAACATGCTTTTAACCCCCAACGGGAAATAAACCCACTCACGGCTCACCTCGGCCTACCAAATCCATGGGAAATGAAGTACAGGGGCCACGGATCCATCCCCCTACCTCCACCGAAGTTTACGCGCACTGTGGACGCCGATTCCAATAGAAACGCCCAGCGAAACCTCGCCGGTTCACAAACTCACGATGAAGCCTCGCCGTGCCTCCACCGCCACGATCCTCACCTCGTCCACACCGCTCCTTGCCTCACAAACATCGCCACCTCGCCCTCGTCCACCTCCGTCGGCCGCCCGGAGAAGAGAGGGGGAGAAGAGAGAACGTGAGAGAAGAGAGAGGGAGAGGGAGAGAAAATAAGAGATGGGGAGAGAGAAAGGGGGTGGGGTGTTTAAATAGGAAAATAATTTTGGTTTTAAATTTTGGAAAATACAAAATTAGGGGAAAATACTTCCCACGATCCTTGAAAAATGCACAACGCGCCTGTAACTTCCCGGAGCCCAACAACACGCCGGTTCACCCTACGCAGGGTTCCGAAGGCTCGACCGGAAAAAACACTCGTAAATTACAAAACACCCTTCATGACTCACAAAGATGCTCCGAAACCTCACGGATTCAGATCCAGAAAATCCGGGGTGTTTCTGTAATGCCCCGATTGTTTATTAAGTTTTATTGAGCTTTTATTAATTGAAAATTGAATTAAAATGAATTAATGTTTGAATTTTGAAATATTGATATTTAATTCATTAGAAAATAGAACCTATAAAATTCGACTACCTTAGAAAAATCTGTAAAAATAGTAATTGGGTAAAAGATCATTTTTATAGCAATTTTGTCTTCTGGACTTGACCCAAATTAATTATGTAACCTTGTCTAATTAGAGGATTAATCCTGAATTTGACTTCCACCTACCCTTTACCTAATCGTAACTTAAAACGTGAAATTCGACCTTATTACTCAACCAAATGATCTGAAATCAAGGGCAAATGGAAGGCCACGAGGTAAGGAACATTTACCCTCAATCAATTTGAGGTAAACCTAGCCCTAAAACGTGCTGCCGACATAGATTTGGTCGAGTCAAGGATTCCGGCGCCGTTTCTAAACACGTAACTTGCAGCGCCCAATACTCCCAACTCCGAAGGCTCCAAAAGCCCCATGACCTATAGAAATGTAGCTCTTCGACTCTAGTTTCATTTGGTAGCTGGGTCAGCCGACGAGGAGTCCAGATCTGGGAGCATTCGTCGTTTTGCTGGAGGGTGTTGGTAGTTTGTCGTTCTTCATCTCTAGCCCTTTAATCCGTCGATTAAGGTAGGTACCCTTAACCAATTGAGACTTGTAAATATAGTATCTTGATCAGCTCGACGAGAGCTATATAATGGGACTGAAATCCCCAAATTTCATTAGGTATCCGTGGAGATATCGAGCTTTTTGTGAGTTACTGTCAAGCTTGTTCTTCATTCTAGGGTTTCGATTTCTTTCTCCGATTTGAGGTAGGATCTAACAACCAAACTCGAATGAACTTACATGATGTAATCAGCATGTTGTTAGCTTTCATTTGACGAAGAAACCCCTAATTTGTATTGAGCATGTTGAGAGTATTTTGCATCGAAGTAAGAGCATGTCTAGAACATGATTCATATAGTGTTCCTTTAAGTCAGATCTTGATTTCAGGCTAATTTTGAGTCATGTAACCTGATCTTCATGTAGCATATCATACATGGTTGGATTCATAATCGAGTTAGCTTTCTTTTGACGCAAGAAGCCCCAAAATTCATTGCTTATGTTGAGAGAATTGCATGATTTAGTAGAAGTAGGTCAGGAACTAGGGTTTTCATGTATTTATCATGTATAAGTTGAGCTTTAATTGATTTCTGTGGAAATTCATGTTTCTAAACTCATGTATCATGACCCTAGAATGTCTATTAGGATTCCTAGATCATGTGGTTTTGATTTCAACTCAATTGGACCTCATTTGGATGAGTTCATGTGTTTTCCGGAGTCAACTTTCGTTGCTGTTCTTGCAGGGGTCGACCCCAGGGGTCGACCCATTTTTTGGGAAACCCAGCAGGCCCGAGGGTCGACCCCAGGGGTCGACCCATCCAACCCCTGCATGGGGGTCGACCCCAGGGGTCAACCCTTGCGCTGGATTGAAGGGGTCGACCCCAGGGGTCGACCCATCCTTCAGAATTTGCTGGGGTCGACCCCAGGGGTCGACCCCAGGGGTCGACCCATTCAGCTGCCAGACCCCATTTTTACTGGGGTCGACCCCAGGGGTCGACCCATGTACCAAAAACTCGATTTTCATCGTTTTGCGACCCGTGGATCGATCCGGATCATTAGGGGATCGACCCATTGAACTTAGACCAATTGAAAACTATACTTTTGTAGAACCAGTGACCTAATCATGAGCCTTATGATTTTCAAATTGCATTGGTTCCTATGTTCTATCGCGATGTAAAAGCATGTCATTCATCATCTTAATTGCAATGTATACATTGGTTAAATAGAAACCCACATAATTAGTGGTTAATGGTGTAATTAAATCTCTGTTAATGCATTCTTTTCCTTCCTGTACAAGCTTGTTCCTTTACCTTATCACCTTGAATCAGTTTTTGGCAATTGTCTTAATACAAATGATAATGGATAATCTTTGACATATTAACTTGATAATTATGATTAATATGTTGATTAGCTTGTTGGATAGCTGCTGCACTACAGTAGCGCAACATGATTAACTCTTATTGTGATTGGTTTTCAATCTTCTTGATGATTGTGCTTACCTTGAAATTCTGAAATGAATCTCCTTCTTACTTGAAATTGTTATTGCTACATGGTTCAAACCTTGGAATTCTGGCCATAAATTGTGGAAGTCTAGATTCGTGGGATCTTTGATCCAAAGAAATCAATGCCTGGCAAACAATTAAGGGCTTGGTCTAGTCCTGGGAGGAGCGCCCGAAAACTACGTGTACCCCCGGGGAGGTGATTGACTAGGTGTGGCATTTGGCACCAGTACTATGACATGGGTTAAATCTAGGACTGGCCACTACTCTCTACTACTCTCTACTACCCTCTACTACTTTTCACTTTCCACTCTTCACTATTCTATACTCTACTTGTTGTTACTTACTTGCTGTTACTTGGACGTGGAAATGAAACTACACACGTGCTTGACATGACTTGAATTATCTTGATATGGCCAACTCTTTATCGTTATCTCCTGTAGTAAATTTTTATCTCTGTTATTCCTCTTAAGTATTACCATTCTGTTCCTTTATATTTCTTGACCTTGCAAGATCTTTAAATTTTGTTTCATTATATCATCATTATTCTTTTATTGCATTATCCTTTGTAGCATGATATTTTGAATATGTAATTAAACTGCTAATCACTTATACCTAGCTGTTATTTCCTACTGAGCGTTAGCTCATAGTTGTTGTTTCCCCCCTTTCCAGGCTTTTCAGGTGACGCGTTTACCGATGGGGAAGGGCAGGAGTGATGTTTTGAGTGTATCAGTTAGTTGTGTTTAGAGTGTGTTGTGCTTCAGTTATCTTATGGTGGTTTAGAGTTGTTATCCCAGTTGTATTGAGTTGATTTGAGGATTATGTACCAGTTATGTTTTGTTTAATGGTCAATAAGTTATTTCCATTTCTTAGCATTTGTATATATTTAGATTAGTTCTCTCTCTTTCCAGCTCGTTTCTAACTGTACGTCCCGATATTCCACGTCGGGGCGTGAGAGTTTAGTTGGTATCAGAGCCAGGTTTCATATTCCTAGGTTCCCTAAGTTTAGGTTTTCTTGCATTGCATCCCAATAATCGGTATATCAAAAGGTGTTGTCCGAACGTTAGGCTACGCCTATTGGGAAGGTCGCATACTTGCACGAGTGGTCTTCGAACCGATTAGCTCTGCCAGGTACCGAGTTTTTGGTCATGTTTAGGTGCATTAGACCTCTAACCTTGTTAAAGTCTAGAACCTGACCTGGTGAGATTGGGTAGAAACTTGGGTTAAGTTCGTTCCTTAATCGTGTTATTATCTATTTTTTTTTGGACCTAAGTAAACTATTTCTCGTGTAGATGGCAGCCGATCGTGCTGAATGGAGGAACCTGCAGCGCACGGTTCAAGGCCTTACTCAGGCGTTACATCAGGTAGCTCAAGCTGGAGCAGTGGGTCATGGCACCGGTGACTTATACCGGAACATTCGAGGAATGAACCCGCCAAGATTTGCTGGTTCGACTAACCCCGATGAGGCCGAGCATTGGCTCCACGAAATGGGGAGAATTTTTGAAGTCATGCAATGCACCGACCAAGAGCGTGTCCTTCTTTCTACCTTCCAATTGGAGCGGGACGCGCGTACTTGGTGGGATTCCGTCAAGGCAACTCTAGGCGATCAACAAGTCACATGGGAAGAGTTCGAGGAATTCTTCAACGACAAATATTTTTCTGATCGTGTACAAGAGAAGAAGAAGGCGGAGTTCGCGGCTCTAAAGCAGCGAAGCTTATCGGTGGCCGAATATGAAGCACAGTTCTCTCGGCTTTTGCGCTATGCTACTCACCTTATCTCCACAGAAAAGATGAAAGCTAAGCGATTTCTCAACGGGTTGAAGCTTCATTACATCAATCAACTGGCGCCGATGGAGATCTCTACTTATTCTGAGATGGTGAGAAAGGCACAAGTTCTAGAAGATACCTTAGAAATGACGGAGAGGATCCGTGGGCAAGGCATGAAGAAGGAGCAACCAACTCCTAGACCCGGATTTGGCACTAGCAAAAAGAGGCCCATGAGTGGGTCTAGTTCGTGGATCGGATCGGGAACGTGGAAAGGCAAGATGTCAATAAATGAAGAGAAGAAACCCGGCCCTATTGTTCCATTCAAGGGCAAGTGCAAGTATTGTGATCGTCCAGGTCACAAGATGGAGGAATGCTGGCGCAAGCTAGGTGCGTGTTTACGATGTGGGAGTAGGGAACACCGTATCCATGACTGCCCTCTTCTATCGGAACAAGCTACACCGGCAAAACCTCAAGTTATCAAGAAGCCGCAAGGAAGGCTCCAAGCTTTACATGCGGATGAAACTGGGATTTCTGATGATGGCGGACTCGTCGAAGGTACCCTTACTATAATCGACAAGCCCGCATTTGTTCTCTTTGATACTGGTGCAACGCATTCTTTTATTTCTCAGAAATTTGCGAAGTCGTTATCTGTCAAACCTATTATGATGAATTCTCTATTGGTTATATCAACTCCTATTGGTTCTGGAGCGGCTATTCAATATTACTATCCTTCTAGTAAAGTTATTATTGATGAACGGAACTTTCCAGCCGACTTAGTTTGCATGGATATGAAGGATTATGATGTAATCCTTGGAGCAGATTGGTTGGCCAAGTACGAGGCCAGTGTTCACTGCAGTTCTAGCTCAGTGACTTTTACTGGACATTCTGGTTTATCTTTTACGGGGATCAAGCGCCATAACCCCGTATCGCTCATCTCTTCTCTTCGAGCCGACAAGCTGATGAGGCGAGGTTGCGAGGCTTTTCTAGCCTTTGTCCATGCTACACCGGAACAGCGAGTTGAGATAAAGGACACTCCTATTGTCCGAGAATTCTCCGAAGTCTTTCTGGAGGAACTACCAGGACTTCTGCCTGAGCGGGAAGTTATCTTCTCCATTGATATTGTTCCTGGCGCGTCTCCTATTTCTAGAGCTCCTTACCGTATGTCCCCTGCGGAGCTAAGGGAATTAAAGCAACAGCTGATGGAATTGCTCAAGAAGGGCTTTATTCGTCCGAGTACTTCACCTTGGGGAGCTCCTATATTATTCGTCAGGAAAAAGGATGGTTCGATGAGATTATGCATCGATTATCGGCAACTGAACCAGCTCACTATCAAGAATAAATACCCATTACCGAGGATTGACGAATTATTCGACCAGATAGCGGGAGCACATTATTTCTCTAAGATCGATCTTCGATCTGGATATCATCAGCTGAGGATTAAGGAAGATGATATTTATAAAACGGCTTTCCGCAGCAGGTATGGTCATTTTGAGTTTGTCGTTATGCCTTTTGGTCTAACGAATGCACCAGCAACTTTCATTCAGTTAATGAATAATGCATTCCGGCCTTATCTTGATCAATGGGTCGTGGTATTGATTGACGACATACTAATTTATTCCAAGACTGAAGAAGAGCATGCCGAACATTTGAGGATGGCATTGCAGATATTGAAAGATCATCAACTATATGCCAAATTCAGTAAATGTGATTTCTGGCTGCAAGAAGTGTCCTTCTTAGGACATATCATCACCAAAGAAGGTATTTCAGTTGATCCTTCGAAAGTGGAGGCAGTAAGGAACTGGGATCAGCCTACTACAGTGACCGAAGTGAGAAGCTTCCTAGGCCTGGCAGGCTATTATCGGAGATTTATTCAAGACTTCTCCAAGATTGCGGTACCTCTCACTCGATTGACTCGCAAAGACAACAAGTTTGAATGGTCCGAGGAATGTCAGCAGAGCTTCCAAACATTGAAGGATTGCCTCACTACTGCACCCGTATTGGCTTTACCTTCTGGTGACGGTGGTTTCGTGGTCTATACCGATGCTTCTGGTATTGGCTTAGGCTGTGTACTCATGCAGCATGGTAAGGTGATTGCTTATTCTTCTAGGCAGCTGAAGAAGCACGAAGAGAACTACCCCGTTCATGACTTGGAACTTGCAGCAGTTGTATTCGCCTTAAAAATTTGGAGGCATTACTTGTATGGAGAAACATTCACAGTATTTTCAGATCATAAGAGTTTGAAGTATTTATTTTCTCAGAAAGAACTAAACATGAGGCAGAGAAGATGGTTGGAGTACTTGAAGGACTTCGACTTCTCGATTGAATATCATCCCGGTAAAGGCAATGTGGTGGCAGATGCATTAAGCCGAAAGTCTGTGGCTAAATTATCAAGTCTCATGTTACAAGAGTGGAGGCTATTAGAACAGTTAGCTAGCCTGGATCTAAATGTTGATAATGATCGGGTTATAATTGCACAGATTTGACTTAAGCCCGAATTATTGATGGAGATCAAATCCTTGCAAGATAATGATCCCGAGCTGGTTGAGATCAAGGGAAGTTTAAGCAGCAGACCCGACTTCATGGTGGCTGACGATGGAAGATTGTTATTCCATGGTAGAACTTGTGTACCTGATGAAGCTGAGTTAAAGAACAAGATTCTGGAGGAAGCACATAGATCCAAATACACTATTCATCCTGGAGGCACTAAAATGTTCAAGGATTTGAAAAGGTCCTTTTGGTGGCCAAATATGAAAAGGGAAATTGCAGATTTCGTGAGTAGATGTCTGGTTTGTCAACAAGTTAAGGCTGAATATTTCAGACCGGCAGGAAAGTTGAAACCACTCGACATACCCCAATGGAAGTGGGAAAGCATTGGCATGGATTTCATTATGGGTCTACCTAAGACTCGTGGTGGATTTGATGCGATATGGGTGATCGTCGATCGCTTGACAAAATCGGCTCATTTCTTACCCATTAAGTCCAAGTGGACAGTTGATGTATTGGCTGCTTTATATTTGAAGGAAGTGGTAAGGCTCCATGGTATACCTGTCAGCATTGTGTCTGATAGAGACCCGAGATTTACTTCACATTTCTGGAAGGGACTGCAAGAGTCTCTTGGTACTCGTCTGAATTTCAGTACTACTTTTCATTTACAGACAGATGGACAGACTGAAAGAACTAACCAAATAGTGGAAGATATGCTGCGAGCTTGCATGATTGATTTCGGAGGCAGTTGGAGTAATCACTTGGCATTGATTGAATTCGCCTACAACAACAGTTACCAATCCAGCATACAAATGGCTCCATTTGAAGCTTTGTATGGAAGAAGCTGTCGTTCCCCGTTGTGTTGGGACGAGGTGGGCGAGAAGCAATGGCTTGGACCGGATCTTGTTTCAGAATCATCACAGAACATCCGTGTTATCCGAGACCGGTTACAAGTGGCTCAGTCAAGACAGAAGAGTTATGCCGACACAAGGAGAAGAGCATTAGAATTTCAAGTTGGCGAGCATGTGTTTCTGAAAGTCTCTCCTTCGAGAGGGATTCGAAGATTTGGCATTCATGGCAAGCTAAGTCCGAGGTATATTGGTCCATTCGAGATCTTAGATAGAGTGGGAGAAGTTGCTTACAGACTGGCATTACCGCCTCAGTTATCTGGCGTACACAATGTTTTCCATGTGTCTATGTTACGGAAATATGTGTACGATCCCACTCACATCATTCAACATGTGGATTTTGAGTTAAAGGAAGATTTGACTTATGAAGAAAGACCTATCAAGATTCTAGACCGGAAATAGCAGCAACTTCGGAATCGGTCTATACCGATGGTCAAGATTCAGTGGAGTCGGCGTGGAACCGAAGAAGCTACTTGGGAATCGGAAGATACTATGCGGAAGCGGTATCCCGACCTATTCTAGGTGATCTATCTTTTCCCTACTTTCCGTATATAGTGTAGAGAATTTGGAGGACCAAATTCTTTAAGTAGGGGAGGGTGTAATGCCCCGATTGTTTATTAAGTTTTATTGAGCTTTTATTAATTGAAAATTGAATTAAAATGAATTAATGTTTGAATTTCGAAATATTGATATTTAATTCATTAGAAAATAGAACCTATAAAATTCGACTACCTTAGAAAAATCTGTAAAAATAGTAATTGGGTAAAAGATCATTTTTATAGCAATTTTGTCTTCTGGACTTGACCCAAATTAATTACGTAACCTTGTCTAATTAGAGGATTAATCCTGAATTTGACTTCCACCTACCCTTTACCTAATCGTAACTTAAAACGTGAAATTCGACCTTATTACTCAACCAAATGATCTGAAATCAAGGGCAAATGAAAGGCCACGAGGTAAGGAACATTTACCCTCAATCAATTTGAGGAAAACCTAGCCCTAAAACGTGCTGCCGACATAGATTTGGTCGAGTCAAGGATTCCGGCGCCGTTTCTAAACACGTAACTTGCAGCGCCCAATACTCCCAACTCCGAAGGCTCCAGAAGCCCCATGACCTATAGAAATGTAGCTCTTCGACTCTAGTTTCATTTGGTAGCTGGGTCAGCTGACGAGGAGTCCAGATCTGGGAGCATTCGTCGTTTTGGTGGAGGGTGTTGGTAGTTCGTCATTCTTCATCTCTAGCCCTTTAATCCGTCGATTAAGGTAGGTACCCTTAACCAATTGAGACTTGTAAATATAGTATCTTGATCAGCTCGACGAGAGCTATCCAATGGGACTGAAAGCCCCAAATTTCATTAGGTATCCGTGGAGATATCGGGCTTTTGTGAGTTGCTATCAAGCTTGTTCTTCATTCTAGGGTTTCGATTTCTTTCTCCGATTTGAGGTAGGATCTAACAACCAAACTCGAATTAACTTACATGATGTAATCAGCATGTTGTTAGCTTTCATTTGACGAAGAAACCCCTAATTTGTATTGAGCATGTTGAGAGTATTTTGCATCGAAGTAAGAGCATGTCTAGAACATGATTCATATAGTGTTCCTTTCAGTCAGATCTTGATTTCGGGCTAATTTTGAGTCATGTAACCTGATCTTCATGTAGCATATCATACATGGTTGGATTCATAATCGAGTTAGCTTTCTTTTGACGCAAGAAGCCCCAAAATTCATTGCTTATGTTGAGAGAATTGCATGATTTAGTTGAAGTAGGTCAGGAACTAGGGTTTTCATGTATTTATCATGTATAAGTTGAGATTTAATTGATTTCTGTGAAAATTCATGTTTCTAAACTCATGTATCATGACCCTAGAATGTCTATTAGGATTCCTAGATCATGTGGTTTTAATTTCAACTCAATTGGACCTCATTTGGATGAGTTCATGTGTTTTCCGGAGTCAACTTTCGTTGCTGTTCTTGCAGGGGTCGACCCCAGGGGTCGACCCGTTTTCTGGGAAACCCAGCAGGCCCGAGGGTCGACCCCAGGGGTCGACCCATGCAACCCCTGCATGGGGGTCGACCCCAGGGGTCGACCCTTGCGCTGGATTGAAGGGGTCGACCCCAGGGGTCGACCCATCCTTCAGAATTTGCTAGGGTCGACCCCAGGGGTCGACCCATTCAGCTGCCAGACCCCATTTTTACAGGGGTCGACCCTAGGGGTCGACCCATGTACCAGAAACCCGATTTTCATCGTTTTGCGACCCGTGGATCGATCCGGATCATTAGGGGATCGACCCATTGAACTTAGACCAATTGAAAACTATACTTTTGTAGAACCAGTGACCTAATCATGAGCCTTATGATTTTCAAATTGCATTGGTTCCTATGTTCTATCGCGATGTAAAAGCATGTCATTCATCATCTTAATTGCAATGTATACATTGGTTAAATAAAAACCCACATAATTAGTGGTTAATGGTGTAATTAAATCTCTGTTAATGCATTCTTTTCCTTCCTGTACAAGCTTGTTCCTTTACCTTATCACCTTGAATCAGTTTTTGGCAATTATCTTAATGCAAATGATAATGGATAATCTTTGACATATTAACTTGATAATTATGATTAATATGTTGATTAGCTTGTTGGATAGCTACTGCACTACAGTAGCGCAGCATGATTAACTCTTATTGTGATTGGTTTTCAATCTTCTTGATGATTGTGCTTACCTTGAAATTCTGAAATGAATCTCCTTCCTACTTGAAATTGTCATTGCTACATGGTTCAAACCTTGGAATTCTGGCCATAAATTGTGGAAGTCTAGATTCGTGGGATCTTTGATCCAAAGAAATCAATGCCTGGCAAACAATTAAGGGCTTGGTCTAGTCCTGGGAGGAGCGCCCGAACACTACGTGTACCCCCGGGGAGGTGATTGACTAGGTGTGGCATTTGGCACCAGTACTATGACATGGGTTAAATCTAGGACTGGCCACTACTCTCTACTACTCTCTACTACCCTCTACTACTTTTCACTTTCCACTCTTCACTGTTCTATACTCTACTTGTTGTTACTTACTTGCTGTTACTTGGACGTGGAAATGAAACTACACACGTGCTTGACATGACTTGAATTATCTTGATATGGCCAACTCTTTATCGTTATCTCCTGTAGTAAATTCTTGTCTCTGTTATTCCTCTTAAGTATTACCATTATGTTCCTTTATATTTCTTGACCTTGCAAGATCTTTAAATTTTGTTTCATTATATCATCATTATTCTTTTATTGCATTATCCTTTGTAGCATGATATTTTGAATATGTAATTAAACTGCTAATCACTTTTACCTAGCTGTTATTTCCTACTGAGCGTTAGCTCATAGTTGTTGTTTCCCCCCTTTCCAGGCTTTTCAGGTGACGCGCTTACCGATGGGGAAGGGCAGGAGTGATGTTTTGAGTGTATCAGTTAGTTGTGTTTAGAGTGTGTTGTGCTTCAGTTATCTTATGGTGGTTTAGAGTTGTTATCCCAGTTGTATTGAGTTGATTTGAGGATTATGTACCAGTTATGTTTTGTTTAATGGTCAATAAGTTATTTCCATTTCTTAGCATTTGTATATATTTAGATTAGTTCTCTCTCTTTCCAGCTCGTTTCTAACTGTACGTCCCGATATTCCACGTCGGGGCGTGACAGTTTCAGTTCTCCCCTCTTTACAGAAATTTCATCCTCGAAATTGAGGCAACCACATTCTCAAGGGAAAGAACAACACACCCAGCTCGCAACGCTCCCAAAGCTCCAGCTAAAACCATGATACTCGCGAAAACACTTCTCCTAAGGGATACATCCAGACCCTGATCACGAACAACATGCCTCGGCCTATACACAACACACATCGATCATCAGGGCAGGCATAACATACAAAAGGATACAAGTCTAGCATCACCTTAACCACAACAAAAAATGAATCATGGCATCGCTGCCATGATCTCATTCACCTAGAGACGCAATCCTCGTCAAGAGAAACTACCACCGATCAAATCTCATGCTTGGCGAATCAACCAAATGTCAGCTTCACTACCAGCTGACTTATCTCATGCCCTACGCCAGGGACGACCATTACTGAGCTTCGCCAGCTCACACAGTCATTCCAACTGACTACGACAAATCCATCGGCTCCATGCCATGGATCATCTCACACCTGGCAAGCCGAACGCGAATAATGGCACGGGACCAATTCTGGTCCAAGTACAAACCTTCAACCAATCCCAGATCCAATCCGGGAAGAAGGCATCTCATAATCGGCCACCAAAGGCCTCGCTTGCACACGGCTCTCACCGTTCTCGATTCGCTACAACCAGCATCTTCTATCTATGAAAGACCATTCACCGGTCACCAACTACTCGTCAATGGAAAACCCTACTTGCTTGACTTCCTCAGACCCGATATGCACATTCCAAATCTCTTACACAGACCATCTCTGCACCTCAAGCCGATCCTCACTCAAACACCGCATCTGATTCTGATCCTCGCGCCAACTCCACCCTCTCAGGGGAGCACGGTGAAAGCAAACGATAGGATTCCACCATCCTCAGTCTTCACAGCACTCGACTCAGACTTACAGGGAAATCCTCCCATCCTGGCCACAAGACCAAGGCTCTCCATCATCCAATGACAACGTCCCTCCAGGGACCTCCATACACAGGCATCATCCATCGCACTATGTCATCACGTGCTACCTCACTATTATTCTCAATGGATGCCTGCCAATCCTCGGCTCCGCTCTCACCACAGAGCCACAGGACACCATCTAAACATCTCACGGCACACATCTCCCAGAAGGACACGTGCCGCCTGCTACCACAGCATTCTGGTCGATGACGCTACTGTTGACACCCGTTTTAGCCCACAAGTTGTGTCATTTCTCTTATTCATCATTTTTGATGCCCCGAATTAGCCATTATTTTAGAGCTTTCTTGGATGGATTTTGAGCCTATTTTTACCATTCCCGATCCTTTGAGTCTTGGAGATCATGATTTCTTAGAGCCCTGGAGCTTATCTTATCAAATTCAGGCATCTAAGTCGACTTACGGCCCATTTAGGCCAGCTTCCCTAAAGTAATCGGTTCTCTCTCGCTGCGCAGTCCTAAAAGTGGTTCTTTTTCACCCTCTTGCAGTCCTCTATTCAAAAAGGTGTCTTCATCAAAGTTGTTCATCTTTCAAATATCTACAATTGCTTCTTCTACGCCATTGGCCAGTTCTGCCCCTATTGTGAGTTATTTGCATTTTTCCAGCAGGATGTGCTGTTCACCTATGTCTCAGAATTTTCCTCTCTCTTCCAGCCCCATTTTCTCCCTCTTCTGATCATTTTCTCATCTTGCTTTCTTCATGAAAGTTGTTCCTCTCTCAGTTATCTACAATTTCTTCTTCTACCACTTTCGCTAGTTCTGCCCCGTTTGAGAGCTACACTTCAATTTCCAAAGTCACGCGCAGTCTGCTGGGAATCTGCCTTCATCGATGTGAAGGTCTAGTGTAGGTGCGTTACATCAGTGTAACGGTCTATCGTAAGACCGTCAGAGAATTGTGACGGTCTACTGTAGATGCGTCATAGTCAAACTTGCCCGAAATCATCCCGTTCGACCCCCAGAGTGTGACGGACCTACCCTAGTTCGTTACATCATCTGACGGTCTTACGATAGACCGTTACATCACACTAAGAGTCCAATTCGTGCTGGACTCTGCTCCGTTTCTATGCGCCGTGGCCCTCTTGAAGAGTCCATAACTTCTTGAATTCTACTCCGAATTGAGCGCCGTTTGTTCCTATGGTTTCTCCTTGATATTATCTTGAATTCAGTCTGAAGAACTCCAAATTTAATTGGCTATCTTGCTCAGGATCTGCTCGAAGGTTGAGAGTTTAGGTGTCCTGGTTCAACTCAAACTCTGTAGATTAAGCTCCGGGGCTCCCTTCTAGAAGCCATATCTTCCAGATCCTTCATCCAAATAGAGTCACGTTTTCTCCTATGACTTATCTTGACTATTATCTCGAGATTGATCCATAGATCTCGAGATTTGATGGACTCTATCTCTTAAACTCGTGGAGGAAAGTTGGGGGTTTCATCACTTTTCTATAAAAACTGCCCAGTTCGCAGTCGCGATGGGGGGCTCTTTTCGGACGTGGGGCGAAGCCATGCTGCACTGCCAACTCAGAACTTCGACCCCATCTTGGAGAGGGAAGTATTAGCTTTTAATTTCATCCTTCTGGGCTTGATTTCATGGTCTACACTCTTAGTTCTAGTCTCCTCAAAATCACAAATCATCACAGTTTTCTGCATTTTCTGCTACACATGCGTTTTTCTCTGTTTTGCATCAATGATTTCTCTCTATTCTCTCAATCAAATCTCGTGATTTCAAATCTCATGCATGCACAACACACCCACCTATCTTTTCCACCCTTCCACAGGGGTTAAAAACCTCACCCCGGTGCGTTCTCCCTCTTTTATTCATGCTATTTTATCACTTTGGGCAGATTTCTACACTTCATGTTCTAATGGATTTTTTGTCCTTGTTTTGGCTTTGTTTTGCAGGAGAGCATGAAAACAATGTGAGGCCCTCTTCCTCTAGCCGGCTGGAAGGAGAGGAGGTTTGAATCCACAAGTTCCCCGCATCTCGTTTGTCAAACGCGATCAAGTTTTCTTTCCAAGGTACACGGCGCCGTTCTTTACACTTCTTCATCCTTTGGCGTTGTTAATCCTTGGTGGCGATCATGGTTAGTATTTCTCATCCTTTCATCCCCCTTGTCTTTGATTCACATGTTTATGCATGTATGTATTTAAAGGGGGCGGGATAGGAATCTAATTAAAAAATAAATCAACAATTTTTTGGTGATCACGGTGGGACACCAATGCCCATCACGCTTGTTTTCATGCTCTTTTGTAGGTTGGGTGGGTGCATGTTCATGTTTAGGTAGTATTTCCTCCATTCTCCCACTATTTTTGGTGTTTTATGGGCTCTGGTTATGTGACGGTCTTATGGTAGACCGTCACGGTCATATAACGGTCATTTGGTAGACCGTTACAGCTTCTGGTAGTCTTGCGCATATGCTCACAGGGCCATATTCATCGAGGCATAACTTTTGATCTCGGAGTCCGATTGAGCTGATTCTTGTTGCGTTGGATAGCCCTTTGTATTGTCTTTCCATCCATATATCATTTGCATCATTTGGTTAACATTTGCATATTCTAATATTGTCCAACTTTTTGAGTTTTTTGCATAAGTTCTGCAGGCAGGCTCAGGGACAGGTTCACAAGTACATCTTTACTCAGTGATTTGACTACCTTCCCGGTGTCTGATTGCACTGATTTTTGTTCCATTGGATAGTCATTTGTATTGTCTTTCCATCCATAGCTTATTTGCATCATTTGGGTCTCATTTACTTAGTTAAAAATTATCATCATTTTAGCATTTTGTCCATAAAATCTGCATGTGGTCTGCGCACAGGTTCACGGGGGCAACTTTGCTCAGTGATTTGATTGACCTCCCGGGGTCAGATTGATCTGTTCTTGGGCCCGTTGTGCAGACCTTTGTATTGTCTTTCCATTCATATACTATTTGGCTTAGTTGGATCATGTTTCCATAGTTTAATTTTGTCTTGATTTTCTAGTTTTAAGCTAGAATTTACATGCACTCCGGTGCACATAGGGCCATACATCGCTTATCATAGTTCCATTTCCTACCTTAGTAAGTGATCCTCTCACCTCCATATTCCTTGGAGTCGACTAGGTGATCTTATATGGGATCTCCATAAGTCCCCGTGAGCCGTGGATTCCCACACGGACACCGGGCCGGTTGTACATTTTCACACCTTAGGCTTGCATTTGCATACGTGTGAGGGAGTTAACCTTAGTCAACACAGAGTTTGGACCTTATTCCCATAGGATTCCTATATTGAGGGAATTTTTCTAATTCAAATCATTAAAAGGTCTATTAAAACCCCTAAAAGATTTCCCATCATATTAACTTGTTTGACTTGGGTGAAAACTTTCACATTGCATTGTTTATATTGTTTTGGCTTGTCCAAGCCCATTAGTGGTGTTTTGTGCTACATCCACATTGTTGTTGTTAGGCCCACTTAAGTCAGTCCATTTTGTTGGTTCATTGTCCAGTCCATTGTCCCGTGGTCTATTATCCATTCGTCTTTACATTAGTGGGTCAGCCCCCCTTGTTCTCAAGCCCATTAAGCCCTTACTTCCCCATTTGTACTGTCCTTGATCTCCTTGTATTAAGTCTCCATTTGCCCTGATGAAGTATCATTCTAACGCCTTGTATCATTCTTTTTCTCAATCTTCTTCCTATTCCCGCATGGAATCCTCTTCCCACGCGGTCCCATCTTCCCGTGGTCCTTCTGATCCATCCAAGGAACATGCTAATCTCATGGCCCATCTTTCAAGCCTTGTTCACCAAATGGACCCGGCCCAGGCCCAACGTCTTATTGCATCTCATCTTCATGGCCCTTCTTCTCATAATGGGCCATCTTCTATTCATGGGCCTCCTCCTTCTCCTTCATATGTTGCTGGCCCAATTGCTAATGAGACTTATTTTCTTAATGGGCCTCTTCCTTCTGCCCATGTTGCTGCCAGCCCAATGGGTCCTTATGCTCATGCTTCCTCCAGGCCCACATATCCTTCCATTCTTGGAATGGGCCCTTCTTCTTCTCAGCCCGGATCCTCTTATCCGGCCCATTACCATCATACTGGTCCTAATTCACAACCTCTTGCTCAAGTTGGCCCATATTCTTCTCGATGTCTCCCTACCAAGGAGATGATTGCTCAAACCCAACGCCAGCTTGATGAGCTTCAACGTCGGATCGATCCCAAATCCTCTTTAAGTGTTCCGTCCGCTTTCCAAGGTCTTCGGCTCCCACCTCCATCACAAATTCCCACATATCACCGTTATAGTGGAGTCGGTGACCCGTATGTGCACTTGAAGGAGTTTGTTTATGAGTCGGCCCAATTTTGACATGACCAACACTTGATGGCTTATCTGTTTGGTCTGTCATTGGAAGGCCCGGCTCGGGATTGGTTCTTCTCTCTTCCGCAAGAGCAAGTTGTGAATTTTCAAGCCGTTCAATAAAAATTTATACAGCAGTTTCAAGACCAGGTTGGGCCCAATTACTCTATGGCGGATTTGGCCCATGAGATGATGAAACCCGAAGAGGAGTTTTCTACCTTTGCTGATCGTTGGCGTCGCTTGGCCGCGCAAGTCCCGGGGCACATACCGGAGGGAGAACAAATCAAGATGCTGATATCCAATGCCGCACTCGAGTATCAGTTTATCTTAACCCTCAACGACATCACCTCCTGGCAACAATTATACAGCCGAGCCCGCTTCATTCGCCAATAAATCCAAGATTCCCTTGACCCCGAGTCTCCACCATCCACCTCCACATATCAACCTTCACCCTCCACGTGCCAGTCCTACGCTCCCATGAGCCGGCCCGCCATGAGTCAGCCTTCCGCCACATATCCCTCCACGAGCCAACCTCCCGCCTCTACGTACCCATACGCCTCCGCATATCAACCTTCCATGAGTCACCCTCCCGTGTCCACATACCCGTCTCCGTATCCACTTTCGGTCAAGGGAACACCACATCCCGAGCAGGTGGATGCCGTCTACATACCTCCCCACTCCGTTCCACATATGCCTTCACCAAATCCCTCCACCACTAGCCACACACTATTGCCTACGCAACCTCCACTTCCGTCTCCACAACCATCTCCATCACATATCCCTCAGCATTCACCTTGCCCGAAGCGGGCTCGTTGTCCTCCATTGCCGGAGTGCTTTATCGACATTTTTAGGGCTTTGATGGCCACTAACACGTTGCCGCTCTCTCCGGTTGTGCCTTGCCGACCCGCGGTCGGGGATATGCTTCAGTTATGTGATTTTCACCGCCAACAGGGTCATTTGGTTGAGGATTGTCCCGAGTTCCAGGATTATGTTTATGACCTGGAAGCTAAGAAAAGGATTGATTGGGCCGCTATGCATAAAGTCATTTTACATATCCGCAGCCAACAGCAGCAGCAAGAAGTTCAGCCTGGGCAGCCGTCTCCGTTACTTCAAGACCAGGGGCACCCTTGTGGTTCTTTATCTAGCAATGCACCCGCTCCATCACCTACTCAGTTACCTCTGCCATCTCCTATCCAATCTTCGCAACCTCCACAAACCCAAGCCTCCGCTCAGGCTAGTGCCTCCCGTTCTTCTCCCGTCGCAACTACCACTAATTCTATCCCTAACACCGCTCGACGCGTTGTGTCGACACGTCGACGGTGGACACCACAACCACCCTCTTCACCCTCTCCACCTCCATGTCCACTACCCCCATCGCCTTCATCACTATCCTCACCATCTCCATTGCCATCACCATCATCTCCATCTCCACCACCAGTGCTTCCATCACCACCTCCATCTCCACCCTTGCCTCCATCTCCGCCATCACCTTTGCCCGAGCCTGAGCAAGCCACACATTTGCCTTTACCTTTACCCTTAGCCACGCTTTCACCTTCGCCTTTGTCGCCACCCGAGCCTATCATCGCCACATCGCCTACGCCTTCACTTTACATCACCACTCCCGTTGGAGCCTCCATGCCTTACAAACCTTCATGTGTTCCACCCAAACATATTCCCTTTACTTCTCCAACCACTTCCACCCCACGGAGCGGGTGTGCGCTTCCTTTGGTGCCCCTCGGGTCTAATCCCCAGGGAGACAATAAGCCAAGTCAGGATGATTCAGTGTCGGCCTTGCATTTCAAGATTCAAGATTTTATCTGTCGGATGACGGTTCGTGTTCTCGTCCCTGGTTATTTTGGGGATGATGCGCCTCTACTTTCAAAGATGAGAGTTTTTAAGAAGAGTTCCCTTGAGTTGATGCCAGTTTCTTCCCGAGCGAGGCCGGTGGCAATCTCCTTGCTCGTCGGAGAGTTCACCGTTGATGTTATTATTTCTCCTCGCTCTATTGTTGTTCAGATGACAGGCCAAGAAGGGTTCTCTACCGGTGTTGTGCTAACGCATACGGTCGCCAAGCAGATTATGCACTCTATGTTCAAAGGGCAATTGGTCGTATCTTCTATATTCTCCAAGGACATTCTGCACATTCTATGCAATCTCCCTTTGTTCATTAGCAAGCCGGCCATGTCAATGCCGCGCATTACTCTCCCTCAGTTTCGTCATGCTCTTCTGGTAAGGGAGTTATGCTTCGTGCCCAGTTGCCGAGTGGAGATGCCGAATCTCATGCTACTTGTGCCAAGTAACAAGACTCCATGGTTTTATGATATTCAACATTATGAGGAGTTAGTTGTTCAAGAATGTCCATCTACTGTTGTTAGCACTGGGCGTCTAGGGGCAACTGCCCTGATGAAGCTGCATATTCATGATCGGGACAGGCCATCTGTCAGGTGGACCCGTTATCTGAGAAGGTATTACAGATTAAGAAGGCCGAAGGTCCGAGTCCACGCCAGGCGAGTCCATGTTCAAGAAGTATCAGCTAAGAAGAGGCGGTGGCGTAAGTTTAAGGGCCGTCAATTGTGCACTCAAGGGTCCACTTCTCTTCCTTCTTCTTCATTTCACTCATCATTTCTTCTGCTCGGTTCCCACCCCTGGGTGGTGTATCTACCCTCTCCTAATTCTCCCTCAACGATTCTCTCCTCCCATCTTAGATCCGTGAATCCCCGTTCTTCCTTTTCCTATCCGGAACCTTCGAACTTTCCATCTCCTCACCATTCTCGGCCTCAGTCTATGTCCTCCTCTGATTCTTCTCCTCTGGTATCTCCGGGTTCTCCTTCTTATTCTCTGACCTTGTCGAGTGTCTCCCATTCTCCTTCTCCGGCACTATCGGATGATTCTCGTCCCTCTTCTCTGACCACGTCGGATGATTCTTCTTATTATCTTTCTACTCTCTCCTCCTCACCCTTTCAGGATCATTACCCTTTTTCTTGTTGCTTTCGAGGCTTTAGTCCACCTTGATCTTGGCTAATCTGGTTTCTTCTGTAATTGGTTCCTTGTTATCAAGGTCTCTATGCCTTAACGAGGGAGTTCTAGCCCTCGTCTCTCTTCCTTTTTATCCTTATTCGTCTAGTTTAATGTCTGCCGCTCCTCCATGTAGAGGAATCATTGATCCTTTGCTATCCTCTCTCTTTCATCCTGTCAAGCAAGGAATATGAAGCTCGTGCTGTGCGAAGCTCGATGATCACGATTGCCTCAGGATGCTAGTTTCGTTCCGTGGATTTACAAGGTATCTTTATTTTGTGCAAAGAACATGCTATTATTATCACTTATTTACTATTGCACATTGTTAAGATTAACGTTGGTTCCTTACATGGTTAAGTGGCTTTTAGAAATTTG
The DNA here is from genome assembly GCA_022559845.1 of Amorphophallus konjac. NCBI lineage: Eukaryota > Viridiplantae > Streptophyta > Magnoliopsida > Alismatales > Araceae > Amorphophallus > Amorphophallus konjac. The sequence goes on from CM040118.1 coordinate 398,288,075, forward strand.
CTTAGTTCATTTAAAATGAGTTCGCTTCTACAGCATCCTTAGGCTGGTGATAGCTCCGCGCTGGGAGTCCAGTTTATTCCCCGATCATTGAGGGTGACCATTGAGCATGGGTTTTTTCCATACTACACGGTGAGCCATGGCTGATCTCTCTGAGTAACACCGTTGCTGCTTTGGCCATACTTTGGGTATGCACAAAGGCCTTTTCTCTTCTTTACTCGGCCAAGTGTAGGGGCAAGAGATTGATGGATGAGATGGCCAACCTATGCGCTCCCTAATACGAGAGAGGTCTGAAATAGCGGCAGTCTTGACCCCTCAAAAGTGAGCTTTCATGCAATATCTAGCCAAACAAGGGCTTTCAAAATCAATGATGAATCAAAAAGAAAATTATGAAAATCAAAGGCATGGCAAGAGTGGCAGTATAGTTCCCCACGGGACATCATGAGCCCGGTCGTATGCGTGCCTGATAAATATGGGTCTCAAAATCAAAGACACAAAGCCCCGGCGCAACAAACTATATCTTTGAGGGGTAGTGCCCTGGAAGGAATTCAAATCCTGATGTCTCCCATCCTACTTAAAGCTTGTCTCCAATTTTTCTTATATTTCTCCCTCTTAGGCTGCGTTGTATCCCGGGTATGGCCTTAGTAGGGGCACCGTTCTTTAGAGGCGGTTGGTTGTGGTAAGCCTCCCTCACATGCACGCCCTGCTTAAGGGAAGCCTTTAATGAGAGGAGTAGGAACGACGATCCATAGCCAGTAGTTCGAGCTTGTCTTTGGGTGCTGCAGATTGCTTTGTCAAAATCCAAAAAAATGAAATATTATCAAAATCTAAAAAAAATAAAATATTATCAAAATTCCAAAAATCAAATATGTCAAAAATCCAAAAAAAATCAAATATGTCAAAATTACAAAAGAAATCAAATATGTCAAAAAAATAACAAAATTTTGAATATGGCAAAAAAAATCAGAAATACAAAAATCCAAAAATACTTCTCTTTTGTTCCTTTTATTTTTTATCTTGAGGACAGATACGTAATCTATTTGCTAAGTGTGCAGGCTGCAGGTTGCAGGTTCAAGCTTTCCTTGCTCTATCATTCGCTCTGTCTCCAGCTCATATTCTTCGATATATTCTCATATCTTCAATATCTATTCTGAAGCTCATGGCCTTCTCAGCTTTTGCTTATTTGCTTAATCATGTTTCCATGAGAGGCATTGTCTCACGATTTTGAACCTAGCGGTTCCGCTTCATCTGATCTTGGGCTTTGATTGAAGAATGTGTTTGTTGTCTTTATCATCTCTATGGTCCTCCATGTCTTTTGTCCCGCTGTGTCCTTGTCATATGTGTCGATGTCCTCTCGTGTTGGTCGTATCTTTTGTCCCGCCGTGTCATTCATCACTCGTGTCTTTGTCTTCCGTAGTATTGTCATCTCACGTGTCTTTGTCCCACCATGCCCTTATACCACCATGTGTGCTATCCCACCGTGTGCATGTTGTCTTGTCCCACCGTGCCTTTAGTCGCATGTATGCTTGTCATTTGTTTGTTTGTTATATTTTATCCATCTTCGTTATGTTATGTTGTGCCATGTTTCGTTCATATTTCTCTTATTATGTTCATGTCATGCTCGTTCATATTCGTTCATGTTCACATCATGTCATGTCATGTGGTTGTTGTCTTATGATGAAAATCCATAAAAATCAGAAAATCTGGAAAATCCAAAAAAATGCCGCTTCGCTTTACAGGTAAGTCAGGTATGGCTCTCTATTCCTTCTCATTATTGCATTACTATGTGGTATTTACGTTATTATAGCCTCTCAAGGACCGGCTAGTTGCCCGTGTGTTCTGGGATCTGATGTTCCCCTCTAAAAAAAATGATGATGATCTAGGAGCATACGGTTAATCGTTGGATAGGCCGCTCAGTTGAGTCGGGTGGGGGACGATGGGCTCTGTCTCGCACGCCGTGGTTGCAGAAGATTCTTGACCCCGTCCTGGCTCATTCTAGCAATATTATCCTTGAGTACTTTCTATTTTATCTTTCTTTGCATTCATTTTAATGATTTCTTTATTTTAGCCCAGCATGCATCATGTCATTTTGAGCATTCATGCCTCATGATCCGTTCAGGGTTGCTCCTCAATAATGGTTAATTACACTTAAGCTCCCTTGGATAATAGATTCTCATTCCACTCCGAATTCAAACGATTTCTCTGATCTTACCGCTTGGTTTGGTTGGCCAGCGTGATTCCTGTCTAGATTTTATCTCAGTTTCATCTCTCCTTTTCCAGCTCTTATGCTGTGTTCTTTCCGACCCACTCATTGTCTGTGGATTGTGTCCCCAATGAGGCTGGTCGTGTTTCCTTTCCCTTAGTTAGTTCTCCAGACATGTCTCATCCTTGTCAATCATTCCTTGTGGTTAGTTCTACGTTTTCGGGAGAATTCCTACTGCTTGTTGGTTGTGACAAGTGCCTTTTTGCCTTGATGCCCGCTTTTCAGTTCTCTCCACTTCATCTCCGCTTCATCTCCATTTCACGTCGCTGTCGCTTTCGCTCCATCTCCTTTCCATTTCACCTCCGTGCCGCTTTCGCTCGTTCCCTTGCAAAGCAGACATCAAGGAGGGGCATCCGTTGACACCCGTTTTAGCCCACAAGTTGTGTCATTTCTCTTATTCATTATTTTTGATGACCCGAATTAGCCATTATTTTGGAGCTTCCTTAGATGGATTTTGAGCCCATTTTTACCATTCCCTATCCTTTGAGTCTTGGAGATCATGATTTCTTAGAGTCCTGGAGCTTATCTTATCAAATTCAGGCATCTAAGTCGACTTATGGCCCATTTAGGCCAGCTTCCCTCAAGTAATCGGTTCTCTCTCGCTGCGCAGTCCTAAAAGTGGTTCTTTTTCACCCTCTTCCAGTCCTCTATTAAAAACGCTGTCTTCATTAAAGTTGTTTATCTTTCAAAGATCTACAATTTCTTCTTCTACGCCATTGGCCAGTTCTGCCTCGATTGTGAGTTATTTGCATTTTTCCAGTAGGCTGTGCTGTTCACCTATGTCTCAGAATTTTCCTCTCTCTTCCAGCCCCATTTTCTCCCTCTTATGATAATTTTCTCATCTTGCTTTCTTCATGTAAGTTGTTCCTCTCTCAGTTATCTACAATTTCTTCTTCTACCACTTTCACTAGTTCTGCCCCGTTTGAGAGCTACGCTTCAATTTCCAAAGTCACGCGTAGTCTGCCCGGAATCTGCCTTCATCGATGTGAAGGTCTAGTGTAGGTGCGTTACATCAGTGTAACGGTCTATCGTAAGACCGTCATAGAATTGTGACGATCTACTGTAGATGCAACACAGTCAAACTTGCCCGAAATCATCCTGTTCGACCCCCAGAGTGTGACGGACCTACCCTAGTCCGTTACATCATCTGACGGTCTTACGATAGACCGTTACATCACACTGAGAGTCCAATTCGTGCTGGACTCTGCTCCGTTTCTGTGCGCCGTGGCCCTCTTGAAGAGTCCATAACTTCTTGAATTCTACTCCGAATTGAGCGCCATTTGTTCCTATGGTTTCTCCTTGATATTATCTTGAATTCAGTCTAAAGAACTCCAAATTTAATTGGCTATCTTACTTAGGATCTGCTCGAAGGTTGAGAGTTTAGGTGTCCTGGTTCAACTCAAACTCTGCAGATTAAGCTCCGGGGCTCCCTTCTAGAAGCCATATCTTCCAGATCCTTCATCCAAATAGAGTCCCGTTTTCTCCTATGACTTATCTTGACTATTATCTCGAGATTGATCCATAGATCTTGAGATTTGATGGACTCTATCTGTAATGCCCTGGATCTCGTAGGATCTTTAATGGATCTTTCGGATCTGTTTCGGATTGGTTTTGTTGAGTTTCGGTTCGTTTTTGTGGCTTCCGAATTGAGTTTGACGAGCCGTGTGGGTTTTCCTCACGTACTAGTTACGGAACCCTACGGTGAGTTTATTTGTCAATTCTCGAACTCGTGGATGCTACAGCGTCGATGTACTCCTCGAGCCGGTCGTTTCGACTATTTTTGTGTATTTTTCTGAATTTATGTGTTTTCGGCGCATTTTTGGAATTTTCGGAAATTAGGAAAATTTCCTAATTTCTTTTCCTTTTTCTTTTCTTTTTCTCTTTCTTCCCTCATTCGGCCGCGACCGTTTCTCTCTCCCGTTCTCTCTCGTTTCTCCCCCTCTTTGGCCCCGGCTGCAGACGGAGCGATCGTGGGTGAGTTGGCGAGGACGTGGAGCTGGATTGGTGCGCGATGAGGCGAGGATCGGATCGATTCTGGCGCGATCCCGAACGGTGGATTCAAAGCCGGTGAAATTGGTTCGCGAGTGGTTTTCGGCGTGGTTTAGTCCCTTCGGGGCACGGTTTCTTCGGTGGAGGTAGGGTGACGGATCCTTGCTTCTTCACCTTCGTTTTCCCTGCCATTGCACGGCGTTCGGCTAGGAAACGAGTGTGTTTGGGCTTGTTTTGCCTAAACCGTGATTTTCGTGGTTTTTAGGGTTGGCCGGTAAACGGTGACCGATTGCGGTTCAGTTAGTTTCTAAATGACCGCAGGGATGTTAGAATCTCATCCACGTTGATTTCGTGCGATTCGGTGTTCATTCGAGGCCGGTAGAAGCCCGGGAACCTCGGTGACCCACTTAGGGTGGATTTGTCTAAATCGCCCGGATCGAGCGTTTTTGGTGTTGCATGTGGGCGTTTTGGCCCTTGAATGTTGTTATTCGGTGTTGCGGTGTGTTTCCCCTGCGTTTCGGCGTGAATGGGGCGTGGAACGGGCCGATCCGGCCATTCCTATGTTTTCCCGCCGTGACCGAAGTAGCGGTCATGCCAGCGACCGTTACTTGTCTTTAGCGGCCCTACGACTGACCGTCGTTTGGTCTGCATCGTTTTAGCGCTTTGGCTTCTAGGTGAGTGACGGCCCTAGAGTGGCGCGTCGCTTCCTTGTAACGTGCCTAGGTTAGTGCGTTACTTCGCCTTCGTCGTTTTATGTTGGGGTTGAGTCGGTTAGTCTAACGCGCTTGACCCAGTGCGTTAGATGGAAGTGGCGCGCCTTGCCCAGGCCGTTACTTGCCAGTTGACTGACGTTGACTCGTTGAGGCGGTGCCTCTAGCGGTCGTGCCCCTATGCGTTGTTTGAGTGTGACGTGCCCGCCCCTGGCCGTTACATTCTCTTTTGGTCGAGGTTGGGTTGACTGCACCGTTGGGTGTGACGGTGGGGACCCCGTGCGTCGTTTGTGAGTAACGCGCATGCCTCCGACCGTTGTTTGCTGTGGTGTTGGGTTGAGGGTGGCCATGCCGTCCGTGAGTAACGGATGGGCCCCTGCGCGTCATTTAGAATGTGACGGCCCTCTCCTGCCGCGTCGTTTGGTTGTAACGCGCCTAGCGTCGTGCGTTACTTCGCTTTGGTTTGGGTTTGCTGCACCGTTGAATGTGACGGTGGGTGCCCTGTGCGTCGTTTGCTTGTAACGCCCCTGCTCCCGTGCGTTACTTGGCTTTTGCGTGGTTTGTAGGTTATCAGGGTGGTGTGAGTGACGGCCTGGTGTCCGTCCGTCGTTTGGGAAATAACGGCCCTAATCTAGACCGTCGCTTGCTTGTAGCGGTCTAGAGCTGGTGCGTTACTTTCCTTGTGCCTTGGTTTTCCGCCCGATGATTCTGTGTGTCTTGGCTTGGCCTTGTGGTCTGCCCGTTGTCCCGTGGATGTCTCTTGACGTCCTATGAGGGTTAAGACTACGTTGTACGGTAGCCAGGAGTCTTCTTGCTTGTGGTAGGGTTCCTTATCCTACCTTTGCATGTGCTTGTTTGGGTTTCGGTCAACCTGGTCTGACCCAGTGGTTGACATGTGACCTTGTTTGCGCGTGTCTTAGCGGTTCTGTCCTGCCTAAGACACTGCTTCTGGATGCTTCGAGGTATTGTTCTACCTCGGTTTGCGTGTCCAGGTGTGCTGAGGGTTCTTGATGTCTCCCTCAGGTCTCCGTGTGTCGTTTTCTACGGAGCGTGGTTTCTTTGGCTTAGGATTAGACCGATTGGTGGCTTGTTCCGCTGTTGTGACGATCTTACCTTTGAGTCGTTTGGCTCAGGATCGTTACATAGGAGGTCTAGTGCTTGTCCTGAGTTGTCGGCAGTGGTGATACTGTCACTTGGTGCCTCGAAGTGCGTGTTGAGGGGCGTGGTTGCCCGTTAGTACTTCGGCGCTTGTGTTTTGAGCTTCTGTGTCGTGTGAAGCCTCCACTTGTTCTTGCCTAAGGCCGCAGGCCGACCCGCTAGCGGATGGCGGAGGGTTTTTCCCAGTGAGCGGTTTTTAGTTAGTTCCGCGGGCTCCTAGCCAACGGTAGCGTCCTGCCGAGGGAGAATACTAGCTAGAGGACCTGGCTTAGGCTATAGCCAGTGTGTGCACACGTGGTCAGGGGTTAGGACTTACGTCGACGGGCGTGACCCTGACTAGTTACTTGTTTTGCTGTTACTGTTTGGTTCAGCTGGTGTCTACATCTCTGCTGTTGTTACAGCAGTACTGTAGGTGAGACACTTGAGGTGCGGCGTCAGACGTCAGTGGACGCAGCTGGCTTTTTAAGGGGGTGCTTCCGTCGCGTGACACGTAGCTCTTCGCGGTTCTTGTGTGCCGTGACTCTTCGCGTTTCCTTGCGCGTTGTGACCTTTGCGAGTTGCCCGTTCGTGGCTGCACTCGGGGTCAGTGGTTTGTCGTCCGCGCGATGTTCCGATCGTGCGCGGGGCTTTGTGCACGACGTTCCCTGTCGTGTTTTGTTTGTTTCCCGGTGTCGGCGTTCGCCTTCGCCTATGTTTGGGGCTGGTTGACAGACTGGTGTACCCTTCTGTGTGAGTTTAGGGTCATCCATCTGTTGCCTTTGTTTGGAGTAGTTTGGGATACCGAGGTTAGTTCGGTAGCCGCTTGTTTGGTGCGGGTTCTCACCCTCTCCTGCGTGTTCCCTACTCCTACTTCCCGTCTGTTCCTTTACAGCTTTGTAGTGTAGCTTTCTTGCTTTGCTACGTTGCTGTCCTTGCTACATTTGTTGCTGCTTCCGTTGCCTTCGCTTTGTGCGGTTCTCCAGTGGGGATCCGCGTGACCCCTACTGAGTTTCTGTTGAGACTCACCCCTGCTGCTTTTCAGGTGGGTTTCGCCGTCTGCCTCTGCTGTTCCTGGCGGAGTGCTCGCTTGCTGTGTAGCTGCCAGCTGTACCTGCGGTCGGGCTTCTTCCGACTTCTGTGTACGTTTCTTTCTGTCGTACTGTACTGTGCTAGACTTGTTGTCTTCCTTGGGCTAGACTCTGGTGTATAATTGAAAACTTGAATGTTAATGAAAAGGTAATTTTATTTCTGCTACTTTAGCAATCCATTGTAATTAAATTTAATTGCTTACTGTTATATCTGCGGGCTTCAATGTATTTCCCACACAATCCTTTTTCCCTTCGGCGCTTTCCCGCGCTTGGGAGGCCTCGCGGGTCCCATGTGGTATCACGTGTATTCGGTATTTATACCGGGTGCACCGGGTATCCGGAATCCGGGTCGCCACAGGTGGTATCAGAGCAGTGTTCTGAGATGTTCGGAGTTCTTTTCTGAGCTATCAGATCATTGTCGTGTGAAATACATGGAAATCCAGATATACAGTTACCAGAGTCCTTAGGCCCAGTACAGTCTCTTGCTGGCGTAGGTGTTGCGATGGTTTATCGCGGTGCTTTTTGCGTGTGGTCTTGTACATGCTTGGTTGGCACTGTGCGAGATGGTTTTGCTCTCGTCTGGATATGACGATGTGCTTCGTTCGGTTTTGAAGTTGGTCTCGATCGTGTTGCGCTTGGCAGTGTTTGTCGGTTGGCATGGACCTGCAGTGCATTGTTCGAGCTGTTTTCGGCATTTTGCTCAGGTGGCTTATGACTTTTAGCGTTGGTGTGATGGCCACGCACGTTCTTACGTTGCTTGGGTTGTCCCAGCTTGAGTTTGTGTAGCTCCTGATGCTTCGTTGTTTTGGTTGCTTCGATTGTCGTGTTGCCTCGATTGAGAAGTTGCTCGAGCGAGCCTTGGATTTTCCCTTCCTGGTGAGCTGTTGTTGTTGAGCTTGTTGCTTCTCATCCCTCTTTGGTGAAGCTTTTTCGAGGTTAGCTTTGGAATTGCTGTCTTGGTTGTGCCTTTGTCCTGTGTCTGCTTAAGTGTAGACAGCTTTATTTTGAGTCTGATCTGCTCCTTGTTGTACGGTTGCTTAGCTTTGGACTCCATGATGGTGTTAAGAGCTGTTGTGTACCGTAGTTGTCGTGCTGTGTCTAACGGCCGATGTGTTGTGAAGGCTCATTTATCGTGTCAGGACGTGATGGTGAGCTGAGATTGATGCTTTCCTTGTGCGTTGCGCTGAAGCTGGTGCTCTTCTCTTGTTGCACTTAGGCTCTTTGTGATCGGTTGTTCGTATGATCAGTGCTCGTGGCGTGTTAATTGCGATCTTTGTTGATTGCGATGACGCCTGGTGTGTGCTGAGATGCGATTTCTGATGTTGTTCTGTTGCCTGTGCACGTTGTTGAGAGTACAGCTGTAGTGTGTGGGTTGGCTACCCATTTGTCGAGAGGTTCTTTCTTTCTCGATGTGGCTTCGTCTTGGCTTCTTGTGCCTTGACTTTGGTTGTTGCCGTGCCGTTATTCGTGGTTTTCTTGTGTTGGCATCGGCATTGTGCGAGTATTGGGGAATTTGTCGGCATCTTTGCGGATTGAGTACCCTCTACTCTGTATTTTCTTCTTGGGTGTTGTGCTCTTGAGGCGTGTTGCTAGTCCTTGAGTTGCGTCCCCCGAGATCATTGTTGTTGTTCTTCGTTGTTGTGGGTCTTTCTCTTGGTGAGCAGTCTGATGCGTGACCTGTCTCTTGTGGTCGTGTGTTCAGCTGTTTTTGTGCCTTGTTGTGACCCTGCTTGCAGTTGTGTTCCGTGGTTCTGTGTGTTCTGCAGACCCGGAATTCTGCAGGTGTTGCCGTTGTGTTGTTTTGGCGCTGTTTCTTTATGATTTTGTGTCTCTGCCTTGGACCATGGTCTTGTCAGTTGGCTTGCTGTGCTCTCTTTCCCTGGTGGAGTTAGCTTGCGACTTGATCAGATGTGATGTCTGAGTGAGTACTGACTTGATTGTGTTTCTGGTCCAGCAGTGTTGTTGTTGTCGTTGGTGTCCTGTGTGCCAGGTGTTCCCTGTTGCCTTTGGCACTGGAGCCGATGATGTTGCGAGCTGTCAGCTGTGGGGACTGTGTTCCTTGTGTAAGCTGCCGCTTGCCGTGTTGTCGTTGTGTTTCTCAGTTATCTGTTGTTGTGGCTGTCGTGTCTCTATTTCTGGTGAGACGTAAACGACGTTGCCCTTGCTTCGGAGGTGTCAGATGTATTCACTTTGGTGCCATACTCGTGCTGTAGACTTGCTGTCTTGGAAGCTGAGTGTGTACCTGTAATTGTGATCTGACGGTGTTCCTCTGAGCTGTGTTTTCCAAGTTTTGTGCTGTTGGGTTGTTCTTCCCTGCTTCTCCTTTGCTAGTCCTGAATTTCGGGGGCGAAATTCTTTGAAGGGGGGGAGGATGTAATGCCCTGGATCTCGTAGGATCTTTAATGGATCTTTCGGATCTGTTTCGGATTGGTTTTGTTGAGTTTCGGTTCGTTTTTGTGGCTTCCGAATTGAGTTTGACGAGCCGTGTGGGTTTTCCTCACGTACTAGTTACGGAACCCTACGGTGAGTTTATTTGTCAATTCTCGAACTCGTGGATGCTACAGCGTCGATGTACTCCTCGAGCCGGTCGTTTCGACTATTTTTGTGTATTTTTCTGAATTTATGTGTTTTCGGCGCATTTTTGGAATTTTCGGAAATTAGGAAAATTTCCTAATTTCTTTTCCTTTTTCTTTTCTTTTTCTCTTTCTTCCCTCATTCGGCCGCGACCGTTTCTCTCTCCCGTTCTCTCTCGTTTCTCCCCCTCTTTGGCCCCGGCTGCAGACGGAGCGATCGTGGGTGAGTTGGCGAGGACGTGGAGCTGGATTGGTGCGCGATGAGGCGAGGATCGGATCGATTCTGGCGCGATCCCGAACGGTGGATTCAAAGCCGGTGAAATTGGTTCGCGAGTGGTTTTCGGCGTGGTTTAGTCCCTTCGGGGCACGGTTTCTTCGGTGGAGGTAGGGTGACGGATCCTTGCTTCTTCACCTTCGTTTTCCCTGCCATTGCACGGCGTTCGGCTAGGAAACGAGTGTGTTTGGGCTTGTTTTGCCTAAACCGTGATTTTCGTGGTTTTTAGGGTTGGCCGGTAAACGGTGACCGATTGCGGTTCAGTTAGTTTCTAAATGACCGCAGGGATGTTAGAATCTCATCCACGTTGATTTCGTGCGATTCGGTGTTCATTCGAGGCCGGTAGAAGCCCGGGAACCTCGGTGACCCACTTAGGGTGGATTTGTCTAAATCGCCCGGATCGAGCGTTTTTGGTGTTGCATGTGGGCGTTTTGGCCCTTGAATGTTGTTATTCGGTGTTGCGGTGTGTTTCCCCTGCGTTTCGGCGTGAATGGGGCGTGGAACGGGCCGATCCGGCCATTCCTATGTTTTCCCGCCGTGACCGAAGTAGCGGTCATGCCAGCGACCGTTACTTGCCTTTAGCGGCCCTACGACTGACCGTCGTTTGGTCTGCATCGTTTTAGCGCTTTGGCTTCTAGGTGAGTGACGGCCCTAGAGTGGCGCGTCGCTTCCTTGTAACGTGCCTAGGTTAGTGCGTTACTTCGCCTTCGTCGTTTTATGTTGGGGTTGAGTCGGTTAGTCTAACGCGCTTGACCCAGTGCGTTAGATGGAAGTGGCGCGCCTTGCCCAGGCCGTTACTTGCCAGTTGACTGACGTTGACTCGTTGAGGCGGTGCCTCTAGCGGTCGTGCCCCTATGCGTTGTTTGAGTGTGACGTGCCCGCCCCTGGCCGTTACATTCTCTTTTGGTCGAGGTTGGGTTGACTGCACCGTTGGGTGTGACGGTGGGGACCCCGTGCGTCGTTTGTGAGTAACGCGCATGCCTCCGACCGTTGTTTGCTGTGGTGTTGGGTTGAGGGTGGCCATGCCGTCCGTGAGTAACGGATGGGCCCCTGCGCGTCATTTAGAATGTGACGGCCCTCTCCTGCCGCGTCGTTTGGTTGTAACGCGCCTAGCGTCGTGCGTTACTTCGCTTTGGTTTGGGTTTGCTGCACCGTTGAATGTGACGGTGGGTGCCCTGTGCGTCGTTTGCTTGTAACGCCCCTGCTCCCGTGCGTTACTTGGCTTTTGCGTGGTTTGTAGGTTATCAGGGTGGTGTGAGTGACGGCCTGGTGTCCGTCCGTCGTTTGGGAAATAACGGCCCTAATCTAGACCGTCGCTTGCTTGTAGCGGTCTAGAGCTGGTGCGTTACTTTCCTTGTGCCTTGGTTTTCCGCCCGATGATTCTGTGTGTCTTGGCTTGGCCTTGTGGTCTGCCCGTTGTCCCGTGGATGTCTCTTGACGTCCTATGAGGGTTAAGACTACGTTGTACGGTAGCCAGGAGTCTTCTTGCTTGTGGTAGGGTTCCTTATCCTACCTTTGCATGTGCTTGTTTGGGTTTCGGTCAACCTGGTCTGACCCAGTGGTTGACATGTGACCTTGTTTGCGCGTGTCTTAGCGGTTCTGTCCTGCCTAAGACACTGCTTCTGGATGCTTCGAGGTATTGTTCTACCTCGGTTTGCGTGTCCAGGTGTGCTGAGGGTTCTTGATGTCTCCCTCAGGTCTCCGTGTGTCGTTTTCTACGGAGCGTGGTTTCTTTGGCTTAGGATTAGACCGATTGGCGGCTTGTTCCGCTGTTGTGACGATCTTACCTTTGAGTCGTTTGGCTCAGGATCGTTACATAGGAGGTCTAGTGCTTGTCCTGAGTTGTCGGCAGTGGTGATACTGTCACTTGGTGCCTCGAAGTGCGTGTTGAGGGGCGTGGTTGCCCGTTAGTACTTCGGCGCTTGTGTTTTGAGCTTCTGTGTCGTGTGAAGCCTCCACTTGTTCTTGCCTAAGGCCGCGGGCCGACCCGCTAGCGGATGGCGGAGGGTTTTTCCCAGTGAGCGGTTTTTAGTTAGTTCCGCGGGCTCCTAGCCAACGGTAGCGTCCTGCCGAGGGAGAATACTAGCTAGAGGACCTGGCTTAGGCTATAGCCAGTGTGTGCACACGTGGTCAGGGGTTAGGACTTACGTCGACGGGCGTGACCCTGACTAGTTACTTGTTTTGCTGTTACTGTTTGGTTCAGCTGGTGTCTACATCTCTGCTGTTGTTACAGCAGTACTGTAGGTGAGACACTTGAGGTGCGGCGTCAGACGTCAGTGGACGCAGCTGGCTTTTTAAGGGGGTGCTTCCGTCGCGTGACACGTAGCTCTTCGCGGTTCTTGTGTGCCGTGACTCTTCGCGTTTCCTTGCGCGTTGTGACCTTTGCGAGTTGCCCGTTCGTGGCTGCACTCGGGGTCAGTGGTTTGTCGTCCGCGCGATGTTCCGATCGTGCGCGGGGCTTTGTGCACGACGTTCCCTGTCGTGTTTTGTTTGTTTCCCGGTGTCGGCGTTCGCCTTCGCCTATGTTTGGGGCTGGTTGACAGACTGGTGTACCCTTCTGTGTGAGTTTAGGGTCATCCATCTGTTGCCTTTGTTTGGAGTAGTTTGGGATACCGAGGTTAGTTCGGTAGCCGCTTGTTTGGTGCGGGTTCTCACCCTCTCCTGCGTGTTCCCTACTCCTACTTCCCGTCTGTTCCTTTACAGCTTTGTAGTGTAGCTTTCTTGCTTTGCTACGTTGCTGTCCTTGCTACATTTGTTGCTGCTTCCGTTGCCTTCGCTTTGTGCGGTTCTCCAGTGGGGATCCGCGTGACCCCTACTGAGTTTCTGTTGAGACTCACCCCTGCTGCTTTTCAGGTGGGTTTCGCCGTCTGCCTCTGCTGTTCCTGGCGGAGTGCTCGCTTGCTGTGTAGCTGCCAGCTGTACCTGCGGTCGGGCTTCTTCCGACTTCTGTGTACGTTTCTTTCTGTCGTACTGTACTGTGCTAGACTTGTTGTCTTCCTTGGGCTAGACTCTGGTGTATAATTGAAAACTTGAATGTTAATGAAAAGGTAATTTTATTTCTGCTACTTTAGCAATCCATTGTAATGAAATTTAATTGCTTACTGTTATATCTGCGGGCTTCAATGTATTTCCCACACAATCCTTTTTCCCTTCGGCGCTTTCCCGCGCTTGGGAGGCCTCGCGGGTCCCATGTGGTATCACGTGTATTCGGTATTTATACCGGGTGCACCGGGTATCCGGAATCCGGGTCGCCACACTATCTCTTAAACTCGTGGAGGAAAGTTGGGGGTTTCTTCACTTTTCTATAAAAACTGCCTAGTTCGCAGTCGCGACGGGGGGCTCTTTCCGGACGTGGGGCAAAGCCATTTGCACTGCCAACTCAGAACTTCGACCCCATCTTGGAGAGGGAAGTAATATCTTTCAATTCCATCCTTCTGGGCTTGATTTCATGGTCTACACTCTTAGTTCTAGTCTCCTCAAAATCACAAATCGTCACAGTTTTCTGCATTTTCTGCTACACATGCGTTTTTCTCTGTTTTGCATCAATGATTTCTCTCTATTCTCGCAATCAAATCTCGTGATTTCAAATCTCATGCATGCACAACACATCCACCTATCGTTTCCACCCTTCGACAGGGGTTAAAAACCTCCCCCGGTGCGTTCTCCCCCTTTTATTCATGCTATTTTATCACTTTGGGCAGATTTCTACACTTCATGTTCTAATGGGTTTTTTGTCCTTATTTTGGCTTTGTTTTGCAGGAGAGCATAAAAATAACGTGAGGCCCTCTTCCTCTAGCCGGCTGGAAGGAGAGGAGGTTTGAGTCCACAAGTTCCCCACACCTCGTTTGTCAAACGCGATCAAGTTTTCTTTCCAAGGTACACGGCGCCGTTCTTTACACTTCTTCATCCTTTGGCGTTGTTAATCCTTAGTGGCGATCACGGTTAGTATTTCTCATCCTTTCATCCCCCATGTCTTTGATTCACATGTTTATGCATGTATGTATTTAAAGGGGGCGGGATAGGAATCTAATTAAAAAAATAAATCAACAGCTACGACCAATACACATGGGTCTCCAAACAATATATACATTGCCATGGTCGATCACACAGCTAGCCTTACCAGCCGCTCACAGCTACCAACTGGGACCCATAATCTCTCAACGATCACTTCTCGGGAACCACGATCTCATTCGAGGACACAACTTCCAGCAAATGAATGTGGTACTTATGCGGCAACCTTGTCGACATATTTTCCCAACTCTACATCCTGCCAGTGCCACAACCACAATACCTCAAGTAATGGCACGACAATCAACACGGCTCACACAGCCAGGGACAATCTCACACCGAGGAACCAATCCTCTGATGCTCTACAAATCCTCAGGAATCCGCCCATAGTGACCAACACTACGATCTTGGACATATGGATTATGGGCCCACCAGGCTTTCGCTGCCCACTCTGATCCACATGAACAACCATCACAAATGACTCGGGATCTGCCATCCCGACAATCCTTAACTCGGCTGGCTAACTCCAAAAAATAGGGTGAGGAAAGCTCCATTACCTCGAACCCCGAGCACAAATTCTCTCTCTTAATCTGGCAGTCCTCCTGCAACTCTGTAGGCTCCGATCCCCAACGTATCAGAAATCATAACACCAGCGACGAGTCTTAGCACGCACTACCCAACTAGCACACATCCTTCCGGAATAGCGCGAACGCACCCTTACACATCAGGGAAAAAGATATCGCTTCTCACATGCAACCACCTTGCTAAAATGTCAAACATGTCTCGCACGGATTTCATGGTACCCAAGAGGCCAACCAATCCGAATACACGATGCAAGATGACGAAGCTTAGTAGAAGCATGATCTTCTCCAGCTAAGGAGAAACCAATCATACCTTCACCAAGAAAAACCATCACTTCCGTCAAGTCAGCTCTTCTGACAATACTCACCAAGTGTCCCGTAGGACCACACTCGCCACATCTCCCGATGCATCACCGTTGAAATTCCTCGAACTGCAACACACCATGCCTTGAGCACCGACTTTGCTGATCACCAGCCACACTCTGCCAGAGCGGTTGAGCAATCCGTTGCCACATGGCCCACCATGCCAAGAGCCACAACAAAAACCACGATCCATGCTCGGCACCTACCAATGCTCATGCTCGGTCCCGAACTGCCGTAGAACCTTTACATCTCACCTGCCGGCTCACACGTCACACCCAAGGTGGCGCACAATGGCCTCAAATTCCACAATCTGGGCCAAAACCAAGCCACTGCCACATAATCTCAAATCGGATACAGAACTCACACAACCCATTCACACGCAGAAGCGTAGGAGTAAGAACTTATTGGGACAACTCTGCCCAATCCTGCCTCGAAACCCGCAAAAATGATCAAGACTGGCACGTCATACCCGACGCCACAGAGCATGCCAAGAAAATCAGGCTCGACAATCAACATCTCACCAAGAAAATCCTCCGCTCGTTCGAGCACACCTTTTGACCAGAACATCCATTCTGCTGCCTCAACCCACGATCTCAATGCCTCAGGGGCTAGGTAAACCTCAAGCTGGGGTGGCCAAAATGACATTAACTCCCTCGGAGCACACTCAAGGCCACTTAACCATGAGTAATCCTCGCCAGCCACCTGACCTCGCTGTAGATCCCTCGAATGTAGCACCATGAACTCACGCCTGCCAGCAAACTCTACCCAACGTAGTGCAACTGGGGCCACCACCAATAGGGAAAACATCACTTTATAACATTCCTCAGGCCCCACGCTGGCACTCCGACAAAAATAGCATCCGCCTTCACAGTGCCAACATAGTGCACCCAAGCTCTCACGCAGGAAACAAAACAGTAATTAAACACAAAACCCTATACTAGCTACCGACTGTACTAGACCTTATGGACTCTGATCACTGTAATATCTCTATTTCCCACAGATATCCATACAACTGCTTTGATATCATCTGTAACGACTGAAGATTTGGATATCTGGATTAACCCGATACCATTTGAATCCTAGCCGCCGCCCATGAGCCGGAGGGCTCGGAAGGGCTAAAAGGTGTGTATGGAGGTACAAGGAAATATGAAATAAAGCGGGAACAATAATTATAATAACAATTAAATAAACTAACTACAGAGTCCAACCCAAATAAAGTACAGTCTACAGTGAAGGAAATGTACCCAACACTGAGTGAACACTCGGCTCCGGCAAGCTGGCAACTAAGAACCTCCGCGTTGCGCCTCCGAACCTCTAGGAGGAACCGTCACACTTGAAAAGCATGGGGTGAGCCTCGTCTCACTGGCTTAGTAGGGGTCCAGCGGAACCCCAACCGTAAAACAACGACGATAGGAAGCAGCGCTAAAGAAAACAACAACAACAGCAGGAACAGTGAACACGGTGGTCGGTAAAACCTCGGATCTACAGCTACTCCTACTGTACTGAGAAACACACCCCGATCTCACAGTCAGGGGACCACCGGACTGACGAGAAAACCTTGTCTACGTTGCCAGAAGAAACATCACGACAACGCTGTCATGGAGGCTTGTCCTCACTAACTAAGGCCCAGCCCAAGGCCACGTTATCTGGGAACACGGTCACGACCTCGCTGTCATGAACCCTACATTGTCTAGGGAAAACCCACGATAGCCTCTACAGGAAAACCCTAGACTGAAAGTCGAGAGAATGCTCGAAAATCACCCGAAGAACCACGAGGCACAAGAAGCAAGGCCGGATGTGTCCACTGATAACTTAGTCCTCGACTCCGGTGTCTTCCTCGCCCCAGGCGGACATTGAGACACCTTACCAGTAACCACACAATAAGGGTCTAGTTGGGGTCGTGCTCGTCAGCATGCGTCCGTAGTATCTGACCATATGTGCACACACTGACTGACTGCACAACGTCAGGCCCTCTAGTTGGTTTTCCTTCCTGCCCAGACTCGAGCCGCTACGTGGGAGGCCCTACGGCAATCAACCTAAAAATCGTCTCTCTCGGGTACAGCTCTCGACTACGCAGTCGGTAAGTGTCAGCACCCAGTAAGCAACCTCTCTCGGCCCAGTCGGTAAGTGCATGACACCCAGGAAGCTGTGTAGCTCTCCACCTACTCCCAGGTGGGTCGGCACATGGCTGCCTAGGCAAGCTACGACTAGTGGGGGGCGCCACTAAGCAAATGACTCTCGCGAAAACCACCGGAATGTGGACAAGAAACGCACAAGCCCGTCGTACGTAGCTCGGAACATAGGTGACACGATGCCACCGGACTCTAGGTAGTATGCCAGACTTATTAAACCCAACGGCCCTTGAGTTACAAGACTCAGGTCAAGGCCGTTGCACAGGATAGCTTCATGTTGTCAATCTGGCCTATCCCTAGGTCAGAAACCATGATCGAATAATCCTCAAGGAGACTCATGACTGTCGAGCTAAATCCCTTTACAAGGGAGACCAAGGAAGCCCCAGCCCCAGGTTGGGTGAAGAGACGCTTGGTCAAAGGCCATACACATGGCCCACATGGAAACCGCTTTCCAGAGAAGCTCACGACGTGCTGGAATAGCCCTCCGCACTCATACTAGTATACGACGACTCGATCTAGCATAACACGAAAGCCCGGAACACAAGAGGGTCAACCGGACCCTTAAAACCCATGGGCACCCTAATCGATATAACATGATACCTTCGGACACCCAAAAATACGGTTATGGTACCCACGGGGTGTCCGGGACATCCACGGGGCCAAAGGTCGACCATTGGGTCACAACTGGGTCAATCAGGGCCCAAAACGGGCTGAAATAGGGCTGATCGGTAAACCAAGACCCTTGGTCAGTCGACCAATGGGGTTGTGTCGACCCTCCCTAAGGTGAGGTCGACGCAACCCACTACAATGGGGCACCCAACGTTGGTCGGTCGACCGAACTAGTCCAGTTGGTCGACCGGTGAGCAGGAGACGTCGACGCAGCGCGAGCTGCGTCATCCTCCCCAACAGGGGTCGGTCGACCGACCCTCTCGGTTCTATCGACGGAACCCCATTGGGTTCAGCCCTGCATGCTGGGCCGTTCGGTCGACCGGCCTTAACCAGTCGGTCGACCGAAATCGGCAGCAGCCCCGTCCGAACCCACCCTAGGGGCTTAGTTTCCACTCCCACTCGATCCCAATCGAGGGGGAAAACAACGGGGATCATTCCCCGGATCCCAAGACACAAAAATGGAAGGAAATAAATGGTAAAACACCGATCGATTCGATGAAACCATCACACACCCTAAAAACATGCTTTTAACCCCCAACGGGAAATAAGCCCACTCACGGCTCGCCTCGGCCTACCAAATCCACGAGAAATGAAGTACAGGGGCCAAGGATCCATCCCCCTACCTCCACCGAAGTTTACGCGCACTGTGGATGCCGATTCCATGCGAAACACCCCGTGAAACCCTCACCAGTTCACTAACTCATGACAAAGCCTCGCCACGCCTCCACCGCCTCGATCCTCGCCCTGTCCACACTGCTCCTCACCCCACGAACATCGCCACCTCGCCCTCATCCACCTCCATCGGCCACCCGAAGAGGAGAGGGGGAGAGGAGAGAACGTGAGAGAAGAGAGAGGGAGAGAAAATGAGAGATGGGGAGAGAGAAAGGGGGTGGGGGTGTTTAAATAGGAAAATATTTTGGATTTGAAAATATGAAAAATATAAAATTAGGAAAAAATACTTCCCATGATCCTCGAAAAACGCACAATGTGCCTGCAATATCTCGGAGCCCGACAACACGTCGGTTCACACGTTGGTTCACCCTACAATATCTCGGAGCCCGCAAAAATACACGTAAACTGCAAAACACCCTCCGGAACTCACAAAGGCGCTCCGAAACCTCATGGATTCAGATCCGAGAAATTTGGGGCGTTACATATTCCATCCATCTCCTCTTTCTGAGATTGAGATCCTTCTGAGTGAACACATATTTCAAGCTCTGATGGTCAGTGAAAATATCAAATTTCTCTCCATACAAATAGTGCCTCCAAATTGTCAATGCAAAAGTCACTACTGCCAACTCAAAATCATTAGTGGGATAATTCTCCTCATGCGGCTTCAACTGGCGAGACGCTTAAGCCACCACCATGCCATTCTGCATCAATACTGCACCCAAACCAACTTGAAGGCATCGGTGCACACCACAAAACCATAGGAACCAGAAGGCAATACAAGTACTGGGGCAGTTGTGAGTAATCTCTTTAGCTCAACTTTCACACTCATCGGTCTAGATGAAAGGCACGTCCTTTAGGGTCAACTTGGTCATCGGACAATTCGAGCACAATCTTGAATGAACTTCTTATAATAGCCTACCATGCCCAAAAAGCTTCTAATCTCTGTTACCGACCTCGATCTTGCCCACTAAACCATTGCTTCTACTTTAGCTGGATCAACAAAAATATCGTCACCTGATATCACATGCCTAAGAAAATGCACCTCCCGTAGCCAAAACTCACACTTGCTAAATTGGGCATATAGTTGGTGTTTCCACAATGTCTGCAATACAATCCTCAAGTGATGAACATGTTCCTCCTCGGACTGGGAATAAAAATGATGTCATCTACAAATACCACCACGAACTAGTCCAAATAAGGATGGAACACCCTGTGCATCAAGTCCATGAACGTCGCAGGAGCATTGGTGAGCCCAAACGGCATCATCAAGGATTCATAGTGCCCATATCTGGTGTTGAAGGCAGTGCTATCAACATCTGACTTTCTAATCCACAGCTGATAATACCCAGACTGCAAATCAATTATTGAAAATACCCGGGCTGACTGAAGCTGGTCAAATAAATCATCTATGCGAGGCAACAAATACTTGTTCTTAACGGTCACCTGGTTCAACTGTCCATAATCAATGCACAACCTTAAGTTGCCATTCTTCTTCTTCACAAACAATACAGGCACACCCCATGGGGAAAAACTAGGACGAATATAGCCCTTATTGCACAGCCCCTGCAATTGAGCTCTTAGCTCCCTTAATTCTATCGGTGCCATGTGATAAGGTGCCTTGGACAAAGGCATCGTGCCAAGCACAATCTCAATGGTGAAATCAATCTCTCTATGGAGATAGCCCTGGCAACTCCTTAGGAAAGACATCTGAGAATTCACACACAATAGGAATCTCTTCCACCCCTTTCTGTTGTTGATCTACTACCACTATTGAAGTAAGAAATCCCTGACATCCAGCATCAAGTAGTTTACATGCCTTAATGGCTGAAATGAGGAAATGAGGTGAACAAGATCGAATACCTTGGAAATAGAACGAGGGTCTCCGAGGCTGCTGAAAACAAACCCTCTTCAAACTACAATCCACTACGGCTGTCACGCCCCGAACCGATAGCAGCGGAACGTGTCATTTGCTCGGAACGTGGCAGTTAAACAGTCATGAATAATCAAGAGCAGTCGCATAAGACCAAATAATTTGGAGTAATAATAAAATTTTATTTCAAATATAAGTCTCTTACAATTTAAATTCCAAAACTTGAAGACTCAACTACATCGCATTGAAAGAAAAGGGAATGACACACTAACATACTTAGACAAAATAACTCAACAAAAGACACCATGCTAGACTCAAGAAAAGTAAAAGACACGGGTTCACTAATTTCCAGAGCTCGCTTGCACACTTGTCTCTCCCGTGTGAGTCTCGATCTCGCTAGCCACCTGATTACCTAAAAAATGTTGGAATAAAACTGGATGAGCGAACGCTCAGTAGGAATTACATCTCTACGATCCAGACTTGCTTAAAGTAATTAACATCTTATGCAATGTACTATGATCATGTATGAGTGAATGCGAGAAAACGTAGAAAATATAGCAATAAGATAGGCATGAAATATCTAGCACGAAAAGTTGAACTAAGTTACAAAATATATCGAGCAAGAAAGTTCCATTTCAGATCACGAGCTATTGGACAATTGATTATAAAGTAAATACCCTTTCTTGGGTAGAGGTTCATGATTTTCAAGCACTCAAGTCAGTCTAGAATCACCTAACGAGCCAGTGGTCTTTACTCATAGGTTGTCAAGATATCTTTAACCTCATGAGCCAGTGGTCTTCCTCATGGGTTTATTTATTATTCATTCAGTGTGCCGCATGAGCCAGTGGTCTTCCCTCATGGGCTTGTTTATATCTTTTTTCAGTATACCGCATGAGCCAGTGGTCTTCCTCATGGGTTTATCATTAGTTTTGGACTTCCATCCTACTGGACAATAGCATTCATGCGGCCGAAGGCCCAATATTTACTAGCTGTTATTTAGCAGCCCAGTTCAAAGGAAATTAAAAAAATCAACTCATGGAGTACAGTAAACTGGGTAAATGGCGTCCACTATGGTTGCCGCAATTCAGAATTCACGTCCGTATCAATGGGCGCTTATTCTGGAAATAGACATGAAGATTTGGCGTCCGCCACCACGGGCGCAATTCATAAATGGCGTCTACTTCACTGGACACAGATTCTAAGAAGTGACTATTTTCTCAAAAATGCCAGAAACAACACTCTTTGAGGGCAAGATCGTCATATTTCTTCAGAGGGACATGGAAGTAAATTGGTGTAAAGGGTTTTTAGGGTACAACCTACTCGGCTGCCTTGAGGGAATCCAAGACTAGCGTAGACTTATAGAGGTCTCTACGATGAAATCACCAGTCCGAAGGAATGGAATATCCACCGGAGGGTTCAATCATCACGGAGAGTTAAGGGTAAATGATATAAATCAAAACCAGGACTCCATCTACGGATGTGAGATAGAAGTGCCAAGAACTCGTGGCTAAGGGTTGGAAACTCGGGAAAAATCAAGTGGTCAGAAAAATTGGTGTCCTTCCTGGCAGATGCTATTTAAATTAGCGTCTATTAAGGAAGACGCTCATTAGTTCATTTCATTTTATCCGGAATTATTAAATTTATTTCCCAGAATATAGCATCCATATAGGTGGACGTTAATTTCTCATGTTTTTAATTAAACAAAAGTTTACGTCTATTTTAAAAGACGTTATTTCAGTTTAATAAGTTTAGAAAAGAAAATTCCTTTAAAAGGACACATATTATTTAATAATTTTTTTTGAAAATATAATATATGATAATTAGAAGAAAAATTCAAGGATTCCAAATATATAATTTTTATAATTTTCTGTTACATATTTTAGTAGATATGGATTTTCAAAGATATAGTTACAAGTTATATATATATATATATATATGTATATATATATATATATATATATATATGTATATATATATATATATATACATATATATATGTATATATATATATATATATACATATATATATATGTATATATATATATATATATTACATTGAAATGGCGGTGGTGGCAGTGAACGTGATTTAAAAAGTTAACTTGTCAACTTCTTAAATTCACCCATTTCTCGACGTAACTACGTCGGAATCGCGCATATGATATACCGGAATGACGGGTTCGAAAAACTCTACCTAACCAGGTGTTCAAAATAATTTTTCGTTGAGAGATTAGAAATCTTGAGATAGGGGACACGAAAAATGGTGGCACCACCCTCAGTACCTCGGTCTCTATCTCAATACTACGCCCGTAAAATTTTATGACCAGAGGATGCTCTCGTGCCCATAAACGAGTGGTCCAAACAAAACTTATAACTAACATGCTACAGTATCTTAGAGTGAGTCGCCGAGTAATTCATTGAAACATATTAAACTGTTACTAATTAATACCTTATACAAAGACATGGAAATTTAGGATTTCAGTAATATAAAATTTGTGATTTTTATGCGCATGATTTCATAGATAAAAATTTATTTTTAAGCATGGTGTACGTATTGATTAATTAAGATAAACAATGCAAGTTAAACGTAAATCATGTAAACATGCATAAGATTTTAACAGGAATATGAATCTAACATCATATATGCTGGTTAGGAGTTTTGTCTAGAGAGAGAAAACCTACCTTTTTGATATGTAGAATGAGGTATACAAAGCCGGGTTGAAGGCAAGAAGAGCAACGTTCTCTTCACGGTTGCAAGTAGTAGTAGGAGGAAGATGGAAGTGCAGCAGGGTACACACGTTCGCAGGAAGAAGCTCCTCTTCTTCGTAGCAGGCAGTCCGCTAGAGGAAGCAAAGGACGTTGAGCAATCAGGAGGAAGCCCACCCTTCCAACAGCAATAGCATCGACAGCTTTGCACGTTTGAGGGGGTATGCTTATATAGGAGTGTGGGGTTTCCAACGGATTCGAAGGCTACCAACGGGAAGGTTTTATGACCTTCCGTGCGTTGCCAAAATGCCTAGCCATATTATCAGCCGCTTGCCATTGTTTGACGTTGAAACCCTAAAAGCCAACACCATGCAAGGCACGTCGAAAGCCATCTTGGGGTGGTGTGGTAATCTTCATGGTTTGTGGGTCAAAAGCCCATGTACATGGGTTATTATGTATATGGGTTGGGTCTCATGTGACTTAGAGTTCCTGTTGGGTAAAAGCCCATGTTCGTGGGTGGTCTTGATGGATATAAAAAGGTTGTTTTGGGTTTGGGTTTATTAAAAATGGATTGGACTTTTAGTATAAGATCCATGTATATGAGTTTAAATTGGTGAATGGACTTCCCTTCACGTGTTTGGGTTAAGGCCTTGAGATATATATACATATATATACCATGGGGTGGCTTCGTTATGTGTTTGGGTGAGAGTCCATGTGTACGAGTTATATATATATATATAATATATATATATACACATCTAATTAGTGGGTTGGCTATTTGGCCCCTCTGTTATCTCATGTATATATATCCTAAAGGCCTTTTACTTAAAGCCCAAAAACTTATTATAATTTTACTACATATATATATATATATATGTATATATATATATAAATATAATATACCACTAGTTATGTTTAAGGGTTTAAGGCCCACCTTGAGTGCGTATGGGTTAATATAACTTATGCATCTCATGGCCTCCTTATATAATTATTCAAGGGTTTTATTTATTATTCATATATCTTGATATATATATATATATATATATATATATATATATATATCACTAACCCATTTGTTATTTACTAAACCTCATATATACGGATTATATTTATTAATAGTTTCGCATATATATATATATATGTGTGTGTGTGTGTGTGTGTGTGTGTGTGTGTGTGTGTGTGTGTGTGTGTGTGTGTGTAAGGCCCATTGGCCTTAAGCTAAGCGCATTTTCTATGGGGTTGTATTAAGTTTATATTGTAGGTGGGTTATGATATCGATTGAGAGTTTGACTAGGGTAGTACTTCATTTAGGGATTCTATTTCTTATAATTTTCTTCACTTTATTTATCTTACGAATCATTATCTTGGGTATCAGAGGTAGGTTCGATCCTAGGAAAATATTCACTTTTATTCAAAAGGAAAATTAACTAGCCATTTGTTTATCCTAATAATAATATACCCAAATTCTTATTTATTCAACATTATCATCTATTTATAGGAGAAAAATTAATTATCATCAAGTATAAGCTATCTTTTTCTTTAAATATCATAAATATCGGGTTCCTATTTAGCCTTCAAAAATATCAGGTGTTACACCCTCCCCCACTTAAAAAAATTTGGTCCCCAAATTCACATCACTTCTTCTACTGAACACGGGGAACTAGCTATAATTGATTATGGTCTACACGAAAGAAGAAGTTCAAATATATTGAAAGAACTACTTTAGGAAGACTAATTTAGGCTTGAGTGTGAGGGGTACCTTCCGTAGCTTTTCTCTTGACAAGCTCGTCTTGCACTAAGGCTTGGGCCCCTTCCTGGTGTTTCGGGTTTATGAAAGGGCACTTGGCTATCCGATGTTCTAGGCTTCCGCATCGAAGACATGCGCTTGTCTTCCGATAGCAAACCTCTGATTGGTGGTTATCTCTACCACAATGCTTACACTTCTCTCCAGTTAAGCTTCTAGAAGCTATCCAACATTTCCCTTTCTTACATTTCTTGCACCTTTGGGGATTGTGATCCTCATAAGGTCT
This sequence comes from Amorphophallus konjac, assembly GCA_022559845.1. Lineage (NCBI taxonomy): Eukaryota > Viridiplantae > Streptophyta > Magnoliopsida > Alismatales > Araceae > Amorphophallus > Amorphophallus konjac. The sequence continues at coordinate 398,313,134 of CM040118.1, forward strand.
CTTCTTAGCCCGGGCAGACTTTTTAGGGTGCTTGTCTTGGTTCTTTTCTTCAACTCTCTCTTTTTCTTCTACCACTGTTTCTAATTCCTGGATTCTTCTAACAAGGTCCGCATAAGCTTGGACGTCCACTAAGACCATCTCAGGGACAAAAGTTGGTTTGGGTGCCTCCATTTTATTTATGTTCCTGTAAGGATTTTTGGGGAAATTAATTATCGATCTTAGAATCTTGATAATTAGTAATGACCAAACTTAAGTATTTTATAACTTAATCCCAAGCTCTACCCAATTCTCACGAGATTTCATATAGGATAACCGACAAAGAGACTCAACCTATTATTTGAACTTAATGACCCAAGGAGACAAGGATACTTGACCTATCATTGGAACCTAATAACTTGAGGATGTGAAAGCTGAAGCTCTGATACCACCTCTGTCACGCCCCAAACCGATAGCAGCGGAACGTGTCGTTTGTTCGGAACGTGGCAGTTAAACAGTCGTGAATAATTAAGAGCAGTCGCATAAGACCAAATAATTTGGTGTAATAATAAAATTTTATTTCAAATATAAGTCTCTTACAATTTAAATTCTAAAACTTGAAGACTCAACTACATCACATTGAAAGAAAAGGGAATGACACACTAACAGACTTAGATAAAATAACTCAACAAAAGACACAATGCTAGACTCAAGAAAAGTAAAAGACACAGTTTCACTAATTTCTAGAGCTCGCTTGCACACTTGTCCCTCCCGTGTGAGTCTCGGTCTCGCTAGCCACCTGATTACTTGAAAAATGTTGGAATAAAATTGGATGAGCGAACGCTCAGTAGGAATTACATCTCTATGATCCAGACTTGCTTAAAGTAATTAACATCTTATTCAATGTACTATGATCATTGAAGGGACGTGATCTCGCGCGGCTCTTGAGCTGGGAGGATGATCACCGAACAATGAACTGTAGAGAAAGGGAAACAGATCAGGGGGCCCAGGGATGGTTACCTGGGGAAACCCTCCGATGCTTAAGTCAGTAGAGCAATGGTGGAAGATAGGGAGGGAGGTAGAAAGAGGTGCACGAGATCCCCCAACACCAAGATGGTGAAGTGGTTCCTACTTATGAGATTTTAGGCGTGTATTGCCCTTACCTTTCACTGGAGGGAGTCCCTGGTTTATATAGTGTGCACACCCTATGAGTCCCGTAAGCTGAGGAGTTTCAGGCAGGAGTTACGTCCTCATCGTGGGATCTTTATGTCCTCATCGTGAGATCTTCATAGCCTTGAGGGATCATGGGTCTCTTATCCTCATAAACTCCTGCTTATAAAGGGCTCTCAACGGCAGCGTGGATAAGCAATCGTCGGTCGGTCCGAGCATAAAAGGTGCCAACCCTGCCCGGGAGATAGGCATAGCTCGGATGAAGATAGGTCGGAGTGGCCACTGAGCGCTTGCCTCTATCCCAATAGGGGATAACTCGGGCATGGGTATTCCTCCGTTCTGACCGACGCTCGGGCCTTCCGAGCCTAAGGGCCGCCGAGGAAGGGTGAGATCCCGAGTAACATTATTGGGATTTTTAGCCTAAGTGGGCCCTATGGGGCTATCACTTGGATGAGCGGAGCCTCGTTTGGTCCTGATGGACCTAGTTTGGCTGCTCTTAGATGGGCTACAGAAATCCCCCTCTCCAATCATGTATGAGTGAATGCAAGAAAACATAGAAAATATAGCAACAAGATAGGCATGAAATATCTAGCATGAAAAGTTGACTAAGTTACAAAATATATCGAGCAAGAAGTTTCCATATCAGATCACGAGATATTGGACAATTGATTATCAAGTAAATACCCTTTTTTGGGTATAGGTTCAAGATTTTCAAGCACTCAAGTCAGTCTAGAATCACCTAACGAGCCAGTGGTCTTTACTCATAGGTTGTCATGATATCTTTAACCTCATGAGCCAGTGGTCTTCCTCATGGGTTTATTTATTATTCATTCAGTGTGCCGCATGAGCCAGTGGTCTTCCCTCATGGGCTTGTTTATAGCTTGTTTCAGTATACCGCATGAGCCAGTGGCCTTCCTCATGAGTTTATCATTAGTTTAGGACTTCCATCCTACTAGACAATAACATTCATGCGGCCGAAGGCCCAATATTTACTAGCTATTATTTAGCGACCCAGTTCAAAGGAAATTAAAAAAAAATCAACTCATGGAGTAAAGTAAACTGGGTAAATGGCGTCCACTATGGTCGCCGCAATTTAGAATTGGCGTCTGTATCAATGGGTGCTTATTCTGGAAATAGACATGAAGAATTGGCGTCCGCCACCATGGGCGCAATTCACAAATGGCGTCTACTTCACTGGACGTAGATTCCAGGCAGTGACTATTTTCTAAAAAATGCCAGAAACAGCACTCTTTGAGGGCAAGATCGTCATGTTTCTTCATAGGGACATGATAGTAAATTGGTGTAAAGGGTTTTTAGGGTACAACCTGCTCGGCTACCTTGAGGGAATCCAAGGCTAGTGTAGACTTACGGAGGTCTCTATGATGAAATCACCAGTCCGAAGGAACGGAATGTCCAGCGGAGGGTTCAATCATCACGAAGAGTTAAGGGTAAACGATATAAATCAAAATCAGGACTCCATCTACGGATGTGAGATAGAAGTGTCAAGAACTCGTGGCTAAGGGTTGGAAACTCAGGAAAATCAAGCGGTCAGAAAAATTGGTGTCCTTCCTGGCAGACGATATTTAAATTGGCGTCTATCAAGGAAGACGCTCATTAGTTCATTTCATTTTATCTGGAATTGTTAAATTTATTTCCCAGAATATAGCGTCCATATAGGTGGACGTTAATTTCTCATGTTTTTAATTAAACAAAAGTTTACATCTATTTTAAAAGACGTTATTTCACTTTAATAAGTTTAGAAAAGAACATTCCTTTAAAAGGACACATATTATTTAATAAAAAATTTTGAAAATAAAATATATGATAATTAGAAGAAAAATTCAAGGATTCCAAATATATAATTTTTATAATTTTCTGTTACATATTTTAGTAGATATGGATTTTCAAAGATATAGTTACAAGTTATATTTATATATATATAAATATATATATAAATATATAAATATTACATTGAAATGGCAGTGGTGGCAGTGAACGTGATTTAAAGAGTTAACTTGTCAACTTCTTACATTCACCCGTTTCTTGACGTAACTACATCGGAATCGCGCATATGATATACCGGAATGACGGGTTCAAAAAACTCTACCTAACCGGGTGTTCAAAATAATTTTTCATTGAGAGATGGGAGATTTTGAGATAGGGGACACGAAAAATGGTGACACCACCCTCACTACCTCGGTCTCTATCTCAATACTACGCCCGTAAAAATTCATGATCAGAGGACGCTCTCGTGCCCATAAACGAGTGGTCCAAACAAAACTTATAACTAACATGCTACGGTATCTTGGAGTGATTCGCCGAGTAATTCATTGAAACATATTAAACTGTTACTAGTTAATACCTTATACAAAGACATGGAAATTTAGGATTTCAGTAATATAAAATTTATGATTTTTATGCGCATGATTTCATAGATAAAAAATTTATTTCTAAGCATGGTGTACGTATTGATTAATTAAGATAAACAATGCAAGTTAAACGTAAACCATACAAACATGCATAAGATTTTAACAGGAATATGAATCTAACATCATATATGCTAGTTAGGAGTTTTGTCTAGGGTGAGAAAACCTACCTTTTTGATGTGTAGAACGAGGTATAGGAAGCCAGGTTGAAGGGAAGAAGAGCAACGTTCTCTTCACGGTTGCAGGTAGCAGTAGGAGGAAGATGGAAGTGCAGCAAGGTACACACGTTCGCAGGAAGAAGCTCCTCTTCTTCGTAGCAGGCAGTCCGCCAGAGGAAGCAAAGGACGTCGAGCAATCAGGAGGAAGCCTACCCTTCGAACCGCAATCGCATCAACAGCTTTGCACGTTCGAGGGGGTATGCTTATATAGGAGTGCGGGGTTTCCAACGGATTCGAAGGCTACCAACGGGAAGGTTTTATGACCATCCGTGCCTTGCCAAAATGCCTAGCCATATTATCAGTCGCTTGCCATTGTTTAACGTAGAAACCCTAAAAGCCAACACCATGCAAGGCACGTCGAAAGCCATCTTGGGTTGGTGTGGTAATCTTCATGGTTTGTGGGTCTAAAGCCCATGTACGTGGGTTATTATGTATATGGGTTGGGTCTCATGTGGCTTTGAGCTGCTGTTGGGTATAAGCCCATGTTCGTGGGTGGTCTTGATGGGTATAAAAAGGTTATTTTGGGTTTGAGTTTATTAAAAATGGATTGGCCTTTTAGTATAAGATCCATGTATATGCATTTAAATTAGTGAATGGGCTTCCCTTCACGTGTTTGGGTTAAGGCCTTGTGATATATATACATATATATACCATGGGGTGGCTTCGTTATGTGTTTGGGTGAGAGTCCATGTGTACGAGTTATATATATATATATATATATATATATATATATATATATATATACACACATCTAATTAGTGGGTTGGCTGTTTGGCCCCTCTGTTATCTCATGTATATATATCCTAAAGGCCTTTTACTTAAAGCCCAAAGACTTATTATAATTTTGCTACATATATATATATATAATATACCACTAGTTATGTTTAAGGGTTTAAGGCCCACCTTGAGTGCGTATGGGTTAATATAACTTATGCATCTCGTGGCCTCCTTATATAATTATTCAAGGGTTTTATTTATTATTCATATATCTTGATATATATATATATATATATATATATATATATATATCACTAACCCATTTGTTATTTACTAAACCTCATATACACGGCTTATATTTATTAATAGTTTCGCGCGCGCGCGCACACATACACACACACACACACATATATATATATACATATATATATATATATATATATATATATATATATATATATATATATAGATATATAGATATATAAGGCCTATTGGCCTTAAGCTAAGCGCATTTCCTATGGAGTTGTATTAAGCTTATATTGTAGGTGGGTTGTGATATCGATTGAGAGTTTGACTAGGATAGTACTTCATTTAGGGATTTTGTTTCTTATAATTTTCTTCACTTTATCTATCTTACGAATCATTTTCTTGGGTATCAAAGGTAGGTTCGATCCTAGGAAAATATTCACTTTTATTCAAAAGGAAAATTAACTAGCCATTTGTTTATCCTAATAATAATATACCCAAATTCTTATTTATTCAACATTATGATCTATTTATAGGAGAAAAATTAATTATCATCAAGTATAAGCTATCTTTTTCTTTAAATATCATAAATATTGGGTTCCTATTTAGCCTTCAAAATTATCGGGTGTTACAATGGCACCATGGGCCTCAAGCAAATCCATATCCAGAATTATATCATAATCTTTCAATTGCAATGCAGAGTCTCGCTAGCATATTCTGTCCTTCAATCCACAGAGGCACCCTCTCTCAACAATAAGGAGTGATCATAAAATAACCCATCGACAACTCCACTGCTAGGTCACATGACATCTCTATAGTAGACTCCTCAGCACAAGTAATGAAATCCCCAGATACTAAAGAATGAGAAGCACCAGAATCAAATAAAACTCGGGCCGCACAACCAAGAATCATAACCGTACATTCCACCAACTGGGATGCCTCTGTCCCTACGCGTGCCATATGCATCATGTGCCCTCGAGATCTCTGCCTTCCCACACTAGCTGACCACAGTAAGGGTAGAATCTACATCTGCTGCTAAGACTGCTGCTGCGACTGCTGTTGAGGATGAAACTGCTGAGGGTGGAACTACTACTGCTGCTGAAATTGATGCGGTTATTGCGGCCTCTGAGGACAGTCACTAGCCATGTGCCCTACTTGATCTCATCAGAAACACATCACATGCATCTGACATAGTCTACCAGGGTGAGAGCCACCACACCATGAACACGATCCATGTTGTCCGCTCACAGAACCCTAGGGTTGAAATGGTGATGGCTACTATACGTTGCCTAGCGAAGTTTGCCTCTGATCCTACCGATCATGATGTCTCCTACCAAATCCTGCCATCTGAAACATCCTCATTATCTTTAAGCCAAATGAAGTGGAACCTGCATCAGAGGCCACTGAAGGAGATGGCCTTGACCTGCCTGAGCCTTGCTGAAATATACTCTACTACTGAACAGAACCCTGCTAACCTTGACTTGTCTACACCTACCTAGTCTTGGCCTGCTCCTAAGTTCTTGACAATGCTTCTTCCAGATCTGCGGCTACTTGATAAGCTGTCACCATATTAGTCACACGGGTAGCAACCACTGCATGCTTAAGCTCAGCCTTCAAGCCTCTAATGAACTGTCGGGTCTTCATCCTCTCATCAACCATAATATGGGGCGCATAATGGCCTAATTCAATGAACCTGGAGCGATATTGCATCACAGACAAGTCTCCTTGAGTTAGCTCCATAAACTGGTACATCTTTTTGGATCTAATATGCTTGGGGCTGAAAACACGATCAAAAGCTTCAAGAAATTTTTGCCATGAAATCTGCCAAAGAGGGCGAGACTGAAATGCCAACTCTCATTCTGTTGTCCACCATAACAAAGTTGGGCCCTGTAGTTGATAGCTAGCCAGCAGCACCTTTTCATCTTACGCACATTCCATGGAGCGGAACACTCTTTCCATAGCATCAATCTAAGAACTTGATGCATCTGGGTCTGGCTGTCCCTCAAATTGAGGTGGATGAAACTGCAGAAACTCCTTCAACGCTCGCCCACGGCCTCCTTGAGATGAAGAACCCTCTCTGGCCTCCCTACCATATTGCCGGAGATAGAACATATAAATGCCTTCTACGAACTCCTCTCATCTAGCGCTCCTATTGCTGCCGCTCCAGTCGCAATCGATGCTCTGCTCTGCCCTTCTTAATCCTCAACCGACTGCCCTTGCTGGGAGCGGGTGATAAGTGATATATTTCATATCATAAGTTGCATCACATTCATCACTTTTGAGCATTTACTGAGTATAGTTGTGCATTAACATAAACAAATCTCATTCTCACACATTATTTGAGTCTGGATATATTTTACCATCATTTTTTGATTAAAAATGACAATGTGAGATTTTATTAAGATATTGCATAACTATTTTTATTAAGAATATTGATTATCTTAAAATTTTCTATTTACAAGAATGAGCGATCGAGAGTTGGACGATATTTAATGAACGCCCTTATACAAGGGCGCAAATTCAATAAACTGCGATAGCTTGACGGGTGCCCATTTATTTTGATCAGAAAATAGAAAGAAAAAGGATAAGATTGAGCGACGGTTCAAAGTGTCGCCCATTGAAGAATAAGCGACTGTTTACACGGGCGCTAAATCCTAGTATACGGAAAAGTCAGAATGCTGAAAAAATATTAAAATAAGGAATAAAGGAATTTGTGCCCAAGTGAGGAGTCGCTCATTAAGGAATAAACGACACTAAGGAGGTCACTATTTTCAGTCTGAACCAGAAACGGAACCGATCGAAGTTATCTTTCCATACATGAGCTTATCTCCTCTTGTTTGAGGAAAGGAGGACTCTAAATATGGCAAGAGACCTACTTTGATCAATCCTTGATGCTGATAAGGTGAATTCAAGCTAAACATGGAGAGATTTTCGTGGGTTTTCTCACAACCCTATATAAACTGTCAAAGAGCAGACCGATGGAGAAGTTAGCCCTTTCATCTAGCCTAGTTTTCATGCTCTTCTAGTTATCTTTTTAAGTTACTTTCTTCTACAAAGTTCTTCATTTTTAAGTCTTCTACAATTTCTTCTTCTTCTTCTTCTTCTAATTCTCCTCTCCCGTTTTCAAGCTATTCTTAGTTTTTCAAAGCTCTATCTCTACATTTTTACTATTAACCCATTTTTACACAAATATGTTCTTCCTCCATTTTCTTCTTCTTCTGCTCCTCCTTTTATCATAGTCTCTTCATAAATGCTCTTCATCTTTATTATATCTAGATTTTATTCTTCTTACTCTTCCTCCAAATCTCCACCGTTTTCAAGTTATTAATTATTTTTCAAAGTTCAATTTTTTAGACATTTACTGTTCATCTGCGCAGATAGACCCGTATTCTTCCTAGTTTTTCACCATCTTCCCTATATTTTCTCTCTATGAGTTCTTCAGCAATCTTCTTCGTATTTTTCAGATCTACAACATTCATTTCTGTCACTTCTTTTAATTCCCTATGTATTTTAAGATATTCTTCTTCTAATTACCCTATGTTTTTAGTTTATTTTTACTGTGTTTTCCTTTCTTCCCACCGTAGCCCTCTCTATCTCTCTATTCATCTCCATACATATTTTGTTTTATTTTTCTTCTTCTTCTATCTATATCCCTCTCTACTATTTTTTTCTCACATCCTATTGGCAGATCTTCTTCCTTCGGTGCTCTAAAGGTGGCGTCATCTCTACGGCGGAGCGGTTTCTTCCAAGGCTTGACAAGGAGGCGGCGGCGTTAATCTTCATCATCTTGGCTCTTATTTCTTCTCTTTCTCTTATTTGCAAGTTGTAATTTTGCCTTTCATAGAGTTGTAATTGCCACTTCCTTTAGCAATAAAAATTGATTTTGCACAATTGTGTCTTCTTAGTTTTCCACTTCTCTTTTCAAATTTCTCTTCTTTAACCCTCTCATATTCTTTAGATAGTTTATTTTCATGCAAGTTTTCTTTTCTTTAGTTTAATCTCACTCAAAAATTCGGATATATCAAATATAAGGGTTTTCCAACTTGATCATAATTGAAAATATTTCTTCTCTGTGGGATCGACTCGTTCATATCACTTTACTTTAATTCCAATCTTTTTAAGTTAGTGAGTTCGATTATTTTAAATTATGGCACGACTTTTCAACGTTGAGTTTAGTGACTATCAATTTTTGACCCCATTGCCCAAGAGGAAATATTTTTTTATGATTGAAAATTCTTGTGTTTGATTTGTATATAGTTTTACTAATTTTTCTATTTTTATTTTACAGAAAAAATAAAAAAAATCAAAAAATCCATAAAAATTCGGCCCTGAAAATCCCATGAAATAAACTGTCATAGAAAGCGACGTTGAAGTCTGAAACTGTAGCAAAAATTAGAAATTCAAAAAATTTAGGAAATTCAAGCATCGTTAAAAGGTCAGTAAACGTAGGAAAATGTCCTATTCTGAAAAGTTCTAAAAAATTCTAAAAAAATATGAAATTTTTTTGAAAAAATCTGAAATTTTTTTGATAAAATCTAGAAAAATCAAAAATCTAGAAAACTTCAAAAACATGATTTTAGGTCTTAATTTACAGTAGTTTTACATATTATTTGGTATTTTTAGTTGGTAGTTATCTTTTATCCATATATCTATTCTTTAAAAAAAATAAAAAACAAAAAAAGTCTGAAAATAAAAATAGAAAATAGAAAAAAATTGTTCCATGCTCGCATGTCTTCATGTTAGTTGCATTGCTTTCATACATCGGTGCATTTAGTTAATTTCTTTGTTTATTCTTCATCATTTGGAAAAAAAATATCTTTCTCTTCTCTTCTATTTCCCCTTCTCAAGGGCAAGTTAGGTTCCTTACACCCTTCTTACAATTCAAAAGACCCTCCATTGAGCACTCTGTCTCTTTGGATTGGAATATCCTTTTCTAAGACCTCCATAAGTCCTCACACCCATAGATTTCCTCACGGACGCCGGCAGGTTGTACCACGAAGTATCCCGGAGTTAGATTGCCCTTCGAAGGTTTCACATATATAAAAAAAAGAGTTTTAGAATTTATTACTATTTTGAATAAATGGTGTCTATGCTAGAGGTTAAGTGGCAAACGCCCAAGTGAGTTTGTGGTTATTTAATTAGGTCCCTACGAAAGTAAGTGGAGCCTCCCACAACTCCACATCTTACCTGGCTAGTTGACCAATTTAGTAGTGAGTGCCAATTCTTCTTTTCTTCAAAAAAAACATCACTTTACATTCATATAGTGATTAATTCATTGTATTTACATCATTAAAAAATAAAAAAAATCATCATATTGCATACATATCTCATATAGTTGTTATTGCATTTGCATCATTTGAAAAAAAGTGAATTTCAAAAAAAAGGAAAAATGGGTGAGAAAATTCTAATCTTTGAGTGGGCTAATAAATTCGATGAGGTGGACTTGTTGGCCCTTGTTTCTTGATCTATTCTTTGGGTTATGAATTTAAACTTCTTCATTCCACCTTATTATCATGATCATAACGACATGTGGGCCAAGCCAACGCATTATGTTTACAATAGTCCAACTCAACCTCTATCATTCAACCACAAGGGTCTGACCCATTTTGATAGCTAACCTTCTTGGTCAGCCTATAATGGAAGCCCAATTTTATTCTTCTACTCAAGGCCATCTTCAAAATACTCATTTCTTTCTTGGGCCATATGACTTTACTCCAATCCAAGAGCAGACTTACATGACTCAAAATCCCTCCCTATCTTCTTATGATTTTTACCACATTCCTCACGCTTAGATAGAGGAGGGCAATCTGATTCTTCTTGAAATTATGTGCATAATTTGGCTCAACATCCTTTACATCAAACTTCTCAAAATTGGGCTCCATATTCTAATAATTATTATGATCAAGCCCAACATAAAAAAGGATGGCCCCTGTCCTCGTCACCACCTTCTATTGATTACTCTTCACATTATTCACTTGAATCTCAGCCTCACTATCTATCTCCTCTGCCCTCAAATCTCAATTTAGAGAAGACATTCAATCAACTCTGTCAATCAATCATGCTTCAAAGTCAATCTCTCCAAGTGCGAATTGATAGGATGACTGAGGCGATCAAGAAGATAGAGGACGAACAAGTGCTTAGCTACTCTGGTTCCACTTTTTCTGATCAAATTCCTTATGATGACTATGATCAATCTATGATCACCCAAGAGCATAACACTCCGATCAATCTTGATTTAGAAGATGAAGGGATTATGGAGAGATCTTGTCAGGAGATTTTAAATGAGGAACCTAGGGAATTTAAGGGGATCGAGGAATATGTTGGGATTAAAGGAGAACAGGAAGGTGATGAATTACTTAATGATCATATTCTACTTATGACCTTTCCTGAATTTGAGATTGAGGGGCTTGCGCTTGATTGCCCTTATGAGGAGAATTCTTAGGAAATGAGTGATCCCAAGTTGGGGGGAGAAGAAGAAGAATGTAATGTGCACATTCATGATCAAACTCCTCCGCTGTCCCTTCTTGAATTTGAGGAGATCATGTCCCACGAAGAAGAAGAAGAAAAGGTGACTATGGAAAAGGATTTGAGTGAAGTTATGAAACATTTGACTTGGGTAGATGAAGAGGTGGGTAATTTTCATGACCTTACTCTCGATTGGGCATCTCTAAATCAAGGGGAGGATATTGATTTGATATCTATTCCTAACATCGGCAACTCTCAATTTGTGTTGGATACTTTCATGTTGGCAGATTTGTGTGATTCCATTGAACCTTCCAAGCTTCACGGTGTTGAGGAGTATGCTTCTTTCACTGTTAATTCTCTTAAGCTTCTTGACACTGATCCTTTGCTTGGAATTCCTCTCACTTTGATCCCTTCTCACCTCACTAATGTTTATAAAATCTCTAAAAGTGAGGAAGAGCATGATATTTTGCTTGATAATAAGGTCTTCATTAATATTTTCAACACTTATAAAGACCACAAGTGGGAAGAAAGTTTTTTGATTATTAATCGGGGGAATCCGTTTCGCCTAACTGATCCGTCATGGTATTTATCTCAGGCCACTCCGTTAAAAGTAAGGTTGTTAAGCAATGCATTGCATGATCAACCTAATTATGATAACAACCACTCTAGGCCCTATGCTATCATGCTCAATCTCATCTTGTTGCGGTATAATGCTTGATTTTTCAATGAAGACGAGATAACGTGGTGGCTTATTCATAAATCTACATGTTGGTTATGAAGCTTGTACCTTCTATGGATGCGTCTGACTGAAGACGTAAAACTAAGTGTTTCTGGGAGGCAACCCACTATTTTTGTCATTTGATGTTTTGTTTTAGTGTATTTTTCAGTTGTCAGGTCACGAGGAGAAGGAGCCGTCGCATATCCTTGATGAAGCAATTCGCCCAACACACCAGGTTATATCCTTCCATCCCAACCGTATTCTCTAATTACATTGTTTTGTTATTACAATTCTACATGCCATTGAGGACAATGTCATTCAAGTTGGGGGGGAGAGAGAAAAAAATTTCATGATGCATATAGTACAACCTAATAGGAGTTCTATCTTACATATCATCGTATCATACAAAGAGAAAAAGATGAAATCCCCAATTGAGTTTTCTTGATTCATGCTTGAATTGAAAGTGATTCTGGAATAGAAAAAGACTAGAGAGAAGGATGAAAGAAAACTTATTTCAATCTAGCCATGGAAAACTGATATAAGAATCTCTTTAAAGTTCATGTGCACTTTATAAAAAATGAAATAAGTACTCTGCACACTAATAAAATAAGAAAGACAAGTCTTCTGCTATTTTGGGTATATTGTCTGATGCTCTGCACTTCTCAAGAAATAGATCTGTTAGCCGGAACTAGATGGCAGACAAGAAGGGGGGTTGATTGTCTCCTTATCGAGATGGCGGATTTTAAAAATTATCTAAACTAATCACAACGGAATTAAAATTAACTACGTTGATTAGCCTAAACAGACGTGAGATTAAAATATTCTCTCAAGCTTTCCTATCTCACTCGAAGAAACTATGCAATAGATAGTAGAAATAAATCCTAACACGGATAGCGGATGAAGCAATGTGCGATGATACAGTGAATAAAAACTTATAAGATGGCCTGTAAACGGAGATAGAAGAAATGGACAATCACACAGGCATTCACAATGGACACATAGATTTTTAGGTGGTTCGGGACCACGACGGGCTCCCTATGTCCACCCCTCACCGAACCCGGTGAGGCTTCACTACACACTACGAACCGTAGCAGAACGGGGATGAACCCTAACACTACACACACTGCGTTCACAGCAATGCACACACGGGGTCTAGACCCAAAACGCTGCCACCACAGCACTTACACACACAAAGTCAGGGAACACACCCCGGACGCAAAAACCACACGGAGACGCAGCTCCGTCTACACACAAACTCCGGTAACCTTGCCTCGCAATAAAACTAAACACTCGGAGACGCAGCTCCACCCACAAACAATAATATATCAAGTTCGATGAACAGAGAGGATATACAATAAATGTCCAAATAACAATCTATGCTCAAATGGAAGAATAGAAATGAGAGAAGAGGAAGTTTCTCTCAGATCTGCAGTATATCCCGTCTATTGGAGTGGTAGGGTGCACTGGAGAGTTTTATCCACAGAGTGGAAGCCGGCTAAGCTTGTAGGAGACGCCCAGGAATGGATCTTCAGGAACCGCGTTCAGAACAAGGAGCAGATCGGCAGAGATATGCTCGTTGATGCATTCTCCTCTTCTTCTTCTTCCACCTCCAAGTAGATGAGTCGCCCCACTCCTTTCCCTACAAGGATATAAATAATTAGCCCTCAAAAAGTTATCTTCGTCCAAGCAAAACGCAGCCACTATATAGTGGCACAATAGGATGTATATAGGACAACAAAGACCATGGGAAAACCTCTTAGAACCACACCCAATCAAGGATAGAAACCCTAAGGATAAGGGTGTAAAGAACCAAGCCAATCGGATATCAAAAAGTGAGTTTCGAAACCATTTCGTAAAACCCGTTTCGGACCGCCCAGAACAAGTGTCGACTCTTAGAGTCAACACTTTTTGCAAAGTGTTCTGTCTGCAGCAGAAAACATGATTATGTCAAGCAAGAGTCGACACTTGGTGCACTAGGTGTCGACACTTGTTGGCCAGGATTCTGGACAGCGCCAGAAACTCTAGCCCAGCCAATTCTGGTTGACCAAAGACACCCTTTTGGTCGACTTAAAACCTGCAGAAAGCCAGAAACAAATAAAAAGAATAAGAGATTAATCTCATCAACCCAAATATGAAATGCATGGTTTGCATGCATCAAAACCATGAAGTATGATCATGAAAACATTAGCTTGCAGTCATATGCAATAAAGCCAATTTAGCCACATATGAAGGGGGGAATTCTCACATCCCAACCCATCAGAGCACAAACTCTCATTTCATACCAATTAAGAAGTTCATGCATGAGAGCTCCATTCTCAGTTCAAAATTCATTCACACCTTTCATGAATTTCAGATCCAATCCGAAGCATAAAGAGCAACCTGAGTTCAAACAAAACTCACATAGATTTCATGAGCTTTCCATAGCAAGTCAAGCTATTTTGATTCATTATCAGACAATTTCACTTTAAACTCAAGGAAGCCCATTTTCTATACAAATCTCACAAATCAAATAGACTCATCCAGTCCACATCTGAAAAACCATTAAACACATGAAGGTCTTACCATTGATTCAAAGGACTGAAAACAAGTATGGAAGCTTACCATGAACCGAATGAATTGATAGCAAATTGAAACCTGCACATTTGGGAAATTTAGAATTGTGAGTATCTTAAATCAATGCAATTGTTGAAACCAGTTTCAAAACATTTCTTTACACATAACTATCTCTTCAAGGTGAACCTGTAGATTAGTAACTTAAGAATGCAGCTATGTGTACAAGTTCAGTTCAGATTAGTAACACACGAACTACGACAGATTTCCAAGAACAAATATGCATGAAGACAATTCTAAACCCAATACATGAAGGCCCACTTCAAACACATTCAAGGCAATAGACAATCAAATTCAGAAGTGCATTCATACCATTGATCCAACTGATTGAAAGCAATTTGCACATGAAGCCTGCACTAACCACAAACAAATCACTTAAGTCAATCTTCTAATAATGCAGATAAATGCACAAGTCTAAGCACATGAAGGCTAAGGTCTATGCATATGAACCCATGGTCGTTGCATATGTAAAGGCAGGGTCGGTGCATGTTTGTAAAACACTAAAGACCAGGTCGGTGCACAAACGAAAGGGTTGGTGCATATTTGTAAAACACCAAAGACCAGGTCGGTGCACATATGAAAGGGTCGGTGCGTGTAATACCCCGATTTTTTTTGAGAAATTAATTAGAAATTTGAAATTAATTTTAAATTAATTAGAATAATTCCTTAATAAATAGAATAAGTTATATTTTGACTATTTTATAAAAATCCATAAAAATTATATTCTTGTAGGGGATAACACGTTTAATAAACTTGTCTTCTGTGGCCAATCCAAATAAAATCTGTATGTAGGCCGAATTAGTGGATTAAGCCCAAATTAAACACTTAGTTAACCTTACCTTGAAACGCCAAATTCGAGCCCAATACTCCATCAAATGAGCCAAACCAGTGGCAATTGAAAGGTCAGGATGAGAGCATCATTTCTCCTCTCTTAATCTCCCGAAACCCTAACCCTAGGAGATGCAATCGGCGGAGTTTTGGCGCGTCAACAATTGCGGCGGCGCTCACATCAACCCGACTTGTGTGGACGAATACTCCGCGCATAGAACCCTCCAGAAGGTGTGTGACCTATTAAAATGAACCTCTCTAACCCTAGAATCATTTAGAACTAGTGGCGGCTGTAGAGGAGTTGGATCGAAGGAGATCTCCAGCGATTAGTGGCTGCGTGTACCAGCATCTTGGGTTTTCTTTCTCCTTCCTTCTTCATCTGATTCAGGTAGGTGATAGCAAGCCAAACCCTACAAATAATATATGGTTGGAAGCATCATCGTGTCAGCTTTTCATTGATGTAGAAAGCACTAAATTTTATCAAGCGTTCTGCGAGAATTTTTAGTTTTAGTAGAAGCATGTCACATTTACGGTTATAATTGTTCTCTTTCGATTAAGTGGTAATTTCAGGCTGTAAACACACAATTGATTCATGCATCTCGTAGAGTTTTTCGTGCCCTTTCTTTTGGTAGTAAAAGCCACAAATTCCATGCTTTATATCGTGCGAATTTCATGTTTTAGTTCTGACCCTAGAAATCTCACCGGAGTCGGGCAAGACGAAGGGGCAACCAAGACAGGCAGCCTTCTCTTGACCGTTTATATGTTTCTATATCTGATCGTTTCCCTGGTACGTGCGGCCGGATACCAACCGCATGTCTGTCCTGTGGTCAGTTCCAGACCACATATCCCTTCTAGTGGCACACGACCGACCGTCCATCTCCAGCAGGCCTTCGGACCTGAGGGGGCATGTGCGGCCTGTTTGCGACCGTCCATGGCGATGTAAGGTCTAGAACCGACCGCACATCTATAACAGAACAGATTAATTATCTTTTCAGCATGTTATGTTAGTAGATTAGTGGTTAATGGCATGTTAGCAACACACCTAATAAACTGTAATTCATGACAGTAAACAATTCTTGCTGATTTATTTAATTTGAGCTTGATCTTGATTCATCTTTCCAATGAATGTCAATCTTAATTGTGAGTCATTGATAATTGAAATGGCTATTAGGTTTACACTTGTATAACCTTAGACCCGAACCTTTATTATCCCCTAGAATTTATTTTTGGACTCAATCGAATTGCTATGATTTGTGTTAGTCCGAATTGGACTAACAGGGACATGCATGGCCGATAGTGGACCGCATATGCCCGTCAACGGCCCCCTGGAGACCGTCCATCCCTAGCTAATGCCAATTAGTCTTGGCCGATTATCCTTGATCCATCTTTGGCCAATTCCTGATTTGATCAGCCTAGTAGACCCTAGGCCGACCAGCAGACAGTGGGCTGGACCCTGGTTCAGTTCCACCCTGCCTATGGCAGCCCGGGAGCCCACTTGGGGGAATTTCTATATTATTGTTAGGCCATGTGTTGTGCGGCCAGATATAGCCCGTACATCTTTCAGGCGGCCCTTAATAGACCGTTCAATTGATGAGCGGCTCTGTCAGGACCGCATATCCTGACCTCGATTTTGTAAACTTCTGGCCTTGTACGGCCTAATCCATACCGTTCATATAGAAGAGCGGCCCTTTATCAGCCGTTCAACCTTGACCTCCCGAGGGCTTAACCTCAGCCCAGTTCCTGTAGTGCGGCCCAGAGACGACCGCACAACTCTTGAGCGGTCCATTAGTAACCGCATATCATCCAGAGACTAGTTTTCTCCGTGCTTTATGGTTTCGAATCCAAGAACATGATGGTTCTTGATAACTTGAACTCCTGGACAGAAATTCTGGACAGTATCTCTTCAACTTTGCCTTGGGATGTTTCGAGGTAAGTTTGCACTTGATTGTAATTGGCCATTTTAACTTGATTAAAGTCTAGACAACTTGGGATCTTGGATCCAATAAATCAATGCCAACGCATCATAGGGGCCCAATCTGGTCCTGGGGAGAGCGCCCGAAAAGTACGTGTGCCCATGGAAGTTTGGAATGCCATGGTGAGGCATTGCACCCGGTGCATGACTAGCGTGATGTCTATGACAATGATCTCTTACTTGAATCATGTTCTACTTGGTTATATTCTTACTTGTTGGCCAATTTACTGCAATTTCCTGTTATATATATTGTTCTTAACTTGCAATTCTTGTAGTTATATCATTCTGCCATATTGTTATTCCATTCCATTCTTTAGCACTTTCTTTTATTATGTTGTTTCATTCGATCGTTATTTCTTTTCTTTCCGTTTCATACATGTAATTAATTGGTTAATCACTTACACTTGCCTGTTGTTACCTACTGAGCATTCGCTCATATAGTTGTTTTCCCCTTTTCCAGGCAGCACAGGTGAAGATTCACAGATGGATGGGAACGGACAAGAGTGATGACTTGGAGTGTATCAGCTAGTCGTTATGTTGAGATTGTTATAGTTGTTTTACATCTAGCTATGCCTTAGAACTTGTGTTAGTTATTGTAACGGAGTTGAGTAGCGATTATGCTTGATTATGTTTAAGTCAGTTTGATGGTTAATGTAATAGACTTGGAGTTATTCTGTTCATGACGTTATGTTAATTCTTAGCTTAGCATGTTATCTTTACTAGCGTTTTCTACTGCCGGTCCCGATATTCCGCGTCGGGGTGTGACAGTGCGTATAAGGCCAAGGTCTGTGCACGCTCAAAAAATCATCAAAGACAGGTCGGTGCATGTATTGACAAGGTCGGTGCACTTTTTATGAAATGGAAAGATAGGTCGATGCACATCTGTAGAAGATGAGGTCGGTGCACTTTTTAACAAGCATAAGGATAAGTCGGTGCATGTTTGAATAATGCTAGGGACGATCGGTGCAAAGTCAGGCAAGGTCGGTGCATCTCTTACAGAACAGTAAGATGGGTGGGTGCATTGATGAAACAAACTGAGGAGTGTCGACACTCAGTAACCCAGTGTCGGCACTTTGTTAAAGCAATAAACATGGCCATCCAAATGTAAGTATATACATGGAGAACTATTAAAGCCAGGCAACCCAAGAACTATATACAAGAAGCACATTCATTTTATCAAGATATGAACATCATGAACTCAATTGCAATACATGAACCTCATTCAACTCAATTAAGCCAAAGACTCATGTAAATCATGTTAAGACCCAAAACACTTCAAATGTCCCATGATGAATATGCAAGAACCAAATGACATTTTTTTCACAAAGCATACACACAATATATTGTTATCATCAAAACCATCACCAAGGACAAGGAGGGAGCGCCACGAACCCAACAATCTCCCCCTTTTTGATGATGACAATATATTGTGGCCATCCAAAACTCTCTCCCCCTTTGGCATTATCAAAAAGGTGGGGGACTAGAAATGAAAAGAGATAAAAATATGAAGTAAAGGCGCACGAACCCAGCAATAACCTACAATGAAAGAAAGGTGTGTAAACCATGAACCCCAAGTATGAAAATAACATTTGATGTGCAATATGCAAGATGTTTGAAATATGTCAAGATTCTCAATTTTTGAACTATATGCAGAATGTAAGACTCAGCTATGCATAAAACGTGCGACCAAACTTAACTATATACAAATGTTATGATAAAGAGCATATTATTCTCCCCCTATTGTCATGAAAAAAAATCGACTGACAATGGGATTATTTAACCTGTTATTTACATGTATAACCTAAAGATGCATCTATGTGACCTGAAGTATAAAATGAGGTGTACAGGTAAGCAAACAAGCAAGCAAGCATTAGAGTCACACAGACAAGTATCTCTATTACTCCCCCTCAGTTGGGTAAAGGGATAACAACTGAATAGTTTATTCAAAATCAAAATGTGAGACATGAAGCATAATCAAAATAGGTAGTGCATTCATATGCTAAAGGTATTACATAAACCATGATAAGAATAAATCCAAGATATATAGTCATCACAATAATACCCAAAATTGAAATTTGTGATAATGAGCAATGAACTTCAAAATTATATGGATATGAACAGAATTTCTAGAAAACACTAGAGGGTTATTTCCTTCTTACACTTCCATTACGATCCTCGACTTTTGGTAGCTTCACACAACCCCCTTTTGTTTGTTTTTCTTTTATTGGATTTCACTGTTCGACGCAAGTCACCTCATATGTCTCAATGGGGTTTCCCGACTACTAGGATTCATCACGCAATGTGGATTTTTGTTTCACCTTTAGACGTGAGTTTCCTCATTTATTTCAGTGGGGATTCCCGGCTACTTGGTTAGACATTCCACTTATTGATGCTTGCGGGGTAGGTAGCTTTTTTCTCATGATTCTCTTAATTTCCATGTAGAAATTTGTTTCCCTTGAAGTGTTAAAAGGAATTTCTGAAATCCTTATCAATCAAAGTCATGTGCATCATTTTTGAATAAAGTATGGGTAATTGCTCTGTATGTAGAAAGTGAATTTGCCTAGACATAGTTATGACTCCCCCTAAATGTATGCACAGTTAGAAATAAATCCTCCTCCTTTGTATATGTCATGGTTCACAAAAGATCAAGAACACTGTGTTTTGTTTATCAAGGAGTTGAGGTCTTAGAAGATTTTCAAGAAAAGGTTTTCTAGAAGTATATAGACATGCAATCAATCGAGGATATTGCAATATGTTCAAGCAAAGTGATTTCCGATATGTGGCGGAGGTGGAGGTCTGAAGACCCTGCTCACGCATAGGGAGTGCTTCCAAGTGGACGTAATCCACTCTTCCACAAATGCCATTTTATATACCGAAAAATCTTGACATTCAAGCACACAAAAATAGAAGGTATGCATATGCATATGCACGTGAATGCAAGGTTGATGAGAAATTATTTCTATTCACAAATATGCAAGGATATGTGCATGTGTTTTCTTATGTACGCAAGTATACGCATGTAAATGGACAGATGATCGAAGACAATCCCTAGTTACAAACATGCAAGGATGTGTATGATATGTGCCAGAAGTTAAGTATTTAAACTGTGAAAGCAAAACTGCATTGTTATTCATAAAAAGTGAACGAAGATGTGAGAGACTTTATGTACAAAGTAAAGCATTCTAAAACCAAATTTGTTCACAAAGCGTGAAACAGCTTCAAACTCAAATTTTTACCTTTGTAGTTCTTTCAAAATGAACTTAAGTAAAAAGAATTTCAGAAGCAAACCATTTTTGTTTCTCGTCTTGAGAGTCCATATTTATTGACATTCCTCGCCCTCAAGGCGCCCCTGCAAAATATATTCTCATTTTGGACATTTGGGTACCCAAGCCATCTTGGGTCCCGAGGGGTTAGTGTTAACACGAACCGATGGATTCTTGTATCTTCTAGCAAATCAATCATCATCAGTTCTCATTGTTGAACAATCACCCATAGAATGACCATTGTCACCACAATAATAGCAATACGAAGATTTTCTTTTAATGAACCATTCTTTATCATCTTTCATTAAGGAACAATTATTCATCATGTGTCCACGTTCACCACAGTAATGACATGACAACTTCTTTTTGGCAAACCATTTATCATCATTTTTCTTTGTGAAATAATTTTCAATGACATGACCATGTAAACCACAGTAGAAGCAATGAGCATTGATGTTTTTCTTCATGACTTTTTCACGACTTTTAGAGCCAACATCTATTTCCATTTTTTATTTCAATGCCTTATTATCATCAAACTTCATCAAAAAATAATCATACATGTCATGACCAAATTTTCAGCAGTAATAACATGAAACATTCCTTCTTTTTCTTGAATCATGAATAAACTCAATAGTGGAGGATTTTTCATGCACACAATGACAATCAATGATATTTTTCTATTTTTGATTTCCTTTGTCACACATAGACAAGGACTCATATACACTATTAATTTGATTTTCCAAAGATGCAATGTGCAATTTAGACTTAGTAATTTCTCCTTCACACAATGCAAGTTTATCATTCAAGAGAGAATTAATAGTTTTATGACTTGCAATCTCTTGTTCCATAGCATGAACATTTTCAAAGTCATCAACAACTACACCTTTTCCTTTTTCAAGCGAATTGAGTTTTTTAGTCAACATATTATTTTGATCTTTGAGATTTTCTTTGAGATTTTCTACTTCTTCAGCAAGCTTTTCATTTTGAACCAACTCATTGAGCAATATCTGATCACTATCCGAACATTTCAATTTTCCTCTTAGATCATTTTCAATGTTTTCAAGTTATGAAATTTTAGCCAATAATGTCTCATTTTCGTTTCTCAAACATGAAATGGTTTCTTTATGGCTATCAACCTCATACACATGTGACTCAACTAACTTTTCAAACTCAATGCATTTTTCACATGAAGAATTATCAACACAAGAGTTTTCAATTTTCTTTTTCAATTTTCAATTTTCAGATTTCATTGCTTTATATCTTTCAAACAACTCATCATAAGCATTTATCAATTCATCATAACTAAGCTCATCTTCTTCATCGGAGTCAGAGTTTACCTTTGAACTCTCCTCGCTTTGATGCTCAATCTCACCATTTGCCACAAGGCACTCACTATTCCGTCTTTCTTCTTGGGCTTCGCTTAGCCCATCCCAGATCTCTTTGGCTGACCTACAAGATGAAACAAAAAGAAATTCATTTTTTTTTTCAAAAAGCCCTGCCTAGTGACTGATGGGATGGACCACCAGACCACTGGGAGGTAAATTTTATTGCTAAAGATAGAGAATAGAGATTACATCAGTCTGATGCTGGGAAAACCCAGCTTATCCATTCAAGCCTCTCCCTTTATAATAGAGGGTAGCTCATTGTAATTGAAAAAAACATTACATTTGGATGAGCAAGCTAAGGAGGCCAAAGAATCCGCTACTCTATTTCCTTCTCTATAAATATGAACAATCTTGTCATACTGCGTAATTGATCTCCATATCTCTCTGACATATGAAAGTATAGACCATGGGCATTGATATTCCTGTTTAATTACTCTAACAAGAACTTGAGAGTCACATTCAATATGTGCTGGGCGGTTTGAGATTGTATGGAGGTATTTGATGCCATCAATTAAAGCCCTTGCTTCTGCAACAAGACTATATGTCTGACCATAAAAGTGGGAGTAGGCAAGGATAACATTGCCACTGTGATCTTTGATAACACCTCCACCTCCATATGTTCCATTGGGTTTGCAGGCACCATCAGAATTTAACTTAAGAAATGGCCAGGGGGGGCATACCCATTTGACAGTTTTCAGCTGAGCACCATTTGAGAGGTAAGTAGGAATACCTAAAGTTTTCAGAATCTTCCGTTTGCTAATATCTGATTCCTTTAAGTTGGCACTAGCACAAACCTGTTTTACTTGATGGATGATTTGGTGGAGAACACTACTTTTGGAAAAAGTTCTGCCTTCATATCTCACAGCATTCCGAGCTCTCCAAATATCCCAGCAACTATAGCGTATGACTGCTAGAATGAGGAGGCCATGAGCAGATTTCATTTGAATATTGCAAGCAGCATTTGAAATAAATGATATAATAGAATTTCCTTCCAGTTGCAGCCCCATTGATTTGAAATATGACCATATGTGAGAGGCTAGCTCACTATGTAAGAAAAGATGATTCATGTTTTCCCCATGGTGGACCTGATAGCAGGAACAGATAGAGCTCAATTGCACACCCAGACGCTGAACATTGGAGTCAACAGAGAGGCTGTTTTGGAGAATTTTCCACAGGTGAACAAATATTTTCGTTGGGAGCCATTGTGACCAAATCCTAGCCCAATGTATAGTTGACTGGTTGGAGACATTTTCGGATAGAACCTGATAGGTAGATGCCACCGAACATCTTCCTGAAGAGGACAGACTCCATGCTTGAAAATCATCATCAAGGGTGAGAGTGGTGTTAATAACAGCTGCTTTGATTGGTGCTGGCATAAAACTGTCCATTAATTCCATTTCCTCTCTTGAATCATGCAGCAGGAAATCATTTACAGTGATGTTGGGGTTAGGAATGCTATTAGCAGGAACATAGTCAGCCAAACATTGATTTCCAATCCAGTTATCATACCAGAAATTGGTGAGCTTGCCATCCCCGATGTTGACCTTGTTAAATTGGAGGACAAGGTTTTTAGCCTTGATCCAGCTTCTTCTAGCAAGTCCATTCATACTTTTGAAATGCACATCTCTCAAATGTCTTTGACCAATATATTTAGCTCTGAAGTAGGTGGCCCACAAGGAATTGGAATGCAAAGCCTGCCATAACATCTTAACTCTTAAGGCTATGTCCATTTGCCTAAGTGACATAATGCTGAGGCCTCCTTGATAAATAGGTCTGCAAAGCAGGTCCCATGATCTCCAGTGCCTTTTGTTCCCATTCGGGGAAGAACCCCAAAAGAAATTGGCAAATGATTTCTCAAGCAAAAGGTGTGTTCCTGAGTAGAGGGGTGAAGTGGAAAGGGCATAGATTGGAATAGAAGCGAGCACATGCTTAATCAAGATCAACTTAGCACCTTGAGAAAGTAAGCTAGATTTCCAATCAGAAATTCTCTTTTGAATGGAGTGTATAATACCAGCAAAATGCACTTTTTTACTTTGGCCTAGAATCAGAGGGAAGCCAAGATATTTATGAGGAAAGCTATGTCTGGTGAAACCTGTAAGAGTGGAGATCCGAGTAGTAATGGAATCATTTATCTTTGGATGCAAAAAAAAACCACTCTTACTGATATTAATGAGCTGACCTGACCCCATTTCATAAGTCTTGAGAATTTTCAATAAGTTCCTGACAGAGACAAGGCTGGCCTTACTAAAAATCAAGGTGTCATCTGCAAATAAAAGATGGGATATAGGGGGACATCTCCGAGGCCCTTGGAAACACTCAATTTGTCTATTTAAATGAGCTTCCTTTAAGGATCTGCTCAAGCTTTCCTCAGCAATGATAAATAAAGTTGGGGCAATTGGGTCACCTTGCCGAACTCCCCTTGAAGACTTAAAAAAACCAGCTGCATCTCCATTTAATAAAACTGGAAACCAGCAGTTCGTGACCATCTTTTCAATCAGTTGAATGAAAGTCAGACTGAAACCAAACCTGTGAAGAACAGCAAACAAGAAGTCCCACTCTAATCGATCATAAGCCTTGGCCATGTCTAATTTAAAAATAACATTCTTTCCTCTGGTTTTTCTGCCCAATTCCTGAGTCAATTCTTGTGCAAGAGCAATATTTTCTGTTATGTGCCTCCCCTTGACAAAAGTAGTCGGTTCCTTGGATATTATGCTTGGAAGAATAGAAGCCAGCCTTTTATTAACAATGGAAGAAATAATCTTGTAAAAGAAATTGCATAAACTGATAGGTCTGTAGTCTGAGATATCCACAGCATTTGACTTTTTAGGAATAAGGGCAATTAAAGTGGATGTAACAGTTCTTGGGAGAGGCTGTGGAATAGAAAAGGCCTCTAGTACAACACTTACAACTACACCAGCAATGATTGTCCAAGCCTTTTGGAAAAAAGCTCCTGTGAATCCATCGGGTCCTGGTGCACTATCAGCAGAAAGAGCAAAGACAGTGTCTTTTATTTCCTTTTCAGTGGGAATAGCACACATCATTACATTATCTTGATGGGTCACTAAATTAGGTATACAGTTCAAGGAGGATTCCTCAATAAAATGGTGCTGAGAAGAGAAAGCTCTGTGAAAATGATTAGCTGCAATGTACTTCATTTCTACATGATCTGAAGTCAACATACCAGCAGAATTCCAAAGCTGAGTAATGCACTGCTTATTTCTTTTGGCCTTGGTCGAAGTGTGAAAAAATCTTGTGTTTCTGTCCCCCTCCTTTAGCCATCTAATCCCAGACTTCTGTTTCCAAAAACATTCCTCCTGTAATAGCCTTTCAGATTGAAGGGATTTGGCTTCCTCTAACTTTTTGTGATTTTCCATAGTGGGGTGTAAATCATAAGAAAGTTCTGCTTTGAGAACTGAATCCTCTGTTGCCATCAAATTTAAATGCACATGACCAAAAATCTGCTTGTTCCAGTTGCGAAGCATGCTTCTCAAATACTTAAGCTTCAAGTAGAGGGTGGTCTGAAAAGGAGATAAGAGAGTTCTCTTCCGACTGCGTAGGTCCCATGGCGGCGCTTTGACTGCGTTCTTCCATGGCTGCCTCGGGGGGGCCCGCCGTGGCCCCCGCAGCCATTGTGGATGCTCCGTCGGCTTTTCCCGCTTTGGTTTCGACTTCCCACAATGTCCCCTCTGCTTTCAATCTCCCGGGTTGTAGTCGCTCTTTTGCTGAAGTTCTTGCTTCTTCAATGTCGCCGCCGATCGTTCCTGGCAAGGTCCATGAGCCTGCTCTTACAGATGGCGGTGAACCGGCTGTCTTCTTCAATGCTGAGGAAATAGCGGCGTCTCTAAAGGCTTTTGATTTCGCTCTTGTGGCTCGAACGCCTCAAGGCAGGCCTGCCTTCCCTGAGATCAGAGCTCATCTGTCCAACCGTTGCAGATTCAAGGAAGATTTTGTTATCAGTGCTTTGGATTCCAAACACCTTCTGCTGTGTTTTCGTAACCAGGAGGATTTTTTGCAGTTGCTTCTGAGAGAACATCTTTATGTCCATGGCAGGCTATTCAGATTTTTCAAATGGACGATGCATTTCTCTCCAAATGAGGATTCTTCTATTCTGCCGGTATGGATTTCTTTCCCTGGGTTGCCTGTGAATTTATTTGTGGAACCTATCTTGCGCTCTATTGCCGGGAACATTGGGAAGGTATTAAAAATAGATCCTTCAACCCTGAACCTTTCCAATAGTGTGGTAGCCCGTGTTTGTGTTGAATTGGATATTTTGAAGTCTCACCCACATAGACTGTGGATTGGTTTTCCTGGGGGAGGGGCTTGGCAAGATATTTTATATCCAGAGCTTCCGCCATTTTGTTCGGTGTGTTCTAGGCTAGGCCATTGTTCAGTTGATTGCAAAGGTAAATCGGCTCAGCCTTCGGTCAATCCTGAATTTTCACAGGGTATTTCTCGTCCAAATCCAAAGGTAAAAAATGTTTGGAAACCGGTGGCTACACTGAATGCTGGTGTTCATAAAAATGATAAAGTAGATGTGCCTCCTCCCGATAAAAAATCTGAATTTCATGATAATTCGACTGTGATTGTTGTGGGGGCTTCTCCTAATAATAGATCACTTAATGAAGATGAGTTGGTGCCTCCATCAAAGGTTGCGGGGGATAATGCTTCTGTCAAAAATGATACCTTGACTGTTGATCATGATAAAATAAAGCCTGCCCATATGGATGTCATTGTCGTGAAGACTAAAGCTGGCTCTTATTCGCATCCTGAAGTTGATATGGCTGGAACTTCTTCTTTACTACTTCCTGTGGAACCAAATTGTCAGATTGAAGTCCTCCCTCCGGAAAAGTTCACTGCTCCTTCTCATATGGAGCTCCCTTCAGGACAAAGGTTTGACGGAAAGGGCATCATTGTCCCTGTTCCAGAGCTAACTATTGTTGATCCTCGAATTGTGGGCACACAATAGATTATGTCGTCCTCCTTAGGCCATCAGCCAGCATCATCTTATTTCTCTCAGAATCAGTAACAGACTGTAGATTTGGTATCTAGAAGACAGGACATTGCTAATGCAGCTGCTATTGATAATGCCAGGGTTCTGCTTAATGATCATACTGGTGTCACTACTAGATCCATGACCAGGTCTGGATCCTCAGGCAATCTCCCTATATCTAAATCATCATGAATTTTATTATCTGGAATATAAGAGGTATAGGAAATGATGTTTCAGTAGGGAGGGTTAAACTTTTCATTAAAGCTCATAACATTGATTGTATTGTTGTGCTGGAACCCAAAATTCATGTCAGCAAAATGAAAGGTATCTACAGAAAGTTGGGAATGGATAATTGTATTGCAAATTGTGATGATATAGCCCATATTTGGATCTTCTGGAGGGCAACCCTAGATTTCACAATTGTCAGTACAGATGAGCAACAAATCACTCTTATTCAATCTGGTTCTGTATGGCCAATATTTCACTTATCTTTTGTTTATGCAAAATGCTCTGCTTTGGAGAGACAGGCTTTATGGACATCTCTTTATTTGGTTCACTCACAAATATCAGGACCTTGGTTAGTCACTGGAGATTTTAATTGTATTCTGAATGTAGATGAAAAACTAGGTGGTAATCCACCTAATTTGGGTGCTATCTCAGATTTTAATGAGTGTGTTTCAGACTGTGCTCTAATAGATGCAGGATACATGGGTTCTAAGTATACATGGCATAACAATCAAACTGGGTGCAACGGTATTTGGGCAAGGCTGGACAGGGTCCTTTTTAATTCAGATTGGTTAAAATTGTTCCCCATTTCAGTTGAGCATTTGTCAAGGGAAGCATCTGACCATGCTCCCCTATTGGTGAGAATGTTACACAAGGAGAAATTCAAGAGTAGATTCTGTTTCCAACAAATGTGGACTATGCATGACAAATTTTTTATGGATGTTAATACTTGTTGGCATACTAGTCCACTGGCCTCCAAGGAAATTCATCAGTGTTCACTGTAGCCTTAAGAGCATTCAAGACAAAAAAATTATCAGAATTCTTTTTCTTATCCTCATCGATCCACTTTGACTCATTTTTAGGAAGACTGTGAGGACCATGAGTGATTAGGTTCATAAGCTTCGGATTAGTATTAGTAATCCACACACAGAGTTTTCTAAGCCACAAAGTATAATCAAAACCATCGAAAATAGGAACTGAATGCACACTAGCCATCATGGATAGATCTTATCTCCTAGACCTTGAGGTCCGCAGAATAAAAATCAGAGATTAGGCTCTGATACCAATTGTTAGCCCAGACTAGATAGCAGACAAGAAGGGGGGTTGAATTGTCCCCTTGCGGAGATGGTGGATTTTAAAAACTATCTAAACTAATCATAGCGAAATTAAAATAAACTATGTTGATTAGCCTAAACAGACGTGAGATTAAAATATTCTCTCAAGCTTTCCGATCTCACTCGAATAAACTATGCAATAGATGGTAGAAATAAATCCTAACACAGATAGCGGATGAAGCAATGTGCGATGATGCAGTGAATAAAATCTACAAGATGGCCTGTGAACGGGGATAGAAGAAATGGACAATCACACATGCATTCACAGTAGACACATATATTTTTAGGTGGTTCGAGACCACGACGGGCTCCCTACGTCCACCCCTCACCGAACTCGGTGAGGCTTCACTACACGCTACGAACCATAGCAGAACGGGGACGAACCCCTACACCACACACGCTGCATCCGCAGCAATGCACACACGGGGTCTAGCCCCAAAACGCTGCCACCACAGCACTTGCACACACAAAGTCGGGGAACACACCCCGAACGCAAAAATCACACGTAGACGTAGCTACCTCTACACAAAAACTCGGGGAACCTTGCCCCGAAATAAAACCAAACACTCGGAGACGCAGCTCTGCCCACAAACGATAATATATCAAGTTCAATGAACAGAGAGGATATACAATAAATGCCGAATTAACAATCTATGCTCAAATGGAAGAATAGAAACGAGAGAAGAGAAAGTTTCCCTCAGATCTACAGTATATCCCGTACATTGGAGTGGTAGGTTGTGCTGGAGAGTTTTATCCACGGAGTGGAAGCCGGCTAAGGTTGTAGGAGACGCCTAGGAATGGATCTTCAGGAACTGTGTTCAGAACAAGGATCAGATCGGCAGAGATATGCTCGTTGATGCATTCTCCTCTTCTTCTTCTTCCACCTCCAAGTAGATGAGTCGCCCCACTCCTTTCCCTACAAGGATAGAAACGATTAGCCCTCAAAAAGTTATCTTCGTCCAAGCAAAACGTAGCCACTATATAGTGGCACAATAGGATGTATATAGGACAACAAAGCCCATGGGAAAACCTCTTAGAACCACACCCAATCAAGGGTAGAAACCCTAAGGATAAGGGTGTAAAGAACCAAGCCAATCGGATCTCAAAAGGTGGGTTTCGAAACCATTTCATAAAACCCATTTCGAACTGCCCAGAACAAGTGTCGACTCTTAGAGTCGACACTTTTTGCAAATTGTTCTGTCTGCAGCAGAAAACATGATTTTGCCAAACAAGAGTTGACTCTTGGTGCACTAGGTGTCGACACTTGTTGAGCAAGATTCTGGACAGCGCCAGAAACTCCAGCCCAGCCAATTCTGGTCGACCAAAGACACCCTTTTGGTCGACTTAAAACCTGCAGAAAGCCAGAAACAAGGAAAAAGAATAAGAGATTAATCTCATCAACCCAAATATGAAATGCATGATTTGTATGCATCAAAACCATGAAGTATGATCATGAAAACATTAGCTTGTAGTCATATGCAATAAAGCCAATTTAGCCACATATGAAGGGGGGGATTCTCACAGCCCAACCCAGCAGAGCACAAACTCTCATTTCATAACAATTAAAAAGTTCATGCATGAGAGATCCATTCTCAGTTCAAAATTCATTCACACCTTTCATGAATTTCAGATCCAATCCGAAGCATAAAGAGCAACCTGAGTTCAAACAAAACTCACATAGATTTCATGAGCTTTCCATAGCAAGTCAAGCTATTTTGATTCATTATCAGACCATTTCACTTTAAACTCAAGGAGGCCCATTTTCTATACAAATCTCACAAATCAAATAGACTCATCCAGTCCATATCTAAAAAACCATTAAACACATGAAGGTCTTACCATTGATTCAAAGGACTGAAAACAAGTATGGAAGCTTACCATAAATTGAATGAATTCATAGCAAATTGAAACCTGCACATTTGGGAAATTTTGAATTATGAGTATCTTAAATCAATGCAATTTTTGAAACCTGTTTCAAAACATTTCTTTTCACATAACTCTCTCTTCAAGGTGAACCTGCAGATTAGTAACTTAAGAATGCAGCTATGTGCACAAGTTCAGTTCAGATTAGTAACACATGAACTACGATAGATTTCCAAGAACAAATATGCATGAAGACACTTCTAAACCCAATACATGAAGGCCCACTTCAAACACATTCAAGGCAATAGACAATCAAATTCAGAAGTGCATTCATACCATTGATCCAACTGATTGAAAGCAATTTGCACATGAAGCCTGCACTAACCACAAACAAATCACTTAAGTCAATCTTCTAGTAATGTAGATAAATGCACACGTCTAAGCACATGAAGGCTAAGGTCTGTGCATATGAACCCATGGTCAATGCATATGTAAAGGCTGGGTCGGTGCATGTTTGTAAAACACTAAAGACTAGGTCAGTGCACAAACAAAAGGGTCGGTGCATGTTTGTAAAACACCAAAGACCAGGTCGGTGCACATATGAAAGGGTCGGTGCGTATAAGGCCAAGGTCTGTGCACACTCAGAAAATCATCAAAGATAGGTCGGTGCATGTATTGACAAGGTCGGTGCACTTTTTATGAAATGGAAAGATTGGTCGGTGCACATCTGTAGAAGATGAGGTCGGTGCACGTTTTAACAAGCATAAGGATAGGTCGGTGCATGTTTGAATAATGCTAGGGACGGTCGGTGCAAAGTCAGGCAAGGTCGGTGCATCTCTTACAGAACAATAAGATGGGTGGGTTCATTGATGAAACAAACTAAGGAGTGTCGACACTCAGTAACCCAGTGTCGGCACTTTGTTAAAGCAATAAACATGGCCATCCAAATGCAAGTATATATATGGAGAACTATTAAAGCCAATCAACCCAAGAACTGTATACAAGAAGCACAGTCATTTCATCAAGATATGAACATCATGAACTCAAGTGCAATACATGAACCTCATTCAACTCAATTAAGCCAAAAACTCATGTAAAGCATGCTAAGACCCAAAACACTTCAAATGTCCCATGATGAATATGCAAGAACCAAATGACATTTTTTTCCACAAAGCATACACACAATATATTGTTATCATCAAAACCATCACCAAGGACAAGGAGGGAGCTCCACGAACCCAATAAGATCTTTTTATAAGCTTTCTGCCAAGTTATCTATTAAATACCTGCAAGTAGCACAATGAAAAAAAATGAAAAAAGAACACCATGAAAAATATCCCTAGTCTTAGTAACCGGGGCTACTTCACCTAAGACGTGTTGAGGTTTGCGTCAAACGGAAAAGGGAACCTTGATCTGTGTAATTGGACCTATTTCTCCTAAGGCAAGAGTCGAGGTTCATGTGAAACAGTGAAGGGTAGTATAGCATCATGTGTGAAAAAATAATAAAAAGATCCTAGAAGGGACAATGAAAGAAGGCAGAGAAAAAGTTAGTATGCTTAATGCTGTGATCTAGGAGGTGCAGGGTTGAAAGGCACTTGCTTGGAATAGCAAATGGGGGACGTAATTATCTATGCTGTGGATTTAGTATTTACACATGCACGAGTCCTATTGAACATTGATTTGAATTCTTGATCATGTACCTTAAATTTCCAAATTTAAGGCTACGGTGCATTAATGATTCATGATTCCTAATCTTTAGTTAATTTTGTGAAGGAAAAGCTGGATATGAAAGTATGGACTTTGCAAGCTCTTGTTCGTCCTAAAATTTAATTTGTTTGCATTGCTAATGGACTAGCAATGAGTAAGTTAGGGGTGTGATAAGTGCTATATTTCATATCATAAGTTGCATCACATTCATCACTTTTGAACATTTAATGAGTATAATTGTGCATGAATATAAACAAATCTCATTCTCACACATTATTTGAGTCTGCATGTAGTTTACCATCATTTTTTGAGTAAAAATGACAATGTGAGATTTAATTAAGAAATTGCATAACTATTTTTATTAAGAATATTGATTGTCTTAAAATTTTCTATTTACAGGAATGAGCGACCGAGAGCTGGGCGCTATTTAATGAAAGCCCTTCTACAAGGGCGCAAATTCAATAAACTGTGATAGCTTGACGGCCGGCCATTTATTTTGATCAGAAAATAGAAAGAAAAAGGAAAAGATTGAGCAACAGTTCAAAGTGTCGCCCATTGAAGAATAAGCGACTCTTTACACGGGCGCTAAATCCTTATATACGGAAAAGTCAGAATACAGGAAAAATATTAAAATAAGGAATAAATGAATTTACGCCCGAGTGAGGAGTCGCTCATTAAGGAATAAACAACACTGAGGAGGTCGCTATTTTCAGTCTGAACCAGAAACAGAACCGATCGAAGTTATCTTTCCATACATGATCTTATCTCCTCTTGTTTGAGGAAAGGAGGACTCTAAATATGGCAAGAGACCTACTTTGATCAATCCTTGATGCTAATAAGGTGGATTCAAGCTAAACATGGAGAGATTTTCGTGGTTTTCTCAAAACCCTATATATACTATCCAAGAGTAGACCGATGGAGAAGTTAGCCCTTTCATCTAGCCTAGTTTTCATGCTCTTCTAGTTGTCTTTTTAAGTTACTTTCTTCTACAAAGTTCTTCATTTTTAAGTCTTCTATAATTTCTTCTTCTTCCTCTTCTTCTAATTCTCCTCTCCCATTTTCAAGCTATTCTTAGTTTTTCAAAGCTCTATCTCTACATTTTTACTGTTCACCCATTTTTACACAAATCTGTTCTTCCTCCATTTTCTTCTTCTTCTGCTCCTCTTTTCATCATAGTCTCTTCATAAATGCTCTTCATCTTTATTATATCTAGATTTTCTTCTTCTTCTTCTTCCTCTAAATCTCTACCATTTTCAAGTTATAAATTATTTTTCAAAGTTCACTTTTTTAGACTTTTACTGTTCATCAACGTAGATAGACCCTTGTTCTTCCTAGTTTTTCACCCTCTTCCCTACGTTTTATCTCTCTGAGTTCTTCAGGAATCTTCTTGATATTTTTCAGATCTACAACTTTCATTTCTTCCACTTCTTCTAATTCCCTCTGGATTTTAAGTTATTATTCTTCTAATTACCGTCTATTTTTAGTTTATTTTTACTGTGTTTTCCTTTCTTCCCACCGTAGCCCTCTCTATCTCTCTATTCATCTCCATACATATTTTGTTTTATTTTTCTTCTTCTTCTATCTATACCTCTCTCCACTATTTCCTTCTTACATCCCTTTGGCGGATCTTCTTCCTTCGGTGCTCTAAAGGCGGCGTCATCTCTACGACGGAGCAGTTTCTTCCAAGGCTTGGCAAGGAGGTGGCGACATTAATCTTCATCATCTTGGCTCTTATTTCTTCCCTTTCTCTTATTTCCAAGTTGTATTTTTCCCTTTTATAGAGTTGTAATTGCCACTTCCTTTAGCAATAAAAATTAATTTTGCACAATTGTGTCTTCTTAGTTTTCCACTTCTCTTTCCAAATTTCTCTCCTTTAACCCTCTCATATTCTTTAGATAGTTCATTTTCATGCAAGTTTCCTTTTCATTAGTTTAATCTCACTCAAAAATTCGGATCTCTCAAATATAAGGGTTTTCTAATTTGATCATAATTAAAAATATTTCTTCTCCGTGAGATCGACTCGTTCTTACCACTTTACTTTAATTCTAATCTTTTTAAGTGAGTGAGTTCGGTTATTTTAAATTGTGGCACGACTTTTCAACGACGAGTTTAGTGGCTATCAGCGGGTCCTCCTCCTAGGTATCATTATCCTCTAACACAAAAGGGAAGAAAATGGTGGAATCAATAAGACACATGGTACCCTATACCGGTTGCCAACAATACTATAAGATATGGATTTCTAGACTGCTGCGATCAATTTATATTCCTATACACCCCCACAACCATGCTTTGATACCATCTATAACGACCCAAGATCTGAATATCGAGAAAGACCCCGATATTCTTGGATTCTAGCCCACCACCCATGAGCCGAAGGCTCGAAAGGGTTAAAGGTACGGTGTGGCAGTCTATAAGAATCTAAAATAATTGCAACTCAACAAGACTTAGCATAATTAATGCATAAGATAAACAGTTATGTAATTTAACAATTACGCAGTCTAGAATTTGTATGTCCAAACATAAGTGTTGTAACGCTCGAGAATTTTCTAAAAAATTTTCACGATTAAAATATAATTATTGACCATTTTTAAAGGTTTAATAGATAATTAAAAAGAATTAAGAATTTATTAAATCTATTTAAAGGCCCTATATTTACCAAAGGGCTAAGCCCAACTCAAATGGACCCAAAGACCCAATTCCAAGGCTTTTAGACCCAAGCCCATTAATAGAAACGTAAATTAGGTAATTTACTGATTTAAAATGGGATATATACATCAATTAGGGGATAAATGGGGAATAATATGAAAATCCAAAAATTTCAGATTTAATGAAGCTTGGTGGTCTATCGCGCGACCGCCAGACCTACCCTAGCGGTCCTCCCATGACCGCTAAGCCTCCTGATTCCGTGAATGGGAGAAAACGTGAAAAGCTTGGAGCTTTGACGACCAAATCACTTTAGATCGAAGCTACCTGGCGTGGAAGACTCTCTAGAACTCTCTAGGGATTAACTCTACTCCAATTTGGGACTCTAGGTTCTATCTAATCCCTTAAACCCTAAGTGAACCCTATAAATAGACTCTAACTTTGACTCATGTGAACCCTAATGTTGGCTCGTGTATTTCGAAGGTAAGGAAACATCTTCTCAGGTTAGTTCATTAGAACTTTATGATCATCTTAGTTTGGTCTAACTTCCCTCAAATTTTCGTGCTAGAAGACCCAATCGTTGGAGAGTTAGAGCCTCTGCAAGTTGCTGGTTCGCAACAGACTGCACAAGAACTAGTGCGACGGTCCAGTGAAAATCAGGAAAATAGAAGCCCTAATCGAGGTATTTAGGAGTTGATCCTTTAGAACTTTCTGTTCCTCTTCGTATCTTCTATCTACCCTCCAATTTTAATGAATTTTGGTCAAGAGGATCATGAGATAGAGGGACGGAAAGTTGCTGGTTTGGCACAAGACATGCAGGAACTAGGGTCTACTTCCAATGAAAAATCCAAAATCTAGGAAATGAATCAAAGGTAGGTTATCTCATAAAAAGGCTAGAATAGCATGTCAGGAGTAAAAGCCCTTTGATTTCATGAAATTCATGCTTTCCACACGGAGTATTTAATGTTTTACTATCATTGTGCATCTAGGCTATTCCTGCATGCATAGTTCCTACCCTTAATAACAAAAATGATAATTCTAGTTTAATTCAAGACAACCTATGCATCTCCATGAGTTATCTTTATTGTAGGAATGTTTTCTCTCTGAGCCTAGCATGTATTTTATGTTTTACTACCCTAGGTTGGCATGTATTTCTGTTGTATTGCTGTTTACAACAGACAGGAAGAAATGGTCTTCGTCAGACCACCTGTAAGACCCCAAATTATTTAGAAATTTATTTAGAAAGTTGTTTGTAATTATTTGGAATTTATTTGAAGTTATTCGAATTAATGAGAATTATCCAAATTAATTAGATTAATTAATTAATTAATAGAATAAGTCATTTTTCTTCTATTTTCTAAAAATCCCCAAAAATCACATCTTGTAGAATTAATTTTTTTTATCAACTTTGTCTTCTACAATTAAGCCTAATAAAATCGTTTATTAAGCCGAATTAGCGAACTAAGTCTTCCGAACTTAATATTTAATTAATTACGGAATAGTAGAAGTGGAATTTTATCTACCATATAAAAATTCATAAAAATAGTAATTAAATAATAGATGCTTCGACTAACACTTTTATCTTCTTGGAGTAAGCCTAATTAAATCATTATCTAGGCCTAATCAGTGGATTAAGCCTGACTTACAACCCACCTAACCCAAATTCATATTTACTATTCACCCAAACTTTGAACATTAAATTCGAGCTTGTTTCTCAACCAAATGGGGTGATTCCAGAGGCAAATGAAAGGTATTACATAGAGGAACATTTCCCCTCTCATAATGCCACAAAATCATTACCATATGGTAAGTATTGGGCGCGCAAGAGCTAGGTCAACGTTGGCGGCGGTGTTTGGAACACGCAACTTGTTTGGTCGAATTCTCCCTTCCTGGAAGGATCCAGAAGGAGTATGACCTATTAAAAGAAAGCTCTACGTGTCTAGATTCATTTGGTAGCTGTGGTGTTCGCAGAGAATTCAGATCTGAAGAGATCTCTTGTGATTATTGGAGGAGGGTCCAAGTTCGTGGGTTTTTCTTAGGCCTTTCTACTTCCTTCGATTGAGGTAGGTTTCCTTAACCAAAATCAGCTTATGAATATAGCAAATTGTACCTCTCATCGAGCTCTTTCCATTGGTGGCAAAAGCCCCAATTTTCATTAGGTATCCGTGGAGATATCGAGGTTTTAGTGAGGTGCTGTCAAGTTATTCTTTATTCTAGGTTTCGAGTTCCCTCTTCAATTTGAGGTAGGTTATAACAGCCCAACTT
Organism: Amorphophallus konjac; assembly: GCA_022559845.1. NCBI lineage: Eukaryota > Viridiplantae > Streptophyta > Magnoliopsida > Alismatales > Araceae > Amorphophallus > Amorphophallus konjac. Next base: position 398,349,936 of record CM040118.1, read on the forward strand.
CTAATTAACATACATGAATGTAATCAATAGCATGTTAGCTTTCTTTTGACATCAAAATCCCAAATTTTTATAGATCATGCCTAGAGTATTTCGTGTGTTATTAAAAGCATGCTAGCAAGCTAGACTTTTCTTGTGTTCTTCATAGAATAGGTTGTATTTCATTGGATTCCTATCGAAATTCGTGATTTAAAATTATGTTTCATGACCCTAGGATGCATATTAATAACCCTAGAGTATATGGTTAAGATCCCAATACATTTAGACCCCAATTCTTGGAGTTTTTCATATTTTTTTTTGAAGCCTTTTGGGTCTGGAAACCCAGGGGTCGACCCACGGGTCGACCCATTTCAACCCTGCAAGCAGCAATGCTGCCTTGCATGGGTCGACCCACAGCCTGCAGGGGTCGACCCAGGGGTCGTCCCATGCAGCCAGGATGGCTCCTGGAAGCCAGGGGTCGACCCAGGGGTCGACCCATACCTGGAGTTTTTCCAGGGGTCGACCCAAAGGGTCGACCCATGTCCCGTATGACCCGTTTTAATGATGTTTTGACTCGGGGATCAATCCGGATCATCGGGGAATCAATCCATTCAACCTAATCACATTGAAAACTACATTTTTGAGGAACTAATGACCTATTCATGTACCCTTTTTAGTTTCAATTAACATAGGTCCATACATGCAAACTTAGTATAAAAAACACACCGTTTATCATCTTCATTTTCAATGCATACAAGGATAAATAGAAACCCACATAATTAGTGGTTAATGGTGTAACTAAAATCTCTGTTAAATGCATTCTATTTCACTCCTGTGGGAGTTGTTCTGTGCTTTATCATCTTGAATCAACTTCTTGGCATTTGTCTTAATGTAAATGATAATGGATAATCTTTGATATGCTAACTTGGTAATTAGGATTAAGTTAATCGTTAAGTTGCTGTTTTAGTCTTGCTTGCTCCAGTTGAATCGATTGCTTACACACCTGAATGGTATACTGTTGGCCGTTCCTTCTTGACCCCGTGGACCGAGTTTGGTCCAGTTCTTGTATTACGGCACCGAGGTGACCGTATAAACCGAGTTTTTGTTTTGAATCCAAGGACATGTTAGTCCTTAAATCTCATACTCTTGACAGAAATTCATCTGATTGATTGGCCATTAAAATTGACTGAATGTCTAGACGGCTGGGACATTGGGCCCAGTAAATCAATGCCATCGCATCATAAGGGCCCGGTCTGGTCCTGGGGAGAGCGCCCGAAAGTTAGTGAGCCCATGGGATGTTAATGACATGGTGGGGCATTGCACCGAAGTACTTGCCTGAGTGTTGGCGTCTATGACAAAAGTATCTTGTTACTTGTCACTTGATCATGCTTGGTTAAATGTTTAAAATACTTGCTTGTTGGCCAATTCCTTACTTATATCTCATTGTTATATCTCTTGTTATATCTCCTGTAGTAAATTCTTGTATCTGTTATCCTTGATAATCATTATCAATTGTATATTTCTTGACCTTGAAAGATCTTGTTATTACCGTTGTTTATTGCATTATCGTTTGTAGCATGACATTTTGAAAATGTAATTAAACTGTTAATCACTTATACATGTCTGTTATTTCCTACTGAGCGTTAGCTCACACCCCGTTGTTTCCCCCTTTCCAGGCTTCTCAGGTGATGCGCTTACCGACGGGGAAGGGCAGGAGTGATGTCTTGAGTGTATCAGTTCTAGTGTGTTAGCAGTGTGTTTATTGTTAGTTGTGTTTGGAGATCATTTAGTTTCAGTTTGTTGTTGAGTCTTAGTGGTTGTTATTCCATGTTGTATTAAGTTGCCTTGGAGATCATTGTATCAGTTTGGTTGTTTAATGATCATTTAGTATTTCCTTTCCATCTTGTAGCAATTGTGTATCATTTTAGATTTAGTTCCCTCTCTTGCCAGCGTGTCCCTAACTGTACGTCCCGATATTTCCGCCTTGTTCGGGGCGTGACAGTTTAGTTGGTATCAGAGCCCTAGGTTTCACATTCCTAGGTTTCCTAAGTTTAAGTTTTCTTGCATTGCATCCCAATAATCGGTATATCAAAAGGTGTTGTCCGAACGTTAGGCTACGCCTATCGGGAAGGTCGCACACTTGCGCGAGTGATCTTCGGACCGATTACCTCCGCCAGGTACCGAGTTTTTGGTCGTGTCTAGGTGCATTAGATCCCTAACCTTGTAAAAGTCTAGGACCTGACCTGGTAAGAATGGGTAGAACTTGGGTTAAGTTCGTTCCTTAATCATGCTTTATCTATCTTATTGAACCTAGGTAACCTATTTCTCGTGTAGATGGCAGCTGATCGTGCTGAATGGAGGAACCTGCAGCGTACGGTTCAAGGCCTTACTCAGGCCCTTCAGCAAGTAGCTCAGGCAGGAGCGGCACAGCATGGCACCGGTGATCTATACCGGAACTTCCGCGGAATGAACCCGCCTAGATTCGCTGGTTCGACTGACCCTGACCAAGCCGAGCACTGGCTAGATGAGATGGGGAGAATCTTTGAAGTTATGCAATACACCAACCAGGAGCGTGTCCTTTTGTCCACATTTCAATTGGAACATGATGCATGTACTTGGTGGGATTCTATCAAGGCAACTCTCGGTGATCGGCAAGTTATGTGGGAAGAGTTCGAAGAATTCTTCAACAGCAAGTATTTTTCTGATAGAGTGCAAGAGAAGAAAGCGGCAGAGTTCGCGGCCTTGAAACAGCGAGGTTTGTCTGTGGCAGAGCATGAGGCTCAATTTGCACGGCTTTCTCGCTATGCTACACATCTCATTTCCACCGAGAAGATGAAGGCGAAGCGCTTTCTCAATGGTTTGAAGCTTCATTATATCAACCAATTGGCACCGATGGTGATTTCCACTTATTCTGAGATGGTAAGGAAAGCGCAAGTTCTGGAGGATACTCTTGAGATGACGGAGAGAATCCATGGGAAAGGCACCAAGAAAGAATTACCTACGGGTTCCGGGAGTGTCAAACCCGGGTATGCCAAGAAGAGGCCTGTTAGTGGACCTGGTTCGTGGAGCGGGTCCGGATCGTGGAAGGGCAAGATGCCGAGGCATGAAGACAAGAAGCCTGGCCCTATTGTTCCATTCAAGGGCGTGTGCAACTATTGTGATCGTTCGGGTCACAAGATAGAGGAGTGCTGGCGCAAGCTAGGCGCCTGTTTGCGATGTGGAAGCAAGGAGCACCGTATCCCCAATTGTCCTCTCATATCGGAACAAGCTACACCGGCAAAACCTCTAGTCTTCAAGAAACCACAAGGCAAGCTTCAAGCTTTACATGCAGAGGAAACTGGGATTTCTGATGATGGCGGACTCGTCGAAGGTACCCTTACTATAATCGATAAGCCCGCATTTGCTCTCTTTGATACTGGTGCAACACATTCTTTTATTTCACGGAGATTTGCTAAGTCATTAGCTGTGGAACCTGTTTTGATGAATACTCCGTTAGACATTTCAACCCCTATTGGCACTAGATCAACAATCCAGTATTTCTATCCTTCTAATAAGGTTATGATTGGTGAACAGAACTTTCCAGCAGATTTGGTCTGCATGGATATGAAGGATTATGATGTAATCCTAGGAGCAGATTGGTTGGCCAAGTATGAGGCCAATGTTCACTGTAGTTCTAGCTCAGTGACTTTTACTGGACATTCTGGTTTATCTTATACGGGAGTCAAGCACCATAACTCCGTACCGCTCATCTCGGCTCTTCGAGCTGATAAGCTTTTGAGGCATGGGTGTGAGGCTTTTCTAGCCTTTGTTTGTGCAACCCCTGAGTAGCAGATTGAGATCAAGGACATTCCTGTTGTCCAAGATTTTCCTGATGTCTTTCCAGAGGAACTACCAGGACTTCCGCCTGAGCGGGAAGTTATCTTTTCTATTGATCTTATTCCTGGCACAGCTCCTATTTCTAAGGCTCCTTATCGTATGTCTCCTGCGGAACTGAGGGAACTGAAGCAGCAACTGATGGAATTACCCGAGAAGGGTTTTATTCGTCCTAGTACTTCTCCGTGGGGAGCCCCTGTGTTGTTCGTCAGGAAGAAAGATGGTTCGATGAGGTTGTGCATTGATTATCGGCAAATAAACCAGCAGACTGTCAAGAACAAATATCCCTTGCCGATGATTGACGAGTTATTTGACCAGATAGCGGGAGCTCAATATTTCTCTAAGATCGATCTTTGATCTGGATATCACCAGTTGCGGATTAAGGAAGAGGACATTCATAAAACAGCTTTCCGCAGCAGGTATGGTCATTTTGAATTTGTCGTTATGCCTTTTGGTCTAACGAATGCTCCAGCAGCTTTCATGCAGTTGATGAACAATGCATTTCGGCCCTATCTTGATCAGTGGGTCGTGGTATTTATTGATGACATCCTGATTTATTCTAAGAATGAGGAGGAGCATGCTGAGCATCTGAGAATGGCATTGCAACTGTTGAGAGATCATCAACTATATGCTAAGTTCAGTAAGTGTGAATTCTGGCTGCAAGAGGTGTCCTTTCTAGGACATATCATTACGAAGAACGGTATTTCTGTTGATCCTTCGAAGGTTGAGGCAGTGAAGAATTGGGAACAGCCTACCAGTGTGACAGAAGTTAGAAGTTTTCTAGGCCTGGCAGGTTATTATCGAAGATTTATTCAAGACTTCTCTAAGATTGCGGTACCTCTTACAAGATTAACCCGCAAGGAAAATAAGTTGGATTGGTCAGATGATTGTCAGCGAAGCTTTTAGACTCTGAAGGAGTGTTTGACTACTGCACCTGTTTTGGCTTTACCTTCTGGTGAAGGAGGATTTGTTGTTTATACTGATGCTTCAGGTATTGGCTTAGGCTGTGTACTCATGCAGCATGGGAAGGTGATTGCCTATTCCTCTAGGCAGTTGAGGAAGCACGAAGATAATTATCCTGTTCATGATTTGGAACTTGCTGCAGTCGTGTTTGCTTTGAAGATATGGAGGCATTACTTATATGGAGAAACCTTTACAGTGTTTTCAGATCATAAGAGTTTGAAGTATTTATTCTCTCAAAAGGAACTCAACATGAGGCAGCGGAGATGGTTGGAGTACTTGAAAGACTTCGACTTCTCGATTGAGTATCATCCTGGCAAAGGTAATGTTGTGGCAGATGCATTAAGCCGGAAGCCGGTAGCTAGATTGTCAAGTCTCATGTTACAAGAATGGAGATTGTTGGAATAATTATCTAGTCTGGATCTCAATATTGACAATGATCGGATCTTGATTGCTCAGATTCAACTTAAACCTGAATTATTGATAGAGATCAAGTCCTTGCAAGATAATGATCCCGAGTTGGTAGAGATCAAGGGAAGCTTGAGTAGCAGACCTGACTTCATGTTGGCCGATGATGGTAGATTATTATTTAAAGGCAGAACTTGTGTTCCGGATGAGGCTACAGTAAAGAACACAATTCTTGAGGAAGCTCATAGATACAGATATACCATTCATCCTGGAGGCACTAAGATGTACCGAGATTTGAAAAGGTCCTTTTGGTGGCCGAATATGAAAAGAGAAGTTGCAGATTTTGTGAGCAGATGTTTGGTATGTCAGCAAGTTAAGGCCGAACATTTCAGACCAGCAGGGAAATTGAAACCACTCGACATACCCCAATGGAAGTGGGAAAGTATTGGCATGGATTTCATTATGGGTCTACCTAGGACTCGTGGTGGATTTGATGCGATATGGGTGATTGTTGATCGTTTGACAAAGTCGGCTCATTTCTTACCAATTAAGTCCAAGTGGACGATTGATGTATTGGCTGCTTTGTATATAAAGGAAGTGGTGAGATTGCATGGTATCCCAATGAATATAGTATCTGATCGAGACCCCAGATTTACTTCACATTTCTAGAAGGGACTGCAAGAGTCTTTGGGTACTCGTCTGAATTTCAGTACTGCTTTTCATCCATAGACAGATGGACAGACTGAAAGAACCAATCAGATAGTAGAAGATATGCTGCGAGCTTGCACGATTGATTTCGGTGGTAATTGGAGTGAGCATTTGGCATTAATTGAATTCGCCTACAATAACAGCTATCAGTCTAGTATTCAGATGGCTCCTTTTGAAGCACTATATGGTAGAAGTTGTCGTTCCTCGTTGTGTTGGGACGAGGTAGGTGAGAAACAGTGGCTTGGACCAGATCTTGTTTCGGAATCATCACAGAACATCCGTGTTATCCGAGACCGGTTACAAGTAGCCCAGTCAAGACAGAAGAGTTATGCCGACAACAGGAGAAGAGCATTGGAATTTCAGGTTGGCGAGCATGTGTTCTTAAAGGTCTCTCCAACGAGAGGGATCCGAAGATTTGGCATTCATGGCAAGCTGAGTCCGAGGTACATTGGTCCATTCGAGATTCTAGATAGAGTGGGAGAGGTGGCATACAGACTGGCTTTACCACCGTAATTGTCTGGCGTACACAACATTTTTCATGTGTCTATGTTACGGAAATATGTGTACGATCCCACTCATATCATTCAGCAGGTGGATTTTGAACTGAAGGAAGATTTGACCTATGAGGAAAGACCTGTCAAGATTCTGGACCGGAAGCATCAGCAACTTCGGAATCGTTCGATACCGATGGTCAAGATTCAGTGGAGTCGGCGTGGGACCGAAGAAGCTACATGGGAGTCTGAAGAGACTATGCGAAAGCGGTATCCCGATCTATTCTAGGTGAGTGATCTTTTTCTACTCTCAGTTTTAGTGCAGTGAATTTGGAGGACCAAATTCCTTTAAGTAGGGGAGGGTGTAAGACCCCAAATTCTTTAGAAATTTATTTAGAAAGTTATTTGTAATTATTTAGAATTTATTTGAAGTTATTCGAATTAATGAGAATTATCCAAATTAATTAGATTAATTAATTAATTAATAGAATAAGTCACTTTTCTTCTATTTTCTAAAAATCCCCAAAAATCACATCTTGTAGAATTAATTTTGTTTATCAACTTTTTCTTCTACAATTAAGCCTAATAAAATCGTTTATTAAGCCGAATTAGCGAACTAAGTCTTCCGAACTTAATATTTAATTAATTACGGAATAGTAGAAGTGGAATTTTATCTACTATATAAAAATTCATAAAAATAGTAATTAAATAATAGATGCTTCTACTAACACTTTTATCTTCTTGGAGTAAGCCTAATTAAATCATTATCTAGGCCTAATCAGTGGATTAAGCCTGACTTATAACCCACCTAACCCAAATTCGTATTTACTATTCACCCAAACTTTGAACATCAAATTCGAGCTTGTTTCTCAACCAAATGGGGTGATTCCAGAGGCAAATGAAAGGTATTACATAGAGGAACATTTCCCCTCTCATAATGCCACAAAATCATTACCATATGGTAAGTATTGGGCGCGCAAGAGCTAGGTCAACGTTGGCGGCGGTGTTTGGAACACGCAACTTGTTTGGTCGAATTCTCCCTTCCTGGAAGGATCCAGAAGGAGTATGACCTATTAAAAGAAAGCTCTACGTGTCTAGATTCATTTGGTAGCTGTGGTGTTCGCAGAGAATTCAGATCTGAAGAGATCTCTTGTGATTATTGGAGGAGGGTCCAAGTTCGTGGGTTTTTCTTAGGCCTTTCTACTTCCTTCGATTGAGGTAGGTTTCCTTAACCAAAATCAGCTTATGAATATAGCAAATTGTACCTCTCATCGAGATCTTTCCATTGGTGGCAAAAGCCCCAATTTTTATTAGGTATCCGTGGAGATATCGAGGTTTTAGTGAGGTGCTGTCAAGTTGTTCTTTATTCTAGGTTTCGAGTTCCCTCTTCAATTTGAGGTAGGTTATAACAGCCCAACTTCTAATTAACATACATGAATGTAATCAATAGCATGTTAGCTTTCTTTTGACATCAAAATCCCCAATTTTTATAGATCATGCCTAGAGTATTTCGTGTGTTATTAAAAGCATGCTAGCAAGCTAGACTTTTCTTGTGTTCTTCATAGAATAGGTTGTATTTCATTAGATTCCTATCGAAATTCGTGATTTAAAATTATGTTTCATGACCCTAGGATGCATATTAATAACCCTAGAGTATATGGTTAAGATCCCAATACATTTAGACCCCAATTCTTGGAGTTTTTCATATTTTTTTTGAAGCCTTTTGGGTATGGAAACCCAGGGGTCGACCCACGGGTCGACCCATTTCAACCCTGCAAGCAGCAATGCTGCCTTGCATGGGTCGACCCAATGCGTCGACCCACAGCCTGCAGGGGTCGACCCATGGGTCGACCCATGCAGCCAGGATGGCTCTTGGAAGCCAGGGGTCGACCCAGGGGTCGACCCATACCTGGTGTTTTTCCAGGGGTCGACCCAAAGGGTCGACCCATGTTCCGTATGACCCGTTTTAATGATGTTTTGACTCGGGGATCAATCCGGATCATCGGGGAATCAATCCATTCAACCTAATCACATTGAAAACTACATTTTTGAGGAACTAATGACCTATTCATGTACCCTTTTTAGTTTCAATTGACATAGGTCCATACATGCAAACTTAGTGTAAAAAACACACCGTTTATCATCTTCATTTTCAATGCATACAAGGATAAATAGAAACCCACATAATTAGTGGTTAATGGTGTAACTAAAATCTCTGTTAAATGCATTCTATTTCACTCCTATGGGAGTTGTTCTGTGCTTTATCATCTTGAATCAACTTCTTGGCATTTGTCTTAATGTAAATGATAATGGATAATCTTTGATATGCTAACTTGGTAATTAGGATTAAGTTGATCATTAAGTTGCTGTTTTACTCTTGCTTACTCCAGTTGAATCGATTGCTTACACACCTGAACGGTATACTGTCGGCCGTTCCTTCTTGACCCCGTGGACCGAGTTTGGTCCAGTTCTTGTATTACGGCACCGAGGTGACCGTATAAACCGAGTTTTTGTTTTGAATCCAAGGACATGTTAGTCCTTAAATCTCATACTCTTGACAGAAATTCATCTGATTGATTGGCCATTAAAATTGACTGAATGTCTAGACGGATGGGACGTTGGGCCCAGTAAATCAATTCCATCGCATCATAAGGGCCCGGTCTGGTCCTGGGGAGAGCGCCCGAAAGTTAGTGAGCCCATGGGATGTTAATGACATGGTGGGGCATTGCACCGAAGTACTTGCCTGAGTGTTGGCGTCTATGACAAAAGTATCTTGTTACTTGTCACTTGATCATGCTTGGTTAAATGTTTAAAATACTTGCTTGTTGGCCAATTCCTTACTTATATCTCATTGTTATATCTCTTGTTATATCTCCTGTAGTAAATTCTTGTATCTGTTATCCTTGATAATCATTATCAATTGTATATTTCTTGACCTTGCAAGATCTTGTTATTACCGTTGTTTATTGCATTATCGTTTGTAGCATGACATTTTGAAAATGTAATTAAACTGTTAATCACTTATACATGTCTGTTATTTCCTACTGAGCGTTAGCTCACACCCCGTTGTTTCCCCCTTTCCAGGCTTCTCAGGTGACGCGCTTACCGACGGGGAAGGGCAGGAGTGATGTCTTGAGTGTATCAGTTCTAGTGTGTTAGCAATGTATTTATTGTTAGTTGTGTTTGGAGATCATTTAGTTTCAGTTTGTTGTTGAGTCTTAGTGGTTGTTATTCCATGTTGTATTAAGTTGCCTTTGAGATCATTGTATCAGTTTGGTTGTTTAATGATCATTTAGTATTTCCTTTCCATCTTGTAGCACTTGTGTATCATTTTAGATTTAGTTCCCTCTCTTGCCAGCGTGTCCCTAATTGTACGTCCCGATATTTCCGCCTTGTTCGGGGCGTGACACCACCTGAGTTCCTTAGCGGCCCTACGATAGACCGCTAAAGCCCATGAAATGGTCCTTCTAAGACCGCTTTAGTTTTATGAGTTCTATATTATTTGTTAACCTAAAACAAAATGCAGAACAATCCTATTTATTATATGATAAGCCTAGCTAATTAGGTCTTACACATGTTTTAAGTACTGTATTCATACACTTGGTTATGTTAATTGTTCATCCTAGCAGATTTCATGTTCTTTATGCACTTTGGATTTATTTTAAACTTACGTAATTTCAAGCGAAAACCATATACTCTTGTATTTATCCTAAATTTCATATGGTTCATGGACTTGTCTAGCTTTAATTTGATCGTTGTTTTACCACGATCCTTTCTTATCTAGAGTCTTTTCTTAGGTACATGGCACGTATTCCGGTACGTTGTCATTAGATGCCCTTTGCACATTAAGCACACAATTGATGTAATGTCCTGGGTCTTTCGGATCCTTATCGGAGAGTTTCGGATCGCTTTTGTGGGTCCTGAGTTGTGTTTTGCGATCCACGTTGATTTTTCTCCCGTACAAGTTACTGAACCCAGTGGAGAGTTTATTATTGAGTTCATCGACTCGAGGACGCTACAGTTGTGTTGCATTCTTTCCGAGGATCGTTTAGACTATTTTTCCGTATTTTTCTCAATTAGTGCATTTTCAGGTTGAAAATCAGATTTTTTAGAAATTACAAAATTACCTAATATCTTTTCTATTTCTTCTTCTTTCTCCTTCCTCTCTCCGCCCTCATGCTCACTTTATCTCCCTCGTTCTCTTTCCTCTCTTCTCCTCTCTCCGCGGGGCGCGCGACCGTGGCGAGACGGCCGAGGCAGGAACGTCGTGGAGTTGATCTGGCGCATGACGGTGTGAAGGATGGAGCGTGGCGTTGGTGCGATCCCTCGGTGGATTCAAAGCCAATGTGTTTAGTTCGTTTGATCGATTTCGACGTGGTTTAGTTGATTCAGTGCGATAGAACTTCGGTGGAGGTAGGGATATGGATGCCCTACCTTTTTTCTATGTTTCCTCACGATTTGGAGCCGAACGGTGCGCGTACGAGCGGGTTTGGCGTCGTTTTGGGCAACAACATGTTTGGGGGTGTGAGATGAGTTCGCCTCTTTCGGCGACGGTATCTTGCTAGATTAGTTTCATTTGAACCCCTGGCATGTCAGCATTTCATTTCCGCTGGTTTCATTATGATTGGTGGTCATTTGGGACCGGTGTGAGCCCGGGAACCCATGTGACTCATTTTGGGTCGATTCAGTAGAATTGCCCGTTTCTTGTGTTTTTGGTGTCGTTTGGACCCCTTCCGGTCTGTGGAAGGTTTATTTGGCAATTAGGGTTGTTTCCCCTTTGTTTAGAAGCGAACGGGGCGTGGAACGGCCGGATTCGGCCATTCCGCTGTTTTACCCGCCGTGACGCCTAAGTGGTCGTACCAGAGACCGTTTGGGTGCTTCCAGCGGTCCAGTAGGTGACCGTTTGGGTTCTGTCAGTTTTATGTCGGTTAGAGTCTAAGCGGTCGTGCGATAGACCGTTTGGGTTGGCTAGCGGCCCATTGGAGGACCACTAAGCCATGTGAGACGGTCTATTGGAGACCGTTTGAATTGTGGGTGTATTGCGGTTTGGCCAAGCGGTCACATGATAGACCGAAAGGCTAGCCCTGGCGGTTCATTGGATGACCGCTAGGCTTCGTTGTCGGTTCAACGGGGTTTTAAGTCGGTTCGGGCTAACGGTCCTAGCCTTGACCGCATGGTGCTCCTGACAGTCCTGTTGGAGACAGCCTAGACGTTTGACTGGTTTATGTCAGTTTCGGGGTTGATTGGGTCAAGCGGTCATGTCCATGACAACTTAGGTCTCCATGCGGCCCTGCGATAGACCGCATGCCCCTGTGGATTTGGAGTTTTATCCCTTTGAGTCCCTGAGTAAAGCGGCCATGTCTTAGACAGCTTAGCTCAGTGAGACGGCCTATGAATTGACCCTTTATATGTTGGTGCGGCACTTCTTGACTGCCCGGTGTCTGTGTTCTCTGTGTGAGGGTAGCGGCCTTTGGCTGACCGCTTGGCTTACCTAGCGGCCTGGCATATGACCGTTTCCTTTCCAGAGCCTTGTTTTCCTATTGTTTGGCCTCCAATTATCTTGGCTTGACCTTGTGGTTTGCTTGTAATCCTGTGGATGTCATGGACGTCCTATGAGGGCTCTGACCATGTTGTGGGGTGGCCAGGAGTGCCATTACATCGAGCTATGTTCCGTGATACTTCAGAGTCATTATTGGTTTCTGGTCAACCCGGTGTGATCCGGTGGTTGACACGTGACCTCGTGAGTGTCTCGTCTATCTTGTATGGACTGAGATATGGTTTTGGATGCCTTGAGGTATTATCTTGCCTCGGTTTACGTGTCCATGTGTTTTGAGGGTCTTAGTGATCCCTCAGGTCTCCGTGATTCATGTTATGCGGAGGCATGGATCAGGTGATCCTATGCCATTTCCTTTATCAGTGTTTTATTGTGACCTTGGCTTAGGGACTAGGCTGATTAACAGTGTGAGCTGTGATGTGTGACGATCTTGACCCCGAGTCTTGTGACTCAAGGATCGTTGTGTCAGCAAGTCTAGTTGTCTGTCCTGAGTTCGGTGGCAGTCTGGTATGCTACCCTGTGTCTGGTGCTTCGTAGTATGTACGACAGTGCATGTTTAGCCTATCTGTACTTCAGCACTAGTGTTTCGGAGTCTCTGTGTCTAGTGAGCCTCCACTAGTCATAGCCTGACGACACTTTCCTGTGTGTCGGCCCACCTAGGAGTGGTGGCGAGGCATGTTCCCGATATACGGTTTGTAAGCTAGTTTCCGTGGGCCCCCTTGCCTTGCGGTAGCGTCCTACTGGGGGGAAAGCTAGCTAGAGGCCTGGCTCAAGGCATTGAGCTTGTGTGTGCACACGTGGTCAGGGGCGTTTAGACGAGCGCCGACGGGTGTGACGCTGACTAGTCACTCGTTACTGTGGTACCGTTGCTCTTAGTACTTGGTACTGTTGCTCCTCATACTTGGTTTTGTGAGTGTCTCAGTTACCACCGTTCTCGGTGTGTGGGAGATACTTGTGGCGCAGTGTAAGACGTCAGTGGATGTATCTGGCTGTTCTTCTAGTGAGGAGGTGCTTCTGTCACTTGACACATAACTCTCGTGACGCGTGTTTTCGTCATTGGTTTCCGAGTAGCCTGTGCGTGGCTTCACTCGAAGTCTAGTCTTGTATAGCGTACACGACGGTGAGCTCGTGTATGTTCGTGCCTTTGACTGTGTAGGTCTTCTATAGGGCTTTTACCTGTTTCGGTAGGCTTCTGCTTTGGCGCTAGTGCTTTGACGATTGATCAGTAACGTCTGACTTTGTGAGATCGGGGTTCGCCTTTCTGTTGTTGTTTGGAGTAGCTTAGAGAGCCGAGGTTCATTCAGCAACCGTGTTTCCATTCGGTATGGCTTTACTCTTTCCTTTACCTATTCTTACTCCTGCTTTTACAGCTTTACTGTTGTAGTTTAGTACTAATGTTACTTCTGCTCCTACTTTATTGTTTAGCATTGTTACTTTTGTGTTGTTTTCGGTAGGGTTCTGCGGGATCCCTACTTAGCCAGTGATAGGAGGCTCACCCCTGACTTTTCAGGTGTAGCTGTGCTTCCTTGTGTTGTGAGTTCCACTGTGCGGTAGTTCTGTTGCCAGCGTCGCCAGTGTCAGGCTTCCCTCAACTTGAGGGTACGTTTCCCTTTCTGTTGGACTATACTTGTGTTCCTTTGGACTGGACTCTATTAGTTTTAAATTGTTAATTGTAAAGAGTAATTTTATTTTTGCTACTTTAGCAACCATGATCATTGAAATTTAATTGCTTACTATTATATCTGGAAGTTCAATGTACTCTCACACACCTTTTTATCCCTTCGGATCTTTTCTGCTCTTGGGAGGCCTCGCAGGTTCCAAGTGGTATCGAGTTTACCCGGTATCCAGAGTCTAGGTCGTCACAGTTGGTATCCGAGCTGTGTTGTATGAAAGTACATGGGAATTCGAGATATTGCAATATTCAGAGTCCTTAAGGTCCAGTACAGTCGGCAGCTGGCATAAGTTTTGCGATTGTTTGTCGCTTTTTTTTCGCGTATAGTCTTGTGTGTGCTATGTTGGCACTGTGCGAGATGGTTTTGCTCTCGTCAGGATGTGACGTAGTGCTCTTCTTTTGTTATGGTGTCTGTCTCGGTTGTGCTGTACTTGGCAGAGTTCGCCAGTAGGCGTGAATCTGTGGTATGGTGTTCGACCTTTTTTCGTGATTTATTCAGGTGGCTTGTGATTTTCTCGTTGGTATGATGGCCGTGCACATTCTTATGTTGCTTTGGTCGTCCTAGGTTGAGATTTGTTCAGCCCCTAAGGTGTTAAGCTTGCGTCAAAGTATTCGATTAGATGCCTTGTTTGGAAGAATGCTCGGGCAAACCTAGGATTTTCCTTCTTGGTGAGCTATTGTTAGTTGAGCTTGATTCTTATTCTCTTGTTTGGTGGCGTCTTTTCGAGGTAACCCTTGGAAGTGCTATCTTGGTGAAGCCTTTGTTCTCTTAAGTATAGACTGTGTTAGTTCTGAACCTGATTTGCCATTGTTCGACGGTTGCTTGGCTTTGGACCCAGATTTTGTGTTTGGGAGCCGTTGTGCACCGTGTTCGATGTGTCGTGTTTGGCGGTTGTTGTGCTTTGAAGGTTCAGTAATCGTTCCAGGACGTAAGGATAAGCTGAGACAGGTGTTCTTTGTGCTTTGTGCTGAAGCTGATGCTCTTCATGGTTTGCACTTTGGTGACTTGTGATCGGTTGTTAGCAGGATCAGTACTCGAGACTTGGTACGTTGCAGTTTTGTGAGTTGCAATGGCACCGAGTGTGTGCTGAGATGCGGATGTCGAGTTGTCCTTGAAGCCTGTGTGCGTTGTGTTGAGCGTGCAGCGGAAGCGTATGGGTTGATAACTCATGGTTTAGGATCATGAAGTTGGCAGATTCTGGTTGGCCGAGAGGTTTATTTCCTCGATGTATCTTCATCTTGGCAATTTGTGCCTTGGTGCTGTTGGTTGCCGTGCCGTTGCTGGAGGCATTATGGTTGTTGGCACTAGCATGTGTGAGGATTAGGGGGAATCTATCGGCATATTCGTTGGTTGAGTACCCTTTCCTCTTCTCTGTAACTTTTCTTGGACGTTGTACTCTCGGGACGTGATCGTGGTCCTCGAGATACGTTCCCAAGATTATTGTTATTATTGTGGGTCCTTATTGGTGAGTTGTTTATGGCATGGCTTGTGCATGTTAGCCGTGTGTCAGCTGTAATTGTGCCTTGATGTGACCTAGCTTGGAGTTGTGTCACGTGGTTCTGTGTTTAGTACGGAGCCGGGATTCTACAAGTGCTATTATTGTTGTTGTTGTTGTTTGTTGGTGGTCATGTTCAGCTTGGGAGGATTTCCCTGTGAGTCTGATTTGGCATTCTCTGGATCAGGGTCTTGTCAGTTGGTTTTACTGTACTCTTTTGTTATGATAGAGTTAGCATGCGACTCGAATCAGATATAGTGTCTGAGTGAGGACTGACTTGATTGTGCTCGTGGTCTAGTACTGTCGTTGGCATTCTGTGTGCCAGATTTGTTGTTCTTGGCACGGAAGCCGATGCTGTTGAGCTATCAGCTAAGAGGATTGTGTTTCATTGTTTAAGCTGATGCTTGTTGTGTTTGCCGAGTATTTTACTGATAGCCATTTTTGTGGCATGAGTCGTGTCTCTTTTCCCTGTGAGACGGAAGCGATAATGCCACGGTGTTTCGGAGGTGTCAGACTTGTGTTTTCTTTCAGTGGCTCGTTCTGTGGATCGGTGTATCTTGAGAACCAGAGCGTGTGCCTATACTTATGGTCTGGCAGTGTTCCTCTAAGTAGTGTTTTTCGTGTCTTGTGTTACCATGTTCTAGGTGTTGGTGTTGGCTGATGCCTGGAGAGCGTAGCCGATGTTTGGGTTTGTTCTTCCTGCTTCCTCTTGTTAGTTCTTTTAATTTCGAGGATGAAATTCCTGTAAGGAGGGGAGGCTGTAATGCCCTGAGTCTTTCGGATCCTTATCGGAGAGTTTCAGATCGCTTTTGTGGGTCCTGAGTTGTGTATGACAATCCGCTTGGGTTTTTCTCTCGTACAAGTTACGGAACCCAGTGGAGAGTTTATTATTGAGTTCATCGACTCGAGGACGCTACAGATGCGTTGCATTCTTTCCGAGGATCGTTTAGACTATTTTTCCGTATTTTTCTCAATTAGTGCATTTTCACGCTGAAAATTAGATTTTTCAAAAATTACAAAATTTCCTAATTTCTTTTCTATTTCTTCTTCTTTCTCCTTCCTCTCTCCTCCCTCACGCTCACTTTCTCTCCCTCGTTCTCTCTCCTCTCTTATCCTCTCTTCGCGGGGTGCGTGACAGTGGCGAGACGGGCGAGGCAGGAACATCGTGGAGTTGATCTGGCGCGTGACGGTGTGATTAATGGAGCGTGGCGTTGGCGCGATCCCTCGGTGGATTCAAAGCCGACGTGTTCGGTTCGTTTGATCGATTTCACCGTGCTTTAGTCACTTCGGCGCGCTAGAACTTCGGTGGAGGTAGGGCGATGGATGCCCTAATCTTCTTCTACGTTTCCTCACGATTTGGAGCCGAACGATGCGGGTATGAGCGGGTTTGGCATCGTTTTGGGCAAAAGCATGTTCGGGGGGTGTGAGACGAGTTCCCCTCTTTCAACGATGGTATCTTGCTAGATTAGTTTCATTTGAACCCATGGCATGTCAGCATTCCATTTTCGCTGGTTTCATTACGATTGGTGGTCATTTGGGATCGGTGTGAGCCCGAGAACCCATGTGACTCATTTTGGGTTGATTCGGTAGAATCGCCCGTTTCTTGTGTTTTTGGTGTCGTTTGGACCCCTTCAGGTCTGTGGAAGGTTTATTTTGCTATTAGGGTTGTTTCCCCTTCGTTTAGAAGCGAACGGGGCGTGGAACGGCCTGATTCGGCCATTCCCCTATTTTACCCGCCGTGATGCCTAAGCGGTCGTACCAGAGACCGTTTGGGTGCTTCCAGTAGTCCAATAGGTGACCGTTTGGGTTCTGTCAGTTTTATGTCAGTTAGAGTCTAAGCAGTCGTGTGATAGACCATTTGGGTTGGCTAGCGGCACATTGGAGGACCGCTAAGCCATGTGAGACGGTCTATTGGAGACCGTTTGGATTGTGAGTGTATGGCAGTTTGGCCAAGCGGTCACGCGATAGACTGCAAGGCTAGCCCTGGCAGTTCAGTGGATGACCGCCAGGCTTCGTTGTCGGTTCAACGGGTTTTTAAGTCGGTTTGGGCTAACGGTCCTAGCCTTGACCGCAAGGTGCTCCTGACAGTCCTATTGGACACCGCCTAGACGTTTGACTGGTTTATGTCGGTTTCGGGGTTGACTGGGTCAAGCGGTCACGTCCATGACCGCTTAGGTCTCCATGCGGCCCTGCGATAGACCGCATGCCCTTGTGGATTTGGAGTTTTATCCCTTTGAGTCCCTGAGTAAAGCGGCCATGTCTTAGACAACTTAGCTCAGTGAGACGGCCTATGAATAGACCCTTTATATGTTGGTGCGGCACTTCTTGACTGCCCGGTGTCTGTGTTCTCTGTGTGAGGGTAGCGGCCTTTGGCTGACCGCTTGGCTTACCTACCGGCCTGGCATATGACCGTTTCCTTTCCAGAGCCTTGTTTTCCTATTGTTTGGCCTCCAATTATCTTGGCTTGACCATGTGGTTTGCCTGTAATCCTGTGGATGTCATGGACGTCCTATGAGGGCTCTGACCATGTTGTGGGGTGGCCAGGAGTGCCATTACATCGAGCTGTGTTCCGTGATGCTTCAGAGTCATTATTGGTTTCTGGTCAACCCGGTGTGATCCGGTGGTTGACACGTGACCTCGTGAGTGTCTCGTCTATCTTGTATGGACTGAGATACGGTTTTGGATGCCTTGACGTATTGTCTTGCCTCGGTTTACATGTCCATGTGTTTTGAGGGTCTTAGTGATCCCTCAGGTCTCCGTGATTCATGTTATGCGGAGGCATGGATCAGGTGATCTTATGCTGTTTCCTTTATCAGTGTTTTATTGTGACCTTGGCTTAGGGACTAGGCTGATTAACAGCGTGAGCTGTGATGTGTGACGATCTTGACCCCGAGTCTTGTGACTCAAGGATCGTTGTGTCAGCAAGTCTAGTTGTCTGTCCTGAGTTCGGTGGCAGCCTGGTATGCTACCCTGTGTCTGGTGCTTCGTAGTATGTACGACAGTGCATGTTTAGCCTGTCTGTACTTCAACACTAGTGTTTCGGAGTCTCTGTGTCTAGTGAGCCTCCACTAGTCATAGCCTGATGACACTTTCCTGTGTGTCGGCCCACCTAGGAGTGGTGGCAAGGCATGTTCCCGATATATGGTTTGTAAGCCAGTTTTAGTGGGCCCCCTTGCCTTGCGGTAGCATCCTACTGGGGGGGAAAGCTAGCTAGAGGGCTAGCTCAAGGCATTGAGCTTGTGTGTGTACACGTGGTCAGGGGCGTTTAGACAAGTGCCGACGGGTGTGACCCTGACTAGTCACTCATTACTGTGGTACCTTATCCTTAGTTCTGTGGTACCGTTGCTCCTAGTACTTGGTACTGTTGTTCCTCGTACTTGGTTTTGTGAGTGTCTTAGTTACCACCGTTCTTGGTGTGTGGGAGATACTTGTGGCGCAGTGTAAGACATGAGTGGACGTATCTGGCTGTTCTTCTAGTGAGGAGGTGCTTCTGTCACTTGACACATAACTCTCATGACGCGTGTTTTCGTCATTGGTTTCTGAGTAGCCTGTGTGTGGCTTCACTGGAAGTCCAGTCTTGTATAGCGTACACGACGGTGAGCTCGTGTTTGTTCGTGCCTTTGACTGTGTAGGTCTTCTATAGGGCTTTTACCTATTTCGGTAGGCTTCAGCTTTGGAGCTAGTGCTTTGACGATTGATCGGTAACGTCTGACTTTGTGAGATCGGGGTTCGCCTTTCTGTTGTTGTTTGGAGTAGCTTAGAGAGCCGAGGTTCATTCGAAAACCGTGTTTCTGTTCGGTACGGCTTTACTCTTTCCTTTACCTGTTCTTACTCCTGCTTTTACAGCTTTACTGTTGTAGTTTAGTACTGCTGTTACTTCTGCTCCTACTTTACTGTTTAATACTGTTGCTTTTGCGTTGTTTCGGGTAGGGTTCTGCGGGATCCCTACTGAGCCAGTGACAGGAGGCTCACCCCTGACTTTTCAGGTGTAGTTGTGCTTCCTTGTGCTGTGAGTTCCGCTGTGCGGTAGTTCTGTTGCCAGCGTCGCCAGTGTCGGGGTTCCCCCGACTTGATGGTACGTTTCCCTTTCTGTTGGACTGTGCTTGTCTTCTTTTGGACTGGACTCTATTAGTTTTAAATTGTTAATTGTAAAAAGTAATTTTATTTCTGCTACTTTAGCAACCCTGATCATTAAAATTCAATTACTTACTATTATATCTAGATGTTCAATGTACTGTCACACACCTTTCTATCCCTTCGGAGCTCTTCGGCTCTTGGGAGGCCTTGCAGGTTCCAAGTGGTATCGGGTTTACCTGGTATCTGGAGTCTGGGTCGTCACAATCTTGGACTTGTGATCCTCTCCATTGGATATTCCTTCCACCGGACTAGGTGATCTTGTTTCAAGGCCTCCATAAGACTCCGCGAGCCTAGGATTCCCGCTAGGATGCCGAGCTGCTTGTACCACTAAAACCCAAATTGTCTAGAAAGCACTTTACCAGTGTTTTGTGTTCTGGACCTTAGCGGCCCTATGGACAACTGCCAGAGATACCTAGCGGCCATTTACCTGACCGCCAAGGACGCCTAGTGGCCTTGCCGTGACCGCATGGCTCCAGTTCATTCGTTTCATTGACTCTATTACTAAACGGTCGAGTCATGAGTCCCGTAAATGGTCGCTATTTCCAAAAAATGGTCCTAATATGACGGTTTGATGTCTAAGTATTGATTAACCCAAGGTTTGACCCAAGGGTTGATTTTCCAATGATCCTAGATGGTCTATGATTATCGAGAACCTAACACCTTATTTCCAAAGCTACCTAATGAATTATGGAAATTAAAGAATGTACCGTTATGTTACCGGATTCCTCCCGTAACATGACCTTGTTCTTAATTCAACCTTGGAATTCTCATATTCATAATTGGTGCATTCTTACCTTGATGTTATTATCATGAACTATAATTTGAACTTGATATTATCGGCCTACATTATTTATATTTCTCGTGGAAGTAGCTTGATTTATAACTTGAAGATGCAAGAGCGGACACGGACAGTGTCCAAGGGCTCCACACTAGTCCCCTCGACAAATAGCTGGAAACATACTATAAACCATGGGGTATGATGAACACTGGTGTCGCATTGCGCCGGGAGTACTTTTTTTATTAACGGGTGAAATCCACGAATTCTCACGAGGCAATCTTGTGAAATTACATGCTTGCCAGTACATTCTCGTTACGTGACTTTCTAGTGCATAGCCTTTATGGTTATAGAAAAGCACATTCTTGTTCATGAAAGACCAAATTACATTCATGTTATATTCTTGCTTGATCATATTTCAAGTCTACATGGATTCTCATATCTCACCTTGATCATATGTTGTTATTTGTGTTACTTTGGTTTATTCACGTGTTTCATCATATTTTCATGACTTATCTTATACTCTAGAGCTAAAATGTTAATTACTTAAACATTGCCTTCATGTTGATACGAAGATACCTACTAGGCATATGTTCTTATTCCCTACTTTTCTAATCTTTTTCAGGAAATTCTAGCGGGTCGGATTCAGACTATTCAAGTGATGGATCCGAGAGTGATTAAAGAAGGAGCAGACCCTTAGATTGTCATTAGTTGATAGTCAAGAGTCATTATGTAATTTTTCATTTTATTGAGTCTAGTTAGTCTAAGAGTCAAGAGTCAACCTTATGTACTTTTGATTATTATTTAAAGAAAGCAAAGATTGTGTCTAAATATTGTGCATCCATTTCTTATGTGTGAATGTGTTAGCGCTCTGATTGTATTGCTTGCTTGAGGCATACTAGCCGACTATTCACGTTCTCGATTGTTTCCGCTGCATAACCTCGGGGTGTGACAAGTGCAGTAACTAAAAAGGTATAAGACCATGGGATATACCCCGCCTTTGGCAATTGGTGCTAAGTCTGATCGCCGGCTCCACACGAAGCCTCCGAAGTGCAACGAGCAAGCCGTGCCTCACCTTAAAACAAAAGTGGGTGAGCCTCGTCTCATCGGCTCAATAGGTGTCCCGCAGATCCCCATCTCACAACGACAACTACACGGTGCAATACATAACAATTCCTAAGAATAATTATAACAGAAGGAACAACAATGAACAATTAAAGAAGGTAACCTCGTCACATATGTACCATGGCTATTCTAAGGAACCCACAAGTTAAATGCCGTATAATAGAATAACCTCGGCCACCTGAACACCAAACCACAATGGTAAGAGACTAGGGTCACTACACTTGAGTGACAGGAGCACTACCCATTAGAAGCAAAGTTAGATGCGTCGACTGACGAGTTAGTCCACCACCTTAGGTGTCTCCCTACACACCCCAGATGGAAATTGAGACATCATACATGGAACACAAGACAAGGGTCTAGTTGGGGTCGTGCTTGTCAGCATGCGTCCGAAGTCCCTGACCATGTGTGCACACACTGACTGACTGCACTACATCAGGCCCTCTAGCTAGTTTTCCTCCTGGCCTAGACTCGAGCATCCAAAGTATGAGGCCCGACGAAAATCAGCCTCAAACCGTCTCTCTTAGGTCTAGCTCTCCACTACTCCAAAGTGGGTCGGCACACGTGTGCCCAGTAAAGGTACGACTAATGAGAAAAGGTCACTCCAAGTATGGACCTGCTATGAAACCACTGACGTGTCATCAGTCGTGGACACACACTCATTGCACGAACACGAGTTCAAACCCACTAGGCACAAGGCCGTCGAGGTTGCTATCTTGGAAAACCATATACTATTCACATTTCCCTGGCATGGGTGTACCCACACGTTTCCCTCAAGTCATGGTGTGTCCCACCATGAGACGGCCCTCACGGGTTTCACACAACCAATTTGTTATTTATTTTATCCAAAAATACCTATATTTAAGTTTCAGGTCGAAAAACTAAGTTTCCAAGGCCGAAAAAGCCATTTTATGAAGTGGCTCTAGGGGTTTCGGGCGACCGAACCAAGGGGGTCGGTCGACCGAACTTCCCAGAAGCATTTCTGCTTAAGACCCGATCGACAGACCTCCCGGGTCGGTCGACCATCCTCGTTGAATGCGGTCGGGGTAAGCGTCACGTCTATCAGAGATGCGGTCGGTCGTGTGACCGCGTCCATCCTTAACGCGGTCACCTTGACCACCGCTGTAGAAACACAACAAATAACAAGATAAATAAATATTTCAATTTAGTTAAATAATTATAATTTTTATGAAATGATGAAACTACATTGTTATTATATGAAATAAACTAGATAATTGAGTTTTTCTTGAAATAAATTAAAACTAAATGTTTTAAATTTCAAAAAAATCACAGGAGACCTAATTAAATTCCCTAGAATGAATTATGATTAATAATTGGGCCATTGGATAACCCATAATGGGCTGGATTATGGGTTAAAAGGGGTTAAATAGGGCTAAAATTCGTAGCACGTGTTAAATACCCCTTTTTATGATTAAATTAGTCCCATTTCAGAAGATTGTCACAAAATTCAAACCCTATATCATAGCCCACCATAGATTAGGCTTATTTCTCATGTTTTTCCACCAAATTAGGGCTAGGTTAAGAGGAAAAGTTGGAATTTACTTCTTAGAAGACTAAATTTGGAGGTGGAGAATTTTAATTTTTGGGGAAGGGAATCTTCACTAATTTTGCCAAGTTTTTCCTATAAATAGGCCTTTCTAAGCCCCTCTAATCACCCTCTAGGCTTTTGCTACGTTGGGGAAGAGATTGGAGGTTATTTGGGGGTGTGATTTGAAAGAAAAAGGGGAGCTCTTGAGCATTTCATCTAGTTTTTCTCTTCCTCTTCAATTCGATTTAAGGTAGGTTTCTCTCAGGCTAAATCTTTAATAATTTATGTCATCTTGCGCATTTTCAAGTGCTCTTTTCATTGGTACCATTTTCCCAATTTTTTTTAGTATTAAGCACGCTAGAAGTATTCTATTGAAGGGTATCACCGTGCTCGCTAAAAGGGGGTCGGTTATTGAAGGCAGTCTAACCAGGGACCGTCATCTGGTAGCGGTCTCCCGATAGACCATCTTCTTGTACTCATTTTAATAAAAAATATTTTAATGAACGCGTCCAGCACATGGACGCCTTCTTTTATACGTGTGCCCTAGAGTGGACGCCTTCATGGGATATTGTTCAAAAACAAAAACTACATATGTTACATGAGTCAGAAGCCATGGACGCCTTCTTTTATATGCATCCCCTATGGTGGACGCCTTCATGCGATATTTTCAAAAAATATACATATTTGAATACGGTCCCCAGAGGACCTTCTTCTGAAAAAAATGGTCCACAGGGGACCGCCTTATTCCTGGAGAGTCTATTTCATCCAATTTTGTAACGTCCGCCCGACCGTGATGTTTTAAGGTTCTAATTGAACCAATATATCGCCCATCATGTAGATATGTCATTTTATGTTGCATATAAACTAAATCCACACACAATTAAGTTAAGGATATGAAAGAAAATGATTCTATTCCATGAGCTTAAGTTTCCTTCCTAGTTCTTGTTACCTTCATGATATCCTTGCTCTCCATAACTATATTATACTTCTAGCTTGTTAAATGGAGTAGATATCATCTTCAAAATTGCATGGGTTTAGTTGCATATGTTGAGTCTCTCCACGTGATTTTGATGATAATAAAACCCTAGACTTGGTTTCCATCTCATGCCGTGCCTAAATACTCGAGCGAGCATCGTACGCGATTAAAGCTAATTTCCATTATGTTAAATGCTCAAATGTTCATAGTCTTCAGAATGCATAGAACGAGCTCAAATGAACTTTGGAGAGGAGATATCTAGCCGCCCGTACGGAGAGGCCAAACGATGTCCGACCCCACCGAACGAGACCCAGCTCCTTGAAGTGGTAGCCCCTAGGCCCACTCAATATAATCCCAATAACTCACTCAGAATAAGCGCTTCCTAGGTGGCCTTCGGGTTAGGAAGTCCGAGCATCAGTTGATCTGGAGAGCTCCTTCGGAGCCCCATATTCCTTGCCCAAACCGTGCACTTATCACTCGGGAGGCACCTCCTAGGCGAGCACCATATGCTCAGGCCAATTCATGGAAGCTTATCTGTACGGCCGTTACGCGTCCCTTAAAAGCTGGGAGCTCAAGGGGATAGGGGAAACTAAGAGTCCGTGTGAGACCCGTTCTTTAACGGATCTTTACCGGTAATATAATGGAATTTAATTCATGAATTTCGGCTAATTTTATGAAATTTATGGGCTTTTTCTAGTATTTAATCTAATTAGATTAAAGACTTTTAAGAAATTAATAGGTACATGTATAATTATCCTTCTTTGGGGGTTTAGAATGTAAATAAAGGTTAAAAATCAATATATATATATATATATATATATATATATATATATATATTAATTCATTTTTTTTAACTCCTTCGATCTCTCCCCCTCTCTCTTACTTTCCCTTCCCCCCCCATCCGAAGCGTAGGGCTCAGGGAACCCGCGGGCGGAACCCGCGAACCCGCCTCCCCTCCTCCGTCTTTTCGGCACACAGCGATCGACGGCCACGGCGGCGGAGTCCGGCGACCCCGCCGACGATCGGGCAAGGGGAAGACCACCACCGGCCTCCCCCTCTCTCGCCCCCCCTTTCTCCTTTCACGGTACGTGGAGGCGGACGACACCGGCGACCCCCCCCCCCTCGTCCTTCCTCTCCTTCTCGGCACGTGTGGCAACCCAAGGCCGGTGGAGGAGCGGCGACCTCGCCGGAGGGCCTGCAGAGGTGGAGGATCGCGGTGGCACCCTCGTCAGCTCCGACCCCGGTGCGGTGGTGCGACCCCACGGTGACATCGGCGGCTCTCTCTCCCTCTCTCACGGTGGAATCGTCATCCTCGGCCTAGATCCGGTGGGGGGACGGCCTTCTAGCCTCGTTTGGAGCGACGAGGAACGCCGTGGCATCAACCTGGGATGAACTGCGGAGTGGAGAGACGGCCGGGAACGGGCGAACTGCGGCGTCCATCGGCTTGTTCGTGGCCAGATCGGACATTTTGGCATGTTTGAGGTAGGGGGATCGTTGCCCTAGCCCCATTAGATCATTTTTTAACAGCATGCCCATCGTTGCTGAGTTCATAGATTAACAACAGCATGCCCATTGTCTTTATGTTTTAATAGCATGCCCATCGTCCTTATGTTTAGAAAGCATGCCCATCGTTGCTGAGTTCATATATTAACTATAGCATGCCCATCATCGCTGAGTTCATAGATTAACTATCGCATGCCCATCGTTGCTGAGTTCATAGATTAACTACAGCATGTCCATCGTCGCCGAGTTCATAGATGATAAATTGTTATATTGAGATGATGGATTGGCAGGGAACAGGTCAAATATTATAATCCCCGTCGATTTGAGTCGACCGGGAAGGGATCCGATTATGATTCCGGTGGATCCGGTTTTTCGGTAAGGTCTATGTTCAATTTATTTTAGATTTTATAACGGTCCACCATAAACCATTTATTGACATGAGCGGCTGACGATTAGACCGCGTAAATAAATTAAATTTGAATGGCGGTAGAAACTTCACGGTCAGTCCGTATAATAACTCGCGACGGTTCGTTGTTCGACCGCTTGTTCTGCAACTATGCGTGTTCGTTAAACCATGCATGTAATATAGCATTTCCGCCATGTTTAAGTTGTTTTATCGACTGGAGCGGTTTTCTTTCAACCGTTTAATCCCGAAAGATTTCAATCCTTAACATAGTCAATTATTCATGCATTTAATTATGGAATAATTGCCATTTCAGCATGTTTAATAATATATGCATTTTGTTATGGAATAATTATTTTAGCATATCAAATTAGTTATGCATTGAATTATTGAATAATGGCCATCTTAGTATAATCAATTAACTATGCATTTATTAGTTGCATACTTGCCATTTTAGCATAATCAGTTATTTATGCATGTAATTAATGAATAATTGTCATTTTAACATGATTCGATCAGTTATGCATTTAATCTTGCATATTTGCCATGTTTAATTATTATCATAAATTATGGCATGTTTTTAGATCCCAATAGAATTATATTCTCTTTCCTAGTGATGGAACCACTAGTTGTAGCTCGACAACTTTTAGTGTTGATCCCACTCGGGAGAGGTGGTGGGGTAGTCCCATGATACGGTTTTTAAGCTAGTTCCGTGCGCCCCAGTTCAGCCGTAGCATCCTACGGAGGGGAATACTAGCTAGAGGCCTGACTCTAGACACGAGACAGTGTGTACACATGTGGTTAGAGGATTGGACTGACACTAACGAGTGTTACTCTGACTAGTTACTTGATTTTGGTACTGTTACGCGTCTCGCTTGTCATGATCAGACTTGCGTAGATGCTTGAAACGCAGTGTAAGCCATCAGTGGATGCATCTGGTTTCTTCTTCTGGTGGATCTCATCTCATTCTCTCTTTAGTTACTTGGAAATGATTGAGTTATTGTCTATTGGTAGATTTCGAGTACTTGCATTTAAATTCTAATTGGCATGCTAGTTAGTTGTTCATAAACTGTTTAGTTAGTCTTACAACTTTATTAGATTATCATTTATTTATGCCAATGCATGCTTTACTACTTTCCTTTAGTTAGTTGCGAGTTAGGGATTTCGGTGAACCCTACTGAGTCTCTGTTGTGAGACTCACCCCTTCCTTTTACAGGTGAGGCGGAGCAACTGGCTGCAGGATTCTCTCGTGCTTTTGGCAAAAAGTCTTAGAGCCAGTAGTGGTATGTCAGTGGTCAGTTTGTTCTTTT
Organism: Amorphophallus konjac; assembly: GCA_022559845.1. Taxonomy (NCBI): domain Eukaryota; kingdom Viridiplantae; phylum Streptophyta; class Magnoliopsida; order Alismatales; family Araceae; genus Amorphophallus; species Amorphophallus konjac. The sequence goes on from CM040118.1 coordinate 398,376,849, forward strand.
TCTTCTTTTGGCCGGGGTATGCCCCGTGTAGATATTTATTTTAACCATTGTACAGTGTGGGACTTGTGATTTGTGGATCTGGACTACTTGTATAAATTTACCACTCTGATATAGGTAATTGCTTCCGTTTAAAGTTCAAATGAATGCTTTAATTAATATTGCGCATGTAATTTCTATTCGTTATACATACCCTCGATAAACACTCACTAACCCTTACGAGGCCTCATCAGCCTCTTGGGTGGCTTCCCCGAGCTCTTGGTATCAGTAAATCGATGATATCAGGTTATTGGTATCCGGATCTCCTGGGTCGTCACAGTTGGTATCAGAGCGGTGTTGAGGATTTGTATAAGGAATTGAAATTGCATTGGTCCAGAACAAGTCCATGTGAGTCTATTGCTGGCTTAGGATGTTTTCCATGATTACTGATAGGTTTTCTGTCATTGTGTGTTTTCTTCTAGATTAAAATGCCGCATCGTAAAAGGGCATGCATCCAGAGGGAAGGAAGTGGTACTTCTCCTCCGGCTAATGTGCCAGCTCCAATTCAAGCTGATCATGCTCCTCAAGCCGATTTGCCTCCAGGTGGTCGTGGCAGGGCATTGAAAGAATTTTTGCTATTCCACCCACCGACTTATGAAGGACAGGTAGATCCTGATGCAGCCAGAGTGTGGCTTGCTGCAACCGAGCGTGTATTCTGTTCTATGGAGTGCACGGAGGATGAAAAAGTCATGCTGGCTACTTTTCAACTTCAGGGAGCAGCACTCTCGTGGTGGACCACAGAGTGGGAGGTTGCTTTCAGATCTCGTCCGCTTCGTCAGATCACATGGCGGGAGTTTGTTACGACCTTTGAGCGCACTTTCAGTCCAGCTTACCTCAGAATGGATAAGATGCATCAATTTATGGAACTAGCTCAAGGCAATATGACTGTGCTGGAATATCGGAGTAAGTTCATGGAATTGGGTCGGTATGTGCCCCATATTTTTGCTGATGAAGGCCTAAAGATTGAGCAATTTCTGCATGGGTTGAAAGTGGAATTAAGGCAGCCTCTGATTGCAACTCGAGTGGCAGAGATGGACATAGCTTATCAGGCAGCTGTGGCTTTAGAGCTTGACATGGCAAGATCCCGAGGGCGTCTTCCAGTTGACCCCGTTCAGCCGAGTATGCAGTTTCAGCAAGTCAGTCAGCCATCTGTGGCAGGAGTTCCATCTGCTGTACCTACTGCCAGTGGCATTGCTTCTTCCGAACCGAAGTTCAAGAAGTCTAAGAAGCGGTATGACCAGCAAGCATCTTCTGATCCTGAGCAACAGCAAGCAGCACCTTCTTTCCAACGTCAGGGATCAGTGGCTAGTCAGCGGAGACCGTGTCCGAGGTGTGGTGGTTATCATCCGGGCAAGCTGTGTTCGATGCCAGTGATTTGTTTCCGTTGTGATCAATCGGGGCATGTGGTTCGAGATTGTCCTCTGAGGCCGCAACCGATGCAGTTTTCTCAATTTTCTCAACCACAGCCGTTTCAGTTCAGACCTCCTCCACCACCTCAACCTCAACAGTATTATCCTCAAGCTTCAGTGTCTTCATCCCAGTAATCTACCGCAGCTGGCACGAAGCAAAATGGGAAGGTTTCTCATATTACTCGTGCTAAAGTTGTGGCCTCTCATCTCGTGGAAGGTACGATTATGAATTATGGCCATGCAGCTCATGTTTTGTTTGATTCATGTGTTTCTCGTTCATTTCTTTCTGAAGACTATGATTTCTTTCAGTTCTCTCTTTGTTCTTCCTTTTAAATTTTGAGGATGAAATTTCTATTAGGAGGGAGGTGTTGTGTCTCCTCTGGATTGTTGCTATCCTTGTCATGTTTTAATGATTGGCAATAATGGTTTGCTCATTGGCAACATCAACTTTTTATAGGTCAGAATCTCTCCCAGTTTCATTTTTTGGGTCATTGCATTTTCAGATTGATTAGTCATATGCACACATTCTAAAGTCAGTGCATGCAGTCCTTCACACACAAGGTCGATGCTAGACTAGTCCATGCATATATATGTTTAAGGCATTTGCAAAGTCAGTGCATGCTTTTGTCTAAGGCACATCCACGGTCTGTGCACATCTAGCTTAATGCATATGAAGTCCATGCATAGTTGGCTGGTCAGTATACCAGGTCAGTGCACCTTTTGACCCTTGCATGCTATAGAGTCGGTGCAAGTTTTGGGAATGCAGGTTGATGCATGTTTTCACCTTGTCTATATGCAAGGTCATTGCATGTTCGTCTGTCAGCATGCTAGGTCGGTGCATAGTTGGTTGTAGCACGCACGCCTGAGGGTCAGTGCAGCTTTTGCTGCAAGACCAAGTCTGTGCATTTCATCATATGCATACACTGCTCAACTCCGTGCACATCACTGTTCATGGGTATTAGCTCAATGCATTCATATAGTCGATGCATGTTTTCACACGATCATAGCTGCATGGAAGGTCTGTGCAACTCTTACTGCGAGCAAGTCTGTGCAGGGTTTTGGCTGCATGCACGTTCTTTTAAGCTAACACATATAAGGTCGGTGCAAGTCTTTGCATCACACATCTAGAGTCGGTGCATGCCACTGTTCATCTAGTAGAAGGTCTGTGCATTTCGGCCACTCTGCATATCTAACATCGGTGCATCTTTTAGCTCTAAACTATCCAAGTCTGTGCATATCCCTATAGCTACGCTATTGAAGTCGGTGCAAGCTCCTGTAGCTTGCTTAACCTTGGTCAGTGCATATATCCACTTCGCATACTCATAGTCTGTGCAAGTCCCGCATATGCATAACCAAGACCAGTCCGTGCATGTTTTCTTCCGTGCATATTAAGTTTATGCAATGTGTATTGTGCATAAATGAAGTCTGTGCAAGTTTTACCTTGTATATACAAGGTCCGTGCACATCTGCCTTTTTCACACATAAGTCTGTGCACGTGGTAGCCACAAGACTTCATAGTCTATGTAACTTTAAAGTCAGTGTCTCTGCGTCTCATGCTACGTCTAATGCACACATAGGTCGGTGCTATTTTCGATCTTGCGTCTCTGTCAGCGTCTCATGCACAGCTGCGACCCCATCTGCGTCTCAATCTGCATCTCAATGCATGCCTACGCCTCAATGTTTTTTTAAAGCATATAGGAGGTCAGTGCATTCTCTAACTCGGTGCATGTTTTACATGCACGCATATAGAGCACGGTGCATTGTTTACCTCGGTGCATCTCTTCGGGTGTTCATACGAAAGTCAGTGCATATCAACGTATGTGCTTGATTTATTCTAGGCAAGACTTGGTCGGTGCAAGTTTTTGCCTTGTGCATTTATACTTAAAGTCTATGCAGTGTCTTATATGTATGTGCATGATTTCACTCTGACACTTATGTCTTGCAGACTGGCACATGATCGAGCATCTGCAATGCACGTGGTCTTCCTCACATCACGCCTGAAGTATGAGCGCGTGGGGATAATGGATTTAATCATTGGCACGTGATCCAAGGATAAGGTTTAAAAGAACATTCTATTCCCTGCCATGTGGACCAATGGGGCTTCACTAGGGCATCTCTGGTTCATCCAAATGAAGCTTCTGTTCCTATATAAAGCTGTATTACCCTTCGAAAAAAGTCGCTGGTGCTGAACAGAACTGAGAGAAAAGAAAAAGGAGTGCCACCAGAGAGAAGAAGAGAAGAGAAGCACGAGAGAAGAAGAGAAGAGGAGAGCCTAGAAGGAGAAGAGAAGAGAGAGCAAGAAAGAGAGTGAGAATGAGAAGAAGTGTGAGCTGCAGTCTCTTTCTGACCTCTGGATCAAATCCAGGGTCAGCTTGCTCTACCTTAAGAGCTACATTGTTTTCTTTCATCGATGTGTTTTTATGTTTCTTCAGTTTTTCTTTTTGAAACCTTTAGAAGCTGTGAATCAGCAGCGCTAAGCTGTATTGCTCAGCGGGCGAGGGTGTTCCTCGGACAGCAAGCTGTGAGGCTCAGCGGTTGTAGGGATTTCCATCCCCAAAGCTGTGGATCAGCGGTATTCAAGTTGTGTGGCAGTAGGAAGCCTTACTCAGTTGAGTAAGGGGTGGACGTAGATCTCTGGACAGAGATCGAACCACCTTAAAAACATTTGTCTCCTATGTGATTGCTTGTGCGTCTTCTCCTCGGTAGATGAATGCTTAGGCTCGCCTAAATGGTTTAGCATGGTTTGATTAGTTAATCGTTCATCTGCTGTTATCTTCTGATTGGTTTCATCTTGCGTTCTTAATCGAGTTTCTACTGCTGGTTGATTTCACTTGCTCTTGGATCATCCTTCTTCTGAATCTGTGGGTGAGTCCATAGCAGTTCAGTCTATTTCCGCACTGGTTATTTTTAACTGCCTATGTTACATTCTTTTTGGGGTTGGATCTATTCACCCCCCCTCTAGATCCGTTCATCACACCCTTCACTTGGTATCAGAGCCTATAGGGTTTATAACCTAAACTCAAAAACTGTTGAGGAATCACCTCATGTTATCTTTGATGAACATTCTAATAAATCTGAAATTGGTTTTTGCAGAGACGAGGCTGATGGTGATATCCTTGAGAGTAAAGAAGAACCAAATCCTAAACCTGCAGAAGATGGTGAGACTAGTGTGTCTCGAACTCAGGGGGAGGAAAATGCAGAACCAGGTAATCAGCCTACCAATGTTAGAGTTTTTAAAGATCATCCTTTAGAGAATATAATTGGTAATCTGAATGAACCCCTTAGGACTAGATCATACTTTAGAATTGAAAATGAGTTGCATTTTTTTGCACTAGTCTCTCAAATAGAACCAAAAAACATAGATAGTGCCTTAGAAGATGTGCATTGGATAAATGCCATGTATGATGAGATGAACCAATTTGAAAGAAACAAGGTATGGCACCTAGTTCCTAATCCCTCACATGGCTCGGTTATAGGCACTAAATGGGTTTTTAGGAATAAGACATATGAGCAAGGTAAGGTATTTAGAAATAAAGCTAGGCTAGTGGCATAGGGTTACAATCAGGAATATGGGGTAGATTTTGAAGAATCATTTGGACCGGTTGCCAGGTTAGAGGCTATTAGAATACTTTTAGCTTTTGCATGTAGCCTAGGAATAAAATTACTGCAGATGGATGTAAAATCTACTTTTTTGAATGGGTTGATAAAGGAGGATGTGTATGTTAAACAACCTCCAGGTTTTGAATGCCTTGATTTTCCTGATTATGTTTACAAATTAGATAAGGCATTATATGGACTGAAGCAAGCTCCCAGGGCCTGGTACGACAGGCTGAGCTCCTTCCTCACAGGTAAGGGTTTTTCAAGAGGAGAAGTTGACCAGACCCTATTCACTAAGGTCAGTAACAATGACATTCTTATTGTTCCGATTTACGTAGATGATATAGTGTTTGGGTCAACTAAATCTGAAATGTGTGAGGAATTTTTGAAATTAATGACAGATGAATTTGAAATGAGTTCTATGGGAGAATTGAAGTTTTTTCTTGGTCTGCAGGTCAATCAAACATTGGAGGGAAGCTTCATCACACAGTCCAAGTACCTAAGGGACCTACTGAAGAAATATCAAATGGAAAACCTCAAAGCAATAACATCACCTATGGGCACCTCAACCAGTCTTGATGGTGACCCAAAAGGTAAATTGGTTGACACCAAGCTTTATAGAGGTATGATCGGATCCCTTTTGTAACTTACTGCATCTCGACCTGATATTCAATTCTCAGTATGTTTATGTGCTAGATTTCATGCTAGTCCTAGAGAATCTCACATGATTGCAGTGAAGAGGATTTTTAGGTATCTCTCAGGCACTCCTGACTTAGGTCTATGGTTTCCTACTAAGTGTGATCTCGACCTTGTAGCTTACACTGATGCAGATTATGCTTGGTGCAGAATAGATAGAAAGAGCACTAGTGGGTATTGTCAATACCTAGGCGGTTGTCTTGTGTCTTGGGCATCTAAGAAGCAACACATTGTTGCTCTTTCCACTGTTGAAGCAGAATATGTTGCAGTAGGGAATTGTGCAGCCCAAATCTTATGGATAAAGCACCAACTTGCTGATTATCACATCAATCTTTGATGCACACCTATTTTGTGTGATAACACCAGTGCTATTTCATTAACCAAAAATCCTGTTCATCACTCTAGGACAAAGCACATAGAAATTAAACATCAATTCTTGAGAGATGAAGTAAGAATGAAATTGAATTTCACTTTGTTGAATCTAAAAAACAAATTGTTGATATATTTACTAAGTCCCTTGGAAATGATAGATTTTAATTTTTAAGAAGGGAACTAGGCTTATGTAAATTTCAGCATGATGATTAATGTTTTATTCCTATCTGTTGTGAATAAATGCTCTTCATAAATGTTTCAATTGCACATGTCACAGACCATCATTTAAGTAACTCTGTCAGTAGTTCAACTGCATGAATTGCACTCTATCCGTTAATACAGTCATAGTTGTGTCGTGCATCTGTGTCAAGCAATTTCATTATGCATTCATATGTCACCTTGTTTCGACCATTCATGATACACATAGACAGGGGGAGCATATGTTCTCCATTCTTTTGATTGTCTACCCTGACATGCATGTGTTAGAGGAAGTTCAGAAATATGTCTGTCTGTTCTGATACATTCTCATGGTAACACACTTGGCATCTGACCTACCTTTACTTCAGAAAATTCATTCACTCTCATCCTTGAAAATCTTGCTATCCCTGAGATTCTGAAATAATGACAAACTGATGATTATTTTACTATACTAAGCTTCTAAAATCAGATATCTACTCCTATAAGAATCTGAATGCACCTTGTCTGAACTGATGATTAAGGTTTAATGAACTTTACAGTCTAAAGGCTTAACTCAATGAAAAAGAGTTGTTCAGTTAATAGCTCTCAACCATTCTTTACATGTTATGTCTGATTCTGTCATTCTGAAACTGAAAGTCTATAAACTCAAGAAATCATTGTTGAGAAACTTAGATATAAGTATTGTCTTTAAGTAAAACAAAAAGGGCAGCTATATAAATCTTTTGGGTCAAAAACAATTTTGTAGAGCAATGACTGAAGTCACTGAGAAACTAGGTCCTCCATCAAAGAAAGAGGATGTACCCATGTCATGAGGTGCTTTAGTTACCTCTGTTTAAAAAGGATAAAATTTTGATTCAAAAACTAATTGGCAGAGCAATGGCTGACTACACAGAGAAACTGGGCTCTCTATCTATGAAATAGAGTGCACCTATGTCATGAAGTGCTTCAGTTACCTCTGTTCAAAAGATTGAAACAGAATGGTAAATCCTACTGAGTAAACTGGGGGTGCTGACGTCTGATCAACGTGTACCTCCATGTACAAAGGTTTGGATCATACCTGCCTATTCATACATTTATGGTTAACAAGTTAAATCCAGTTGTAACCCTGAAGAAATATATCAATTTTTGCTTAACCTCAATACGTACTCTAGTTGCTTCAATGAACTTCTCTGATTTTATACTCAAGTAAGTTGAAGATTGATTGTTCTGACTTGATGTTGTATGCCTGGTTTATTGCTATTAACATCTCATGCAACCCTCTACAACGAGTCAAGTTGCTAAACTCTAACTTTCATTACACTAAAATCAGATTTTTACCAAGGTTGCCTTGTGTGAACTCTTATTCTAATAGATTCTGATCTAAGTATGCTTGTTTAATGAAACTTTACTTCGGTTTGTCACCAGATCTCATGGATTCCATACTCTGCAACCCTTCTCATCTTTGTGTCTCCTCACTGCCTCCATTCACTTGTCTATCTCATGTTCATTGTTGCTGATGGCAAAGGGGGAGAGAATTTGATGAGTTTTAACTCGATGAGAAGTTTGAGCCTTATCAATTCTTTAGTAAAAAGGGGAGAGAAAGGGGGAGTGTCTAAAGGGGGAGAGATTTTAAGCTTCCTTTGTAGTTTCTGACTCTTATTGGATATGTGTTGCCATCAAAGTATAAATTGTTGCCATCATCAAAAAGGGGGAATATCCTAGAAAAATTCCAGGTTCACTTTTAGGTTCAAACCTATCAAGGTCTCTTTTAGAATTTATATGAATGAAACACCTACATCCAAAGACCTTGAAATGTGCTAGTGAGGGTTTCTTACCTTTAAGTATCTCATAAGGAGTCTTTTGTGTGGAAGGTCTTACCGGAGCTCTGTTAATTATATAACAGGATGCGCTCACAGCCTCGGCCCAGAACTTCCTTGGCAGATTCCCTTCAACCAGCATTGTCCTAGCCATTTCCACCAAGGTTCTATTCCTCCTTTCAACTACTCCATTCTGCTCTGGAGTTCTTGGAGATGAGAACCTGTGGTTGATTCCATTATCCCTGCAGAAATCATCAAATTGTGAGTTTTCAAACTCACCTCCATGATCAAACAAAATGTTTAAAATTGAGTGCTCATTGGTCTGAGTTATTTTGTGATAGAATTCCTGAAATTCCTTAAATGTATCATTTTTATGTGTAAGTAAATATACCCAGGTAAATCTAGAGAAGTCATCTACTAAAACATAACCATATCTCTTACCAGATAAGCTGGCTGATCTACATGGTCAAAACAAATCCATATGAATCAGCTCAAATGGTTTAGAAGATAAGCTTTGAGTTTTAGACTTAAATGACTTTCTAGTTTGCTTGCATTGAGTACTGGCCTAACAAATTTTATAATTTATTTTGAATGAAATTTCAGGGAGACCTTTTACCATGCTGTGTTTTGTGAGTTTGTGCAACACATGATAGCTAGCATGACCTAACCTACGGTGCCACAGACAGGCTAAGTCAACCTTATTAACGGTTAAGCAAAAATCTGTATGTGTTGCATCAACTAAATCTACCATGTAGATATTATTGACTCTCTTATCAGAAAATTTGACACATTCAGAATTTGGTTCAAATATGGTGCATGCAAGAGAATCAAAAACTACCTTATCACCTTTATCACATAGTTGGCTGATGCTAAGCAGATTGTAAGCAAGTCCTTCTACTAATAACACTTCATCAATGCAACATCAAGAACACTTACCTACTTTACCTGATCCAACTATTTTCCCTTTGGTATTACATCCGAAGGTAACATGACCTGCATCCTTCTTTACAAGCATGCAAAATTTGTCTTTATCCCCGGTCATGTGCCTGGAGCAGCCACTATCAAGGTACCATCTGTTCTGGTTGGCTGCCAGGCATACTTGCAAGGAGAATCAAGTAGAAATGTTTGGAACCCAAAACTGTTTGGGCCCCATAAAAGCATTTATTTCATGCAGACTAGAAACTAAATGTTTTGGTATCCACATCTGATTTGGTTTCTTCATGGTGGATTTTTTGTCATTCGGTTCAGTCTACCTTTTCTTGCCACTTTTAGTTTTTGGAAGTTGTTTCTGTACTGTGGCTTGGTTCGTCCTTTTAAAATCATTTTGAAACTTTCTTTGCCAGTGCTTAGTCCGATAGGCTTTGGGAGTAGTGGGTGCACCGAAGACCCTAGGCTGACTGAACATCGAATGGTAAAGCCCATAGGGGTTCTCACTTATGATTTCGTTGTGCATAGGTTGCACATAGGAGTTCCAAGGTTGAGGTTGATGCATCTGAGTAGTGTAAGGGTTCAGAAAATGATACTGCATCGGCCTCATATAGAAGCTACCTTGACCTCTCTCATGGGAATTGTAGTGAGAAAAGTTATGACATGAAGAGTAGGTTGGAGCATTGTTGAAGTAGCCTCATCCTGAGGTAATTTTGCTCAGCCCAGAGTTCCTAGGGGACTTGTACCCAGAAGTAGTAGAAGTCGAAGCACCTAAATGGTTGCCTAGACCTTTCTGTGGAGACTGGGTAGTTTTGGCCTTGGGGTTTTCTTGAGTTCTAGCATTAGAAAATTGACCCCTAGCCTATCCCTTGAATTTAGGTGTGGGAGTATGTGAGTATGATCCCCTAGACACCTCTATCTTCCTTTTGCCCTTGTCCTTGGCACTGGGCTTAGTTTTCTCATTGTTTTTCATTATGCTCTTATTTTGACCTTCTCCAAAAGTCATGTTTATCAGGGGTTGAAATGTCCCCTTTTTTGTCACAAAGGAGATAGTTCTCATGTCAAACCTCTCCTTATTAGTTGGGTTGAAACCCAAACCACCCTTTCTGAAATTACTTTTTGTTCCCAAGATGGCATTCAGATTTTCTGTACCTTGTGTCATGCCTTCAAGGGAGTGTTGTTTGTCTGTATTTTCTTTTTCTAATTTTTCTATTGTTTTTTTTAATTCAACATTCACACCATTGATAGCCTCATATTTTTCAGTGGCTATCCTAGTTTCTTCCTGAAATTCGTGTATTCTAAGTTTGAGTTCATCAATGGTGTTCATCAGATTTTCATTTTCAGATCTTAAGTCAATCAAGATGACTTTATCACACTCAGCTTCATCAAGAGAATTTTTTAAATTGACATTTTCAATTTCCAAATATGCAATTTTATCATTCAAAGATGTATCATGAATCACATAATTAGTTTTCCTTTTCAAACGTTTGTATTCTTTTTTTATATCATCATATTTATCTAGTAACTCAGCATATGCTTCTTGCCAATCATCATGAGTGAAATTTTCAAAAATTGAAGTTACCTCATCACTGTCTTCTTTGTCTTCACCACTTTTGGCCATCAAGCATAGCTTGTCTTCCTTCTCACTGTCAGAGGAGCTGCTCTGACTTCCTTCATCTTCGTCGCTCCAGGTGCTAACCATAGCCTTTCCTTTCCTGTTCTTCCGCCTGGGCTTAGCTTTCTCAACATTTTTCAACTCCGGACAATCTACCTTGAGATGTCCTGCCTTCCTGCAATTATAACAGACATTGCTATCAGTTTTCTTGGCAATATCAAATTTATGCTTTGACTGCCTTTTTCCAGAGAAATATTTTTTCTTAAAGCTCTTTCCTTCTTTTCTCAGAACCCTCTTAAAATTCCTAGTAAACATAGCAAAATCATCACTATCTTCACCTGAATTGGACGAGATGTGTTCACTATCAGACCCTTTGTTACTAGCTGAGACTTTAAGCGCCAGGGGTTTCTTTCTTTTCTCAGACTCATCTACCCTCTTAAGGTTTAGCTCGTAAGTCATAAGAGAGCCAATGACCTCATCAACGGCTGTGGTAGCAAGGTTCATTGACTCCTCTACAACGGTGGCCTTGGTATGCCAAATAGGTGTCAGAGACCTCAGGATTTTCCTAACCAGCTTGTACTCAGTGTATACTTTACCCAAGTTTCTCAAGCCATTAGTGAGCACCAGCAGACGGGCATACATTTCAGACATTGACTCATTAGGCTTCATTCTGAATGCTTCATACTCGGAGACCAACATGTTGGCCCTGGTTTCCCTAACCTGTGTAGTCCCTTCATAGATAACCTTCAGCTTATCCCACATCTCCTTGGTTGTGCTACGGGAGGAAATCCTAGAAAACTTGATGGGATGAAGTGCACATTGTATGGCATTAATGGCCGCCCAATTCAGGGTGGACATATGGATGTGCTCCTTGGTCCAAAATGTTTCATCTGGGGGTAAATTGAAAGGACCAATACTGACTACCTTCCAAATCTCATAGTCCTTAGCCCGAAGGAATACCTCCATGCGATTCTTCCAGTAAGAGTAATTAGACCCATCGAAGAAAGGGGGCTTACTAGTGGACTGACCCTCAGCAGTTAACCCTCTAACATCCATTCTAAACTCTCCGGGATGTAAGGCCCTAAGGGAGAGGTTGACTCTGATACCAAGTTTTACGAGATCATGCCCCAACCGTTGCGCTAAAAGCTCGAGCTGGTAGCGAAGGCGGACCGTATTCCCTTATGGCATTACAGAACCCCACACTATCATGCTGTGGGCGGACATGAGGGGCTTCGCACATGGACCCCATAATCCATGCAGCGGGATGGGCTGCCAATGCACCGATGCCCCACGTGGATGCCATAATCCACGTGGAACAGCAAATCCCTAAGTGAGACGCTGGAAAATCCAACAGGAGGGACTGTGAGATCCGATATTTAACGGATCTTTACCAATAATATAATGGAATTTAATCAATGAATTTCAACTAATTTTATGAAAATTATGGGCTTTTTCTAGTATTTAATCTAATTAGATTAAAGAGTTTTAAGAAATTAATAGGCATATGTATAATTATCCTTCTTTGGGGGTTTAGAATGTAAATAAAGGTTAAAAATCAAAAAAAATATTTTTTAATTCATTTTTTTAACTCCTTCGATCTCTCCCCCTCTCTCTTACTTTCCCTCCCCCCCCCATTTCACCCGAAGCGCAAGGCTCAGGGAACCCGCGGGCAGAACCCGCGAACCCGCCTCCCCTCCTCCGTCTTTTCGGTGCGCAGCGACCGGCGGCCGCGGCGGCGGAGTCCGGCGACCCCGCCGGCGATCGGGCAAGGGGAAGACCGTGATCGGCCTCCCCCTCCCTCGCCCCCCCTTTCTCCTTTCACGGTGCGTGGAGGCGGACGAAACTGGCGACCCCCCCTCGCCCTTCCTCTCCTTCTCGGCACGCATGGCGACCCAAGGCCGGTGGAGGAGCGGCAACCTCGCCGGAGGGCCTGCAGAGGTGGAGGATCACGGCGGCACCCTCGTCGGCTCTGACCCCGACGCGGTGGTGCGACCCCACGGTGACATCGGCGGCTCTCTCTCCCTCTCTCACGGCGTTCTCACGGTGGAATCGTCATCCTCGGCCTAGATCCGATGGGGGGATGGCCTTCTAGCCTCGTTTGGAGCGACGAGGAACGTTGTGGCATTAACCCAGGATGAACCGCGGAGTGGAGAGACGGCCGGGAACGGGCGAACCGCGGCGTCCCTCTGCTTGTTCATGGCCGGATCGGACATTTCGGCACGTTTGAGGTAGGGAGATCATTGCCCTAGCCCCGTTAGATCATTTTTTAACAGCATGCCCATCGTTGCTGAGTTCATAGATTAACAACAGCATGCCAATTGTCTTTATGTTTTAATAGCAACTATAGCATGCCCATCGTCATTGAGTTCATAGATTAACTATAGCATGCCCATCGTCGCTGAGTTCATAGATTAACTATCGCATGCCCATCGTCGCTGAGTTCATAGATTAACTACAGCATGCCCATCGTCGCTGAGTTCATAGATGATAAATTGTTATATTGAGATGATGGATTGGGAGGGAATTGGTCAAATATTATAATTCCCGTCGATTTGAGTCGATTGGGAAGGGATCCAGTTATGATTCCGGTGGATCCGATTCTTCGGTAAGGTCTATGTTTAATTTATTTTAGATTTTATAACGGTCTGCCATAAATCATTTATTGACCCGAGCGGCTGACGATTAGACCGCGTAAATAAATTAAATTTGAATGGCGGTAGAAACTTCACGGTCAGTCCGTATAACAACACGCGGCGGTTCGTTGTTCGACCGCTTATTCTGCAACTATGCGTGTTCATTAAACCATGCATGTAATATAGCATTTCCGCCATATTTAAGTCGTTTTATCGACTGGGGCGGTTTTCTTTGAACCGTTTAATCCCGACAGATTTCAATCCTTAACATAGTCAATTATTCATGCATTTAATTATGGAATAATTACCATTTCAGCATATTTAATAATTTATGCATTTAGTTATGGAATAATTGTTTTAGCATATCAAATTATTTATGCATTGAATTATTGAATAATGGCCATCTTAGTATAATCAATTAACTATGCATTTAATAGTTGCATACTTGCCATTTTAGCATAATCAGTTATTTATGCATGTAATTAATGAATAATTGCCATTCTAACATGATTCGATCAGTTATGCATTTAATCTTGCATATTTGCCATGTTTAACTGTTATCATAAATTATGGCATGTTTTCAGATCCCAATAGAATTATATTCTCTTTCCTACTGATGGAACCACCAGTCGTAGCCCGACGACTTTTAGTGTTGATCCCACCCGGGAGAGGTGGCGGGGTAGTCCCATGATACGGTTTTCAAGCTAGTTCTGTGGGCCCCAGTCCAGCTGTAGCGTCCTACGGAGGGGAATACTAGCTAGAGGCCTGGCTCTAGACACGAGCCAGTGTGTGCACACGTGGTCAGAGGCTTGGACTGACACTGACGAGTGTTACTCTGACTAGTTACTTGCTTTTGGTACTATTACGCATCTCGCTTGTCATGATCAGACTTGTATAGATGCGTGAAACGCAGTGTAAGTCGTCAGTGGACGCATCTGGTTTCTTCTTCTGGTGGATCTCCTCTCCTTCTCTCTTTAGTCACTTGGAAATGATTGAGTTATTGTCTATTGGTAGATTTCGGGTACTTGCGTTTAAATTCTAATTGGCATGCTAGTTAGCTGTTCATAAACTGTTTAGTTAGTTTTACAGCTTTATTAGATTGTCATTTATTTATGCCAATGTATGCTTTATTACTTTCCTTTAGTTAGTTGCGAGTTAGGGATTTCTGTGAACCCTACTAAGTCTCTGTTGTGAGACTCACCCGTTCTTTTTACAGGTGAGGCGGAGCAACTGGCTGCAGGATTCTCTCATGCTTTTGGCGAAAAGTCTTAGAGCCAACAGTGGTCTGTCAGTGGTCGATTAGTGGTCAGTTTGTTCTTTTTCTTCTTTTGGCCAGGGTATGCCCCGTGTAGATATTTATTTTGACCATTGTACAGTGTGGGACTTGTGATATGTGGATCTGGACTACTTGTATAAATTTACCACTCCGATATAGGTAATTACTTCTGTTTAAAGTTCAAATGAATGCTTTAATTAATATTGCGTGTGTAATTTCTATTCATTATACATCCCCTCGACAAACACTCACTAACCCTTACGAGGCCTCATCAGCCTCTTGGGTGGCTTCCCTGAGCTCTTGGTATCGGTAAATCGATGATATCGAGTTATCGGTATCTGGATCTCTTGGGTCGTCACAGTCCGTATGCTATAAAGAGCCCGCAAGGAGGACGTAACCCCCTCGAATGTCCTCAGCTTATAGGGATCATGCACTCAATGAGCCATTATTTAAACCGAAAGAGCCCTATTGTGCAGAGGTAAGCCAAAAAACCCTGAGCAGGAACCACTTCACCTTTTGGTGGAGAGGGATCTCGCGTTCCCATGTTCCTCCTAACTTCTCCCTTTGCACTTGTGCTCTACTACACTTGCTGACTTAAGCATCAGAGGGTTTTCCCCGGGGATCCATCCCTAGGCACCCCTGACCTGTTTCCCCTCTTGTAGTTCATACTTCAAGGCTATGTGGTTATCCTCTTCCCCGCTCAAAAGTAGTGTGAGATCGCCCCTCTTCATCTGGCGTCGTCTGTGGGAAAAAAACAAAGAGCCATCATGGTGCGAAGGAATTCTGGTAGGAGGACTACCGGCGACATGGGAAAGGCCCTGGTGACGGAAGAAGGCGCACCTTCCCTCCCCACGGAGAATTCCCTATCAGGCAACCACGCCAATGAGATACCTCCGTCAGTGGCAGGGGAGCAGCTTTTCGGCGGGAGTACCTACGCCCTCTAAACCCTCAACGCAAAACTGGATGTCCTCGTAGATCTCATGAGGGCCCAGGCGGCCAGGGAGGAGAAGTCGCATCTCCCCCAGAAGAGCCCCCCTCATGGAGATGCCTCCTAGCAAACCACTGGAGACCGTTTTACCCTCCGGGGGCGGCGGCTCATCCGCAACCTGTCAGGAGGACCATCGCATGCCCCTCCTCCGGAGCAGGAAGCCTCCTCTACCCCGAGGAGGGAGAAGTCTGGAGTGCGCCGACCATTCTCGGAGATCGAGTCCCCTGAGGAGCGCCGGGAAAGCATACAAGTGCGCCCCCATAGTCCCTCGGGCCAACGACAACCGTAGTTGTCCCTCCAGCTCTGAGACTTTGAGAGGCGTTTCACGGAGCAAGAGCGCGCCCTCCACGCCTTGCAGAAGACCTCTCTCGTGCAGGATGAGGAGCGATCCCCGTTCTCTGACTATATCTTGAAGGCTGAGATTTCCCCCAGGATCTCACTTCCAGCCTTCAAGTCGTACGACGGCCAGGGAGACCCGGCCGATCACTATGACAGCTTCGACGCCCTAATGACCCTGCATGGGGGATCCGACGTAATCAAGTGCCGAGCGTTCGTGACCACTCTGGTACAGGGCGCTCAGGCCTGGTTCAGGGCCCTCGCCCCCAGTAGCATCCATAGCTTCAAGCAATTCTGGCGAGTGTTCAAGGAAAGCTTCGTCGGCAGTGGTACACCCCGGTCGGTGGCGAGATTACTGGCACTCAAGTAGGAACAGTGATGCGGGACGGACACGTGACCTGGGACTCTAGCTCACGATCGCCCCTAAGCGAGGGAAGATGTGGACCGTGTGCGGTTGAGAAATCGGCAGTGAGTCTCGGGTATCAGCCTTTTCGCGTTAACTCGGGTCGAGTCACTGGACGGTCACTCACTCTCGCTCTCGCAGTGGTGATAAAATGATAACAAGCAAGATAATCTATCACTCATGCAGCGGCATATACAAAAATATACGAGTAAAGCAATGCCTACGAGGAGGGTAGCGAGTGTACCTCCACGCGTGGGGAAGACATTCCCGGCCAAGTACGGTAACTCCCGGTACAACGGTAAAAGTTAATTACAACGGTGAATTTGATTGCCCACTCCACGTAGGGAGGTAAAGGGCTACAAGTGGGGCCCGGGAGGACCGACCCTGGGTTGACGGGAAGCAATCTGGAGGTGCGTACAGCACGAACTCGGCCTGCTGGTCCGACTCGGCACTATTCCAACTCGGTGCCACACCAACTCGGTTGCTGACTCACTAGACAGCAAGCAACAGTTTCAAAAGGAACGTCGCCTTCCTGAGATCTTCCGGAGGCGCCGCTTGGCTGGGACGATGGCAGGGCGTCCCTGAACGACTCCCTGAAGGGGCGGCTCCTAAAATTGATTTTTGATATTTATTTCTGAATATCTTTTGGACTACAATTTCGAACCTGCACAAGGAATAGATCTGCAGGCCTCGGTGACACGAATTACGACGCTCAGATACGGAGGCCGATTGAGACGTGGCTGATACCGTTGGAAAGAGCACTCATAGATCTACAACATATAATTTTAACAGCTCCATCCATTGAACCGATTGAAAATGAATATGACTGTAACACTGTTTTTGTTTCTGACTCGGACTGACAGACACACTGGGCAGCAAGGGATCTGCTTGAAACTGACCTTTGACCGTGGGTCACATGAATTTTATAGACTCCACGAAAATTATGTTGTAAGGGGATATATGTGTGGAACACTGAGTAATGTTTTGGGATTTTCTAAAAATTTTTAAGGGGGTGGGGAAAATGCGACAAGGTGACTCTGTCCCTTAGATCTACAAAAGGGCAGATTACTGAGAGGACAAACAAAAATATGGCAAAAATACCTAATGACTTCCAAATGACACGAAATTTGAACTGGAGGTTAAGGGAGATGGATAGAACAAACCCTCAAAATTAGGGCTCGATTAGACAACAAGAACTAGAGATAAAAATCTGGAGATGAGCTTCTGTCCTGATGTAGATGGAATCTGGCGATGGTGGCAGCGGCGCGACGGCGGTGCGATGGCGGCGGCGGTAGAAATAGAATTCAGAGGGGGTAAGGAGAAGATAGAAGGGTATCACACCCAAGATTTAGCAGAAATCTATCTGCAAGAGGGGGAGGGAGAGAGGAGGAGGGCACACCCTTCTTTGGTTCCAACCAAATTTTACAATTTTTTTCTCTTCATTAATTTCTCTAATGACACTATACATAGGCTTATACAGAGAGTGGCAAGGGGTGGGGGGCTGGGAATTTCATGGGAGAGAGGGGACTTTCTTCCCCATGTGGTCAAATGACCAAAAAAAAATAAAAAATACAACATGGGATAAACTATATTATAAGGGGGAAGCATCTTGGACTTTAAGGGTTGGAATATTGGACTTTTTAATCCAATTGTCCCCTTGAATGGTCAAGGCATCTAGAAGCCCACCTTGGACCTTTGACTGACCCCACATGGGCCCTAAGACTTAGGTGGACCAATAGGAAAGGAGATGGGGGCCCCTTGCTGGTCCCACTGGACTTTTGCACAAAAACCCAAAGAATCCTAGGGAACGATACATTGGCTTATAAAGCCTTACAATTGTGAACATACTTTCCCAAGGATATAAAAATAAACTAAAAGACAGAAATGTAAATAAATTGTTAGTGCTCTTGGCGTCGATTCCCATCAAACAGGGGGAGAAGTTGCAGGCTTATATCAACCGATTTAAATCGGAAGCCCTGCGCATCCCCCACCTGGATATTGCCTCGGCAATCACCGCATTAACCGGGGGTACCCGTGATGAAAACCTATGGCGCGAGCTAGTGCTTCATCCTCCCACCTCCCTCTCCGAGGTAGTAACTCTAGCCCTGCGCCATGCAGAGTGTAAAGAAGTCCTCAACGCCTGTCGAGGCACGATAGGCTCGGGAGGGGGACAAGAAGCGACCGTCCGGGCAAGGAATGGGACAAGGAAAGAGGCGGAACTAGGACAGAGATCGCAAGGAGCCGTCCCGAAAGTACGAGCGGTATACTCCCCTTACTGCTCCCGTCTACGAAATCTACGAAGACATCAAAGGCTCGGGTCTCCTCCACCAGCCCGACCCTATGAAAGCCAAGCACCGTAATCGCCACAAGCATTGCATGTTCCACAATGATCACGGGCATCACACCAGCGATTGCTATCAGCTCGAAGATGAGATCGAGCGCCTCATCCGCCAAGGACACCAATCTCGATACGTGTCCGGGCAGAAGGAAGACCGAGGCGCCCCCAAAGAAATCGACAATTCCCCCCGTGGAGTCCACATCAACGTCATCGCGGGCAGCGCGGCATCAGGAGGAGACAGCAGTCGAGGAAGAAAGCGTCACGCCGAGCGGGCGAGCTGAGCCTCTGTTGAGCTCCCTAAGGCCCCGCAGGCGAGCGAACCGTAGGCCCTGGTATTCTCTGACCAGAACCTGGAAGGGTTAACCACCCCGCATGACAACACTCTCGTTGTATCGGCCACGATAAACCATTGTAGCGTAGACAAGATCTTAGTTGACAATGGCAGTGCCCCTGATGTATTATCCTATGAATGTTTCCTCAAGATGGGAGAGAATCCATCTGAACTCTGCCCGATCCGAACGCCCCTGTGTGGGTTCAACGACCAGGCAACTTATCCCGAGAGAGCCCTGAGCCTGCCAGTTATTATCGGCACCCCGCCCAAAATTGCTACAGTTATGGTGGACTTCATCGTGATTAAGGGGATGACGGCATATAACGCCATCTTCGGCCGAGGTATCCTCAACCGAATGAAAGCGGTGCATCTACCTTTCACCAAAAAATGAAGTTTCCTACCAAGTATGGCGTGGGGGAGGTCCGGGGCAACTAGGCATTGGCTAGACGGTGCT
This sequence comes from Amorphophallus konjac, assembly GCA_022559845.1. Taxonomy (NCBI): domain Eukaryota; kingdom Viridiplantae; phylum Streptophyta; class Magnoliopsida; order Alismatales; family Araceae; genus Amorphophallus; species Amorphophallus konjac. Next base: position 398,396,254 of record CM040118.1, read on the forward strand.
ATATAATCTCGGTTGAAGCCACTAGGCCGAAAGGAAAAAACAAAGGAGTAAAGGGAGCCGACGAGGGACCAGCAACATCTGAGCCTGGCGGCGAGTTGCTAACGGTCTTTCTCAACGGTGACCCGACTCTAGGAGTCATGATTGGAGCTGATCTATCACTTGAGGAACAAGAAAAATATAAGGATCTCCTTGCCCAGTAGATACGAGTCTTTGCATGGTCGGACGAGCACCTTCCCGGGATCCCGGGAGATGTGGTGATGCACAAGCTCAACCTCGACCCAACGGTGAAGCCCGTCCAACAACGCAGGAGAAAGCACACCTCGGAGAAGCAAACGGTCATCAAGGAGCAAGTCACCAAGGGGCAAAAGACTGGTCTCTTCCGTCTGGTCCTGTACCCTACGTGGCTCGCCAACATCGTCCTGGTATCGAAAGCTTCGGGAAAGTGGCGAATGTGCGTAGACTTCACCGACCTCAACAAGGCTACCCCAAAGGATTGCTACCCGCTGCCAAGCATCGATCAACTAGTCGACTCAAACTCTGGCAACGAGCTGCTCAGCTTCCTAAACACCTACTCTGGTTACCATTAGATCAGGATGGACCCAGAGGACATCAAGAAGACGGCCTTCATCACCAACTTTGGCGTACACTGCTACACCCGAATGCCGTTCGGGTTGAAGAACGCTGGAGCAACATATCAGAGACTGATCAACCACATCTTCAAAGGACAGCTCGGTCGGAACGTCGAGGCCTACATTGATGATATGCTCGTCAAAACACCAAAGGCCGAAGACCACCTTGTCGACTTAGCCGAGACCCTCGACACCCTCTTGAGGTGCAACATGAAGCTCAATCATGTTAAATGCGCCTTCGGAGTCAGATCTGGGAGGTTCCTTGGCTTCCATGTAACTCAGCGTTGGATCGAAGCCAACCCCGACAAGGTTCATGCCATCCTGAACATGTGGTGTGACGACCCGGATCCCGGATATACCCGATAGGACTACCGAGCAGGCCCGATACCACTTGGAACCTATGAAGCCTCCCAAGAGTTGTAAAGCTCCGAAGGGAAAAAGGATTGTCGTGTACTACATTGAAGCCACAGAGATAGAACAGTAAGTAATTAAATTTCATTAATCAGGTTTGCTAAAGTAGCAGAAATAAAATTAATTTTCAATTAATAGTTCAATTTAACAATTATACCCCATGTTATAAGGTAGCCATGCCTGCATGTTTCTGTATTGCTTCCAAGTCTTTGTCGGGTCCTGGTCAACCCGGTATGATCTAATGGTTGACATAAGACCTTGTGTATGTCCCGACTATTCTTGATAGCTCGGGACAGTGGTTCTAGACGCCTTCAGGTGCACAGTTTCTTCGGTGGAGGTAGGGAGATAGATCACCTACTTCTCCTACGTTTTGTCCTACAGTTTCATGTTGTTCGATGCTAGAACGGGCGAGTTTAGGCTCGTTTAGGTAAAATCGTGATTTTAGGAGTTCGTAGGGATAACCGAAAAATGGTGACCATTTTCAATAAAATTAGTATCAAACGAACCCTCGGGATGTCTGGATCCCGTTCCCGCAAGTTTCATCGCAATTGGTCGTCATTCGGGGCCGGTAGGAGTCTGGGAACCACGGTGACCCAATTTGGGTCGATTTGTTGAAATCGCTCGTTTCTCATGAATGAATGGTTGCATGTGACCCTTCCGGCTTGTGGAAGGTGTTTTTCACCATCTAGGATTGTTTCCCCTGTGTCTAGACATGAATGGGGCGTGGACCGGCCGAGATCGGCCTTTTCCCTAGTTTTCCCATCGTATCGCTTTGGCGGCCGTTCCAGTGAGCGCTACAGGTCTCTGGCGGCCCCACGATAGACCGCCACATACTGTAGTTTGTCGGTGATTTTGAGGTTGGTTGAGGTTGGCGGCCTAACCTCCAACCGCTAGCGGCCCTATAGTGGTGCGCCAAGGCTCGTTGTTTCTCGATGTTCATGTCAGTCGGTTCTCTCTGGCGGCCCTTTCTTGGAGCGCCAGGAGTAGTTGACTAGAGTCAACAGTCTATGTTGGTTCGTGTTGGCGGCCTAGTGTATGACCGCCACTCTACTGTAGCGCGCCTACTATAGGCCGCCACAGTGTGTTTTGACCGGGTTCAAGTTTTATGTCGGTTGGCCCTAGCGGACCAACCTTTGACTGCCATTTTGTTGTAGCACGCCTTCCTTCGGCCGCTACAGTCTGTGCGTCTTAGGTCAGTATCTTAGGGTGATTTGTGTGGCGGTTCATTCTTAGACCGCCAAGTTCATGTAGCGCGTCTATCTTAGACTGGTACGGGTGGTTTGACTTGATAGGTCGGTTCAGAGTGACTGAGCCTAGCAGCCTAATCCTTGACCGCTACAGTCCCCTAGCGGCCTAGTCTAGGACTGCCAGAGTCTTGTCTCCATTGGGGTGTAGCGGCTCTACCCTCGGCCACTTATTCCATATAGCGGCCGAAAGGTGGACCTCCATATACCCAGGGTGTTGTTTTCCGGGGTTTTGATTTCTAAGGGTCTTGGCTTGACCTTGTGGTTTGCCCACTGACCGTGGATGTCTCTTGAGATCCTATAAGGGATATGACCACGTTATAAGGTAGCCATGCCTGCCTATTTCTGTAATGCTTCCAAGTCTTTGTCGGGTCCTGGTCAACCTGGTAAGATCCAATGGTTGACATAATACCTTGTGTATGCCTTGACTATTCTTGATAGCTCGAGACAGTGGTTCTGGATGCCTTGAGGTGTTGTCTCACCTCAGTTTGCGTGTCCAGATGTGCTGAGGGTCTTGGTGTTCCCTCATGTCCCCGTGTGTCATTTTACTCGATCATGTCGTTTCCTATAGCTTGGGATTAGACCGATTGGTGGCTTGTTCTGCTTTGTGCGATGATCTTGACTCTGAGTCATGAGACTCAAGGATCGTTGTAGTAGTAGGTCTAGTTGCCTTGTCCTGAGTCTATTGGCAGTCGTTGTGCAGCCCTGGTGCATCGTAGTACATACGACAGTGCTTCCTTGCCTGTTAGTACTACATCGCTTATGTTTCAGAGTTCTGTGTCTAGTGAGCCTCCACTAGTCGTAGCCTGGCAACGCGTTACGGCGTGTCGAGCAACCTGGAAGTGGTGGCGTGGCAGTTCCCGAGATATGGTTTGTAGGCTAGTTTCCGTGGGCTCCCTTGCCTTGCAGTAGCATCCTGCTGGGAGAGAAAACTAGCTAGAGGCTTGGCTCAAGGCATTAAGCTTATGTGTGCACACATGGCCATGGGCATTTTGGATGAACGTCGACGGGCGTGACCCTGACTAGTCACTCGTTGATGTGGTTCCTATTCTGGTTAAAGTGTCTTAGTCTCTACCGTGTGCTAGGCAGCGTAGGCGAGACACTTGAGGTGTAGCATAAGACGTCAGTGGACGCAGCTGGCTGTTCTTCTAGTGAGGAGGTGCTTCCGTCACGTGACGCGAGACTCTCATGTTTCTCGGAGTCTGTGTTGCCCTTCTGGGTTAGCCTGTTCTTGGTTCCATCCAAGATCAGCTTCCCCTGCTGAGTTGGTCTGTGTTTGGCTTGTCCAGGACTAGCTTGTTGTGGCGTGCATGACGCTCCAGTCGTGTATGCAGTTGTGTTTAGGGGGAGCTTGCACGGTAATCCAGTCATGTGAACTGTAGAGTCTGTCTCGTCAGTCTAGGTCTTTTCCGAGGCTTGTGTGTCTGGTCTCGTAGGCCTTTGTCTTGGGACTCGTGATTGTTGACAGATCGGTGACTCCTGACTTCGTCAGTTCAGAGTTTACCCTTCTGTTGTTGTTGCTGTTTGGAGTAGCCTAGGGGCCGAGGTCCACTCGGCAGCCGTGTTTTGTAGGTACTGCTTCTTCCCTCTTCCCTTACCTGTTCCCTACTCATGCTTCCTCTTCTTTTCAGCTTTGTAGTTTAGTTTTTCTGCTTTGCTACTACTATTATTTTAGCTGTTGTTCCGTGTTACTGCGTTATTTTTCAGTGGGGATCCGCATGACCCCTACTGGGCCAGTGACACGAGACTCACCCCTACTTTTCAGGTGGGGTCTTCTCTGCTTCTTTGGCGGCTCCTGGAGTGGCGAGTTCGTAGTTGCCAGTGGTACCTATGTCGGACTTCTCACGACCTTAGTGTATGTCTTCTTTCTGTTGGACTGTACTTATCTTTCCTTTGGACTGGACTCTGGTATAATTGTTAAATTGAACTGTTAATTAAAAAGTAATTTTATTTCTACTACTTTAGCAAACCCGATTAATGAAATTTAATTGCTTACTGTTATATCTATGTGGCTTCAATGTACTACACGACAATCCATTTTCCCTTTCGGGGCTTTACAGCTCTTGGGAGGCTTCATGGGTTCCAAGTGGTATCGGGTCTGCTCGGTAGTCCTATTAGGTATATCTGGTATCCGGGATCCGGGTCGTCACAGGTGGTATCAGAGCGGTTGTTGTGTGAAGTACATGGGAATCCGAGATATACAGTGTCTAGAGTCCTGAAAGTTCAGTACAGTCTTTCACTGGCATTAGGTTTTGCGATTCTTTGTTGCTTTGTTTTCCGCGTGTGGTCTTGTACGTGATGTGTTGGCACTATACGAGATGGTTTTGCTCTCGTCAGGATGGGACGGGATGCTCTTTTTCATCGTGGTGTTTGCCTTGATCATGCTGTACTTGGCAGCGTTTGTCGATAGGCGTGAATCTGTAGTACATTGTCTGAGATTTGTCCGCGGCTTGTTCAGGTGGCTGGTGACTTTTGGCGTTGGTGTGATGACCGTGCACATTCTTACGTTGTTTTGGTCATCCCAGCTTGAGTCTGTTCAGGTCCTGATGTGTTTCGCTTCTGTCGAAGTGATCGATTAGATTCCTTGTTTGAGAAGATGCTGAAGCGAACCTAGGATTCTCCTTTTTGGTGAGCTGTTGTTAGTAAGCTTGATGCTTCTCTTCCTGTTTGGTGGAGTCTTTTCGAGGTAAGCCTTGGAATTGCTATCTTAGCGATGCCTTTGTTCTGTGTCTGCTTAGGTGTGGACAGTGTTTGTTCTGAGCCTGATCTACTCTTTGTTCTACGGTTGCTTGGCTTTGGACCTAATCTTTGTGTTAAGAGCCGTTGTGCATCGTGCTTGTCATGCCGTGTCTAACGGCCGATGTGTTGTGAAGGCTCATTTATTGTTTCAGGACTTAATGGTGAGCTGAGATTAGCATTTTTCTTTGTGCTTTGTGCTGAAGCTGGTACTCTCCTCATTTGCACTTAGGCGACTTGTGATCGGTGGTTAGCAGGATCAGTACTCGCGGCGTAATACATTACGATTTTCATGAATTACGATGGTGCCGAGTATGTGCTGAGATGTGGATGCTGAGGTGTTTCCTGATGCCTGTGTGTGTTGTATGAGTACGCAGTGGAAGCGTGTAGGCTGATTACCCAAGGGTCGAGGATCATTGGTTGTAAGATTCTGACCGGTCGAGAGAATTATTTTTCTCGATGTGACTTCATCTTGGCTTCATGTACCTTGATGTGGTCTCTTGTCGTGTCGTTGCTGTAGTCATTCTGGTGTTGGCATCTGCATTTGCGAGTATTGGGAAATCTGTTGGCATTCTTGCTGATTGAGTACCCTCTGCTCCTCTGTATTCTTTCTTGGGTGTTGTGCTCTCGGGACGTGATCGTGGTCCTTGAGATGCGTTTCCCAAGATTGACGTCCTTGTTGTCTTGGGTCTTTTCTTGGTGAGCTGCTCGATGCAAGACTCGTCCCTTGTGGTCATGCGTTCAGCTATCGTTGTGCCTTGATGTGACCCAGCTTGTAGTTGTGTTCCATGGTTCTGTGTCCGATACGGAGCCGGGATCCTGCAAGTGCTGCCGTTGTTGTCGTTTTATCACTGTTTCTCTATGATTTTGTGCATCTATCTTAGCATCGTGTGGACCATGATCTTGTTGGTTAGTTATGCTGTACTCTTATTTCCTGGTAGAGTTAGCATGTGACTCGATCAGATATAATATCTGAGTGAGGACTGACTTAATTGTGTTTGTGGTCCGGTGCTGTCGTTGGCGTCCTGTGTGCCAGGCTTTCGTTGTTGCCTTCGGCACTGGAGCCGATGATGTGTCGAGCTGTCAGCTGAAAGGATTATGCTTCCTTGGTTAAGCTGATGCTTGTCATGTCTGTCGCTTTATTTTTCTGATATCTGTGTCGTGGCATGAGTCGTGTCTCCTTTCCTGTGAGACGTAAGCAACGTTGCCCTGTTTCGGAGGTGTTAGACTTGTGTTCACTTGTGTCGTGCTCAATCTCGAGCGTGTACTTGGGATTATGGTCTGACGATGTCCCTCTGAATTATGTTTCTCGAGATTCGTGTTGTTTCAAGTTGTGTCTTGGACTTGTTCTTCCCTGCTTCTCCTTTGCTAGTCCTTAAATTTTGAGGATGAAATTTCTTGAAGGAGGGGAGGATGTAATACCTTGGATTCTTATTAGGTCTTTCGGATCTTCTTCGGAGAGTTTCGGATCGCTTTTGTGGGTCCTGAGTTGAGTTTAACGATCCGTGTGGGTTTTCTCTCGTACAAGTTAGGAAACCCTGCGGTGAGTTTATTTCTCAGTTCATCGACTCGAGGACATTACAGCAACGATGTACTCTTTGAGAGGATCGTTTCAGCTATTTTTGCATATTTTTCTGAATTAGTGGATTTTCGGGCCAATTATCGAATTTTTAGAAATTAGAAAAATTTCCTAATTTCTTCTATTTACCCTTCAACCCCCTCTCTCCTCCCTCATTTCTATCATCTCTTTCTCTCTCTCGTTCTCTCTCCTCTCTGGCCCGTTCACTGCGGGGCGTGCACCGTTGCGGAGCTGGCCGAGGCGGGGACGCGATGGAGTGATTGGGACGCGGGATAAAGCGATGGTTGGAGTGTGGCGTGGCGTGATCCCTCGGTGGATTCAAAGCCAGCGTGGTTTTGTTCGTGTGACATTTTCGGCGTGGTTTAGTCGCTTCGGCACACGATTTCTTCGGTGGAGGTAGGGAGACGGATCACCGACTTCTCTTGCACTTTTTCATGCAATTTCGTGTTGTTCGGTGCTAGAACGGGCGAGTTTAGGCTCGTTTACGAAAAATCATGATTTTAGGAGTTCGTAGGGTTCACCGGAAAACGGCGACCGTTTTCAGTAAAATTAGTATTGTTCGGTTCGTGTCTCTCCCTCTTTGTCTTTGATAATGGTTTTGATGATCACAATATATTGTGTGAAATATTGTGTGCTTGATTAGTGGAAATATTGTGTGCTTGATTAGTGGAGAACATCTTCATGATAAACGAACTCACATGTTGATATCTTGCTTTGCAGGTACTGCTACAGGGAGAGAATGCATGCGCTTTCATGCATGTTTTAGTGTGGGAATGTTGAGACTAATGCTCTTGTTCTTTTTGCCCATACTAGTGTGGACTCATTGAGTATTCATTGATATTGAGTTGGTTGCATGGCATTTTGTAAAATCATTTCCATTTCATTGTATGTCTTTATTGAACGGATCATCATCTTCCCTTCACTCATGCAAGATCATGGCTCAATGGATCTAAATGCTCTCAGATGACTGGGTAAATGTTGCTTTGGACTGAAGTTGGAACTCATATGAGATTTGATTGATTTGTATTGAAAATGCTCTTTGAAATGCATGATCAATACTTTGATATAATATATAGGTTCCACTTTGCAAAAACTTCTTTGGAGTCAATGGTAAGCCTCAACTCTTGGTTACTACCCTTGAATCCATGGTAAGTATTCATGAGTTGTAAGTGAATTTCCTTGTGCCTAGATTGGGATTGATTCATTAATCGTGCTCTCAATTGACTTCATTTGTTAGTTGATGATTGAATGGTTTCAAAGTGTCTTATGCATATTCTTGAGATGAAAGTGTGTTCAAAGCATTTATGTGCCTCATTCTAATGCTTTCATAATAATATTTTATGTCATTTCGGTCTTGGTCTCAAAACTAGCTCTATATGTTAATGCATGATCCAAATATTTTGATTTCGATCTAACCTCCCGTTTCATTATGTTTTTCAGGGTAAGAAATCATGTTAATCTTCATGGGTTTATGGTAACATCTAATCACTTTTATTCCCTTGGATTCATGGAGGTTTGAAGTGTTTTTCTAACCCATTCTAGCATGGGTCGACCCATAGGGTCGACCCAAGGCCTATTTTTGGCATATTTGTGCACCCAGTGCAAAAGGGTCGACCCCTGGGGTCGACCCCTCTGAAAGGGTCGACCCCTGAGTCCCAGAGTGATTTTTGGGCTTCGGGTGGCCTCTGGTTGCCACGAGGGTTGACCCCAAGGGTCGACCCCTGAAAATAAAATTCCCAAACAGATTGGGTTGGCACGAGGGTCGACCCCAAGGGTCGACCCATTACTTTTGGCAACCTTTTATTCTCTTCGAGGGTCGACCCCAAGGGTCGACCCTTTCCGGTCCGGGGCGGCGCCGTCAAAAATGACATTCGTGTAAGTGCTCCGAAAGTCTTCTAACTCTGGCCCAACTGCCCTAAATCACTCCATGATTTGTGGATCTTGTCCCAGGGCTGTCCCTTGACCGTCCTAGAATTATAAATACATATTATTGGGTTGTAAACCCTAAGGAACTAAGCTAGATCTGAAATTCCGAGCTGTTCTTAACCCTTGTATGTGCAGGATGCAGGCAGCGGTTCCAGGGCTTCTTCCACATTATTCTGGGCGTGAAAGTGAAAGGAAGAAGGTTGATTCAAGTTTCTGAACGATCTTCTACTGGAAGCTGGGTGGGAAATCAAGTTACAACCTCGTTCTTGCAAGATTCGTTCATCTTCCCTCAAGAACAATCTTCAACCTACAGAGGCATTGAAATACATTCGAAGGAGACAAAGGGGGAGCTCTAATAACTACACATTGAAATGTTCCTTTGTCCATTTATTTGCTGCCCTCTTATTTGTGCTGTGATTTTCATCCTAAGCAACAAGATGAGCTAATGCTTTCCACTCTCTTGTAGAAGAAGAAGGAGGAGTGCGGCTACAAGGTTGAGAGGAGAAGGGTTTATGAAGTTAATCATTTTTATGATGTATGCAGGTTTGACTGGACCTACGATTTGAAGGATATACTCAGTACGAGCTGCTGAAGTTGCAGACGATCCCGGATCTTCGAGGAAGATGATCCGGTGCTCCATCCTACTGCAGATTTGATTCTCTCCAACCGAAGCTTCAAGGAAAATCTACGAACGGCCTTTGGAAAAACAAGGGGAAACATTCTACATCCTTAATCCATCTCTTTATGATAGTTTCTCTCCATTTACATATTGCTATGAGCATATATTGTAAATCCTTTTATGTTGCTGAATTCTGAAAATTACTGTGTGTGTGGACGGAGCTGTGTCTCCGTGTGAGGTACTTGTGCGGGGTATGCTCCCCGACGTTGTGTGTGTGTGTGTTGCTGTGGCAGCAGTTTAAGGCAAGGCCTCGTGTGTGTGGATTGCTGTGGAAGCAGCGTGTGTGGTGTTGGGGTTCATCCCCGTGTTGCTACATTTTGTAGCGTGTAGTGAAGCCTCACCGGGGTTCGGTGAGGGGTGGACGTAGGGGACACGGCAGTGTACCCGAACCACCTCAAAATCTGTGTCTATTGTGATTGCCTGTGTGATTGTTCATTTCTTCTATCTCCCTTCACAGGTCAATTTAGTAGGTCTTTGCTCACTACATCATCGCATATTGCTTCATCCGCTATCCTTGTTTGGATTAATTTTAATTGTTCCTTACATCGATAATCTGTGTTTGGCGTAGGTTCCTTCATCCATTGTCTAGTTTATTCGAGTGAGATCGGAAAGCTTGAGAGAAGAATTTAATCTCACGTTTGTTTAGGCTATTTAACGTAGTTAATATTAATTCTGATGTGTTTAGTTTAGAAAGTGTTTAAAATCCGCCATCTCGGCTTGGGGACAATTCAACCCCCCTTCTTGTCCGCCATCTCGGCTTGGGGACAATTCAACCCCCCTTCTTGTCCGCCATCTCTCTGGGCCAACAATTTGTATCAGAGCCTAGAATCTGATTTTTATTCTACGGACCTCACGGTCTAGGAGAAAATATCTTTTTCATGATGGCTAGTTTGAATTCGGTTACTGTCTTTGATGGTTTTGATTTTACATCATGGCTTGGAAAATTATGTGTTTGGATTTCTAGTACTAATCCGAAGATTTTGAACTTAATGACTCACGGTCCTCATGCTCTACCAAAAGATAAGTCAAAGTGGACCAATGAGGACAAGAAAAAGGATTCTGATAATCTTTTTGTTTGAACACTCTTAAGGCTGCAGTGAACACTGACGTATATCCCTTCATTTTACCTTGTAGGTCAGCCAAAGAGATCTTGGATGGGCTAAGCGAAGCCCAAGATGAAAGCTAGAATGGTGAGTGCCTCGTGGCAAACAAAGAAAATGAAGGCCATAGCAAGGAAAACTCTAAGGTAAACTCCGACTCTGAGGAAGAAGATGAACTTAGTTATGATGAGTGGATGAATGCATATGATGAACTGTTTGACAAATACAAAGCATTAAAATATGAAAATAGGAAACTGGAAAAGAAATTTGATGATTCATCGCATGTTAACTCACCATGTACTAAATGTTATAGAGTTGAAAACTCTTGTGTCGTTGATTCGTCATGTGAAAAATGTTCTGAGCTTAGGAACTTGAATGGAAGGTTGTTGCATGATATTGATATGCATAAAGAAACTATTTCAATTTTGAAAACTGAAAATGAAACTTTGATGGCAAAAATTTCAGAATTTGAAAACGTTGAAAAAGGACCTAAAGAAAAGTTGAGCTGTTCAGATAGTGATCAATTCTTGCTTGATGAACTTGTTCAAAATGCAAGACTTGCTGAAGAAATTGAGAAGTTAAATCATCAAAACAATTTGTTGGTTGATAAACTCAACAGGTTTGGAAAAGGAAAACAAGTGATTGTTGATGACAATGAAAACATTCATGCTATGGAACAAGAAATTGCAAGCTATAAATCCATCAATTCTCTGTTGAATGATAAACTTGCATTGTGTGAAGAACAGCTTGCCAATTGTGAAGTGCATAATTCATCATTGGAATATGAGATCAATAATTTGAATGAGTCCATGTGCTTGAATGATAAAGGAAATGAAAAATAGAAAAATATCATTGATTGTCATTGTGAGCATGAAAAATCCCACACTGCTGAGTTTGCTCATGTTCCCAGAAAAAGAAGGAATGTATCATGTTTTTATTGTGGTAAATTTGGCCATGATATGTATGATTGCTCTTTAATGAAATTTGATGACAATGAGGCAATGAAGTCACAAATGAAAATTATTGATGATTCTAAAAATTTTGAAAAATCAAAGAAGAAAAATTTCATTGTTCATTGCTTCTATTGTGGTTTGCGTGGCCACGTAATGGAAAATTATTTTATGAAGAAAAATGATGATGAGTGGCCTGTAAAAAGAAAACATTCATGTCATTATTGTGGTGAACGTGGACATGTAATGAATACATGTTCCTTCATGGAAAAAGATGACAAATGGTTTAGAAAAAGAAAATCTTCTCATTGTTTCTATTGTGGCCTGAATGGACATTCAATGGATGATTGTACTATGATGAGGGCCGATGATGAATGGTATGAGAGGAAAAATAAAAAGAATACATTTTCTCATGTTAGAACTAACCCCTTGGGACCCAAGATGGCTTGGGTACCCAAATGTCCAAAATGAGAATTTATTTTGTAGGGTACCTTGAGGACAATGAAGATGTCGATAAATAAAGGCTTCTCAAGGCAAGAAAGAAAACGGTTTGATTCTAAGAATTCATCTGTTCAGGTTCATTTGAAAATTTTGAAAAGGTAAAACTTGTGTTTGGAGCTGTTTTATATTTTGTGAATATCTTTAGTTCTTAAATGTTATACATTGCACATGTCATTCACATCTTTGCATACTTATGTGCTTGAACGCCATGATTAATTGGTTTATAAAATGATGTTAGTGGAAAGGTGGATTATATCCACTTAGAAGCCATCCTTATGCGTGAGTAGGGTCCTTGGACCTTTGACTCCACCACGTACCGGTAATCAACATGTGTGAAACATTCATATCAATGCATGCCACATGTATATTCTTCTATGTCTCTTCATCATGCTAGATAAACTTACATTGATTTGGACATGTTTGTTAAATGGCATATATTTAGGGGGAGTCTGGCTGTCCCTCCATAATGTTCATGCCTCTCATGTGCATGTAATGCTTCTAGGAAAGTCATTACATTTGGATACATGTAGTGAGCTGCATTGCATATCACTTACTTTGAAAAACTCTAAAAAGAGTCGGTTCAATGGATATAGGCAGGGGGAGGATCTTGAATTCATCAATCTCTAATTGACTCAAATTCCTTTATCTAGCTAGCTGTAACTTCTTTTGCGAGCTTATCTTTGAAACTCATCACTGCCACAACTGTCAAGTTGGTCTGACTATATTCCAGACTTTGTTCCTGAACTACATTGATTCACGGCCATTGGTTTTCTAAAAATCTATCTAATGCATGTTGATCATATCTGCAACAAACATGAGTTCAAATTCATTCACTTTCTATGCATGCTTGTTAATGTCTCTGCTGCTGAATGTCACTGTCAAGATGTTGATTGAACTAAGAATTGAAGAGATATCAGTTTGTGCACCCTTTCATAAATCTGAAATCATCTCTTATGAAGAATCTTCTATTATACAGGTTTAAGAATGTTGTTGATTTGAATTGGTTAAGTCTAATGTATTCATAAGTTTGAATTTGAAGGAATTGAAAATATCTGAATCAGTCTTTTAATAAATCTTAACTTACTGTCTCATGTAAATTCATGCAAGACCTTCTTAAAATCTGAACAGTTAACACCATGTTCTTCTTTGGTTGAGATACATAATGTCCGTATTATTCTTAAACATTTAATCTGCCTGAGTTCTTCTTAAAGAAAGTTATGGACAGAGCAATGATTTTGGTCACCAAGAAACTGGGTCCTCTATCAAGAAATGGAGTAAACCCATGTCATGAAGTGCCATAGTTACCTCTGCGGAAAATTACATGAAAATTTGATAGAGCAATGGCATGACTGTATTGAGTAACTGGAGATTCCTGCCTCTAACCAAGGTGTCTCCTCACGTAAAAAGATACTTCTAATGCTAATTCTGTTCTCTTAATTGAGAAGCAATACGGTTATTACACTGAGTAACTGGGTCATTTCACCTGAGACGTGTTGTGCCTCATGTAAAAAGGTGTTGAGTAACCAAACTTGTTCATTGAAAAACAATTTGATGTTCAAAAGCAAAAATCTGAAAAATGTGTGTATCAAAAAAATATTTGGAAGCAATGTCAAATTCAGATGCATTCACAATTATTTAATCTCAATACTACTTTGTGTAACTCCTAAAGGAGTCATTGAAATTAATTGAGTAAGATGGAAGGAGGCTGAACTAGAAAGTTCTATGAGCAAATGGTTCATTTTTATTAAAACATTGTTTCAGATATGAGTATTGAATCTCATTGACAAACCTTGTATACATCACTCTTAAACCATGCCTGTCAAATAAAGCCACTTCATAAGTTTTTATAATAGAAGATTTCGAAACTTAACCTTGGATATATGGAATGGGTACCTCATTGAAAATCTTTTCTTCTCAAATATTGTGTTTTGGAAATTCGATCACACCTGCTCAGATCCTGCTCACTCTATTTGCTGAACTATCTTTGAAAGATCCTGTATTCTGCATGTTGCCATGTCAACCCTCCTAAATTTATTCTTAACATACCTCTCACCTTACATTTTTGAAAGTCTTGTTTCTGTCTGAACAAGGAGCATTGTATTTTTTCAAGGGAGAAAATAGTCTTGTCCATACTGCATTTCTTGCTTTGTAAAGGGGGAGATTTTCTTGTGATCTTATCTACTTATGTTTCCACACTAGAGTGCCTGACTGCTTGATCATTTGTGTTCATGCCATATTTCATTCCATCTTGATGCATATTGCATATTGCATAATTGCATATTGCACGTCACATGTCATCTCTTTGGTCATCAACTTTGCACAAAATTGAAACAAAAAAATTTGATGAGTATTTGCATATGCTTTTGTCATCTTGCATATTGCACTTCAAATTCCACAATCTTACTTAGAGTTCATGGTTCATACACCTCCCCTTCATGGGAGGTTCATTGCTGGGTTCGTGCACCACAGTCTTTATATATCCGCCTACTTCTAGTTAAACTTTCACATCCGTTCTCTTTGGTTCCCCACTTTTTGATAATGTCAAAGGGGGAGAGAGTTTTGGAAGGCCATAATATATTGTCATCATCAAAAAGGGGGAGATTGTTGGGTTCGTGTCTCTCCCTCTTTGTCTTTGATAATGGTTTTGATGATCATAATATATTGTGTGAAATATTGTGTGCTTGATTAGTGAAAATAGTGTGTGCTTGATTAGTGGAGAACGTCTTCATGATAAACGAACTCACATGTTGATATCTTGCTTTGCAGGTACTGCTACAGGGAGAGAATGCATGCGCTTTCATGCATGTTTTAGTGTAGGAATGTTGAGACTAATGCACTTGTTCTTTTTGCCCATACTAGTGCGGACTCATTGAGTATTCATTGATATTGAGTTGATTGCATGGCATTGTGTAAAATCATTTCCATTTCATTGTATGTCTTTATTGAACGGATCATCATCTTCCCTTCACTCATGCAAGATCATGGCTCAAGAGATCTAAATGCTCTCAGATGACTGGGTAAATGTTGCTTTGGACTCAAGTTGGAACTCATATGAGATTTGATTGATTTGTATTGAAAATACTCTTTCAAAAGCATGATCAATACTTTGACATAATATATAGGTTCCACTTTGCAAAAACTTCTGTGGAGTCAATGGTAAGCCTCAACTCTTGGTTACTACCCTTGAATCCATGGTAAGTATTCATGAGTTGGAAGTGAATTTTCATGTGTCTAGATTGGGATTGATTCATTAATCGTGCTCTCAATTGACTTCATTTGTTAGTTGAGGACTGAATGGTTTCAAAGTGTCTTATGCATATTCTTGAGATGAAAGTGTGTTCAAAGCATTTATGTGCCTCATGCTAATGCTTTCATAATAATATTTCATGTCATTTGGGTCTTGGTCTCAAACCTAGCTCCATATGTTAATGCATGATCCAAATATTTTGATTTCGATCTAACCTCCTGTTTCATTATGTTTTTCAGGGTAAGAAATCATGTTAATCTTTATGGGATTATGGTAACATCTAATCACTTTTATTCCCTTAGATTCATGGAGGTTTGAAGTATTTTTCTAACCCATTCTGGCATGGGTCGACCCCTAAAGGCAGAAGGTCTGTTTTTGGCATATTTGTGCACCCAATGCAAAAGGGTCGACCCCTGAGTCCCATAGTGATTTTTTGGCTTCGGGTGGCCTATGGGTCGACCCCTAAAGGCAGAAGGTCTGTTTTTGGCATATTTGTGCACCCAATGCAAAAGGGTCGACCCTTGTTTTTGGCATATTTGTGCACCCAATGCAAAAGGGTCGACCCCAAGGGTCGACCCCTGAGTCCCAGAGTGATTTTTCGGCTTCGGGTGGCCTCTGGTTGCCACGAGGGTCGACACCTAAAAATAAAATTCCCAAACAGAATGGGTTGGCACGAGGGTCGACCCATTGCTTTTGGCAACCTTTTACCCTCTTCGAGGGTCGACCCCAAGGGTCGACCCTTTCCGGTCCTGGGCGACGCTGTCAAAAACAACCTTCGTGTAAGCGCTCCGAAAGTCTTCTAACTCCGGTCCAACTACCCTAAATCACTCCATGATTTATGGATCTTGTCCCAGGGCTATCCCTTGACCATCCTAGAAGCATAAATACATCTTATTGGGTTGTAAACCCTAAGGAACTAAGCTAGATCTGAAATTCCGAGATGTTCTTAACCCTTGTATGTGCAGGACGCAGGCAGCGGCTCCAGGGCTTCTTCCACATTGTTCTGGGTGTGAAAGTGAAAGGAAGAAGGTTGATTCAAGTTTCTGAACGATCTTCTACTGGAAGCTACGTGGGAAATCAAGTTACAACCTCGTTCTTGCAAGATTCGTTCATCTTCCCTCAAGAACAATCTTCAACCTACAGAGGCATTGAAATACATTCGAAGGAGACAAAGGGGGACCTCTAATAACTACACATTGAAATGTTCCTTTGTCCATTTATTTGCTGCCCTCTTATTTGTGCTGTGATTTTCATCCTAAGCAACAAGATGAGCTAATACTTTCCATTCTCTTGCAGAAGAAGAAGGAGGAGTGCGGCTACAAGGTTGAGAAGAGAGGGATCTATGAAGTTAATCATTTTTATGATGTATGCAGGTTTGATTGGAGCTAGGATTTGAAGGATATACTCAGTACGAGCTACTGAAGTTGTAGATGATCCCGGATCTTCGAGGAAGACGATCGGGTGCTCCATCCTACTGCAGATTCGATTCTCTCCAACCGAAGCTTGAAGGAAAATCTACAAACTGCCTTTGGAAAAATAAGGGGAAACATTCTACATCCTTAATCCATCTCTTTATGATAGTTTCTCTCCATTTACATATTACTGTGAGCATATATTGTAAATCCTTTTATGTTGCTGAATTCTAAAAATTATTGTGTGTGTGGACGGAGCTGTGTCTCCGTGTGAGGTACTTGTGCAGGGTATGTTCCCCGACGTTGTGTGAGTGTGTGTTGCTGTGGCAGCGGTTTGAGGCAAGGTCTCGTGTGTGTGGATTGTTGCGGAAGCAGCGTGTGTGGTGTTGGAGTTCGTCCCCGTGTTGCTACATTTTGTAGCGTGTAGTGAAGCCTCACCGGGGTTTGGTGAGGGGTGGACGTAGGGGACACGGCAGTGTACCCGAACCACCAAAAAATCTTTGTGTCTATTATGATTTCCTGTGTGATTGTTCATTTCTTCTATCTCCCTTCACATGTCAATTTAGTAGGTCTTTGCTCACTACATCATCGCACATTGCTTCATCCGCTATCCTTGTTAGGATTAATTTTAATTGTTCCTTACATCGATAATCTGTGTTTGGCGTAGCTTCCTTCATCCACTGTCTAGTTTATTCGAGTGAGATCGGAAAGCTTGACAGAAGAATTTAATCTCACGTTTGTTTAGGCTATTTAACGTAGTTAATATTAATTCTGCTGTGTTTAGTTTAGAAAGTGTTTAAAATCCGCCATCTCGGCTTGGGGACAATTCAACCCCCCTTCTTGTCCGCCATCTCTCTGGGCCAACAAGTATCAAATGAACCCTCAGGATGTCTGGATCCCGCTCCCGCAAGTTTCATCGCGATTGGTCGTCATTCGGGGCCGGTGGGAGTCCGGGAACCCCGGTGACCCAATTTGGGTCCATTTGTTGAAATCGCCCGTTTCTCACGAACGAATGGTTGCATGTGCCCCTTTCGGCTTGTGGAAGGTGTTTTTCGCCGTCTAGGACTGTTTCCCCTGTGTTTAGACGTGAATGGGGCGTGCAACGGCCGAGATCGGCCTTTTCCCTAGTTTTCCCGCCGTATCGCTTTGGTGGCCGTTCCAGTGACTGCTACAGGTCTCTGGCGGCCCCACGATAGACCGCCACATACTATAGTGTGTTGGTGATTTCGAGGTCAGTTGAGGTTGGCGGCCTAACCTCCGACAGCTACTTGCCTTTGGCGGCCCTATAATGGTGCCCCAAGGCTCGTTGTTTCTCGATGTTCGTGTCAGTCGGTTCTCTCTGGTGGCCCTTTCTTGGAGCGCAAGGAGTCGTTGACTAGAGTCAATAGTCTATGTCGGTTCGTGTTGGCAGCCCAGTGTATGACTGCCACTCTACTGTAGCGCGCCTACTATAGGCCGCTTGTGTTTTGATCGGGTTCAAGTTTTATGTCGGTTGGCCCTGGCAGATAAGCTTTGACCGCCATTTTGTTGTAGCGCGCCTTCCTTCGGCCGCTACAGTCTGTGCGTCTTAGGTCAGTATCTTAGGGCGGTTTGTCAGGTGGTTCATTCTTAGACCGCCAAGTTCGTGTAGAGCGTCTATCTTAGACCGCTACGGGTGGTTTGACTGGATAGGTCGGTTCAGAGTGACTGAACCTAGCGGCCTAATCCTTGACCGCTATAGTCCCCTAGCAGCCTAATCTTGGACCGCCAGAGTCTAGTCCTCGTTGGGGTGTAGCGACTCTACCCTTGACCGCTTATTCCATATAGCGGCTGAAAGGTGGACCGCCATATACCCAGGGTGTTGTTTTCTGAGGTTTTGATGTCTAATGGTCTTGGCTTGACCTTGTGGTTTGCCCACTGACCGTGGATGCCTATTGACATCCTATAAGGGCTATGACCACGTTATAAGGTAGCCATGCCTACCTGTTTCTGTATTGCTTCCAAGTCTTTGTCGGGTCCTGATCAACTTAGTATCTGTTGGCAGTCGTTGTGCTGCCCTGGTGCTTCGTAGTACATACGACAGTGCTTCCTTCCCTGTCAGTACTACAACGCTTGTGTTTCAGAGTTCTGTGTCTAGTGAGCCTCCACTAGTCGTCGTCTGGCGACACGTTACGGCGTGTCGACCCACCTGGAAGTGGTGGCGTGGTAGTTCCCAAGATATGATTTGTAGGCTAGTTTCCGTGGGCTCCCTTGCTTTGCAGTAGCGTCCTGCTGGGGGAGAAAACTAGCTAGAGGCCTGACTCAAGACATTGAGCTTGTGTGTGCACACGTGGTCAGGGGCATTTTCGACGAACGCCGACAGGTGTGACCTTGACTAGTCACTCGTTACTGTGGTTCCTATTCTGGTTACGGTGTTTTAGTCTCTACCGTGTGCTAGGCACCAGAGTCCAATCCAAAGGAAAGACAAGTACAGTCCAACAGAAAGAAGACGTACACTGAGGTCGGGAGAAGCCCGACGCAGGTACCGCTGGCAACTACAAACTCGCCACTCTAGGAACCGCCAAAGAAGCAGAGATGACCCCACCTAAAAAGCAAGGGTGAGTCTCGTGTCACTGGCCCAGTAGGGGTCACACGGATCCCCACTGAAAAACAACGTAGTAACACAGAACAATAGCTAAAACAATAGTAGTAGCAAAGCAGGAAAACTAAACTACAAAGCTGAAAAGAAGAGGAAGCAGAAGTAGGGAACAGGTAAGGGCGGAGGGAAGAAGTCGTACCTATAAAACATGGCGACCGAGTGGACCTCGACCCCTAGGCTACTCCAAACAGCAACAACAACAGAAGGGTAAATTCTGAACTGACGAAGTCAGGAGTCACCGATCTGTCGACACGCACAAGGCCCAAGATAAAGGCCTACGAGACCAGACACACAAGCCTAGGAAAAGACCTAGACTGACGAGATAGACTCTACAGTTCACACAACTGGATTTTCATGCAAGCTCCCCCTAAACACAACTGTATACACGACTGGAGCATCGTGCACGCCACAACAAGCTAGTCCTGGACAAGCCAAACACAGACCAACTCGACAGGGGAAGCTGATCTTGGACGGAACCAAGAACAGGCTAACCCGGAAGGGGAACACAGACTCCGAGAAACACGAGAGTCACGCGTCACGTGACGGAAGCACATCCTCACTAGAAGAACAACCAGCTGCATCCACTGACGTCTTATGCTGCGTCTCAAGTGTCTCGCCTACGCTGCCTAGCACACGGTAGAGACTAAGACACTGTAACCAGAACAGGAACCACAGTAACGAGTGACTCAGCCAGCTCCGCAACGGTGCGCGCCTCGCAGCGAACGGGCCAAAGAGGAGAACGAATGAGAGAGAGAAAGACATGAGAGAAATGAGGGAGGAGAGAGGGGGTTGAAGGTTAAATAGAAGAAATTAGGAAATTTTCCTAATTTCTGAAAATTTGATAATTGGCCCGAAAATCCACTAATTCATAAAAATACGTAAAAATAGCTGAAACGATCCTCTCAAAGAGTATATCGATGCTGTAACATCCTCGAGTCGATGACCTGAGAAATAAACTCACCGTAGGGTTCCGTAACTTGTACGAGACAAAACCCACACGGATCGTTAAACTCAACTCAGGACCTACAAAAGCGATCCGAAACTCTCCGAAGATGATCCGAAAGACCTAATAAGAATCCAAGGTATTACATGCGGCCACCCACCTACATCAAGGATGTCCAACGCCTTACGGGGCGCATTGTTGCACTCAACCGCTTCCTGTCCCGGGTGGCCGAACGATGCCTACCTTTCTTCAAATTGTTGAGGGGACCCAAAATGGCATCTGCTATGTTGGCCTGGGATGAGGAATGCCAGAAGGCGTTCACCGAACTCAAGGAATTCTTGGCCTCGGCCCCGGTGCTGTCCAAGCCAGTCCAGGGCGAAGCTCTACACCTCTACCTCTCGCCGACCCCTTCCACAGTAAGCTCGGTCCTGGTCAGGAACGACGCGGGGGTCGAGAGACCGGTCTACTATACCAGCAAGGTGCTTAATGAGGCTAAAAGAAGGTACCCCGCAACCGAGAAACTCATGCTACCGTTGGTTACCTCAGCCAAGCGCCTTCGACCCTACTTTAAAGAGCACTCCATCGTCGTATTGACCGGCGAACCCCTGAAGAAGATTCTCTTTCACCCTAAAGTTTCGAGACACCTAGTCAAATGGGCCATCATGCTCGCGGCCTACGATATCTCGTATCGCCCCCGCTCGGCGATCAAAGGACAGGCCCTCTCGGACTTCATCGCCGAAAGCACGGTCCCGATTGAAGAAGCACTTCCACCTGCGCTCGGCTCCACTTGGGACATGTTCGTCGAAGGGTCCTCCAAATCAGCTGGATGCTGCGCCAATGTCCTTCTCAAGTCCCCCGAAGGAGCGGAGCTGCGGTATGCCTTGAAGTTCAATTTCCATGGGCCAGGATGGCTCGACGACTAGGGGCCGAGCGAGTTAGGATCCACACCGACTCCCAATTGGTCGCTAGCCAGGTCAACGGTGATTACGAAGCTCGGGAAGGATAAATGATCAAGTACCTCCAGGTGGTCAAGAGGATGGCCCAACTCTTCGAGAGCTTTGAGGTAGTCCAGATAGCCTGAGAGGAAAACTCCCGAGCGGATGCCCTCTCTTTCCTGGCCTCCTCCCTCGACCCTGAAGGTACACGATCGATCTTCCTCGAAGAGCTCGAGTGAATGAGCATCGAATCTGAGCTTATGATCGTTGACCCGGCACCCCTGAGCGACTGGCGGACCCCCTACATATCCTGGCTTCGGGATTCTCAAGAGCCCCCCGACCCTCGGGAGGCTCGAAAACTCAAGTACCAAGCTCAGTGTTTCGTCATGCTGGATGATGACTTGTACATCAGATCTTTCTCTGGTCCCCTTCTCAAGTGCATCAGCACCGACGAAGCTAGCCGAGCGGTTCAGGAAGTACACGAAGGCATCTGTGGTGCACACCAAGGAGGAGGATCGCTCGCTAGGATCTTGCTACGGCAAGGTTACTGGTGGCCCACTCTCCAGCGCGCCTGCACGGCCTATGTACATAAGTGCGACCGATGTCAGCGCTTCATCCATTTGATCCCCCAACCTGCAGCGGAGCTCGTCACCCTTGGCGAGCCATACCCCTTCGCTTGGTGGGGGATCAACAT
This sequence comes from Amorphophallus konjac, assembly GCA_022559845.1. Taxonomy (NCBI): domain Eukaryota; kingdom Viridiplantae; phylum Streptophyta; class Magnoliopsida; order Alismatales; family Araceae; genus Amorphophallus; species Amorphophallus konjac. Next base: position 398,417,857 of record CM040118.1, read on the forward strand.
CTTGGGGCCATTTCCAACGGCTCAGGCTGAGAAGAAGTTCATCATCATCGCCATCGACTACTTCACCAAGTGGATCAAGGCCGAGGCCACCACAAGGATCACCGAATCAGTCGTATGGAGTTTCGTTTGGAAGTCGATCATTTGTCGTTATGGTGCCCCCCGAGTGATCGTGAGCAATAATGGTCGGCAGTTTGATTCTCATTACTTCAGAGACAGATGCATCGACTAAAACATTCGCAATCATTTCACTTCGGTAGCCCACCCTTAGGCTAACAGACTAGTCGAAAATGCCAACAAAACTATTTTAAAAGGCATCAAAACCAGGCTCAGCAAGGCCAAGGGAAGTTGGCTCGACGAATTACGGAGCGTACTATGGTCACACCGAACTACTCCGAGAACACCTACCGGCGAAACACCCTTCCAGCTGGTGTATGGCACGGAAGCCGTGATTCCATTGGAGGTCGGCAATCCCTCTCTCCGAGTCATAAACTTCAAACCCGAGGTGAACGAGCAGAAACTGTTGGAAAACCTCGACCTAGTGGACGAGATCCGAGAGATTGTAAGTATCCGAGCAATGGAATATCAACGGCGCGTCACTCGATACTACAACTCCAGAGTCCGAAACATACAGTTCCAGCTAGGGGACTTCATCCTGAGAAAGGCCGAAGCCTCTCGACCACTGGAAGCGGCGGGGAAGCTAGCCCCTAACTGGGAAGGTCCCTACCGAGTGGTCGAGACGCTCGGGAAAGGAGCATATCGATTGTCTACCATGGAAGGAACACCTATCCCTCAGACGTGGAACACGACAACGTTGCGAAAGTTCTATTTTTGATCTTTTTCAACAACATGTAAGCAACAAATGGCAAAGCTTTTCCTTCCATTAATTATTCTCAGACAAATACATCCGATGCATTACATGCCAAAAATAAAAATTACACCCACTGGTTCTATGACGCGAGCAGATCGCTCGGCCAACTCGGTAAGCACTCCTACGTCCAGCCACTAACTCTACCTACTGCAGAAATTGGCTCGGATAAAGGATAGTTGGCCCCGTTGGTTTGAAAAGCTCGGAGGAAAGGTGCCAGAGGGATTGGAAGGACAACAAAAAAAAGAGGGAAAAAGTCGACCCAAGACAAATGAAGAGGAGGCCAGAAGAACTTCCCCTCTAGGCAATGGGATCGACAGCGGAAAGAAAGGAGGGAGCTTAAAGAGCTCCCCCTCCCGATTAGGATGGCGTCGGCGGGTCAGGGATAGGAAGGTGGCATGCTCCAGCATGTCGAACCCTCTCCCATCCGACCTCCAATTGTCGAACCCTCTTCCAAAGGGGAATAGCAGGAGCTCCCCTCCTGCTGCCGTCTGCATCATCATCTTCTGAAGCGCCTTCCATGCCCCGCCGAGATCGACAGCATAACGCTTCGTGGAAAGGGAAGAAGGAGAAACCGCCAGGGATGGCCTTAAGCGATGAAAGAAGGAGGAGATGCCCCTCGGACCTTAAATGACTCTCCCCTTAAAAACACCCTAAAATGAGCCTTCCCTGAGATGGTTACCTCATTTCCCAACATCCCCCTCCAGCGAGACGCGCGAAGTGGCAAGTCATTAAGGGCGACATGGAAAAATGAAAAGGTGCTAGCGCCATATCAGTTATTTGACAGATCGGCACACGCGATATCTATAGAGAAAATCAGTGCCTTCCCCAAACGACTATGGATATGGTAGTCAAATCACGCTAAAAGCGGTAAGGAATGGTCAATTCAACACTTAATGTTGCTGCAATTATACTTTCCAAAAAAAAGAAAGGTCTTACACGGCTACGAAAGAGAAAGAAAGAAAGAGCTTGTACATCAGGCCTCGGGCCCATCTCCAAGATCGGTAGACAAGGCCCCCTCAGCACCAGACGATCTGCCCCCGGTACTCTCGGCGACGGTCGACCCAGGCACTGACCCGACCTGTGTGGGAACTGTCTCGGTCATGCGCCCTCCCGAGGCTGCTGGAGTTGGCGATCGCTCGGACGAGGTCGAGGACTCTCGACTCCCCTCTTCGCTCAATGTATAATGGTAAGAGTCTGTCGAACCCCAGCTCGAGTGATAGCGTTGCCCAGAAGGAAAAATGAGCCAGGACGCTTGGGCCTCCGCCTCTATGATGGCCCGATCAAAGCCTTGGGAGAAACCCTTCTGAAGGTCCCGACGGAAGCACGACTCATAGTAAGGGAAGGCAGCCTAAAGAAGAGTAGCTTGGTAAGCCTCTGAGCATCTATGTCGCTCAAGAGCTTCTAGCCCCGCCAGCTCCGCCTTCCTCTCGAGCTCGGCTATCCTCTGTTCTGACTCGGACAACCTTCTCTCAGCCTTAGTCCGCGCATCCTCGGCCCCCCAGACTCGGCTTTCGAGCCCCTCTCGCTCGGTCTTCCCTTGATCATCACGCTCAACTTGAATCTTGCGTTCCGCATCCAGGAGCTCATTCTTCCGATCGACCAAATGATGGGCCTAGGCCAGCTGCTCCGTCAACGACCGAGCTTCCGCCTGACTCGACTGCACCTGTGCCGGGAGCGGGGCCACCTCCTGATGAAGGTCCTCGAGATCACGGGTCAAACGCTCGACCTTTCGATCAAGCGCACCACGGGCCCATGAAAGAGTCTCCCGCTCCGACTCCACCCGAGCATACGCGCCCACTACCTCAACTCCAAGCTGGGCATGACTAGGCCACGTTCCATAAGTTGCTCGAAAAGCATGGAGGGGGGACCCCTCTGGAGTTTCTCTCGCATGACTCCTAAATCTATAGAGTGGCACCTCCGATACAGAGAGGGTCGGATGCTGAAGGCACTAGTCGAGGGAAGGGAAGTCCTATCCTGAGCGGTTGGGATCGGGGCAGCTCCTCCGAGCGATCCCGCCTCGGGGGCCCCACCGGTTGGCTCGGAATGAGCGGCCCCGCCGCATACCTCCCCAGCCTCGGTCGGCTATGATTGAGTCGCTTCAGCCTGCAACCCTCCAGCCTCGACCGGCTTGGACCGGGCTCCTCCGTCTGGCACCCTCTCTGCTTCGCTCGACGTCCCGAGATCGGCTGTGACCCATTCATTATCGTCCTCTTCTTGCTCTATAGAGGGGAGAGCCGACAGGGAAACATCTTCGGCCGGGCGGGCGACCTCCACCTTCCTCGCCCATTTTCTCTCGATAGATTGAGCCTACATCGAAGACCTCATCAACTTCACCATGAGATCCTTGCGCTTGACCCCCCGACGTTCGGAAGCGTCATCCCGGGCGACCCGCTTTCCCTTATCTCGGGCACGGGAGGAACCCTCCGAAGTTTGAAGATCGCTCGGAGCCGGCGTATCATCCTCGTCGACGATCCCCAACTTGGATGGCGGTGCCTCATCCTCAATAGCTCGCCTCTGGTCTGAACGAAGAAGGGAAAATTAAAAGAAGAAAGGCACTTATTGGACAAGAAAGAGAACAAGCCCCTGAGATCTTTACCTATCGACAGCAGTGCTCGAGAAAGGTACTCCTTGATGTTGGACGAGGTCACCAGCTCAGCAGTCGGCCGGCGACTCTGCAGAAGGATGGCAACATCTCTCTCCACCTCCGGGGAGACCTCTCTTTGCTTCGGAGGAATGTTCGGGTGAAAGTTAGGCGCCGTCGAGAAATTCCAGACCACACCGACCGTCGACACGCCCACCCAGAAATATTAGGTCTTCCACCCCTTGTGAGATGAGTCCTTCATGGAATGGGACACACAACTCATGTTCCGCTTTTCCTGGATGAAGAAGAAGCCCTTCCCCGCATGAACATTATCCTTCAGCTTGAAAAAATAGAGGAAGAGGTCCAGTGAGGTCCTCACCCCACACTGGCTATAAAGGAAAATGAAGGAGAAGATGAAAGTATAAGAATTGGAGACCAGCTGGACGGGAGCCAGCCACTAGAATCGAAGCAACTCGGCAATAAAGGAATGGAGGGGGAGGCGAAAGCCACACTTCCAGGCCAAGAGGAAGGAACAGAAGAGGCCAGAACGAGTGGCCAGGCTAGACTCATGAGGCTCAGGCACGAAAAACTAAAATCACCAAGGCAGCCTGATACGGGATGGACACACGACCTGGGACTCTAGCTCGCGATCGTCCCTATGCGAGGGAAACGCTGGACCGTGCACGGTTGAGAAACTGGCAGTGAGTCTCGAGTATCGGCCTTTCCGCGTTAACTCGGATTGAGTCACGGGACGGGTTACATTCATTCACTCGCAGCGGTGATAAAAATGATATAACGGGCTAATAACCTATCACATGCAGCAGCATATATAAATAAATACAGGTAAAGCAAAGCTGAGTAAGAGAGCGAACATGATATCTCCACGCTCCGGGCTTGGGGAAGATGATCCCGGCCAGTTACGGTAACTCCCGGTAACAACATTAAAAAGTTAATTGCAACCGTGAATTTTATTGCCCACTCCACATAGGGAGATAAAGGGCTACAAGTGGGGCCCGGGAGGACCGACCCTGGGTTGACGGGCAGTAATCTGGAGGTGCTTATAGCACGAACTCGGCCTGCTGGTCTGACTCGATCCTGCGCCGACTCGGTTCTGACTCGCTGGATAGTAAGGCATGGATTCCAAAGGAACGACGCGCTCCTGAGGTCTTCTGAAGGCGCCGCTTGGCTGGGACGATGGCAGGATGTCCCTGATCGACTCTCTGAAGTGGCAGTTCCATAAGTTGACTTTTGATAATTTTGCACGAATTATTCCCGGACTGTAATTTCAGACCTGCACAGGGAACAGATCTGTACGCCTCGGCTGCAAGAATTATGATGCTCAGATCCAGAGGCCGATCGAGACGTGGCTGGTACCGTTGGAAAGAGCGCTCACAAAACTACAACATAAATGTTTCATAGCCCCATCCACCAAATGGATTGAAGATGAGAAAGATTGTAACACTATTTTGTTTTCTGACCCGGACTGACAGATACACAGGGTAGACTGTGGTTTCCCTGAAACTGACCTTTGACTGAAGGGAAAATTATTTTTCTAGACTCCACGAAAATTATGGTGGAAGAGGGTATATGTAAGGAACACTGAGGAATTGTTTTGATTTATTTGGAAATTTATAAGTGGGTGGGAAAAGTACAACAAGGTGACTCTGTCCCGTAGATCTGCAAAAGGGCAGGTTACTGAGAGGACAAACAAAAATATGGGAAAAATACCAAATGACTTCCAAATGACACGAAATTTGAAAGGTTAAGGGAGATGGACAGAACAAACCCTCAAAATTAGGCCTCGAATAGACAATCATAAAAAAAGATAAAATTTTGTAGGTGAGGTTCTATCCTGATGCAGACAGAACTCCGACGATGGTGAAATAGAACTCAAATGGGCTAAGGAGAATATAGAAGGGCATCACACTCAAGATTTAGTAGAAATCCATCTGCAAGAGGGGGAGGGAGAGAGGAGGAGGGCACACCCTTCTTTGGCTCCAACCAAATTCATAATTTTTCTTTTCATTAAACCTTACAAAACACTATACATGGGTTTATATAGAAGGGGAGGAAGGGGGAGGGGGTTGGAATTCGTGGGAGATAGGGGAGGTGTAGCATTTTCTTCCCCCATGTGGTCAATCGGCCTAAAATATAAAACTAAAAATGTCATTTTAATGGGGGGGCACCCCCTTGACTTAAGGGGAGGCATCTTGGACATGTTGTAACACTTGTCCCCCTTTGAATGTCAAACCATCTAGAAACCCACCTTGGACCTTTGACTGACCCCACATGGGCCCTAAGACTTAGGTGGACCAATAGGAAAGGAGATGGGGGCCCCTTGGTGGTCCTACTGGACTTTTGCATAAAAACCCAAAGAATCCTAAGGAATGATAAATTGGCTTATAAAGCCTTACAATTGCAAACCTACTTCCCAAGGATATAAATGCAAACTAAAAGGAAACAAATATAAAAATAAAAGTTAGTGTCCGGTGTAGATTCCCATCAATTCTCCCCGGGTGGGAAGAACTCGACCCCGTCGAGTAAGGGGTGCGGCTGCTCGAGTAGCTCCGGCGGATGCGTCACCGAACCTGGAAGCGCGGTGTACGCTCCACTCCAAGTAATCGACACCTACTCATCCCGTATAGATTCGATATGCACACACTGCTGGGGAATGAGGCTATACGTGGACACTCCGGGGTGGGGTCACTCTCAAATGAAGGAAGCGGCTCAAAGACTCACTAGGAATCACCGCTGAGTCCCTTAAGTGACTAGATCCGATATGAAGTAGAATCGATCCCAAAGTTCGACCAGTCTCGAACTCAAAAGGGACTAACAACGTGAGCATACAAATCGACTCGACTCGATGTATGCACAAACACACGACAGACAAACGAAACAAAGACTCAAAAAGACCCTAAACAAACCTAATGCTAGTCCGACCCGTACGTGTGTGACGGCGGACCAGGACACCCGAATATGTGCCATGTACGCATTTGACGTGACCGGTGGTTGGCGGAATGGGGAACACCTAGACGCCATAGTATGACCCAGTCATGCTTGGATGGCCCTTTGGATTTGGGAGACTTGAGAGGGCTAGGAGAACTAGGTGTAGGTGTATCGAGAACGGGCTTGGTGGGTATAAATGACCCAGCCCGTGGGGTAGGGGTGTGGTAGTAGACTCCCTCGAAGAAGTGAAGTATATATGGTGGGTCTAGGGGTCCACTAGGGAATGGGTCAAAGGGATCAAAGAAGGTATGACCGCTTATGGTGGATTCCTACAAGTCACGGTCCCTGGTGTAGAAGTCTTGAAGTTGTGGATAGTCACCCTCATGCATTGTAGGTGGGACGGTGATCATGTGTAGGATGTATGGTTCCTCCCTCGGGCAAGAGGGGGAGGGAGAGAGGAGGAGGGCACACCCTTCTTTGGCTCCAACCAAATTCATAATTTTTCTTTTCATTAAACCTTACAAAACACTATACATGGGTTTATATAGAAGGGGAGGAAGGGGGAGGGGGTTGGAATTCGTGGGAGATAGGGGAGGTGTAGCATTTTCTTCCCCCATGTGGTCAGTCGGCCTAAAATATAAAACACAAAATGTCATTTTAATGGGGGGGGCACCCCCTTGACTTAAGGGGAGGCATCTTGGACATTTTGTAACACTTGTCCCCCTTTGAATGTCAAACCATCTAGAAACCCACCTTGGACCTTTGACTGACCCCACATGGGCCCTAAGACTTAGGTGGACCAATAGGAAAGGAGATGGGGGCCCCTTGGTGGTCCTACTGGACTTTTGCACAAAAACCCAAAGAATCCTAAGGAATGACAAATTGGCTTATAAAGCCTTACAATTGCAAACCTACTTCCCAAGGATATAAATGCAAACTAAAAGGAAACAAATATAAAAATAAAAGTTAGTGTCCGGTGTAGATTCCCATCAATTCTCCCCGGGTGGGAAGAACTCGACCCTGTCGAGTAAGGGGTGCGGCTGCTCGAGTAGCTCCGGCGGATGCGTCACCGAACCTGGAAGCGCGGAGTACGCTCCACTCCAAGTAATCGACACCTACTCATCCCGTATAGATTCGATATGCACACACTGCTGGGGAATGAGGCTATACGTGGACACTCTGGGGTGGGGTCATTCTCAAATGAAGGAAGCGGCTCAAAGACTCACTAGGAATCACCGCTGAGTCCCTTAAGTGACTAGATCCGATATGAAGTAGAATCGATCGCAAAGTCCGACCAGTCTCGAACTCAAAAGGGACTAACAACGTGAGCATACAAATCGACTCGACTCGATGTATGCACAAACACACGACAGACAAACGAAACAAAGACTCAAAAAGACCCTAAACAAACCTAATGCTAGTCCGACCCGTACGTGTGTGACGGCGGACCAGGACACCCGAATATGTGCCATGCATGCATTTGATGTAACCGGTGGTTGGCGGAATGGGGAACACCTAGACGCCATAGTATGACCCAGTCATGCATGGATGGCCCTTTGGATTTGGGAGACTTGAGAGGGCTAGGAGAACTAGGTGTAGGTGTATCGAGAACGGGCTTGGTGGGTATAAATGACCTGGCCCGTGGGGTAGGGGTGTGGTAGTAGACTCCCTCGAAGAAGTGAAGTATATATGGTGGGTCTAGGGGTCCACTAGGGAATGGGTCAAAGGGATCAGAGAAGGTATGACCGCTTATGGTGGATTCCCACAAGTCACGGTCCCTGGTGTAGAAGTCTTGAAGTTGTGGATAGTCACCTTCATGCATTGTAGGTGGGACGGTGATCATGTGTAGGATGTATGGTTCCTCCCTCGGGCAAAAGGGTATGAAGTCGGGTTCGGCCGGTAAGGGGAGGAATAAGAGGATCTCCGTAGTGACACAACCCACGGTGCATACGGAGGTAATGGACCCTATGGCCGGATGGGTGAAGCTATGACTAGTCGGTTGGTCGAAGCCTCGGGCCAATAAATGCGTCAACTTCCATTGCCAACCTAAACCAAGAATAAGGTCACCCAATGTGTCAACATGGTGACTAGATCGGAATGTAGTATGGTAGGAGTTGACGGGCACCAAAGGTAGGGTAGGGTCAATGGATGGGTAAGGAAGTGGGACCAAGCCATCCTTGAGCCAACTAAGAAGCAGCTCAGCTATGTATAGCGTACCCGTTAGAAACACTGGTGGCTCAGGCTTTGGTGGCTCCAAATGAGAGGGCTCCGAAATAAGATCGGAAGGTGAGGGTGATGGTAATGGAGCTCTCATGGGAGGGGAAGGATTCCCCGACTGGGGTGGGGGTCCGAGTGGGGGTCCGACCGGATTGAGAATCGGTTGGGCGGTAGATGCTCGCCGAAGGGCGGCATCGGCTTGCCGTATGGCAGCATCAAACCGAAACTCAAATGGCTCGACCTCCAGAGCGACCTTATAGGAATCCCCCAAAGTTTTCACGTGGCGGCAAAATAATTTAAATTGGAAGTGAAGCCGCGAACCTTTCCAGAACTGAGTTCCGGCCTCAATGTTATCCAGTCCGATATCACATCTAAACCGGTACACTTCGAAGTCCCTAATGTACTCTGACACAGACAGGTTGCCTTGTTCGGGCCTGAGGTGTGGGTTAACCATAGTTGCCAAAAGATGGGAACAGATCCCAAGGAATGGTCATGCAAGGCCATTTTTTTTATTTTTGCTTTATAATCAAAATGTTATGCCAACTAATGCAAGCACCTAGACATGACTTAGAATGCGATGCAAATGCAAAGTTGAAATGAGACACGACTACACACCTAGACACGACCAAGATTCGGTACGTGGCGGAGTTAATCGATCCGAAGATCACTCGCGCAAGTGAATCACCTCTCCGATAGGTGTAACCTAACGGTCGGGCGACACCTTTTTATATACCAAACAATGGTATGTGGATGCAACTTTAGACCGACTTAGACGATGACTAGACGTACATGACACTTTTTTTTTATTTTTGACCAAATATTACCCTAGACTCAACTGGCGCTCTGATACCAAATTGATGCGGGATGGACACGCGACCTGGGACTCTAGCTCGTGATCGTCCCTATGTGAGGGAAACGCTGGACCGTGCGCGGTTGAGAAACCGGCAGTGAGTCTCGGGTATCGGCCTTTCCGCGTTAACTCGGATTGAGTCACGGGATGGGTTACACTCACTCACTCACAGCGGTGATAAAAATGATATAACGGGCTAATAACCTATCACATGCAGCGGCATATACGAATAAATACGAGTAAAGCAAAGCTGAGTAAGAGAGCGAACATGATACCTCCACGCTCCGGGCGTGGGGAAGACGATCCCGGCCAGTTACGATAACTCCCGGTAACAACAGTAAAAAGTTAATTACAACTGTGAATTTTATTGCCCACTTCACGCAGGGAGGTAAAGGGCTACAAGTGGGGCCCGGGAGGACCGACCCTGGGTTGACGTGCAGCAATCTGGAGGTGCTTATAGCACAAACTCGGCCTGCTGGTCTGACTCGGTCCTGCACCGACTCGGTACTACGCCGACTCGGTTCCGACTCGCTGGACAGCAAGGCACAGATTCCAAAGGAACGACGCCCTCCTGAGGTTTTCTGAAGGCATCGCTTGGCTGGGACGATGGCGGGATGTCCCTGATCGACTCCCTGAAGTGGCGGTTCCAGAAGTTGACTTTTGATAATTTTGCACGAATTATTCTCGGACTGCAATTTCAGACTTGCACAGAGAACAGATCTGCATGTCTCGGCTGTCAGAATTATGATGCTCAGATCCGGAGGCCGATCGAGGCGTGGCTGGTACCGTTGGAAAGAGTGCTCACATAACTACCACAAAAATTTTTCACAGCTCCATCCACCAAACGGATTGAAGATGAAAAAGATTGTAACACTATTTTGTTTTATGACCTGGACTGATAGACACACAGGGCAGACTGTGGTTTTCCTGAAACTGACCTTTGACCGAATGGAAAATTATTTTTCTAGACTCCACGAAAATTATGGTGGAAGGGGGTATATGTGAGAAACACTGAGGAATTGTTTTGATTTATTTGGAAATTTATAAGTGGGTGGGAAAAATACAACAAGATGACTCTGTCCCGTAGATCTACAAAAGGGTAGATTACTAAGAGGACAAATAAAAATATGGGAAAAATACCAAATGACTTCCAAATGACACGAAATTTGAACCGGAGGTTAAGGAAGATGGACAGAACAAACTCTCAAAACTAGGGCTCGAACAGAAAACCATAAAAAAGGTAAAATTTCATAGGTGAGGTTCTATTCTGATGGAGACAGAACTCCGACGATGGTGGCGGCGGCGCGACGATGATGCGATGGCGGCGGCAACATAAATGGAACTCAGAGGGGCTAAGGAGAATATAGAAGGGCATCACACCCAAGATTTTGCAGAAATCCATCTGCAAGAGGGGGAGGGAGAGAGGAGGAGGGCACACCCTTCTTTGGCTCCAACCAAATTCATAATTTTTCTCTTCATTAAACCTTACAAAACACTATACATGGGTTTATATAGAAGGGGAGGAAGGGGGAGGGGGTTGGAATTCGTGGGAGATAGGGGAGGGGTAGCATTTTCTTCCCCCATGTGGTCAATTGGCCTAAAATATAAAACACAAAATATCATTTTAATGGGGGGCACCCCCTTGACTTAAGGGGAGGCATGTTGGAATTAAGTGGCACATCTCCGGTTGCATAACATGCATGCATGGCACACATTCGGGTGTCCTGGTCCACCATCGCCTATGCGTAGGTCGGACTAACATTAGGTGTGTCTAGGGTCTTTGTGAGTCTTTGTTTCATTTGTTTGTCGTGTGTTTGTGCAAAACATCGAGTCGAGTCGGTTTGGTACGCTCGCGTTGTTAGTCTCTTTGGGGTATGAGACTTGTCGGACTATTAGGATCAGCTCTACATCTATGCCCCGGATCTAGTCACCTACAGGGACCCAGCGGTGATTCCTAGTGAGTCTTCGAGTCGCCTCCTCCCCTTGAGAGTGACCCCATCCCGGAGTGTTCCACCACTAGCCTCTTCCCATAGCAGCATGCACATATCGAGTATATACGGAATGAGCAGGTGACGATCACTTGGAGTGGAGCGTACCCGCACTACTTGGTACGGTGACGGATCCGCCGGAACTATTCGAGCAGTCGCACCCTTTACTCGATGGGGTCGAGTTCTCCCCACCCTGGGAGAATTGATGGGGACATCTAGGCAAGACCGCTCACATTTTATTTACATTTATGTCCTTTTGTATTTGTATGTATACCCTTGTGATATATGGGCACACAACTGTAAGTCTTAGTGGATTTTTGTGCAAAATGTCAGTAGGTCCAGCAAGGGGGCCCCCAGTCCTTCCCTATTGGTCCACCTAAGCCATGTGGGGCTGGTCAAAGTCCTAGGTGGCCTTCTAGATGAATTGACTAGTCAATTGACACATGGGGAGACAAGTGGTTTAAAATTTCAAAGGAGGCTACCTACCATTACCCACCTTGTCCCCTTGGTCAAGGGGGCGCCCCCCCTTTTGGTCCAATTTTAATTTTTGAAAAATGCTATTAGAAGTAATTAGTTCTATACCGTGTATGTCCCTCCCAACCCTAGATCTGAGGGTATTAAGAGTCTTTTTTCATTTCATATAAATAGCATGTAATTTCCATTTGTGTGAATTAATGAGAAGAAAATATTACATTGTGCAAGGAGCTTGGTGCGCCCCTCCCTCTCTCCCTCTAGTTCTCTCCTCCTCCTTCAACATTTTAGGTTGTAGAACCCTTCTATCTTAGCCCTTCTACCTCTGATTTCTATCTTTGCCGCCGCCGCCGCCGTTCGTGCCGCTATCAAGCTGCCGAGAAGCAAGTTCTGAAGTGCTGTCCTGGGTTCTATTTTGCTGGATAAGGGTTTACTCCGGGACTTTTAACTCCCAACTCCGATATCATCTGGAGCTGAGATTTTCATGGTTGGTTACCCACTTGATTCCAAACCTCCAATAAAATTATCCCGTCATTCACCTTTCTTTTTATAATTTTCCTTTTTTGTGTCTTTCAACCTTCTAGTTCTGTCTTAGTTTAGATCTGTGTAACAGTAGCTCTGTATTTCTAGCTTTCGCCCCACTTCTTGATTTTTTTTTGACTCCCCAAATTTATTGGAGGTTCTGTCTACCATCCCCATCCTCCACAAATTTTCGTTGAATTTAAAAAGCCCTCTACCTATTTTTAGAAATTATGCCTTTCTCCCAAATTCAGTTCTATCTCTGTTGTCCAGATCCGACCCTGGGTCAGTATAAAATCCCCAAAAAATCGAAACGTCCACCAAACCTTTCATAAGATATATCATCATTTTCCTCTCTTCGCCCTCTACAACTTTTAGGAAGGGCAAAAAAGCTGAATCGAAGGTCTACATACCAGTCAATGCCAAATCTCAAGAAAAATCATTTATGTCATGAGTTTTCAAATCTTGTGAGTCAGCAGCTTGAAATTTTGACAAAGGCCATCAACAAGAAATTCAAGTTTCTTTATCCAGCCATAGATCGAAGGATTTTGAGTTAGATTTCCAACGGTACCACTTGTGCGTCGATCCGATGCCGGGTGTGACAGCAGCAGCAGAGTTCGTCGGGACGCGCGGGTCTGAAATAGCAGTTCAGATCCGTGGGCAGCAACTCCGACGAGTGAAGATCGGAGCCGCCCGATCTCCGACCGGCGAACCAGCGCACCGCCTTCCCAGGGAGCACCCCTCCGGGCATCCCCATCACAGTGGTGTCACCCCGGTCCCACGCGGCCCCACTGATCAGCACGTGGGCCCCACGGTCGTGAGTACGCGTGCAGCCGAAGCTACGCAAGAAGCTGCCCGTCAACCCGAACCCGCTACTCTCGGGTCCCATTGTGTTGCCCTTTACCTCCCTGCATGGAGTGGGCATTCATATTCATTGCTGTAATTTAATTACTTAATGTTCCGGGAGTACGAGATCGGCCGGGGTCGTCTTTCCCACGCCAGGCGCGTGGAGGTATCGTGTTTGCTTCTTTACCTGGCATTTGCTTTATTCGTATATACTTGTTTATGCCGCTGCTAAAGAGCATGTGTTAGGGCCGTTAGCTCGATATATTTATTTCACCGCTGCTGCAAGAGAGAGCGAGACCGTCCCGTGACCCGATTCGGGCACGAATTTGTCAGTTGACCACCCTAGCTCACTGCCGATTTCTCAATCGTGCACATCCGTACGCTTCCCTCGTTAGGGACGATCGTGAGCTTGCTTAGAGTCCAAGGGTCGCATATCCAATTGGAGTCGAGTCGCGTGTCCGTCCCGCATCACAGCCCATACTGGTTCTCCAATTGTTTCACCTCAGCCTCCCCCAACTCGTTACGTAGAGGCTCCGACTGTACCAAGAAAACCCTTGGGGTCTGTTCTTTCTGTCGCCCCTCGGCCTCAAGATTTTGGTCCGCCATTGAACAGATGGAGGAACTAGAAGAAGAAGGGGAAAGCTCTAGGCCAGAGGACTCCGGAGGGGAAAGAAGCTAACGGATCGCCACCGCGGAAAAATCTTCTTGCTCTGCAAAGGCCGCTGTGATTACCCGCTCCTCCAAACTACTCACACGGCGCCTGAGCCCCCCTATATAAATGCAAAGGAAGGCAAAACCCTAAAGCCCCAGAGATAAAGGGACGCAAACAACGTGCAATGCCTATAACCCTAGCCGGAGGTGGCGCGGCGATCCGATCTCCCAAGGAGGGGCCTTCTTTTATTCATCATGATGGGCATATTTTTAGGGCAAGCCGCATCATATGGCCCTTGCCAGATAGAGATCTCCACCCAACTAGAGCCACGAAAAGTCCAGCCCAAAATGCTACTCGACCGAGCCTAATCTTGGCTCGGGAGTAGGAGGGGGACAAGTGGAGAGGGGAAATCTAGCCGCCCATACGGAGAGGCCAAACGAGGTCCGACTCGACCCAACGAGGCCCAGCTCCTTGAAGTGGTAGCCCCTGGGCCCACTCAATATAAGCCCAATTATTCACTCGGAACAAGCGCTTCCTAGGCGGCCTTCGGGTTAGGAAGTCTGAGCATCAGTTGATCGGGAGAGCTCCTTCGGAGCCTCATATTCCTTGCCCAAACCGTGCACTTATCGCTCGGGAGGCACCTCCTAGGTGAGCACCATATGCTCGGGCCAACTAATGGAAGCTTATCTGTACGGTCGTTACGCGTCCCTTAAAAGCTGGGACCTCAAGGGGATAGGGGAAACCAAGAGTCCGTATGCTATAAAGAGCCCGCAAGGAGGACGTAACCCCCCCCCCCCCCCCCGAATCTCCTCAGCTTACAAGGATCATGCACTCAACAAGCCATTATTTAAACTGGAAGAGCCCTATTGTGCAGAGGTAAGCCAAAAAATCCTGAGCAGGAACCACTTCACCTTTCGATGGAGAGGGATCTCGTGCTCCCATCTTCCTCCTAACTCCTCCCTTTGCACTTGTGCTCTACCACACTTGCTGAATTAAGCATCGGAGGGTTTTCCTCAGGGATCCATCTCTAGGCACCCCTGACCTATTTCCCCTCTTACAGTTCATACTTCAAGGCTGCGTGGTTATCCTCTTCCCCGCTCAGGAGTAGTGCGAGATCACAAATCTTCAAACTTCAAATCTATGTAAACATATGCTCAATCCAAGACCTGATTATATGGATATGATCTCTTGGGCTAATGAGTTGTTTTTGCAGGCAAAGCAGACTTCGATCGACCAATGAAGACATTTCGATCGACCAAAGTTTCCAGGTTTCAGAACTCTAGAATGTTACAGAGTTTGGTCGACCGATGGCACTAGTTCGATCGACCGATTCTCCCAGCACTGAAAAGTTATTGAATTCTCAGAGTTCGGAACCCTTCGAAGCAGCAATTGTTGACTTTGTTTTCTTCAATGTGTTCAAGCCTTCTCTTTTGGACTTTTGGGTTCCAAAGCCACCAGACATGTCTAAATTCATGGATCTGTGTTTTGACATGTCCCTTGACCGACCCAAGACTTATAAAAACATCTCTTTGGGCCAAGAAATCCTAATCACTCAAGGGAGATCAAAGGAGGCTACCAAAGGGTGAAAGAAGGCTGCTGCAACACCTTCGTGAACAGTGTTCCATCTAGGGATTCTTCATCCAACTCCAAGTTCTTCAAGATCCATCTAGAGCCATTCAACATCAAATCAAGTGGAGATTCAAGCTTCATCCAAAATCTGCATCACCTACTCAGGGGGAGCTTAAATCATAGTTTTTCTTTTATGTTTCTTCTTCTATATTCCCTGAGCTTCAAGTGTGTGTTCTATGTAATTCA
This sequence comes from Amorphophallus konjac, assembly GCA_022559845.1. Taxonomy (NCBI): domain Eukaryota; kingdom Viridiplantae; phylum Streptophyta; class Magnoliopsida; order Alismatales; family Araceae; genus Amorphophallus; species Amorphophallus konjac. Next base: position 398,433,610 of record CM040118.1, read on the forward strand.
TAAACATTCGTGTGTGTGTGGATCTACCCAGATCCTTGTGTGTGTGTCTGGTTTCTTTCAGATTTGTGTGTGTTGCTGTGCGTTTGCACCTTCGTAGGAGTACTGAACTCCTTACAAGTGTGTGTGTGTTTTGATCTTGTAACCGTTTACAAGATAGTGTGTGAATCCTCACAGATCGTGAGTGGTGGTTGTAGGTTGCCGTCGTTGCATTCGAACCACCTAAAAATCTCTGTCACTTGTGTGGTTTGATCCTTTTCTTCTACCCCCATTCTGTGCCAGCATACATGCATCTTACTTCTCTTGATTTTCTCGTTCAGATGTAGCATAATTTATCACTTTCACATTAAATCCTTGGTATATTAAAAGGTGGGATCAGATTGACAAGGCAATCCTTGTCAGGAAGATAACACCTTGCGTGAGTATGATCTTCGGATTTACATCTCCGCTATAGTACCAAAGATCTGATGTGTGTGATAGGTTTTGATAGACTTAATTGATAATTCAACGGATCTAAGTTTTTAAAGGGTTGTTTCATCATATGTGTTTAAATCTGGTAAAAGTTTCATAAAATTTTTAATCACCCAATTCACTCCCCCTCTTGGGTGTCATTGATCGTCAGACTTCAGCATAATCTTGGTCGATACAAGTTTAACGATTTTCGTGTTACCGTGGTTACCGTGTTTTTCGACAAGTCGTATAGCTCGCTAGATTTCCAAGGAAGAGCGGTGTATAAGGAAAGAGGTCCACGGGCACATGCTTTAAGTGGATGAGTGGTTACTTAATTAGGCCCTCGTGAATACGAGGAGAACCTCCCACTATCCCACCTCTTACCTAGCCGTGATTCTTTGGTTTTCTAGTCAAGCACCCGACTGTGAAAAATTTGATCGAAACCTGTTTAACAAGGTCTTTCGTGAGAGTCAATCATGCTTTGTCTGTTAACCCATTTCTCTTATCAACTTAATGTCGTTAAATACGATGCCTTAAATCCTCTTTGAACTTCTCTTACAACTACTTGTAATCTTGTACTACTTGATCCTTGAATGGTAAATTTTGCTAGATCTGTACCTTATTTCAAGATCTTTACCTTGAAATTCTTTGGCCATACATATTATGTGGATGTCTAATTATACTTGGGATCTATGATCCATAACCCCAATGTCTGGCGTTAATGGGACCCGGTCTGGTCCTGGGGGGAGCGCCCGAAAGTACTTGTGCCCATGAGAGTTGAATGACCTGGTGTGACATTGCACTGAAGTGCTTGACTTGCTAGATTCATTTATTTCATTCCACAGTTTGTGAAATACTTGACTTGCTTGAATACATGAAATACTTGAATTACATTAAATACTTGACTTGTACATGTTTGCGTGAAATGGCCAATTCCACAATAATACTTTCTACATGATCGTTCTCTACTTGAACTTTACTCTTGATATCTTGTTTACTTGTGATTCCAATTAATTACATTTCTTTACTCTCTCTCCTATTCATGTTCCATGTTTTATTTACATTTCTCGGCATAACACAATAATTTTATCCAAAAATGATAATTACTTTAAGTTGCCTGGTATAGAGATATAAATTCCTACTGAGCATTTCGCTCACCCTATGTTTTCGGTTAACATTGCAGGTAGTTCCGACGATAAACACCAAACACATGGGGATGGGCTAGAGTGAACGGGGGATCAAATTTATCTTAGTTATCTAGGTTTTATGAGTGTTACTCCTGTTAGAATTATGTACTTGGAAGTTGTATTATGCCTTTTAAGGCTTAAGAATGTTGTAAAACTTTATTTCAATGAAATAAAGTACCATTTTCTTATTATCTCTCATTGTGGTTGGACCCCTTATGCATGCTCTGATCAACACGAGTGTTACGACTCATCGCGCCTCGATATTTCGCGTCGGGGCACGACAATCTTTGTGGTATCAGAGCCTAGGTTTTAAAAACCCTAGGTTTCCCTTGATATAGGTTATAGATGTTGATCTAGAAATTTAGATAGAGTCTTGAACCTTACCGGTGAGATTGGATAGAACCATGGGCTGAGCTTTAAAGAATGATTAATCAATAAAATAAACAAAATGTTTAAGTTTTATAGTTGGGGTTGCATGCTTAATTCTCGCCAATGGCTACCGAGAAAGCTCAATGGCGCGAGATGCAAAGGACGGTCCAAGGACTGACCCAAGCGCTGTAACAAGTGGCTCAAGAAGGAGCTAACCGAGGTGCGGGAGACTTACATCAGAATTTTAAAAGTATGAACCCTCCCATGTTCGCTGGATCCACGGACCCAGATGAGGTAGAACACTGGGTGAAGGAAATCGAGTGGATTTTCTGAGTCATGCAATGTGCTGATGAGGAGAAGGTCCTACTCACTACCTTTCAGCTAGAAAGGGATGCTCGTACTTGGTGGGAGTCGGTCGAAGCAACTCTACCATACGACCATGTGTTGTGGGAAGAGTTTGTAGAACACTTCAACATCAAGTACTTCTCCGATAGGGTGCAAGAAAGGAAGGCTGCTGAATTTGATTCCTTGAAGCAAAGTAGTTTGACGGTAGCAGAATATGAAGTCCAGTTCGTGAGTTTATCTCAATATACACCATGTTGGGTCCCAAGGGGTGCAATCGGATCTAGAAGGGGGGGAGTTGAATAGATCCTTTCTTAAAACTTTGGCTCGATTAAAGTTGATTAAAATGACAATTACTGCAATATAAATATAATAGAGCACTTGACATAATGCATAACGGATCTGATAGCAAGAGCTGAAAATAGAACGGCAGAAGACAGTGCTCAGACTGCTGAGGTCGACACTCACAAGTGGTGAGGTCGACACTCCTTCAGTGGATCATAGCTATGTAGAGAGCTGAGGTCGACACTACTATGCAGTGAGGTCGACACCCCTTCAAAGACATTTAAGAGCTAAGTGAGATCTATTGCACTGAACAACAGGAATCACAATACACATCAACTAAGTATGAACTCACTAGCTGTGTGTGTGTGCTTTTGTGATCAACCAGAATCTCATATATTGAGATTGGCTGCTCATCGAACTGTGGTGTGTGTGTGGACAAAGGTAACTTCCCCGGACTAGAGTAGACTCCCTAGTATCTGTGTGCAAGGTTATAGCAGGCAGCTAAGGAAATACAAGAGTGGTGTAAGGGGCAATTGATGTGCATGCAAGGCATACAATGTCACTACAAGAAAACCGACCTTTACCTACGTTTTAAAAATGTTGGTGTAGGTCCCAAAAACGTTGGTAAAGCCTTTGGCCGCATTTGCTTGCCACGTTTCAAAGCGTGATGCTTGCTCGCGTGACTATAGGTCATACCTATGTTTTTATGAAACATAGGTATAGTGTGACCTATCCCAACGCTTTCAAAGCGTAGGAGTAGTATAACAAAAAGCGTAAGTAGATGTCGGCCTATTCCTACGTTTTGAAAGCGTAAGAATAGTCCAGCAAAAGCATAGATTAAAAATATATATACATATGCATATAATTGGGTATACCTACGATTCTAAAAACGTAGGTATTATTTTTTATCACGTACTAAAATAAATTTATGAAAAAGTATTAGCGTCGTTGTCTTAAAAACTTAGGAAAATGAACTAGTCTCATTTTTAAAAACCGTAGGTATATTGTTCTTTTATTTTTATTTTACATACTCATTGTGCAATCATATTACACCTGTATACACTCATGTAATGTTTCATGTATGAATCTCACATTCAACACATCAATATCAACAAAAAAACTCCATCTAAACTCCAATATCAACAGTAAACTTATACATTCATACTCTAAAGTTACAATAACATTACCCTTTCTTTTAAGAAAAATGCTAGTTCTCTAGATCTTAGATCAAGAATCTGACCATACATGTTCTTTCCCAGCTCCATCTTGAAATATCCATCAACACCCCAGTCCTTGATCCACGAGTTCTTGATCAGTCAATACGGAACATCATTCTCCACTCCATAACCAATGGCTAGAATAGCATGATTCACATCCTGCCACCAACATGCCAAGAAAGATTAGGAAAACTAATAAAAAGTTTAAACCTTTTACCTTTCATCAATCAGGAGCCATATACCTTTCATCAATCAAGAGCCATATACTAGTAAAGGAGACCAAAAAAATAGCAAATATAATTCCATAAATTCATCAACTAGATATAAAAACATCCTAAAGATGGTTTAAGAATAATGGAAATCATTTTGGACATCCTTAATAGGGAAGAAAACATAAATGTCCCACAATGTGCACCATGAACTTGAGTGCAACCTCCAAGGATTGGCTAATTCAAAGATTAAAAGATAGGTGGGACTCACCATTAGAGTGTTGCCGTAGGTGACATTGGTGTACACTCCTCCTTTGTAAAATATGAAGTCACTTACCACCTCAAATACAACTCACTGGGCGAATGATTCCAACAGTATGATTTAGCTCATCTTCAGTGCCAGATTTATCCCTTGCCTACTCATTGGGGAATAGATTTAAAAGGGCAGAGTGGGGGAGAGAGATAATAGGAAATAAATAACAAAAACCAAGTATGGTAGATGCTTACAAGGTCAATAATTCCCTCACTTCAGGTAAGCTTTAATTTGAAAATTTGAAAACAATCAATGTTGTAGTTTTACATTATGCTGACTCTGAAGGGTTTTTGTTGGAAACAAATTTCTGCCTGTCCTCAGCAATGCTATTATTAAGTTTATAAAATAGCCTCTCAACCCTGCAATATTGTAGGAGCTGAAAACAAGATTAGCAAGTTATATATCCAGTGGAGGACACAATAGAATTAAACACCAACAATAGAATTAAACACCTTTTTAGCCTTAAGCCTTCTTCATAGCTAGACAACAACATAATTAAACACCAACTCACAAACTCTAAATAACTGTTAAAAATTAGCTTTTCATCCAAGATTTAAGCTAAAAATAATAGTCTAACTGGTATTATACGAGGTAACAGTGATATGCATAAGGAAAAATTAAAGAACGAGGATATAACATTTGTCACTTATGAAGCTACTACACATGACTTGCATTAAGAGGTTGAAGAAAACTCTAGACAATCCTGTGAGAAAAATATATACAGTTATTGTATACCTAAGCAATGGCTCAAAAGACCTTATCCTAATTTCTCCTAATTTCTTGAAGTTCAGACAGAACAACAAAATCAAGAAATAACATTGAGATATTTGTTAAAAAAAACCCTATGCTCTGAACAACTTTACCAAGTGTAGACACTGCTACTTCCCGTTTAATAACGGAGGCTCCATCCATGAGAGTTTCAACTATCAATGGCATTAGTTCACCAAGATATGGCCTCATTGCGAAACCACCCTACACAAAAACCCAAAATACAACATGAGACAAGGAACATATTTGATGTTTAAAAAAAAAGTGAACATAGCTCATAGGTTGCTGCTCTATTAATGGAAAATGCATCATTTATCATAGGCCAAAAAAGAATGTAACATACCCATCAACAGGTATAGCACGAAAACAACATGGTTTCAAATTTTGACCACTTAGGTTTGCAAACTGCCCCTGGACCTCCAACCCATGCGAGGCAAAGTGAGAGGAAATTATACATGACCCATGCTTCATAGCTAAAAAGGCACAAAAATTAAAAATTACAAAGCAGCAAGAAAATGCTTATTTGCAATGTCCATGTCTGAAATTTTGAATATGTAATCACCAAACAAAATTCAATTTTAAAAGGAAAATGGATGACTTTCCCCTTTCCATCTTTCCCACCTGACCTCGTTCTTGTCATCTCTTTGTAGCATATGTTTAGATCAAATTCCAAGCATAAAGTGTAGAAATTTTTTAAAAATTGAAAGGACAAACGAACGAAATCAAGACTACAGGATCACTTGAAAGTACTTGGGACCAACAATCAACATTAGGCAATTTGGAATTGAAAACAATGATAGAAGCTTTGACAGTAACTCTGCGCCCCCTAAGCAAAAGATCAATATTCACATCAACAACCACTTTAATAACACCAAAAACCAAGACAGTGAAATGGGCTCCGGCTTCAAACATTCCCAGGATAAAGAAACATACCAACTGTAAGTATGATTCTCAACAATAAAATCGATGTTGATCTACCAAGATCCACAATTCACCATGGAAGAAGCTCAGAATGTAAAAAACAAAAAGAACTAAAAAACCAAAAAAATAAATGTCATGTTGAGCAAAAGTTACCTTCATCTTAGTGGCATAAATATCATGATTTTGTCAACTGGAGTATGAGCTGAGAATTTGCTATAAGGAACATAACAAGAACCTCACGTTTACATATAGTTTTATCCAATAACCCTTTTTTGGAAGGTGGCCAAAAGACCACAATAGTTTTATCCTAACTTGACCTTTATAAATCCATTTCTTGGCCAAATGTTACTCTGACATTTATTTAACGCTAGGTGTTTGTATCTCTTCCAAAGTACATGTCTAGTGATGGTATGCCAGCATGATGAAGAAAGGCAGTGAAATCTGAATCTTCTCGTCCAAGCCTTTCAATCTACCATCACATTTTAAAATTTCTTAGTCATCCAAATAAACAAAAAAATGAATAATTGAGAAGAATGCAAAGGTCATAATGTAGTGAACATGGTATCTAATGCATACACCTATATATATCATCAGAAGAAAGTTTAAATGGTAAAAGGCATGAGAATGTAAATGTCATGTAGCAAGGATCTTAATTAAGATTGTCTTTTCATAATTAAAAGGTCATGGTCCACAAAAATGATTAAAGCCTTACTTTGATTCTTCCATTTGTTGATGTCCATGTTTGATATACAGTCATGACATCAGAGTCTAGATCCTTGACTTGAAAGATTAGTCACTTTGAATAAGTTTGCTTTCTCATTTAAGGATGCAAAACATATTGTATTGCAAGGTAATGAAATCCTTAGAATTATGTGCTCTATTGACCTAGTTTGATTGAACAACTCTCGTGCTGTTTGTAACTAAAAAAGTGAAATATGTGCACTTCTCCACGTTGAGATTATTGCTATACTGTTATGTACAACAAGCAGATGTTCAATGTCTAGGATGAAGAAGTAACAAAATTCTATATTAACAAACACATAAATATTCAACCTTTTCCCTTTTCCCATCAATGTGCAATTGAGATAATGCTTGCCAAAAGAGGTAGCATCTGTTTTACTAGTTCAGTAAGTTAAACAGGACCCCAATATTATGAGCTCAGTAAGTTAAACAGGACCCCAGTATTTTTATTTTATTTTCTTCCAAATGACTGAACTAAAACATGCACGGAATCTTAAAAGTCAGGTATATGGATGATGCCGGAGTAATAAAGAATCCCAAAAAAAGGACGTCAAGACCATATATACAATCATACTAACCTTAACACTAAATCTTGAGAGCAACATTAGCAACATAAGGGCTTTGGACTATCAATCGATTGTCTTCTGTATATCTGCATCAACAAAAATGCATTCAATGAGAGACTCAAACAATTAAAAAAAGAAGTTAGAAACTTCCATTGCTTTCATAGATTCATACTAAATCCTAGGGCAAACAAAAAAAGGCCTCAAGACCAAATATACAATCATACTAACCTTTCACAAAGAAGAAAATAGATACTGCTCACCTTTCACAAAGGAGTACATTTTATGGCTTCAAATCACAATGTATGATACCGACAACTTTCATGATAGCCAATGCATGCATTATCTAAATAGCCAAAAAGGAAAAGAGAAAAATAGTAGGAGACCATTCACACGGATTCATCAATCACAAAAATCAAAAGTAGAGAGCCATCCATCCATGCAAGTGCTATGTGCAACAATAAAATATAACATACAATGCACCATTAAGCCAAAAAGGTATTTAACTGTCCTGTATAAGAATGGCATAGTGTAGCCCAAAAAGTCATTCCTTTTAAATCCACCTAGAAGATACACAAGGTTATATCAGAAATAACTAAGGATGTTGAAAAAATAGATAGCCGACAAGCATCACATCTGGACCAACACCTGAAAAAGAGAGAAGATGATAGTCAAGATTCCTATAATTCAAAATTAGATCAAAAGATATGGCAGTGTATAATTAGAAATGATCTTACATAGTCCTTGAGCCACAAGATGTGACTCCTAACAGTATCTTTCATTCTTTTTCTATTCTGATCCTTCACAAACAATGGTGTGTTTGGATGGCGAGCATACTGCACAGAGACTTCACAATACGCAGATCCTATTTTCTTACCCATGACGACCTTTTCTTCGTTGATGCACATGACCATGCCAACTGCCACATGTTGTCCCTCGACGTCTACCAAGATCACTTTGCGACCTTGCAACTAAACATAACACAAAATATATGAACTTGGGTGAGTATTATCATACAAAATTTAAAAAAAATATGATGCACACATAGTTATTATTTAAACATTATGAGTGCATAACCCAATGACACACCACATGAGGGACGCATGTGCTCCTAGAATTTAAAAATGAGTCATGAGATGTTGGGATATATGCTCCCTGCATTCCAAACACCCAAAAACCAATGTAAACTAGATACTTGACACTTTATGCATAGTACATGAAACATATTCTATTGTAGCAATATAATATCTTCACCTTTGTTGGATCGTCAAGGGTGTTAGCATTTTGCATGTCAGATGTTGCACCAAATTCATCATAGGCACTGGCAGTAGATGATGCATGCACATGTGGAGATGATTCATACTTGTTGCCATTCTATTAAAAGAAAATGTGGACCAAAATTAGTAAGTAATAAAAGTATTCTCAAGTATTTCAAGCGATATAATGTACCTACGAAGTTCTTATCAATTCTTCCATCCTTTCTAGTTTGACTTCTACTGATGACTCCAAATCCCTCATTCTATCCACCAACATTTTGTTCTCCGCCCTAAGAGATTCCTTTGTATGTTTCCCCCATAATGAAGATGGTGTGGGACCTATACCCACACCACGCACACGGCCTGACCTCTCCTTACCGAGAACTTGGGAGTAAACATCATATCGTGTTGCAACTTGATAGGTATCACTTGCATTGAACTCGAAGGTTGGGAACTCTTTAACATCACCATTTTTTCCTAATGAAAATGGGTGAAGAGAATTTGAAATACAACATACATCAAAAATCATATGAAAATATGTTCTAAGCATAATATGTCAAGATAAACTTACAATGACATGACCAACCGCCTCATTTATTGGGGTCATATCCTTACGTTTGTGTGTTTTGATAAACAAATCAACACGATCTAAGAACAACCCATGTTTCTCATGCTATAACATACAAAAATGAGGTGTCAATAGTATCACATACATAATGAAAGGAAAAGATCCCTATAAAATCCCCTAATAAATAAACCACAAACCGCCTCCTCAGAAATTTCTGCAAGAGAGTGTGTCCCAGCACAATGGATCTACTTTTGGGAAACCTTGCATTTTGTGTTCATTGCACTCATTTTCTGCAAGCAATTGAATAATAGAGTTAGCTGACCTCAAAGCATATGGACAATGGATTTGAATCAAACCTGCCACTGTGAAGTTGACCATAAATAAACTGCCCCTTTCCATTGTTCCTCATTAATGCGTGGTGCATTTGGGAGGACTTGATGGGTTGCCTTTTCACGACTTTTGAAATACAGTTTGCGCACTCTATACTTCCAATAGTGCCATTTATTTGCAAGGTCCTTCAGGACCCACCTCCTTGCCTCTTTTGGTATATCATACTTCCTCTATTCAAAAATTAAAAGTACATAATTGATTACAAATATCCAAATAGGAGTAATGAGGAGAAAAGAATTAGTTGAAGGAACATAAAAATGCATTATGAACACAATGTTACCTGTACGTAGTCCCATATATCTTATTTATGAATGTCAGGCACTTTCCTCCAATTAGAGTAATTGATTGGCAATTTTTAGGATTTGTTGCATGTGTGCCTAAGAATGTTCTTAACGAACGGCCACCCGACCCAACTGGCTAGCCCAACATATTCCACATAACATAAATACATTGCGTGCCGTCCATGGAATGTACATCACGACAAGCAGTGTAAGAACGTCGTCTTTTCGACCTTTGGCTTCTTTCCCCTGCTGTAGCAGTTATTGCAACAACATCTTCTACCTTCGTTTCTTCCTCCTTTTCGCTCGCAAGATTTCCCTCAGTGTCTTTTACTTGATTCTTCTTCTGGCACTTTCCCGTAGTGTCTTTTTCTTCAATCTTCATCTGAAGCATTCTCTCAATGTCTTTTACTTGAATCTTCTAGACCTCCTTGTCATGTAATCCAGATTGATCCTTTCTACTACTTATGAAAGAACAGACCAAGTTCTTAAACATATCCATGTCTGTGGAAGCAAACCAACCCTCATGCAACTGAAAAGTAAAAAAAAATGAAGTAGAACTAACATTACTATGTCATTGAAGAAGAGTTCAACATTGCAGAAAATGACACATAAGATAACATACAAAGTCTAGATATCCTTCACCAGAAAAGTTCTCTAGGGCAGCTTCAATGAATAGGTGAATGAAATATAACACAAAATAACCACATTGTTCACCATTCGTTTGTTGAGGAACCTATAGACAGATTAAGACTAATCAAAGTCAAAAATAATATCTACTTGCATATGAGAATATGTAAAATTCCAAGTGTCATGTTCCACTCATTGACATATGCAAGTGTAGGATACTTACCTGTGGTGCATACAGTGGAATGGTGGCAATGTCATCTATTGTTGCTGGGTTCCCTTCACTCTTGTAAATGTCCATGATGAACCTACATAGAAGCCCAACAATATTGAGTAAATCAAGCAACAATAACGACCATGTAATCAAATTACATACAACTTAAATATATAACATGACATGAATAAGAATTCCCAGCTGTTGCCTCATAAATTCTACTATAGAAATCACTTTTAGCAGCAATGATTGTTGATGTTGTATCCCTTTATCCCTTAATTTTGTATATAATATCAAAGTTGCTTCAGAACTCATCCCTTTATCCCTTAAAATGGGCATCCCTCAAAGGGGGGATCGACCCCTCCATTTTTTCAGGCCTAACAGACCCTTCTGCAAAAAAGGGTCGACCCCTTACAATAGATACCTTGACCCCTGTACATGTTCTGTGCCAAACAGAACTCTGAACAAGAAAGGGTTGACCCCCCCTTTTTTAAGGGTCGACCCCTGATCATGAAACTGCCCAGACAACAATTTAGGAATGTAGGCCCTCTTATGTTCAAAGGTTTGTAGCAATAGGAAATTGACCTTTGATTAAATCCCCACTAAGTTTATTACAATCGAGCAAGTAAGTCTATTTCTGTCTCATTAATTGAGTAAATCAGGCAAGAATAAGGACCATGTAATCAAATTACATAGAAGTGAAAAATATAACAAATGACTAAAAAAAGTAAACCATATGGACCATATATCTAAAGTTCATTGCTTTACATTACCTCCTAATGTCACTCTCATGTCGGTGTGGTCCAGCCAACAAGAGAGAGTCGAGGTACAAAATGCATGGCTTTGTCTTCGTTGTAAACCCATGTCCCAAGGTTTCATAAGATGACCAGGCTCCAATGTCCCCTGCATCGAAGTTGTATGATAATTTGAAGATCGTTTTATAGCTATTAAAACTAATTATTATGGTCAACATTTGAAGAGTACATTCCAACAAACAATTGGCACAAATGTGTATGCCTTTGAGAATATACTTTGGCCCTTTGTCCATGACAACACTTTCTAACAATTACTGTTTAACCATGCATTATACCACAGGCAATCAAAACATCCAAAGCTGGCCTTCACATCATTAGGGATTTTAGTAAATATGTGCCTACAAAGTTTAAACATGCTCACAATGTTGTAACATAAACAACATGAAAGTTTTAGTACAATAACAAGATAAAGAGGTGACGTTCAAACTCTAAATATTGTTCAAATCCATTTAAATCCAACTTTCGTGCACTTCGACTCGCATTGTAAATTGTGGAGATATCTTTCACTCTTTTCGCCTCTATAGAGCACGGTCGGGAGGGGAGCTTATGCACGTGGTCTATTGCAACCATACTACGGGTCCGAGGACCCTGTGCAGGTCTTTTCATAATGGTCTTTGAGAACTCAACTTTTTGGACAATCTTCTTTCCCTTATAACATTACATGGAAATATCAACAAATGTAATTACAATGAAAACAAATTAAAAACATCCAGATTAAGAACTTACATGCCCCTGTCCGATGATTTAGAAGCTGAGTCTAAATTTTTCATAATGAAAATATGTAATATCAACATATATAAAATGTGTAAAAAAATGTTTGTTACCTAGCTTCCACAACTTACACCATTGCACTATTATTAACGGTTAACAAAGATAATTGATAAATAATACATATGAAGCACTTAAAATAAATTTGTTCAAAAAACTACAAACAAAAAGATTCAATACAATAATTGCTAATAATGAACAGCAAAAGAAACTCATAAAGAAGGTCCTTGTCATTTTTTCATTATTTTTAAGGTGATTTCTAGCCATTCAACATCATTTCTCTCCCAACATACATTCTTGTCATCAACATTGTCATCCTCAAGGTAAGGCTGTGTGACTTGAATATCTAAAATCACCCCTACATCACCGCATTGCCCACCTTGGACATCAAACAAATCTCTCGGTTGTACTTTTCGAATAACAAACCAACCATTGTCTTTAGGATCTTCAACATACCAAAATTGTTCTACTTGGGATGCTAACACAAAAGGCTATGTTGTTCTCAACAATTGTGTTGGATTAATTAAAGTGAATCCCCTATCGTCTTTCACCCCCCTCCTAACATCAATCCAGTCGCACTTAAATAGTACAATTTTCATTTCACCGTAATAATCCAACTGCACAATTTCATTCACAAATCCATAGTAAGTGATGTCTCCCTGAATAGGTTTTTTGTCACTGGAGCTTGCAAAGCTTGAGGTTATAGCAGATAGCACAACACCACTATTGCAAGTTCTTCTACGTTGCTCAACTTGTTGTGTGTGGAAGCGAAACCCATTAATTAAATAGGTATAAAATGTTTTCGCTACAGAAAGTGGTTCATCTTTCAGCCAGCAGAGTTTTGGAGACAAAAGGTAACCCATTTCCACTTGCAACCTTCGTACATATGCATTAAGTGAAAGCACAAGCATTAGAAATAATACACAGCCACCAATATCTATTACACATGCGTGGTTTTACCTTTTCCTTAAACCAATTTGAAAATTTTTTGTTCCACTCGCTTTCTATTTCCATCTCAGTTGCTCGAAGGTGTTTACTCCGAATTTGTGAAAGATGTTCTCTACATGCCAAGTAACCAATGTACATTCAAGTGTGTGTAGTTGCTCATAGAAAGTAACAAGAAGTTAGAATAATACTTACTCTCTATAAGGAGCTAGCGCATCACAATTGAATAAAACATAGCGGTGTGCCTGACATATGTCTTCCTTGTGAAGTTTAACATGAATCCCTACACCTAATGGACGGCCTACATCTAAGAAGATGGCCCATCCATCATCATCATTATCATTGACATAGGTATCCCCATTCCGTCTGGGCCTATTAAACCACGTCTCCACATCATCAGACAAATATCTAGATGCAAAAGTAAGCGTCTCTTCAGCTAAATATCCCTTAGCAATGCAACCCTCTGGCCGTGCCCTATTGCGCACATATGACTTTAGTCGCTCTAAATATCTTGCAAATAACAAATCAAATTATTATAATCAAAAGGAGTGAAAGACTTAGAAGAATCATGAGTATGCTTCATACCTCTCAATGGGATACATCCATCGATAATACACTGGCCCACCAAGTCTAGGTTTTTCTAGTAAATGAATAAGTAAATATGTCATGATATCAAATAAACTGGGAAGGAAGATCATCTCAAGACGACATAGTGTGACTACAATCCGTTCTCCAAGGCGATAAAAATCATCTGCTAATGAACTCTTTGAGCACAACTCCACAAAGAAATTACACACTTCAGTTAGTGTAGAACTCACTTCCTTTTATGTCATTCCTTGAATAGCAACTGGAAGTAGTTGTTGCAAGAGCACATGACAATCATGGCTCTTTAAACTCTAGATCTTTGCATTCTTATCATCTACATGCCTTGAAATATTGGAGGCATAGCCATCAGGGACTTTCACACTCTTGAGAACATTACAAATTGTCACCTTCTCATCTTTGCTTAATGTGAAACGTGCTAGTGGGAGCAATGTCTTTGTTGGACCAACAGAACGTGGGTGAAGTGATGACCTAATGCCCATAAGTTCTAGGTCTTGCCGTGCCTTGAGTCCATCTTTGTTCTTACCATCAAGTCCTAATAGTGTACCAATAATACTATCACAAATATTCTTCTCCACATGCATGACATCGAGATTATGTTGCAGCAATAGAAACTTCCAATAAGGTAAACAAAAAAAAAATACAATGCTTCTTCCAATTTAAATATTTGTCAATCTCAGTGTCATTGTGCTCCTTATGAATGGCTTCTCTTTCTCTGCACCCTTGTCTTCTTCAATGGCTACCTTTTCCCCTTCAATGCTACACTTGAAGCTTTCCACAACGTAAAAGAGAGCCCTTCTATTTGGTGTAACAATTCATCCCCCGTTAGTCGCCTAGGACTTTTGCCACATTCTTGTTTTCCATCAAACTTTTGGGGGTACCAGAGCTTGTTTTGTGATTTACACGTGTTTTTCCCTGACGAACCTGCAGAATGCCATAGCGGGCAAACCATTGCATTCTCCTCCTCCGGGACTGTACCAGTGCGTTGAGCGTGTTCCGAGGATCGTAGAAATGATTTTTCCTAATTTTTCATATTTTTGGCATTTTGGGATTTTCTATATATAAACCCCCCTTTTCTTTTTCTTTTTCCCCTTTTCTTCTTTCTTCTTCTCCTTTCTCCTTCCCGTGAGCGCACCACGGCCCCCTCTCTCCCGTATGAGCATTCCGGCACCCCTCCCTCCTCCTGCGACGGACGGCGGGCTTCGGAGGTGACGTGGTGACGACGGCGGCGGTGAGAGGAACGCGGCGGTGCCCTTTTCGCGGCGTGGGAGAGACGTTCTCGTGCGGCCAAGATTTGTGATCGGCGGCGATCCGATGGATTTCGGCCTTCCTTGAGGTAGGGGGACAGATCCTTTCCCTCTTTATTACTTTCTCCTCGATTTGTAGGCTGTGGGGAGGTCGAGAGGGGCGTTTTAGAGCCGGGTAGGGTAAAATCCATGTTTTGGGGTTGAGTGCCGGATCCCTCGTTTCGTGAGGTTTTTGACTGATTCGGGGCCATAGATGCATGCTAAGAGGGTTGGGGGGGTTCCCCCTTTGTTTTCCCATCATCGGGCGATGATCGGGGTATGGATCGGGGTTTTAGGGCGTTTCTCGCCATATCGCGCTCGGGAGAGCCTAGCGGTCCTTCCAGAGACCGCATGGCTCCCCTCGCGGTCTCCAGGAGACCACTTGCCGGCACTGTTCTCTTGACAGGTCTAGCGGTCTGGAAATGGACCGCTAGGCTAGGCGAGGTGGTCGTACGATAGACCGCTAGCCGTTTTCTGATCGTTGCACCCTCGGGGTGTGTGTTTTCGACCGTTGGGATCACATGCGTCCTAGTGGTCATGGTGGTGACCGCTTAGGGCTGCTTCGTGGTCCAGTAGAGGACAGCTATGTTGGGGCTAGCGGGCTAGCGATAGACCACTTGGTCCATCGTGACCCATCTCCTGGCGGTCCAACAGAGGACCGCTTGGCTTATCCTTGCGATCCAAAGGAGGACCACTTGGCCCCTTGCGGTCTAGAGAGTGACCACAAGGTTGAGGGGCAGTCCTGTGAGGACCGCCACTCGATTTCCTTTCGATCGATGGTTTCCGTGAGTTGAGTCTTACCTCCGAGGACACGTCCACTAGACGTAGCCTTCTTACGGCACACGTGTGCTGACTCACCCGGGAGTGGTGGAGCGGCTTACCCGAGAGAGATGATTTTTAAGCTGGTTTATGTAGGGCCCCTTACCTTTACAGCTCGAGTCTGACTGGGGGAAAACCGGCTAGAGGACCCGACCTAGAACAGTTGGTCTATGTGTGCACGCGTAGTTGGGGGCAGAGGACCCGTCCTGATGAGCGCGACCCCAGATTGTCCTTATTCTGAGTTCCTAGTTACTATTGTGTGTCTTAGTTTCTACCTGGGGCATTATAGGGAGACACTTGAGGCACGGTGTAAGACGTCAAGGGACGCATCCAGCTGTTCTTCTAGTGGGTGGTGCTCCTATCTCCTAGCAGGTATAGGCTTGTTTTTCCACCGGTTTGAGATCGGTTGGCTTGGCACGGTTAGTTGTAGGAGCTTTTCCGTTTATGTATTATTGCTTGCTGCTTCTACCGTACTTTTGCTAGGTAGTGTTATCTTCCGCGGTCGTTCACGCCTTGTTGTTTTTTTCTTCGTTGTGCAGTGGGGGTCCGAGGGATGCCTACTGGGCCAATGAAATGAGGCTCACCCCTGCTTTTCAGGTGAGGCGGGGTCGGCGAGAGGTGCGGCGGAGTTTCAGCGTGGTTCTAGTAGCCAGGGTTAGTCGCCAGTCTGCCAGAGCCGGGGTATGCCCCGTGTACTTAAACTTTTCTTTCTATTAACTGTACTTAATTTGGACATGAGATACACTGGACCTTGTAGTAATTTATTTATTTATTTTATTCTGTGCATTTTATTTAGATTATTATGCTATCTCTACGGTTATTTCAGCTTCTCTTGTACTCCCACACCATCCCTTTAACCCTTCCGAGTCTTCAGGCTCGTGGGTGGCGGGCCGAGGTTCGAGACGTGCCAATTCCATTCCGGTACTCGGATCTCTGCAAAATTATGTGGCAGACTGGCGACTCAAAAAGGAACCAGCGCGCGTCTCGACGACCTCGCCTTACCTGAAAAGCAGGGGTGAGCCTCATTTCATTGGCCCAGTAGGGATCCCTCAGACCCTCACAGCACAACGAAGAAAACAACAACAAGGCACGAACGACCGCGGAAGGTAACACTACCTAGCAAAAGTATGGTAGAAGCAGCAAGCAATAATAAATAAACCGAAAAGCTCCTACAACTAACCGTGCCAAGCCAACCGACCTCAAACCGGCGGGAAAACAAGCCCGTACCTACCAAGAGACAGGAGCACCACCCACTAGAAGAACAGCCGGATGCATCCCCTGACGTCTTACACCGCACCTCAAGTGTCTCCCTACAACGCCCCAGGCGGAAACTGAGACACACAACAGTAACCAGGAACTCAGAACAAGGACTAGCTTGGGTCGCGCTCATCAACACGGGTCCTCTGCCCCCAACTACGTGTGCACACATAGACCAACTACTCTAGGTCGGGTCCTCTAGTTGATTTCCCCCCCAGTTGGACTCGGGCTGCAAAGGCAAGGGGCCCTACGGAAACCAGCTTAAAAATTATCTCTTTCGGGTAACCCGCTCCACCACTCCCGTGTGTGTCAGCACACGCGTGTCGTAAGAAGGCTACGACTAGCGGACGTGTCACCGGAGATAAGACTCAACTCACGAAAACCATCGATCGAAAGGAAACCGAGTGGCGGTCCTCGCAGGACTGCCCCTCAGCCTTGCGGTCACTCTCTAGACCGCAAGGGGCCAAACAGTCCTCCTTTGGACTGCAAGGAGAAGCCAAGCAGTCCTCTGCTGGACAGCCAGGAGATGGGTCACGATGGGCCAGGCGGTCTATCGCTAGCCCTCTAGCCCTAGCCTTGCGGTCCTCTACTGGACAGCGAGGCAGCCATAAGTGGTCACCACCATGACCGCTAGGACGCATGTGATCCCAACGGTCAAAAACATACACCCCGAGGGTGCAACGATCAGAAAACGGCTAGCGGTCTATCGCACAACCGCCTCGCCTAGCCTAGCAGTCCATCGCCAGACCGCCAGACCTGCCGACAAAATAGTGCCGGCAAGCGGTCTCCTGGAGACCGCCAGGGCAGCCATGTGGTCTTTGGAAGGACTGCTAGGCTCTCCCGAGCGCGATACGGCGGGAAACGCCCCAAAACCCCGATCCACGCCTCGATCATCGCCCGATGATGGGGAAACAAAGGGGGAACCTCCCCTAACCCTCCTAGCATGCATCTTTGGCCTCGAATCGGTCAAAAATCTCACGAAACGAGGGATCCGGCACTCAACCCCAAAACATGGATTTTACCCTACCCGGCTCAAAAATACCCCTCTCGACCTCCCCACGGCCTACAAATCGAGGGGAAAGTAATAAAGAGAGTAAGGATCCATCCCCCTACCTCAATGAAGGCCGAAATCCACCCAATCGCCGTCCATCACAAATCTTGGCCGCACAAGAACGTCTCTCCCACGCCGTGAAAAGGGCACCGCCGCGTTCCTCTCGCCGCCGCCAAAGCCCGTCGTCCGTCGCCGGAGGAGGGAGGGGCGCCGGAATGCTCACATGGGATAGAGGGGGCCGCGGTGTGCTCACGGGAAGGAGAAAGAAGAAGGCGAAGAAGAAAGAAGAAAAGGGTAAAAATAAAAAGAAAAAGGGGGTTTATATATAGAAAATTTGGAAAATGCCAAAAAAACAAAAAATTAGGAATAATCATTTATGCGATCCTCGAAACACGCTCAACACACTGGTTCAGTCCCGGAGGAGGAGAACACAACAGTTCACCCACTATGGCGTTCCGCAGGTTAGTCAGGGAAAAATATGTGTAAACCACAAAACAAGCTCCGGGACCCCCAAAAGTGATCTGAAACATACGGATCCAGATCTAAAAAATGTCTGAAAAACTCAGGACATTACATATAAGGTCAGTGCAAGCTTTTGTCTCGCACATTTAAGGTCGGTGCAAGTTTTGTCTTGCACTAAGCATGGTCTGTGGACATCATTCATGATGCAAGATAAGGTCGGTGCATAGTGACATATGCATAGACTCAGGTCAGTGCAGCGTCTGCATTGAGCATAAAAGGTCGGTGCATTCTTAGTCTTCATTCTACCTAAGGCCTGTGCACATTTTGCCTTACACATATATAGGTCGGTGCATATTTTTACTATGTGCATGCAAAGGGTCGGTGCACGTTGTGTCTCATGCATACAGAAGTCGATGCACTCCTTATGTCTGCATACTCAGGTCGGTTCGAGTGCTCGCTCAGGGAGTGCCTCACGCACACTTAAGGTGGGTGCATATGTATTTCAGGTATGTGCTAGCTGCATGATATAGTCTATGCTAGTTCTCCACTCTTGCATCTGTGCCTATACGCATAGACATGTGAATTGTCTAAGTCCATAACACGTGACTGATACTTTGTTCGTTATAATGACAGGTGAGACTCTTGATCAAACACCTGATGCATGTCCCAACTACCTGCGAACCTTAAGTCATGAGCAACTAAAGTACCAGGATAAAAGGCACGTGATCCAAGGCAAAAGGTGAAGCGCTGTGTTTGACACGTGGAAAGCAACCCAATCGAGATGCTGCCATGTGGCCATCCCAAGCTCAGATCTGAAAAAACTTTTGGGCGGGAAACGTGGTTTCCACGCACTCATCATCTGCTGCATTATAAAAGGGGGCAGATCGCCCAATCTCGAGAGAGATACAGAGAACATATAGAGAGATATAGACACAGATAAAGAGATAACAACAAGAGAGAAGAGCAGCAGCCAAGTCAAGAGGAACTTCCAGCAAGATCCAGAGAGAGCTTTGAGAGAGATTTGAGAGAAGAGCATAGAGTCGTTTTAAGGGTGTGAGTCTGAGTTTCTGCAAGTCATTATCTCTAGCTTCTTGGTACAGTACCAGAGCCGATCTGCTCTTTGTAAGAGCTACAGATCATTTTACTATTTTATGTTTTTCTGTTGCTTCTATTTTTCATTTCGAACTCTTGTTATAGCAAGCTGTGAGTCAGCGGTGGGTAAGCTGTAATCCCCAGCGGTAGAGGAGGATTCCTCTTATAGCTTAAGCTATAAGGCTTAGAATGTGTTGGGAAGTTTTCCCCGAAACTGTGGATCAGCGGATTGGAAGCTGTGAATCAGTAGTGAAGCCACACTTGGTTTAAGTGTGGGGTGGACGTAGATCTCTATTGGAGATCAAACCACATAAAAATTACGCGTCTATGCTTGATGGTTTGTGACTGTTGCATTTATTCATCTGGTTGTTATCGTGTTTCTTTAGATTGATATATTGAGTATTCAAGAGTGTGAAGAAGGTATATCAAAAGGTACTGCTCGAAGGATAAGTCAGGCTTATCTGAAAAGTGGTTTATCTTGCGTGAGGACACTCGTTGAGTTCTACCTCCGCCCAGTACCTCTTCACATTTCATCTCTCTGGAATTTAGTTCTGCTGCTGTTGTGCTTCATTTGTCTATTTGAATTCACTCATTCTCTCTAGTGATAGCTCCCAGACAACATTTGAATACGTCTTCTGTTAATTCAGTGGCTCTAGTGATTCTGTGTCTAAATTGGCTGTTCTGATTAAGCAATTTTTAATTCCGCACTTATCTGCTTAATCTTGCTTTAAATTTCGGGTAGATCTATTCACCCCCCCTCTAGATCAATATCACCATCTACGATGGCTATGATAAAAATGATTCCCACTTGTCGGTAGCCACGATGAGAAAGTGTGCTTATTACATATAGGACAAGCCAATCGACCTTTGGTACTCCATCCAGACAAGCATGCATATGCGGGGAAATCATTGATAGTCCACAATATTGTAGCATGCATCCGTAACATTTGACCCGTCGAAGCATCAAAAGTATCAACTCCGTGCCATAATACCTGTAATTCCTCTATTAGTGGCTGCAAGTATACATCTATATCATTACCAAGTGCCTTCGGATCAGAGATGAGTAAAGATAGGAATATGTTTGGACTTTTCATGCATTCCCAAGGTGGCAAATTCTATGGCATCAGAAGAACGGGACAAGTGCTATGACTGATCGACATTGTACTATAAGGATTGAAACCATCACTGCTAGACCCAATCGTACATTTCTAACCTCCAATCCGAAGTCATCTATAGCATCCAATATCTTCCAACAAGCTGAATCAACAGGATGACGCAAAATGCCATCTTCATGACGTTCTTCGCCATGCCATCTCATGTTAAGAGCAGATTTTGAACACATGTACATCCTTTGCAATCTTGGAATGAGGGGAAAATGATGGAGGAGCTTTCTTGATACTTTTTATTTCATTTCTTCATCATTATTAATGCCTTCATTAGATTTCCATCTGCTTTCACCACACTTAGAACATTTATGCAAATCTTTATTTTCTTTCCAATATAATATACAATCATTGGGGCATGGTTTTATCTTCTCATACCCATAGCCCAAGTCATTGGTAATTTTTTTTGTCTCATACAATGAATTTGGCAACACTTCACCATCCGGAAGAATCTCTTTCACCAACTTCAACATTAATTCAAAAGAAGAGTCACTTTATCCACTCATGCACTTAATGTTAAACATTCGAATAATAAAAGAAAGCTTGGTGTGTTTTGTACAACCAGGGAATAAAGGTGTTTCAGCAACTCTAATTAACGTATAGAACATTCTAGCATTATCATCAACATTAATTGCACCTTCGTTTTCACATACACCACTCTTATTTTCAAAGGTTGGCATCCCAAATGCATCATGTAGCATGTCATGCATGCCCCTATGAGGAACATCATTCTTTAACTGTCAAGCCTTAGTCTCACCATGAAATATCCAAAACTCTTTATCCTTGATAACTCCATTCAAGTATAAGTGTTGTCTTATAGTCTCCTTATCCCATCTGTCAACACATGCACAACGTATACATGGGCATTTGATTGTCTAAGAACCTGGTACAATCCCAAATGCAAACTGCATAAACTCATCAACACCGTCATAGTATTCCTTTGCATCCCTTAAAGAAGTAAACATGTAAAAAAGATGTCAGCTAATTATCCATTCCAAAGTAAACATAACATAAGTTTATTCATCTACAACAGATACTTTGAAGCATCCATCCACCCCCAATCCATTGTCCTCTCACTTGTAATTAAAGACAAAAATTGATAAGTAAACACAGATAAACATCAGTGCACATGATCCATATTCAATTCAAGCTCTTTTTCAACCATTGTGTGCATGTATGTATATAGAATATAAATGATGATCGATGAATAGAGTAAAACGCCATATCAGAGTAATGGTACGTGGCATTGTTACACCAGAAGTTTTCCCTGAGGGGAACATTACTGGTTTCCAGCTGATATACCCGAGTCCATATGAGGATCAGGACTCGACAAAACAAAAGATAAGGGAATTGCTTAGAAAGAAAAGTAAACTTCCTAAATAATGTTTTTTCTCTCTAGCTCACTAAACAAAAAATAACAACATCTGCCACTAAAAACACAAATGGGATAGAAGATTACCAAAGCTTTAGCTTAATATCACCGACAAAGTAATCTCCTACCCCTACGAAATAGAAAAATAGTCCTTTACAAAAACAATCGTGGCTAAATAGAAAAATAATAAAGAAAATACGACATTTATACCACATGAGCAACATAGTAAGGATATTTGCTTAAAAAAATCATGTCAAAAGAATCTTAATACCTTTCCGGAGTAGCTCGAAGATGACAAAATCCAAACTGATGACGGACGGGTGGGTGTGAGCAGGAAGTGTGGAGAGGCAATGCTGGCCAAATGGGACCACACTAGATGGGGAGCTGTGGCTGGGTATGAGTAGGCAGTGTGGACTACACAATCACAGTAGAGCAGCATGGAAGCACGTAAGCGGTGGATGGGGTCATGGTGGCAAGAGGCTGATGGGGTCGACGCTGTAGGCAGGGGGCCAGTGAAGGTGGTTGCTATGCAACTTCATAGTTGCTGGGTTTGCGAACAAATAGAAGAGGAAGAAGATGAGGAAGGGGGCATCAGGCTGAAGAAGAATGGTCGAGGGCGAGAGGGGTTGCGGTTGATGGTAGCGGGTTGCAGGGTCTGGGAGCAAATATGTGCGGAAGAAGAAGAGGAAGGGGGCAACAGGCGGTGGAAGAAAAAGAGGAAGGTGTGGCATGGATCCCGGCGGTCGATGATGGGGCTGGCGGGTGGTGAGAGATTGTAGGAAAAAGAAAGGGGGAATAGAGCGAGCACGTTGGAGGTGGTGCAGATGTAGCTGCAGTGGTTGTGACAAGGCCGATGTTGTCGTCGTTTGCAGTGGAGGGAAGGTGGAAGGTGGGAGGTAATGGCGGCTCTGGGGTGTTGTGGCGGCCACGGTCCTATTCAGGCGCTGAAGTAGAGGGAAGGAGGGCAGGAGCGGTGGTCCAACGGCGAGCAGGCGACGGTGGCGGGTGAGGCCGACGGAGAGCGCGGCTAGGGTTTTAGTGGGGAATAGAATGAAGAAGGAGAGGGCGAAGATCTAGGGAGAAGATCGGGGGACGGGGTGGAGGAGGAAGATGAGGGGGAAGAAGGCATCGAAGCTCGAACGCATAAAAGTTTGGGCGGCATTTTTGCCGCCATCGAGGTCAAGCCTATTGCGACGTTTTGTATTTTTATTTTTTTCAATCGACTTATTGTTACATTTTCAAAAAAGTGAAACAATTTCTAAGCTCTATTCTCACGTTTACGAAAATAACGTCATCATATATTATCTTTTCCTACATTTATTTTAAAACCGTCGGAATAACATGACCATATAGCTACGCTATAATAAAATGTAGGAAATTTACCAACATTAATTTAAAAACGTCAGAATATGTTGCCTATACCTATATTTTTCAAAAGCGTAGGTAAAATTCATGGCTATAGGCCAATTTTCTTGTAGTGTGTGCGGATCAGAAGGCTAGAGTGTGCGATGGAAATCAGTTAGAATGGAATACGTTGGGGCTCATGCAAACCTGTGAATGGGGGTAGAGGATATGGAGCAAACACACAAATCACGTCCCATTGCACAGGGGTTTTTAAGGTGGTTCGGTTGAATCCCCGCAACCTACATCCACCCCTCATCGAACCTGGTAAGGCTTTACCACAGGTTGCAAGGCAGCACCACGCGGGGACGACGTCCCACTGCTGATTCACAGCTTTCACATGAGGACCCCATCCTCACTGCTGATTCACAGCTTCTAATGTTTGAGATGAAAACAAAATAAAAAGAACAAGGAAAGAAATACGCTACAAGTGCAATGGAAAATCTAGAACAAGAAAAGAAACACCAGCTGAGGCTTTAGATAGAGATCTGGAAGCGGGTGGCTACAACTTCAAATTCAAATCCAAAGATCTTTCTTTTCAGGCGTGGATATCTGTAGGGCTGCACTTCTTCTTCTCTCTTTTCTCTTCACTCTTTCAGCACTGGACCGGTTGGCCAGGTACTGGGCTGCTCTCACTCCCTTCTCTTCTTTCTTATGGATTCTTCTTGAATGCTCAAGGGTGTGGCCTTCTTCTAAGGCAGCAGCTGCAGCAGCATCTCCATTAGAAGCTTCAAGTCCATATATGGGAGAGCTAGTGGGAAAGTTTCCCTCCAAGAAAATCTATAGTATGACTATTTCAAATTTGAAATGTTCTGACCACTGATCTTCTTTCAACAGTCTTTGACTTGATCCTTCGGTCATAAGGGAGAAGCAGAGAAATCTATTTTCCCTCCAAAAATTCTTTCTTGGATGGAGTAGAATATTCTGTAGAAGGTTGACTGTGAGCTGGTTCTCAGGCTGAGAACTGATGTGTCTGCAACATCCTTAAACTTCATGGGCTGGCCTGGCAGGGAAGGACATCCCTTGTGACATCTTGAGAGAGAGGGAATGGCTTTGTCCAGTGTATGGAGAAATGTAAACCACCTACCCAGTCCTTTCCTAGGACAGAAGGGACATTCACAGATTTGTTCCCTGACATGGTCCTCTTTAAAAAGATGATTTGAGGTGTCATAAAGAGATGGCTGACCTCTGACCTGGGAACCTCTTCCAGACCTCAAAAGAGGCATTTTTGGAGGTTTACGCCTGCTATTAATGCTTTCAGTACGGTTGTTGAAAAGATAGATTCGTCAGAACACTTTTGAGTTTCTTCTTCAGTGAGGTTGACCTGCTGAGACGATGAGGTCGACACTGCTTCACAAAATCCAGTTTATAATGGCTTCTAGAATGATCTTGAGGTCGACCTTCTATAGAAGTGAGGTCGACACTGCTTGCACTGGCCACTTGCCAGAGTGCTGGTTGCGATCGTGAGGTCGACACTTCCTAAAGGTGAGGTCGACACTGTGTGGCACAGCAGAGCGTTCGCAAAATGGAGTCGACACTAGGAGTCAGCTCTTTTGACTTGGAAGCTTGAAGGTGTCGACATGCCTGATGACGAGGTCGAGATAGCCATGATGATCAGCCGATGGACTGTTTGCTATGAGGGTCTGAGGTCGACACTCTGAGAGGCTGAGGTCGACACTACCAACACTGATTGTCTGTCTGGCAGGTTACTAGAAGTGATGAGGTCGATGCAGCATGTTGATGAGGTCGGGGTAATTCATCTAAGAGGTCGGAGCAGCTCTTCTGGTGAGGTTGACCTGTCCTTTAAGAAGTTGCACTTCTTATCTGAATTCTACTCAATTTGATTTCCCTTTGTTTTGCCAACCTATTCTTGGTTTCTGAGCAACCCATCAATTTAATCACCTGCCTTGATTTCTATGCCTTTGCATCTTGAGTTTCTTTTTCTACCTTGGAAGACTTTTTGTTCCTTTGAAAGAACACTTGCAAAGACAAGGCTTCTTACTACAATCCCAATTTAGCTTCTAAGGCTAAAACATGTTGTGCTAAGGCTGAGGCAAGTTGCCTTGGTGAATGCTACTTATGATCTGTCGTTGCTTACAGTTCCTTCCCAAGCCAACTTGGCTGAGTGTTTATACAAGCGAGTTATTTCATGATGAGCATAGTATGGAGTTTCATGATCAACATTTTTCATGCATGCTGAAGCATAGTTGAATCAAATTTAGGCATCATCAAAACAATATATGTCCAACATTCAAAACAACATATATCCAACATTCTCCCCCATTTTAATGATGGCAACTATGCGATAATATGAGTCACCTTAACAGTAGAATCATTAAATAGATGATGACACAACAAACCTTCTCTCCCCTTTGAATAGATGCTGACTCATCAAGACAAGACATCTCTCCCCCTTTGCCATCAACAAAGAGGGCTTAAATTTAAGCCAATTACTAAAACAGAAGATGAGCACATGGGGTCAAAAATGTTCAAATGCAGATCACAAGCATGGTGTAAGCAGATCATACAAGTTGTTAAAGACCATGAGTTCTGAAGCAGCCTAATGCAGGAGCAGATTGTTGGGTTCCCTGTTAATACAAGCATGGTTCTAAAGACAATGACACCAATTGTTGGGTACCTTAGTTGGGTACCTTGGCTTGGCATGAACAGTTCACACAGGGTGACATTGGAGGCCATGAAGTCACAGCTAGGCAACACAGGCTGAAACATGAGAGATAAATATATGCAAGACATTGATCATAGCAGGAAGTTGTAATCAGAGAGCAATTCTGCAGCCATAAAATAGATTTGGTTTTCAGGTTTTTCAAATATTTTGGTTATCTAATTTTTAGATTTTTAAGGTTTTCTATGCAATGCATGGAAATGGGAAATGCAAGCTAACCAAATACAAGAAGAAATTGATACTAATTGTTAAGAGGAGATGTTGTGTTTAATGCAGCCAGGAGAGTCTATGCAGATTGTTCATAGAAAGCAGATAGTATAGGAGCAAGAGCATTAAGAGGCCAAATTATCTTAAGGACAAAAGCCAACCAGACAGAAGTCTAGACGCAAGGAGTCGACACTTGGGGTCGACACTGTTGAGTTATGGTTTTGATGACTGTGGAGTTATGGTTTTGATGATAACTAAACTTAATATGTGATTAAGTGATGATAACTAAACTTATGGTTGATTGCACATGTTCTTGATGACTGTGTACATTCATGCTCTTGTTGTTTATGTATGGTTGAGATGGCAAATGGCAACGGTTACATGGTCTTGATCCTTGGTTTGAATATGTTGGTTTTACAAGAGGCAAGAGGTTTCATAATATCTTTAATGTGAACAAGAATGGTATTAACCATAACTATCTTACTTGCAGGATCAAACGGATCAAACTTATAATCTCATGACAGTCACTTGGTGAACCTAACGTGTGGATAAGCACCTTGCTCTTCTACAATCCAAAATATGTGGTATATGTCATGTACTGTCAAGAACTATTGGTAAGGCTCTTAACCCATTATACACTCCTTGTTACACCTGATCCATGACATTTAAGGTGCACGATGGTTGCATGGCTTGGTTTTGTGTGAATGCATAGTTTCTCATTCCAATCCTTAATTGTGTGAACAGAGTAGCATATATCTTGATGGGTTGAGAATGTATTTCATGAACCTTAAACATGAAATCCTTTAGCTTGCATGTGGCCTGTAAATGAAGGTTCTATAAGTATTTTGCATTGTTCATCAATGCATTTCATGCATAATCTTCAAGAGTGAGCATTGAACTTGTTTAAACACATCTGATGTAATGACAAGTGCTCATTTACTTTGAACTTTCTAAATGTATAAACTAAGTTAAATCAAACCCAAAATGCATGGAATTGATGAGGACATGAAACTCTCGACTTATGGATATGTTTCTTTGAGCTAACACTTCATTTTTACAGGTATGGGTCATTTCGGTCAACCAACACACCTTAGCCGGTCGACCAGAATTGCTAGAACCAAAATAATCCCATTTCTGCAAGTTTCGGTCGACCGCCTACCACTAGCCGGTCGACCGGTTGCAGGTCGGTCGACCGCCACCACAGGCTAGGTCGATCGATTTTGCCAGAACCAAAAATGTTCTGTCTGTAGCAAGTTCCGGTCGACCAACCTAGTGCTTCTGGTCGACCGCCAGTCCCGAGCCCCCTTTTGTTGACTTCATGTTTCAAGCTCGTGGAGAGATTCCCTTCCCCATTTCTTTAATCCCACTGCCCCTAATCATGCCAGGATTTGTGGATCTAGTCTAGGGCTTGTCTTTGGACCATTCAAGGGTTATAAAACATCTCTTTGAAGCCTAAACCTGATGGGGACATCAACGTCAGCCCGCTCACTTTGTGTTTGCATCTACGTCCTTTTGTATTTGTATGTACGCCCTTGTGATATATGGGTACACAATAGTAGGTCTTAGTGGGTTTATTTGCAAAAGGCCATTGGGTTTCTTTGCAAATGTGCATGTAGGCCCTGTAGGGGCCCCCTCCCTCCTCCTTATTGGTCCACCTGGACTCCTGGGTCCAAGGTGGCTGGTCCATGGTCCAAACTTGGACTTGGACTTGGACCAAGAATTAATTAAAGAAGACAAATTCCAATTGTCTTCTTAAAGGGGGGGGGCGAACCTAGTAGTTTAATGGGTTTAATGTGGTGTTCACACCACATCTCAACCCTCCATTCTTCAACCCTTGATCCAAGGGCTCATATTAGATTAGAACCCTTTCATATAAATACTTGTATTTTCTTATGGAAAGAATTAATGAAGAAGAAATTAGCATTTTGCCTCCTTGAAGCTTGTGCCCCTCTCCCCTCTCTCCCTGGTGTTCTTCCACCTCCAGCCCATTTCTAGAGTGTAATACCTTCCCCCTTGATCCCCTCCAACTTCTGAAGCAGCTCCGGTGATCGCCGCCGCCGCCGTCTCGCCGCCGACGCGTCTTCACCAACGAATTCGGTTTTCTGTCCACTCTGGACAGATCTCTCTTCTCCGAATTGTCTCTCTCTCTTCCCTCATCTTCTGAAGCTCCAATTTTCAGGGTTGGTTCCCCTCTTGAACCCTTACCTCCACAAAAAATTTCAGGCAAAAATTCGTCCTTTAGATATTTTTAGATTTTCGTCCAAGTTCAAATTTCAGTTCTGTCCAGGTTCTGTCTACTGTTCAACAGTTCTGAGTCTACCTTGTTCGACCCATGTTTTGAATTTTTTTGGGGCTCTAAACATTACTGAGACTTCTGTCCACATATGTCTACCACCATGAATTTTCTTAATTTTTGATAAGGTCTCTAGGTATTTTTCAAAATTCGTACCAGTTCCTGTGAGCAATTTTTCCACAGTGTCCCAGATCCGACCCAGGTCCACTCAAAAAATCCCATAAAATCCATTTCCTATCCAAATCAAAAACCAAAAATAGTCCCGGTTTTCTATCTCATAGATCTTCAACTTTTCTGAAGAACTCATCTCCATATTCCAAGGTCCTCCCACCGGTCGACGGTGATTTTCAGAGAAGTCAGAACCTGCCCCTGCAGTTCTAGCCTGTTTACAGCAAGGGTGTAAATTCCATAAGTCAGATATACGTATCTGATTATTTTTTCTGAAGGCCCCTACATCGAAGTATTTGGAGTCCTCTTTCCAACGGCGCCGAGCTCGTTGCATTCCGACGACGGGGTTGATCACAGCAGCCGATCTCGCCGGACAGCGCGCGAGAAGACAGCAAGTGCAGACTTGTGGCCGGTTTCCCGCGAGCGTCGTCCGAGGGCCGCCCGGCGTCCGGCGGTCGTTCCAGCAACTCGCCATCCTAGGGGAGCGCTTCCCAAGTGTACCCACACCAGAGGAGACATCAGGTCCCACACGACCCCTCCGGTCCACACGTGGGCCCCACTAGCACGAGTACGCGCGAAGCCGAAGCCGTGCCCGGAAACCGCCCGTCAACCCGGAATTGGTCCTCCCGGGCCCCCTTGTGTCGCCCGTTACCTCCCTGCGTGGAGTGGGCTTACTTGTATTGCTGTAATCTTAATGTATTAAGTTCCCGGGAGTACGAGTTTCGGCCGGGTGCCATCTTCGCCACGCCGAGCGCGTGGAGGTATCGTATTCGCTCCTTGCTTGGCATTCCGCTTATTTCTATATATGCTTGTTTATGCTGCTGCTAGAGAGCATGTGTAGGGTTACCTAGCTCGCTTTTAATTTATCATATCACTGCTACGAGTGAGAGAGTGACCGTCCCGTGACCCGATCCGGGCACAATTGAGAGCCGACCACCCTAGCTCACTGCCGGTTGTTCAACCGCGCACATCCGATGCTTCCCTCGCTAAGGGACGATCGCGAGCTTGCCGTGTCCGTGTCTCGTCCCGCATCAATTTGGTATCAGAGCGAGTTTGAGTCTAGGGTGTCAAAAAGCAAAAAAAAAAAAGAGTGTCATTTACGTCTAGTCATTAGTCGGTCTAAGTCGTGTTTAGGATCATCATATTTTTAAAACAACAAAAAGAGTTATTTTTGGGTCGCATACATCCCTTTACTCGGTATATAAAAAGGTGTTGTCCGACCGTTAGGTTACGCCTATCGGGAAGGCCGCACACTTGTGCGAGTGACCTTCGGGTCAATTATCTCCGCCGCGTACCGAGTTTTGGTTAAGTCTAGGCGCATCATTTTGCATTAGAGTGTTTTGCTTTAGTCGGTGTCCTCTAGTCGGTGTGTTTGCATGCCCACTCGTCGGGGTACTCAGTACTCACCCCCACCCCCACCTATGGCCAACCCACGGGATACCTCGGGAGACTTCCACTCCCTACAAGAGGCGATGATGGCCATTATGGCTAGGTTGGACCAATCCGATGCTAACTTTCGGACCTTCTCCGAGAATATGGATGGTCGCCTTAGGGCCATGGAGGGACGCATGGAGAACTCCGATAGGTCGGTCCAAGACCTCGTTGGGCGGTTAGATAGGATGTCACACGGGGACCCTCCTGGGGCAGCCCAAGGTCCACCCGCACCTCCTCCCGCAGGGGCCCAAGTCCAACCCGCTCCCATGGCCCAAGTCCAGGCCGCTCCCGCGGCCCAAAACCAGCCACCACTGGTTCCTCCACCCGCCCCTCCTCGGGCTCCCCAACTACCGCACCGTGACCTTGGTCTCGAGGACTATGGGTCCGACAATGCCTACGAGGGGTATGGTCAACGCCGTCGTGGTTTTCAGCCACAACGAGATGAGGATGATGATCGGGTCCTTAAGACCGTGCGAGCGGATCCTCCCGCTTTTTACGGGTCTTTGGATCCGAAAGTCTACCTAGATTGGGAGTTTGGCATGGACCGTTATTTTGAATGGTATGATATGTCGGAGCGTCGAAGGGTCCGATTTGCCACCATGAAACTTATGGGGCAGGCACAAACTTATTGGAAGAATGTGGAGAGCCTGCTACTTCAGCGGCTAGAACCCCCGATCGACACATGGGCCGAGATGAAGAATAAACTTCGGCAAAAGTACCTTCCTCCCACATACCGCCAGCGACTCATCGATAGATGGCAAAGTCTTAGCCAGGGAGACCGATCCGTCGCCGAATACATCGCGGAGTTTGATGAGTACTTTCTACGATGTGGTGTCACGGAGGAGAGTACCATGCCCGTGTCCCGCTTTCGACGTGGTTTGCGGCCACACTACCAGTATGAGCTTTTCCGCCGCAATGCCAAGACGTTGGAAGAGGCATATCAGGTTGCTCTCGAGATGGAGCAATTTGAGGGAGAGTTCGAGTCTAGCCATCGGTTGGGCCCCACCCCTCTCCGTAGTACCGAGCCCCGTCACTCTATAGGCCCACATCAGCGGCCTCCCATGGCTCGACCTCAGGAGCCCACCCGTCAGGAGCACTTCGCTCCACGGCCTCGCCCTCCTCCACCCCGGGATCTATTTCCATCCCAACCACCGGCACCCTTTGCCCGTCCCCCAGCTCCTATAGCCCGTCCTCTGGCACCGGCACCCCCGCCACTCTTGTCCAAGGCACCTACACCTCCCCCATTGTTGCCTACACCCCCTACCCGGCGGGATGATAAGGGTAAGGCCCCTCTTATCGGGGAGAGTAGTCGATCGCGAATACAATGTTTCCACTGTCACGGGTACGGCCACATTGCTAGTGAGTGTCCCGCTCGCACCACCCTAGCCTTAGGTGTTGGAGGATCCGCACCTCCCGAGCTTGAGCATGTCGATTACGAGGCCGACGAAGCACTGGCCGATGAATACTATGCCATGGGGGAAGAGCTGGGCGACCCTTCTGCCGCCCAGGATGTCGCCACCTAGTGGGTTTGATGCTACCACCTTAGTCTAGAGTCGTGCATGAGTCAGTGTGCTTTCTTTGTGTGGTTTGTTTGTGTGGTGATTTTGAGTCGATTGTTTGCATGGTTTGCATTCGTGTGTCAGTGCATGGTGAGTCTGCATGTGTCTTGTGCAAGCTCGTGTCGTTCCCGAATGAGTGTGAAGCGAGTCGATTCACTTGACGAGTATGGGATCGGTTTGCTTCTATACCCGGATCAGTCACCTATAGGGACTCAGCAGTGATTCCTAGTGAGTCTTTGAGCTGTTTCCTTCCGTTGAGAGTGCCCCTTCGGAGTGACCACCTTTGGCCATAGCAGTGCGCATATCGAGTATATGTGGAATGAGCAGGTGCCGATCACTTGGAGTGGAGCATACCCGCGCTACTTGGCACGGTGACGGATCCGCCGGAGACCTGAGCAGCCATACCCCTACTCGACGGGGTCGAGTTCCTCCCACCCGGGGAGAATTGATGGGGACATCAACGTCAGCCCGCTCACTTTGTGTTTGCATCTACGTCCTTTTGTATTTGTATGTACGCCCTTGTGATATGTGGGTACACAATAGTAGGTCTTAGTGGGTTTATTTGCAAAAGGCCATTGGGTTTCTTTGCAAATGTGCATGTAGGCCCTGCAGGGGCCCCCTCCCTCCTCCTTATTGGTCCACCTGGACTCCTGGGTCCAAGGTGGCTGGTCCATGGTCCAAACTTGGACTTGGACCAAGAATTAATTAAAGAAGACAAATTCCAATTGTCTTCTTAAAGGGGGGGGGGGGGGGGGGGCGAACCTAGTAGTTTAATGGGTTTAATGTGGTGTTCACACCACATCTCAACCCTCCATTCTTCAACCCTTGATCCAAGGGCTCATATTAGATTAGAACCCTTTCATATAAATACTTGTATTTTCTTATGGAAAGAATTAATGAAGAAGAAATTAGCATTTTGCCTCCTTGAAGCTTGTGCCCCTCTCCCCTCTCTCCCTGGTGTTCTTCCACCTCCAGCCCATTTCTAGAGTGTAATACCTTCCCCCTTGATCCCCTCCAACTTCTGAAGCAGCTCCGGTGATCGCCGCCGCCGCCGTCTCGCCGCCGACGCGTCTTCACCAACGAATTCGGTTTTCTGTCCACTCTGGACAGACCTCTCTTCTCCGAATTGTCTCTCTCTCTTCCCTCATCTTATGAAGCTCCAATTTTCAGGGTTGGTTCCCCTCTTGAACCCTTACCTCCACAAAAAATTTCAGGCAAAAATTCGTCCTTTAGATATTTTTAGATTTTCGTCCAAGTTCAAATTTCAGTTCTGTCCAGGTTCTGTCTACTGTTCAACAGTTCTGAGTCTACCTTGTTCGACCCATGTTTTGAATTTTGTTGGGGCTCTAAACATTACTGAGACTTCTGTCCACATATGTCTACCACCATGAATTTTCTTAATTTTTGATAAGGTCTCTAGGTATTTTTCAAAATTCGTACCAGTTCCTGTGAGCAATTTTTCCACAGTGTCCCAGATCCGACCCAGGTCCACTCAAAAAATCCCATAAAATCCATTTCCTATCCAAATCAAAAACCAAAAATAGTCCCGGTTTTCTATCTCAGAGATCTTCAACTTTTCTGAAGAACTCATCTCCATATTCCAAGGTCCTCCCACCGGTCAACGGTGATTTTCAGAGAAGTCAGAACCTGCCCCTGCAGTTCTGGCCTGTTTACAGCAAGGGTGTAAATTCCATAAGTCAGATATACGTATCTGATTATTTTTTCTGAAGGCCCCTACGTCGAAGTATTTGGAGTCCTCTTTCCAACGGCGCCGAGCTCGTTACATTCCGACGACGGGGTTGATCACAGCAGCCGATCTCGCCGGACAGCGCGCGAGAAGACAGCAAGTGCAGACTTGTGGCCGGTTTCCCGCGAGCGTCGTCCGAGGGCCGCCCGGCGTCCGGCGGTCGTTCCAGCAACTCGCCATCCTAGGGGAGCGCTTCCCAAGTGTACCCACACCAGAGGAGACATCAGGTCCCACACGACCCCTCCGGTCCACACGTGGGCCCCACTAGCACGAGTACGCGCGAAGCCGAAGCCGTGCCCGGAAACCGCCCGTCAACCCGGAATTGGTCCTCCCGGGCCCCCTTGTGTCGCCCGTTACCTCCCTGCGTGGAGTGGGCTTACTTGTATTGCTGTAATCTTAATGTATTAAGTTCCCGGGAGTACGAGTTTCGGCCGGGTGCCATCTTCGCCACGCCGAGCGCGTGGAGGTATCGTATTCGCTCCTTGCTTGGCATTCCGCTTATTTCTATATATGCTTGTTTATGCCGCTGCTAGAGAGCATGTGTAGGGTTACCTAGCTCGCTTTTAATTTATCATATCACTGCTACGAGTGAGAGAGTGACCGTCCCGTGACCCGATCCGGGCACAATTGAGAGCCGACCACCCTAGCTCACTGCCGGTTGTTCAACCGCGCACATCCGACGCTTCCCTCGCTAAGGGACGATCGCGAGCTTGCCGTGTCCGTGTCTCGTCCCGCATCAAAACCCTAACCATCTAAGAGATCTAAAGGGAGATCAAGGGGAGAGGCTATCAAAGGAAGGAGAGGGTATTGTAGTTTCGTGAATAGTACTTCATGCAGTAAGATCTTCATCTATCTCCAAGGTGTTTCAAGCCAAATCTGAAGCTAGCAACCTCCAAGGGAGTGAAGAAGCAAGCAAGCATTCAAGGAAGATCAAGGGGAGGCCATCCAAGGAGGAAGAAGGGAAGAAGCAAGTAAGCAAGCAAGAGATCAAGGGAAGACTACCAAAGGGTGAAAGAACAAGGTTTTCACAACCCATCCAAAGTCATTCAAGTGAAGCAGGAAGCATCGTTCCAAGTTCTACATCATACACTTAGTGGAAGCTAAATCAGGAGTTTTCTAAACTATGCCTCATTGCCTTTGTGTTTTGGGTGTTACATTTCTGTTCCTCATAAATTGAAAATATTTGTGTGTGTGTGTGGATCGTTGTGGATCCGTGGTGGTGTGTGTGATCATTGTGTTCTATTCGTGTGTGTGCACGTAGGTCTTCTTAGATCTGCATGTGTGTGTGTGGATCTATTTAGATCCAGTCGATTTAGTGTATAGAGTGCTGCATCTGTCGCAGCGTGTGTGTG
The DNA here is from genome assembly GCA_022559845.1 of Amorphophallus konjac. Taxonomy (NCBI): domain Eukaryota; kingdom Viridiplantae; phylum Streptophyta; class Magnoliopsida; order Alismatales; family Araceae; genus Amorphophallus; species Amorphophallus konjac. The sequence goes on from CM040118.1 coordinate 398,468,782, forward strand.
TATTATTGATCCGGTTGTCGGATCGTGTTGGAGACCTCGTCTCCGTGTGTGTATGTGTGTCTTGGGGTGCGTCCCCATGTGTGTGTGGGCATGCGTCGTCTTGCGTATGTGTTTGGAGCGTCGTCTCTGTTTTGGGATTTATCCCCCAGTGAAGTCTCACCGGGTTTGGTGAGGGGTGGACGTAGGACTGCCGTCGTTGCATCTGAACCACCTTAAAAATTGATGTCCAGTGTGGTTTGAATTGTGTGGTTTGATCCATTTCCTCTACCTCCATTCTACATGAGTGTTAGTGTAAATTGTTGTTCTGGATTTGTCTACGTATATCTTGCTTAATCCATATCATCATCGTTTAAGTTTGATAAATCCAATTTGTGAGCAAACTATTTTGAACCTCTTGATTAGCATTGTATCACTTATTTTAAAAAGGCCAAAAGTTTTCTTAAAATTGGTAAACACCCAATTCACCCCCCTCTTGGGTGTCATTGATCGTGAGACTTCAATTGGTATCAGAGCTAAGGCTCGATTCTTTATAGATCTAACGATCTAGAGAGATCCAGATCAATGACTACCAATATATACACCTTGAATTCTCCACCGGTGTTTGATGGTTGCAATTTTGATTTATGGTTAGGAAGAATGCTCAGTGTAGTCAATTCATATGATCCCAAGCTATAGAAGCTTATTTCACATGGTCCATATGAATTGCCTAAGGACAAAAGTGTCTGGACTACAAATCAAAAGCTTGAACATGATCAAAATTATGTAGTTTTAAAGTTATTTACTGCTGCAGTCAATTCTAATCAATTTCCCTGTGTTTCCCATTGTAGCTCCGCAAAGGATATAGTGGATGGCTTAGCCAACTTCAAGGAAAAGGATGAAGATAGATGTCTTGTGGCAGGCACGAGTGATCAAGGGAGTGATCATCAAGTTGAATCAAGCTCAAAGGTAAATTCTGACTCTGATAATGAAGATGAATTTAGCTATGAATATTTGTTGATTGCATATGACGATCTTGCTGATAAATACAAGAAGGTAAAATTTGAAAATAAAAAACTGAAAAAGAATGCCGAACAAAATAATTGTAATTCCTCTTGTAAAAAATCCTCACATTTAGAGGAATTAGTTGAGACTCACGTGTTCGACATTGAATTCCATAAAGATTAAATTTCTTCCTTGAGAAATGAAAACAAAGAGCTGAGAGAGAAGCTAAATTCAATGGCCGATGATCAAACCTTGATAAATGAACTCATTCATGATGAAAAGCTTGTAAAAGAAAATGAGAAACTGAAGGAATTGAACAAAGCCATTTCTGAAAGACTGTTGGTTTTAGAAAAAGGTAAATCTGTTGTTTTGGATGAGAGTAAAGATGTGAATGAACTAAGATAAGAAGTCGAATGTCTTGGGAAAACCAATGCCATGTTAAATGTCAGTCTTGCCTCCTGTGAAGAAGAACTCACCAACACCCAATCGCACATCACATATATAGAAACTGAAATCCAGGACTTGCATAATTCATTTTCCAGATTTGTGGATGGTCAAAATAACCTGGACAAACTGTTGGGCATGAAAGTGAATTTTTAAAGGGAAGGGTTGGGGTTCAATCCTATGAACAAAAAGAAATTTGAAAGCAAGCTACACACTTCTTTTGTTCACACCACATGTATACCCAGCACCTCTAAATCTGACTCCCAGCAACCCATTGTAACAAGAACCCAATCAAATCTGAAAAATAGTGTGAATGTCCAAAAGATTCAAAAAGAAAATAAAAACCATGAAATTAATTTACATGCTAAAAACATTCATGTGAAACCCCATGCATCCAAGAAAAGAAATATTTTTTGTATCTTGTGGAAAATTTAGACACATGATGCATGATTGTTTCATTATGAAAAGTGATGATTTGAGAGCATGTAGAAACCAAGCTGTTTTGAATAATGCAAAACAACCATTTACCATAAAACCCTCCATGCACTGTAATCACTGTGGTAAAAGAGGTCATACAATTTCAAATTGCTTGTTACTAATGAAAAAAAAGAGTTTTCACTCAACACGTCATGCTCACATACACAAACCAGTAGAGCCAATGAGAAGGAAAAATATAATGTCACGTGTTTTCTCCAATCATTCTGGCAAATCTGAGAATGTTAAGCATGATCACTTTCTAAAGAAAAATCATGATTTGAATGCGGTCAAAAATTAGAAATCACATGTCTATGTTGCTACTAACCCACAAGGACCCAAGATGATTTAGGTACCTAAGAATGCAAATTGAGAAATCTATTTTACAGGTGTGCCATGGAAATGAAGCATGAAACATGTTTTCATTCAAGAAGGTAAGGCACACGGGCCAAGTGGCATAAGTCAGGTTAAAAGAAAAATCAAAACTGAAATCTGAAAACTCAGGTGATATCCCTCTTACTCTCTCCAGTAAATGTGCAATGTCTTGAATTGCTTTGTGTTGAACCTTGTGATCATGCATATGTCTGAACATGCATTTCATTCGTTCTCAATTACATATCCTTGTGCATGTCGAGTGTCTCATGGCATACCTTCAATTAACCTTCACCACATACATTGAGTTTGCCATATGTTTTCACATCCTGGCATGCCATGCAAAGTTCGACATTGTGAATTCATGCCAGAATGTAACTGCAACTCTCTCGCCTTCATCACATCCATGTTTTATCTTCATCATATCCATGACTGCACTTGGCCTTAGGATGTTACTGAACATCTTGCATTCATGCACACACTATGGGGGAGCAATCACATTCATCATATGGACTTAGTGTTTAGGTCCACACCTGAGTCATGCATCAAGTCTGAAGATCTTAATGGGTTTTTAGTTGATAAGGGACTTTTTCATGTCATTGTTTGAATCAAAATTGACAAATCAAGTCTTTTTATCTTTGGATGCAGATTATACTCCGCAAGTCTAAGTGATGATGGCCATCCATAGTCAGGCTTGAATCAACTAAAGATATACCTTGCAAGGATGAAAAATGATGAGAACTTTTTCAATTGTCACTAGGAGATAGGATACCAAAACTTGAACAACCTCCAGGATCAACTCAAGTACAAGCTGGTGAAAGTCCTTGTACGTGCTAAAGCAAGTACCCAAGGCATGGTATGAAAGGTGGAAGGCTTGGAAGATGATGGATACTCAAGGCACAAGTATTGAAAATAATTCTGAACTATATTTAAAAAACTCACACTTGCTTTAACCAAATCTCCATAAATGAAAATAAAAAAATTATTTTTGCCATTAGAATGCAATTGCACTTTTCATGAACCACTATTGCATGTCTGCATTTCATGAATCTGAAAATTCTTCTGTTTGTTTATCACTGCATGACTACATGGTATATCAAATGGTGACTTGAGGAAGGGCAAGTCATTCTTGTCTGAAGCCTATCACCATGCGTGAGAATGTGCCTCCGCCTGGTACCATGAGTCACATGTTCATTTAGGTCAAGGTTGCATGATTTTCAAAACACAAATGTCAATTGTGTAAAGTGTGATTATTTTTAAATGAATTATTTTGAGTTGTGAATTGAACTCATCCTTGTGGAAATGCATCTCATATTAATTGCCATATCTGAGTTGATCATGACAGTGTTGTGTGAGTTTCGGGACTTCAATTGATATCACTTCAATTTTTGGGACTAACAATGAACTGCTAGTCTCTTTTAAGACTATTGTTGAGGTAACATGATTGAAGGCACATGGTGATACATGTTGAATTTAGGTATTGATTCTAAAACTTGAATTGTCATTCATCCAGCCTGCTATGGTGATGTTGCTCACTTGACATGTATCAATGCTTGAAATATGACTTGTGAGATTGTTTGAATGGCATTTCAAACTCTAAAGATTTTGATGATTATTCAACATCTTTCAATCTGAATTGCTTGAGGTCTTTTCAACTTGACTGAGTATCTGGTATATCAAATGATGAGCAGTGAAAAGGTGGATTGCGTCCACTTGGAAACTCTCACTATGCATGAGTTGGTCTTTGGATCAAGGTTCTCCGCCTTGTACTAGAACTCAGAAAAGTAAAATGGTTGATTTGTGAATGAATCCTTGAACTGGGCTATTTGAATTGAAAATATATTTTTGATCAAATGATCCCAACATTTGGTATGTGGATGATTTCTTACTTCAAACTTATCAAATGATCTTGAAAATCTATTTTTGAGTAAATCCTTGAAATCAATCGGGTTGCATTATTTGTTCTTGATCATTTTTGCACCCTTCTTCATGAAGACCATGTCATGGAAAATGCTTGATTGTTATCATTTGAATATGAATGCCCTCATGTGAAAACTGTCCAGAATCTCTAAAAATCAAGTTTCACATCTTGCCTTTGCATATTGCATTACATTCTTATATGCTCATAGGTTGCATTGCATTAGAACTCATGCATTAGCTGCATCTAGTTCATTCAATTGGTATCCATTCATGGTATCAGTAATTTTGCATTACATTACATATTTGTATTGCATGTTGCATACATTCTCTCTGCGTGCTTGCTTGATATTATATGTTATTCATCCCCATCCTTTGGAATTTCTAAGACCACATACCTCTTGATAAATAATGATGCATTTGAGTCATTATTGGAGTGTTTCATGTTATACACTCTGGGAGAGTTCATATTTCAAAAGTGCATCTATTTAGGGGGAGTTGCACTGTTATGTGTTCATGATATTTTCGGTATACATGTTGAATCAAATTTGTACACTTCTTGCACAAAATATGAAAATGAGTGTTTAAGATAAGGATATATGAATTTCTTTTCAACACTCTCGAGATGTTAAACTTGCTGCATGTATGTTGAAGAGACAGTTGGGGAAAAAGTTGCCTACCTATCCTTGTTTAAAAAAATCTCGAATGAAAATGAATGGCAGAGCAATGCTCAGTCTCACTGAGTAAATTGGACACATGTCACCTGAGACGTGATGTGGTTCATTTCTGAAAAGTGTTGACTAAAGTACCTCTATTCAAGATGAGGTGAAATGGTTCAGTATTCTGAGTAACCGGGGATTCTGGCATGAGCTCCATACGTCTACTCGCGTAAAAAGGAATTATTTGAACCTGATCACTCTTGAAAAATTCTGACTATCATGTGATAATGGTTGAGTTAAAAAATGATGGTGAAAACTCATTGTGGTAGAGCGAAGCCTCCAATACGCTATTCTCAAAATTGAAGTGCAGTCTGTAAAATATTTCCTTATGTCGATCTAAAAATCTGAATATCCATATTGCAACTATCATTTTTCATGTTACTCACTTACACATCTGGAAATTTGATTTAATATGTATTGAGAAAGTTGATTGACTGCATTAGCAATTGCGTGAATCTCTTATATGATTACACAATCTCCCATGTGCTACACATGTGCATTCCGATTGTCATGACCCTAATGCACCCTTCCTATACCTATCCTCTCTTAAATAAGTACGAGGGAGTTGTGTTGCATGTAAATATATGCATTTATTTGATTGTGCATCTCATATGTCATCACTTGTATGTGTTGCATTTCATGCATTTCAAACCAAAATTTAGAAATCTGAAAATCAATAAAATTCCAAAATTTTGGACTTCAATCTCTTTACACTTGCTATATGGGATATTTGACTTCAATTGGTATTCATAGTGTCATCATGAATGCTTAGTTGCATTGCACACATTCACAGTGTCATCTGATTAGAATCACATTGATTTGTTCGTCCATGATTTGCCCTTGCTTCTTCTGATTTGATAAGATGGGCTATTGCTATTTCAAAGGGAGATACACTTGTTCTTGCTTCATTGGTTTCTTCCAGCTTGTTGATAATGTTGATAATGTCAAAGGAAGAGAACGATTTGTATTATCCCATTTTTTTATAAGGTCAAAGGGGGAGAAAAGTTGATGATTATGTGTGACAGGGTGAGAAGAACATCTGTGCCATTCTATTGTATCGACAGGGGGAGAAGAACATCTATGCCATTCTGTTGTATCATCATTAAGTTTGTCATCATCACTAAGTTTGTCATCATCAAAAAGGAAGAGATTGTTGAGTTATGGTTTTGATGACTGTCAAGTTATGGTTTTGATGATAACCAAACTTAATGTGTGATTAAGTGATGATAACTAAACTTATGGTTGATTGCACATGTTCTTGATGACTGTGTACATTCATGCTCTTGTTGTTTATGTATGGTTGAGATGGCAAATAACAACGGTTACATGGTCTTGATCCTTGGTTTGAATATGTTAGTTCTACAAGAGGTAAGAGGTTTCATAATCTCTTTAATGTGAACAAGAATGGTATTAACCATAACTATCTTGCTTGCAGGATCAAATGGATCAAACTTATAATCTCATGGCAGTCACCTGGTGAACCTAACATGTGGATAAGCACCTTGCTCTTCTACAATCCAAAACATGTGGTATATGTCATGTACTGTGAAGAACCATTGGTAAGGCTCTTACCCCGTTATACACTTCTTGTTACACCTGATCCTTGACATTTAAGGTGCACGACGGTTGCATGGCTTGGTTTTGTGTGAATGCATAGTTTCTCATTCCAATCCTTAATTGTGTGAACAGAGTAGCATATATCTTGATGGGTTGAGAATGTATTTCATGAACCTTAAACATGAAATCCTTTAGCTTGCATGTGGCCTGCAAATAAAGGTTCTATAAGTCTTTTGCATTGTTCATCAATGCATTTCATGAATAATCTTCAAGAGTGAGCATTGAACTTGTTTAAGCACATCTCATGTAATGACAAGTGCTCATTTGCTTTGAACGTTCCAAATGCATAAACTAAGTTAAACCAAACCCAAAATGCATGGAATTGATGAGGACATGAAGCTCTTGACTTATGGATATGTTTCTTTGGGCTAACACTTCATTTTTGCAGGTATGGGTCATTTCGGTCGACCAACACACCTAGGCCGGTCGACCTGAATTGCTAGAACCAAAATAATCCCATTTCTGCAGGTTTCGATCGACCGCCTACCACTGGCCGGTCGACCGATTGCAGGTCGGTCGACCGCCACCATAGGCTAGGTCGACCGGTTTTTCCAGAACCAAAAATGTTCTGTCTGTAGCAAGTTCCGGTCGACCAACCTAGTGCTTCTGGTCGACCGCCAGTCCCGAGCCCCCTTTTGTTGACTTCGTGTTTCAAGCTCGTGGAGAGATTCCCTTCCCCATATCTTTAATCCCACTGCCCCTAATCATGCCAGGATTTGTGGATCTAGTCTGGGGCTTGTCTTTGGACCATTCAAGGGTTATAAAACATCTCTTTGAAGCCTAAACCCTAACCATCTAAGAGATCTAAAGGGAGATCAAGGGGAGAGGCTATCAAAGGAAGGAGAGGGTATTGTAGCTTCGTGAATAGTACTTCATGCAGCAAGATCTTCATCTATCTCCAAGGTGTTTCAAGCCAAATCTGAAGCTAGCAACCTCCAAGGGAGTGAAGAAGCAAGCAAGCAAGCATTCAAGGAAGATCAAGGGGAGGCCATCCAAGGAGGAAGAAGGGAAGAAGCAAGTAAGCAAGCAAGAGATCAAGGGAAGACAACCAAAGGGTGAAAGAACAAGGTTTTCACAACCCATCCAAAGCCATTCAAGTGAAGCAGGAAGCATCGTTCCAAGTTCTACATCATACGCTTAGTGGAAGCCAAATCAGGTGTTTTTTAAACTGTGCCTCATTGCCTTTGTGTTTTGGGTGTTACATTTCTATTCCTCATAAATTGAAAATTGTTGGGTCCCACAGTGTAGTGGCACGGATCTAGAGGGGTGAATAGATCACTCTCTAAAAATTATAGCCAATTAAAATGACTTGAAGGCTTCTCAATCAGACCTCACCGAACATGCAAGTGACAAGATCACACACGGAGAGTTGGCAATTTGAACTAGCAGTATACGTTGACAAATTTAGCATCAATGTACAAGATAATCAATAACCCATCCTATGAATGGTGGTAGAAGATAAGGAACAAACACACAACCAATCACACATGCACAAGGATTTTTTAGGTGGTTCGGGACCACGACGGGTACCCTACGTCCACCCCTCACCACCTCGGTGAGGCCTCACTAAAACGCTACACGAGGTAGCACACGGGGACGAGCCCCAATACACCACACGCTGCACAATGGCAGTAAAACACACACACGAGCACGAGGATCAACATGCTGTAGAGCAGCACAGACACGAGGGTGAACCCTCAACACGGTGCTCAGCACCACACACACACACCAAGACTGGGATGCACCCCAACAAGGATTCCACACTCGGAGACCCCGCTCCGAACACACACACAAGATTCTTCAATTTAGAAGATTAACATAGATGTACATTTTCAAGCTCAATAGGCACAGATTTTCAAAGCAATCTTTCTAGACATCAACCTAGCACTAGACTGCTGTAAACAAGAATAAGGATGGGTTGAAAGAACTCCTGGCTGGAATATGATGGCGTTGGCTCCTTCAATGACTGAGGCGGACTGGACGTTGGAAAGAGGATGACCGTTGATGCTTCAGCAAGTTCATTTATCTGTCGTTCTTCAATGCGCTAGCCTCCGGAAGGTGGAAGACGAATGTCTTCAACCTTGAATCGATCTCAGCATGATGTGGGAGGAAGCTTCAACACGTTCCAGCCGCTCTTCCTGCAAAACCCCAATCGTATATCCATTAGATGCTCCTCTCTTCTCAATTTTTGGAAATCCTATCTCACATGATATATATCACTAGGGAAATGAGAGCCACGTGAAGGATAATATCCCTTAATGACCAATCACGATTGGGCATAAAAATATGGGATCGAACAAGGGTTCCGGCCGCCGCGCGAACCAGCATTTTTTACGGTCGTCGGAAAGTGTCGACCCCTAAGGTCGACACTCGCATACGGGCAAAATAGAACAAAGGCTGAAACAGCACCCAGCGAAGAAAGTGTCATCCCATGGGGTCGACACTTTCTGCCTGTGACAAAGAAACAAGCCACGGCAGAAAGACCTGGAATAAGTGTCGACCTTGTGGGTCGACACTTATGTCCTGGATTCTGAAAAATAAACCCAGACAGAACTGAGCGATAAAAAGGTCGACCCTCTGGGTCGACTTTTTATCCCCAGCTTCGAAGACATATGAGGGCCGGCTGAAAACAGCATCCCCTGGAAAAAGTGTCGACCCATGGGGTCGACACTTTTCCTGACATAACAAGCTATAAGTAAACACATAATGGGGTAATTCTGAAATCATGAGACATCAAAGATAACTACATGATGGGAGGAATTAAGTGACTCTACCCCTATTATCACCGATAAACCAAGTAGAAATAGATATGGAGTTACCTTAGGGTCTGTTCATCCAAACAACACATGAATTCTCCTTCAACCAACCAAACAAAATAACTTACCATTTTGTTGGTCCATATGCCTGTAAAGATCCACTTGGAAGATATCCAATGTGGTCTATATGTTCATTCCATTCTATACACATGTCACAATACATACTGGAAGTTAGTTTTCCACATCATTCAAGTTCTAGAAATTGACATCTGTCTTTCATGATTCACTCAATTTCACACTTGAGAACCTACACAACCGGTAAGTGAATTAAATGAATCAACCATAATCTAAATCGACCAAAAGCACAATAAGGTGATTCCATGAATTGGTTTGATTCACTCCCTATCTTTATCTCTCCCTGTGAAACATGCAAGGCAATGTCAATCTAATGCAGCACATAATTCATGAATTTAAAAGGCATCTCATTCAACAATTGCAAAGGTATGGAAATGAACTCCATTCAGTCATGAAGAGATTAAAGCATATCATTCCTCATCCACAAACCACATATGCATTTAATTACGTGGAACCCAATCTCATGGTATTTAGTTCATCATCAAAATTTCTTAACACATGGTTATGCACGGGGTTCAACAATCTCCCCCTTTTTGATGATGACAAATACTATGTGCAATTTGACAAATTAGAGTTGACAGATAAAAAATGTTTCAAGGAAATTCAACTCACATCTAGCATTCTAGACATGAAACTATGCTTAACAAACCAATAACTCTCATCGTCAAAGTGCAGTTCTCACTCTTTAAACATAATCAAAGATATGATGCATTTAAACCATGAATTAAGATATCAATATCCATCCATCAATGGGATATATTCATTCCATCATAGATGATCATTCCACAAAAATAACCACAAGTTCATAAAATATGACATTCACAAGATAACTCATTACTTCAGCATTGTCTATCAGCCATGTCCACATACCATAAACAAACACCATAATAAAGTTCTCCACAAAGTTAAACACAAGACACAAAATATCCACATGACAAGGCATGCAACCAAACACAAGAACAAAATATCCACCATAACAGATAGCACATTTCATCTCCCCCTTTGTCATCAACAAAAAGGAGTGGTAAGGGGGAAGAGGTCAATTAGTTTGGTCATGAGAAGCATGGTACTGTAGATCTAGGCCTCAAAGAGAGTCAAGAGGCATGCGAGGACGCCTGAGAAAATTAGAGAGATCGTCAAACTTGGAGTTTTGGATGCCAATAGCTGTATGTAGAGAGTCAATAGAGTCGGCCATGGTAGTGAACTTCTGAAGATAAGTGTCGTGATAAAGCTTCATCTCCTTGACTTCTTTTGTGAGGGCATCCACAGATTCTTTGACATTGCACACTTCATCAGCTAGTTCATCGAATTTGGTGCTCATTGATGGAGCTGTTGAAGATGTGGCCTATGATCCTCTTGTTCTGGCAGTTCTGCTGATGGGTTGTTCATGATCTTCACCTTCACTTTGCTCAGACCCTGCTGCCGGGGCTTTACCTTTCTTTGACGGAAGTGTGCGAACGAGAACACCATTTATCAATTCATAGCCCATGCTGCTGCAGATGGATGGGATAGTATAGATCTCAACATCCCTAATTGGATGACTGACTTGCTTGCTCAGATCAATATGCAAGGACTGAAAAATTGGTGTTAAAGCAGCTCCATAAGGTAAATTCCGGTTCTTGGACTTCCTGCAGCGGGTTATGTACTCCATCATCACCTTTGAGAAGTTAACTGATTCTCCACTCATGATTTGTACAAATAGGAATTTATGCATGTCCGTTACTTGTTCCCTAGACCCTGATCTAGGCAGTAGTATAGTGGTCATCATGTGATGTAGAATCTTCTGAAGAGGTGGGAATTCATTTGCATTGAGCTTCGGTACACACCCTGGTGTAGCTACCTTATCCGTCATGAGTTCATATGCTGATGTGACACAACCTAAGACTTAGGCAAGCAAGCACATTCACAATCAAAAGGGCCAATTTTGGGCCGCCGCTCTCCCATCGCTCACCCAAGCCCGGGGTGACTTGGCGATGCCAAGTGGAGGATGTGGGGTTGGGCCCTTGCTGGTAGAGGGCCAGCAAGGCCAAGATTTGATTCCCAATGGATTTGGAAGCCCAATTCAACGGGGCCGATGAAGTGCCGAAGGCACCGGTTGCACTCTTCCCACGGTGATCACTCAAGACAACGGGGCTTGAGGATCGGGCTCTCACTCGCATAACCAGCGGAATTAAGAACTAATATTGAAAGACAAGCACTAAGTGGAGTGAAGGTTTGAGCACTTACTCGACCGGTTTGAAGAAACCGGTCCCGATCGGAGACGAGGGCGAGCGGGGAGGCGAGTGGATCCCCACACGCCGCGGCGGTGTCGCTTGACCTGCCCAAATAAAGTACTACACCTCTCGCAGGAGGGGGAACTTGGGGTGGGGGTTAATGATATTACATCAATACTACCTCCACGCAGGGAGGGGCCTTCAGCCGGCCAAGCGGGGTGGGGAAACTAAAGCAAAGAACGAGGAACAAGGGTGGACACCGAATCTGCCTGCTGTCTGCGAACCAGGACAGAGGGTCGGTGTTGCTGTTGTAGATCTTGCTCAAGAATTTTGCTGATGGAGACACCAGCGGAGAAATCTTTGTAACAGGAAGGGGAATGCCTCAGAATTTTTGTAATTTCTTCTGGAGTCGCTGCAGGTCGGGGCAGAAGCTTGAACAGGGCCTCTGTTTCTCGGACTAGCAGGGGCAGGTCACCAACAGTAGGATGCAGAGGATGTCCTGGCCGCTCCCGGACTCTAAATTTGATGCCGTCAGTGCCGTTAGAACCGTGGGTGAGTCCTCTTTGCAGCAAAAGAAACAGGGATGCCAGAAGTGAACGGAGACGATCTGTGGAGCCAGAAGAGTGAGGAGGTGTCGATGCAGACTGGGGAAGGCAGAGCCGCGCGACTGTGGAAGAAAATTAGTAACTTCTGTTCCCGGATGCTGAATGGGCTTCTACTTCTTGATTCTGAAAGTAGACAGGCCGATGAAGAACTTTTAAGAAGGACTTGAGGACTGATTCCCTCGGGGCTGGTCGTGGCAGAGCTCCTAAGCCGGCTCAGGTCCTCAGCCGAGGTAGAACTGCGCAGCTGTGGGAGAATGGATCTCCTGGATGACTCGGAGATCGGAAGAAGACTAAACCACTTCGGTTGCGAAGCCGACTGGCAGACGCTTCCGACAATGGCTCTTGGGTCTTCAAAGTCGTCCGGAGGAGGTCGTGGTGGCCGCTGCAAATTGCTGGTCTGCTATAGATCTTCAATTGAGAGCTGTAGGTTGATGATGATGGGGGGAAATGGGGTATATGGGAGGGGAAATGGGGGTGGATGAGTGTGGGGAAAGCCTGGGCTGTGAGGGGGTCTAGGAGGGGGTGTTTTAAGGTGGGGGAAGGGAAGAATGGGGTCTGGAAGGGGGTCTAACAGGTGGTGGGAGGAGGAGCTACGAATTTGGGAAGGTGGGTGAGAGGAGAAGGTGAGGGCGGGGGCACAAGTGAGTGGAGGGAAGGGTGGATTTCAAATTTGAAATGGCATTGGAAGTTGTGGGGTTGTGTGGGGAAGGGGTTGATTGTGTTGGAATGGGGAAAGTGGTGTTGGAATGGTGAGGGATCTCCTTGAGACTAGGGGGTGGAGTAATGGAGGCCATGGGGAAGTGGAGGGCTTTAATGATGGTAGGTGGGGGTTGAGGTGGTTGGGAAGGGAGGAGAGAGAAGAAAATTCGAAATTGGGTGATGAGGAGAGAGAAAGTGGAGTGAAAAAGAGGGATTAAGAGAGGGAAGGGTGGGGAATCTCTCCCCTAGGGTTTCTCACCCAAAAAATGTTAGAATCACTCCACTAAACTAAGCTTTGGACTCTCAAATGGCAATTTTTTCATTGATTGATTCATTAGTTCAAATGGAGGAAATGGGGTCCTATATATAGGCAACCCACATTTCTACAAAAGACCTTGACTCTTAACACAATGACAAATAACCAAGGGAAGGGGGGTGCCCTTGGGCCAAGCTCGAAGAATTGGGCCCAATAGCACATTACACAATCTAATGACACTCAAACTTAGGAAAATAAATGCAAGACCTAGGAACATGACTCAAATAAAAGGGAAAATACATCAAATGACTCAAATAAAATTACATAGGACTCAAAATTAAATGACTAAACCATGCCGGATGCAACCGGGGCGAGGAGACGAGCTGTGAACGTGGGCATGGGAGGTGATGTCCCCATCATACTCCCGGGGTGCGGAGAACTCGACTCCGTCGAGTAAGTGTCCTTCCCTCCTTGGAGGGTGTAGAAGTGGTACAGCCCTCAAGTCTTTCGAACGAGACTGATCCATCCACCTGCCGAGATAGCGCTCGTATACCTTGCTCCGAGTGGTAGTGGCTTGTTCATCCAATATTTGTTCAATTTGTTCACGCTGGGCTCTCTTGGCTGGTGGTCTCTCCTCACGGGTGGGTGCTCTCTCAAGGGAAGACGTAGGCTCAATCTCCTCACTAGGTACCACCGTGGGTCCCTTATATGACACTAGGTCGGCAACATTGAATGTGGGACTTATTCTATACTCCTCAGGGAGATCTAACTCGTAGGTATTTGCACCAATGCGCCTCAAGACCTAGAAGGGACCAGCCCCACGTGGCCTCAGTTTAGAGTTGGTTCCCGGGGAGAGCCTCTCCGTCCTTACCATCACAAAGTCACCCTCATGGAATTCTTGGTGACGCCGATGAGAGTCGGCCCGCCTCTTATAAGCCTCATTCTTTTTGCTTATGTGCTTGCAAAGGCTTTCATGCCATTTTGTGAATGTTGACATTCTAGGGGTGATGGGTGGACCTGGGCAACCAAAAGTAGACCAATCATGCTTTGATGCCAAGAAGACTTTGATGGATTTTGGAGGGCCGGGGCAACCATATGTGGACTTATCATGCAATGTTGTCACGTAGACTTTGGTGGGCCTAGTTGGGCCGGGGCACCCGTAGGTGAACCTATCATGCAAAGTGGTGATGAATGTAGGGGGACCTGGACATCCGTAGATGCTGTTGACATGCCTAAGACCCATGATGCATGAAGGTGGACCATGACATCCAAATATGGATCACTCATACTTTCTACTTGACATGTGGGTGATATGAATGAATGGACCCAATATAGTGTTCATGCCAAGGGGTATGGTAAGCCTAGACACATGCATGCTTTTCCAAAGGTGACTTCCATGTGTATAGGTGTGGGACAACCCTTGAACTCCCATTGGAAAGGATCGAATAGATCTAAGAAGGTGGTCATCATGGGGTGGGGCAAAACTTTATTACCTAGGGATATGTGGCCCAAGGTCATGGCTCTCAAGGAGTAATCCGGGTCTAAGATGGAGTGAATTAGGTCAAACATTGTGAGTTGGTTTAGGGAAAGGTGGATGGTGGATAAAGTGTTTGGGTCACACGAGTCTCTTGACTCCCATTGGAATGGATCATATTGATCATAAAATGGGTTACCTAGGGGGAGGAACTCCTTGCCCTCAAGATCCTCAAAAGGTGCTAAGTCATCCTTCTCCATGATAGTTGGGCCAATATTCTTGGCAAGTGGGTCAACCATGAGTGGAGGGCTTGACTTTCTACCCGAGATAAGAAGCTCTAAATCGAGGAGAAGGTTGGGCTCATCGGGTGTAGGTAGGAATAGAAGGAGGTCGCTAGTGTAGCAACCAATGGTGCAAACCGAGGTGATAGACCCTATGCATAGGTGTAAGAGGCTAAGGCTCCTAGGTTGTTCTACCATAGGGGTCAACATGCTAGTCATCTCTAATTGCCATGCTATGCCCTTGAGAAGGTCCTCTAAGGTCTCCACTAGATAGGATGCTTGGATTGTAGTGTGATAGGAGAAGAAGGGCACTAAGGGAAGGTCTTGTTCTATGGGAGGGAAAATATGGGCCCGGATCTCTCTAATTGGGCTCTCCTTTAGCCAACTAACAATGGGTTCTCCTAAGATGAGCTTGGTCCCAACTAGAGAGGGTGATGTAAGGTGAGGACCATCGTGTGATGTTTCTTTCTCAATTTGGACTTGGGTTTCCTCCAAGGTGGGGAGTGGGTTTGGAGTGTCCTCAACTATTGAATTGGGTATGAGTTCTTCTACCAAGGAGGTGAGAGGGTCTTTTGGGGTGATGAGGGTTGGTGTGTGGTGCTCCCGGGGTGGAGGGTAAAGGGAAACTTGGTTTGGGATTGGTAGTGTGGGGTTTGGGAGTGGAAGTATTGGAGGCTTAGGTTGGGATAGGATTGGGGTAGGGAGAGGAAGATGGGTGGGTTGAAGGGGTTTGGGTTGATTGGTTTTGGGAGGAGTGTCCCCTTTTGGGGGTGATGGAGAGGTAGTGGTGAGGGTTACCATGGGCCTAGGTGGAGAGTTGGTCATAGGGCCCAATTGGGTATGGGGACCTATGGTTGTGGTGTGGACTACTTCTTCCAAAGCTAATGGAGCGGGAAGGTTCTTTGATGGTGGGGTGATGATGGCCGGAGTATGGTGCACCCGGGGTGGTGAACAAGGGCGGGATTCCCGCGGGTGGGAGAATATAATGTTGTTGAATTTAAAGGTTCCCGAAAGGTGTGGCGGATGCACTAAGCAAGTCCGACGTGTTGGGTCGATGTCGGCATTCCTTTCATCTAACCATTTCTTACCTAGGATTATACATGGACCCGCCAATGTTCCCTTTTGACACCAAGCCCCATCCAAATACTTAGTCTTCCCGAACCATTCATGGAATTCAATAAAGACTTGGTCTCCATTGTGCACAATTTGTCCGGTCCTACAAAGAGAGGTAATGATATCGGGGGACACCCAATTTTCAGATTCTAGGTCAATGAAATCAATTTCTACGGGCTCTCCATTAGGTAAGCATGCATGTGACATGATTGGGAGAGGGGCCATGTGACCCAAGACTCAATGTTAACAATGATGGGTTGACAATGCACGGTTCGGATAAGAATGCAAGCATGCCCTAGGACTTGACTTGTAGAGACAAGTCAATAACCTGACTCTGATACCACTTGATGTGACACAACCTAAGACTTAGGCAAGCAAGAACATTCACAATCAAAAGGGCCAATTTTAGGCCGCCGCTCTCCCATCGCTCACCCAAGCCCGGGGTGACTTGGCGATGCCAAGTGGAGGATGTGGGGTTGGGCCCTTGCTGGTAGAGGGCCAGCAAGGCCAAGATTTGATTCCCAATGGATTTGGAAGCCCAATTCAACGGGGCCGACGAAGTGCCGAAGGCACCGGTTGCACTCTTCCCACGGTGATCACTCAAGACAACGGGGCTTGAGGATCGGGCTCTCACTCGCATAACCAGCGGAATTAAGAACTAATATTGAAAGACAAGCACTAAGTGGAGTGAAGGTTTGAGCACTTACTCGACCGGTTTGAAGAAACCGGTCCCGGTCGGAGACGAGGGCGAGCGGGGAGGCGAGTGGATCCCCACACGCCGCGGCGGTGTCACTTGACCTGCCCAAACAAAGTACACCACTACACCTCTCGCAGGAGGGGGAACTTGGGGTGGGGGTTAATGATATTACATCAATACTACCTCCACGCAGGGAGGGGCCTTCAGCCGGCCAAGCGGGGTGGGGAAACTAAAGCAAAGAACGAGGAACAAGGGTGGACGCCGAATCTGCCTGCTGTCTGCGAACCAGGACAGAGGGTCGGTGTTGCTGTTGTAGATCTTGCTCAAGAATTTTTCTAATGGCGACACCAGCGGCGAAATCTTTGTAACAGGAAGGGGAATGCCTCAGAATTTTTGTAATTTCTTTGGGAGTCGCTGCAGGTCGGGGAAGAAGCTTGAACAGGGCCTCTATTTCTCGGACTAGCAGGGGCAGGTCACTAATAGTAGGATGCAGAGGCTGTTCTGGCTGCTCCCGAACTCTAAATTTGATGCTGTCAGTGCCGTTAGAACCGTGGGTGAGTCCTCTTTGCAGCAAAAGAAACGGGGATGCCAGAAGTGAATGGAGACGATCTGTGGAGCCAGAAGAGTGAGGAGGTGTCGATGCAGACTGGGGAAGGCAGAGCCACGCGACCGTGGAAGAAAATTAGAAACTTCTGTTCCTGAATGCTGAATGGGCTTCTGCTTCTTGATTCTGAAAGTAGACAGGCCGATAAAGAACTTTGAAGAAGGACTTGAGGACTGATTCCCTCGGGGCTGGTCGTGGCAGAGCTTCTAAGCCAGCTTAGGTCCTCAGCCGAGGCAGAACCGCGCAGCTGTGGGAGAATGGAACTCCTGGATGACTCGGAGATCTGAAGAAGACGAAACCACTTCGGTTGCGAAGCCGACTGGCAGACGCTTCCGACAATGGCTCTTGGGTCTTCAAACTCGTCCGGAGGAGGTCGTGGTGGCCGCTACAAGTTGCTGGTCTACTGTAGATCTTCAGTTGAGAGCTGTAGGTTGATGATGATGGGGGGGAATGGGGTATATGGGAGGGGAAATGGGGGTGGATGAGTGTGGGGAAAGCCCGGGCTGTGAGGGGGTCTAGGAGGGGGTGTTCTAAGGTGGGGGAAGGGAAGAATGGGGTCTGGAAGGGGGTCTAACAGGTGGTGGGAGGAGGAGCTACGAATTTGGGAAGGTGGGTGAGAGGAGAAGGTGAGGGGGGGGGGCACAAGTGAGTGGAGGGAAGGGTGGATTTCAAATTTGAAATGGCATTGGAAGTTGTGGGGTTGTGTGGGGAAGGGGTTGATTGTGTTGGAATGGGGAAAGTGGTGTTGGAATGGTGAGGGATCTCCTTGAGACTAGGGGGGTGGAGTAATGGAGGCCATGGGGAAGTGGAGGGCTTTAATGATGGTAGGTGGGGGTTGAGGTGGTTGGGAAGGGAGGAGAGAGAAGAAAATTCGAAATTGGGTGATGAGGAGAGAGAAAGTGGAGTGAAAAAGAGGGATTAAGAGAGGGAAGGGTGGGGAATCTCTCCCCTAGGGTTTCTCACCCAAAAAATGTTGGAATCACTCCACTAAACTAAGCTTTGGACTCTCAAATGGTAATTTTTTCATTGATTGATTCATTAGTTCAAATGGAGGAAATGGGGTCCTATATATAGGCAACCCACATTTCTACAAAAGACCTTGACTCTTAACACAATGACAAATAACCAAGGGAAGGGGGGGTGCCCTTGGGCCAAGCTCGAAGAATTGGGCCCAATAGCACATTACACAATCTAATGACACTCAAACTTAGGAAAATAAGTGCAAGACCTAGGAACATGACTCAAATAAAAGGGAAAATACATCAAATGACTCAAATAAAATTACATAGGACTCAAAATTAAATGACTAAACCATGCCGGATGCAACCGGGGCGAGGAGACGAGCTGTGAACGTGGGCATGGGAGGTGATGTCCCCATCATATGCAAGTTCTTCAGAATAAATGGCTTCTTCATAAATCATCCCACTATCCCAAGGCAAATTCAAGGCTTTTCCAATCAACTGAGGAGTAAAAGGAACAGGATGTCCATCTAATTTTGTGTACAGCTCATCATTTTTAACAACCATGTTTCCATAGAACTGATGAACTAGAGAATGATAGACTCTTCTGTGCTCAGTCATGAATGGAATCATATTTGGCTGCTTCATCAACAATTCTACTAACCTTGGCAGAGCAATTTCGATGCTTCTAAAATCAACGGCACGAGGTCGTAACACTTTTCTCTCAACCAGCATTTTTGTTTCAGTAGCCCTTTTTCTTGTCTGAGCCTGGGCTTCTTTGTCCTTGCACCGTAGCTCTATTTGGATGCGGGCTTCTTCTTATTCTAGCACAGACCTTTTCTTGGGTGCCATGGATGCAGTTCGTATGGCTTTAAAGCAAACAAAAAGGAGGACTGCGATGCAGCTTGGGACCTCTGAATGGCTGGTCTTCACCCCACGAACAGTAACAACTCCAAAAGAATGAGCTTGGAAGGAGAATGTCGCAATAGCCTCAAGAGGAAGAGAGGGGGTGAACGCCGCCACTCGTCGGAGGAAGCCCTTGGAAGAGATGGCGATGGAGGGACCGCGGAGGGCGCCGCGATGGCTTCAAGTGGAAGAGGGAGGTGGTGTGGACAGAGAGGAACGGGGGGTGGAGGAAGAAATGTCGACTGTGGAGTTGGGAGTCACGGACGATCGCCCATGGGAGGTCACGGAAGAAGGTTAGGGCTAGAGAAATGGGTGGTGAATGGGTTTTAGAGGTGGAGAAAAGGTTTTAGGTTTGATGGGGTTCGACCAAAGGACATCCAAGCCAATTGGGGTTCGAGCCAACCACAAAGGTGGCATGAGAAGCGAGCTCGACGGACCGGTTCACAAATCGGGTTCCGAGACAAAAGTCTCGACCTTGTGGGTCGACATATTTTGGAGACGGTTCTGTCTCGCAAGAAACAGATGGACACACGGTAAGAGTGTCGACCTTAGGGGTTGACACTTCTTCTGTACTTTGAAAAAAATAGGAGATATGAAGTGAATTGAGGTCCTATTGGCCCAAACAAGATTTCCATTGAATGACAAGCACAAATTGGGCAACATGTGGGTAGTTCAACAGAGAGAAGTTGATTTAGGACACGGGAACTCAAATACCCACACTAGGATGATCACCTCAATTAAAACATACAAGCTTCCATTTCTAATTTCCATTACAACTTATTGAGATTGAAATAATGCAAGGAATAGCACCAGATGCGAGTTAAGCACATTCCATCCTCAAGAATATCATTGAAGCCAAGATTGCTTACCTTATCTCCTTCATTCTGAGCACTTCAATGAATTCAGGATTAAAGCATGTTAGAGTCATCAATTGCAGTATGTTAACTCTGTGCATCAGAAATCATGGTCAGTGAATTATGAGACAAGGTCCAAGTAATGCACACAATGTGAGAAAGTGACTCAATGCACAAGGCTATTTAGTCAAGGATTATATACCCATTCAGCCATCACAATTTATAGTTGGTCACATGAGAGCAATTCTTACCAACTCTATTCAACACTCAACCATACATGGTTTTGTTTTAAGCAAAATTCATTTTTGGAAATTGTTCAAGATGAATTGCATGCTTCAATTAAGGGGGTTTAACAATTAAGGTCTCATTGTGCATTCTAATCACGCAGGCAAACAATCAAGCATACTTTAGGTATAAAATCATGCATGAAGGTCCCTTAGGGACAGGTATAAGAGGAATGCAATGGATCTGAGCAATTATGACCATGAACCATATTAACATGGTTGTGCTTACAGATAGACGTACTGCATAACCATCGAGAATCGACTAATTCAGAAAATATATTCATACAATCTAACTCAAGTTCAATATGTAAACAATGAGGAGTGACTATCGGAGAATATGGATTATCAAGAGTTCTAAAGAACACTAATAAGAATCTCTTTTCCCTACATTTCCATACAAAGTGCTCGGCTTTTGGAGCTTCGCACAGTCCCAATTTTTAATTATTTTAAAATAACATGACTAACCTTTTTGACGCGAGGCATGCCCTTTGTCTCAGGGGTAATTCCCGATTACTCGATGTCGTCACTTGCAACAATTGGGATAAAACATTTTTCAAAGCGAGTTTCCTCCTTTGTTTCAGGGGGGATTCCCGATTTACTCGATGTCAAATCACACTTATTCAACTTTTTGCTGGGACTGACAACTTTTTCCTCACGAGTCACTTGATTTTCATGTAGGGATTTGAGGATACTCAAGAGTGTTGAATGGAATTGCTGAGATCCTTATTGAGTGAAGTCAACTAACTACAAAGTCCATATTGACAGAATGATTGAACATCTAGTAGTAGATGAATTAGCCTATTCAATGTTTAGTCTCCCCCTAAGTGTATGCACGGTTGAAAACAAAAAGACCTTGTTAACATGTGTCATGTGTCATTCATGCCTGAATCAATGCAAATTTGTTTAACAAGATTGTTCAGTCGTAGGTTAGTTCAAAAAGAACTGGGTGTATATTATATACATTCAGGCAAGTCAAAATGATGTATACAAGCAATTTGATTGCCGGTACGTGGCGAAGTACATAGGTCCGAAGACCACACTCACGCATGATGAAAGCTTCCAGGTGGACTTAATCTACCTTTCCACTTACACCATTTTATATACCGGTTAATCATGGCATTCATGCACATGAATATGAAATGTATGCGAGTCAGTGCAACAGGATGACAGATGATTAAAATTTTATTTGTATTCACAAGTATGCAAAAAGATGTGTGTATGCTCTATGTGTAAAATTTAACTTTTATTCACAAAAAGAGACGAGTAGCTAGTAAAGGACTTTGTGAACAACTGAAAAATTATGTTATTCACACAGGAAAACATGAGTGAAAGCAGATAAACTCTATGAATAGTAACAAAAGGTTGTTATTCACATGCGATAGTAAAAGTGGAATGCATCATCACGTTGGCTCATCAGTTTCTTGCCTTGGAGGAGTTTTATTCTATTGACAGCTTCTTCCATCACAAGGCATTCCTACAAGACAAAATCTTCACTTTGATGTTTTGGGGACCCAAGCCATCTTGGGTCCCTGGGGGTTAGGTGCACCATGATTTGTGGCTCTCCACAATTTCCTTGCATTCATATCATCAAGGTGCAACAAAGAGCAATCATCCATTAGGTGTCCTACATAACCACAATAATGACAATACACACGCTATTTCAGTTTCTTTGGTTGAGCATAACCATTGGACTTTTGTGTAGTCCTGGGGACTCTATGATTTTGATTGTGAAATTTTGGTTTCACATTTAACGACCAACAATTTTTCATAGCATGGCCCATTCTTCCACAATGAAAGCATTTGTCTTTCCTTTTCTCATCAACATAAAATCTATTGGTATGCATCTTAGAGGCATTCAAATCATCCTCTTTCATCACACTACAATCATGCATTAAATGTCCAGGCTCACCACAATAGTACATGAAGCATTGTTTTGTTTTGGAGCTTGGGTTTTCACATCAATTTTCTTTGCATGCATAATGGGCTTCTATTTGACAGATGAAGAGGTATTTGGTATACTCGAGGAACTAGAAGCATGCACAAACGAAGTTTTTGTTTTCAGATTAAATGCTTCCTTTTTACTAGGATTGTATCCTAGACCTTCCCTTTGGAAGTTCACCTTAGTTCCCAAGAGTTTGTTTAGATTCTCCTCACCACTCACAAACTTGCCCAATGATTTGTTCAGGTCAACAATTTCACTTTGAAGTGAAGCAATTAGAAGTTCACAGGACAATATTTCATTTTCACAGGAAGTGACCTTTTCATTTAGAGTTGCATTTGTAGTTTTGTAAGATTCTATTTCCTGTTCTAGAATACTTACATTCTCACTCTCTTGAGCGACCATGGACTTGCATTTTTCAAATGTCAAGAGTCTTTCAACCATGGTCGTATTTAATTGCTTTAGATTTTCAAGTTCATATTTCAACAGATCATTTTCTATTTCAGATGTCTCAAGGTACTTCAATTTTCCCTCTAGCAAGGAGATTTGAATAAGTAAAACATCATTGTCCCCTTTTCATTTTTCATTTTTATCTAGAAGGGACTTGGCAACTATTTCAGTATCAAGAAGTTTATCAAAGAGTTTATCATCATCTGATAAAGAATCTAACTTGCTTTTTAAACTCTCTTCAGTTTTCTTAAGCAGAGAAACTTTGCATGTCAGAAGTTCATTTTCTTTTTCCAGTTCTTCAATCTTTGAAATCTGATCAATGCATTTCACACAAGGGGAATTATCATGGATATTTTCATTAAACTTTTTCTTCAGGGCTTTGTTTTCATGCTTCACCTTTTGGTATTTTTCTAACAATTCTTTATAGGCATCTACTAAATCTTCAAAAGACAATTCATCTTCATCTGATTTAGAGCTTACCTCCTCAGCACTTTCATCACAGGTTTGATAGATATCATCAGCCATTAATCTCTTTAGTTCTTGCTTCTCTTGAGCTTGCATCAATTTGTCCATAAGTTCTTTAGCGGTTCTGCAAGAGGAGACAAACGTGAACCTGTTAGCATTGACATAATTTTTCATCAACCTTAGAATTGTAGCATTTTCATGACTCTTTAGTCTATCTCAGTTGGACCACTTGGTCTCATCCCGAGGAAACATATGAGGACCATCATTAACTAATTTCCACAAATTTGGATCAATTAAATTTATGGTTCTACACATTCTTCCCAGCCATGAGTTAAAGTCATCACCATTATAAACAGGTAAAGAAGTCACAGAAGCAATATCTAAAAAAGCATTCATCATTCAAAACAACACTAGGATCCCTCTGAAGATCATTTGATCTACTATAACAGAGCCAGGTTCTAATACCAATTGTTGGGTCCCACAGTGTAGTGGCACGGATCTAGAGGGTGTGAATAGATCCCTCTCTAAAAATTATAGCCAATTAAAACGACTTGAAGGCTTCTCAATCAGACCTCACCGAACATGCAAGTGACAAGATCACACACGGAGAGTTGGCAATTTGAACTAGCAGTATACGTTGACAAATTTAGCATCAATGTACAAGATAATCAATAACCCATCCTATGAATGGTGGTAGAAGATAAGGAACAAACACACAACCAATCACACATGCACAAGGATTTTTTAGGTGGTTCGGAACCACGACGGGTACCCAACGTCCACCCCTCACCACCTCGGTGAGGCCTCACTAAAACGCTACACGAGGTAGCACACGGGGACGAGCCCCAATACACCACACGCTGCATGACGGTAGCAAAACACACACATGAGCACGAGGCTCAACACGCTGTATAGCAGCACAGACACGAGGGTGAACCCTCAACACGGTGCTCAGCACCACACACACACACCAAGACTGGGATGCACCCTAACAAGGATTTCACACTTGGAGACCCCGCTCCGAAC
The DNA here is from genome assembly GCA_022559845.1 of Amorphophallus konjac. Classification (NCBI taxonomy): domain Eukaryota; kingdom Viridiplantae; phylum Streptophyta; class Magnoliopsida; order Alismatales; family Araceae; genus Amorphophallus; species Amorphophallus konjac. Next base: position 398,493,022 of record CM040118.1, read on the forward strand.
ACACACACAAGATTCTTCAGTTTAGAAGATTAACACAGATGTACATTTTCAAGCTCAATAGGCACAGATCTTCAAAGCAATCTTTCTGGACATCAACCAAGCACTAGACTGTTGCAAATATAAATAAGGATGGGTTGAAAGAACTCCTAGCTAGAAGATGATGGCGTTGGCTCCTTCAATGACTGACGCGGATTGTACGTTGGAAAGAGGATGACTGTTGATGCTTCAGCAAGTTCAATTATACGTCGTTCTTCAATGCGCTGGCCTCCGGAAGGTGGAAGACGAACGTCTTCAACTTTGAATCAATCTCAGCATGATGTGGGAGAAAGCTTCAACACGTTCCAGCCGCTCTTCCTGCAAAACCCCAATCATATATCCATTAGATGCTCCTCTCTTCTCACTTTTTGGAAACCCTATCTCATATGATATATATCACTAGGAAAATGAGGGCCACGTGGAGGATAATATCCCCCAAGGACCAATCATGATTGGGCACAAAAATATGGGATCGAACAAGGGTTTCGGTCGCCACGCGAACCGGCATTTTTAACGGTTGCCCCCCTAAGGTCGACACTCGCATACGGGCAAAACAGAACAAAGGCCGAAACAGCACCCAGCGAAGAGAGTGTCGACCCATGAGGTCGACACTTTCTGCCTGTGACAAAGAAACAAGCCACGGCAGAAAGACCTGGAATAAGTGTCGACCTTGTGGGTCGACACTTATGTCCTGGATTCTGAAAAAAAAAACCCAGACAGAACCGAGTGATAAAAAGGTCGACCATTTGGGTCGACTTTTTATCCCCAGCTTCGAAGACATATGAGGGCCGGCTGAAAACAGCATCCCCTGGACAAAGACACTTTTCCTGACATAACAAGCTATAAGTAAACACACAATGGGGTAATTCTGAAATCATGAGACATCAAAGATAACTACATGATGGGAGGAATTAAGTGACTCTACCCCCATTATCACCGATAAGCCAAGTAGAAATACATATGGAGTTACCTTAGTGTATGTTCATCCAAACAACACACGAATTCTCCTTCAACCAACCAAACAAAATAACTTACCATTTTGTTGGTCCATATGCCTATAAAGATCCACTTGGAAGATATCCAATGTGGTCTATATGTTCATTCCATTCTATACACCTGTCACAATACATACTGGAAGTTAGTCTTCCACATCATTCAAGTTCTAGAAATTGAAATCTGTCTTTCATGATTCACTCAATTTCACACTTGAGAACCTACACAACCGTTAAGTGAATTAAATGAATCAACCATAATCTAAATCAACCAAAAGCACAATAAGGTGATTCCATGAATTGGTTTGAATCACTCCCTGTCTTTATCTCTCCCTGTGAAACATGCAAGGCAATGTCTATCTAATTCAGCACATAATTCATGAATTTAAAAGGCATCTCATTCAACAATTGCAAAGGTATGGAAATGAACTCCATTCGGTCATGAAAAGATTAAAGCATATCTGATGGGAATCGACGCCGAGTATTGACTTTTTATTTTGCATTTGTGTCCTTTAGTTTGCTTTTATATCCTTGGGAAAGTATATGTACAATTGTAAGGCTTTGTAAGCCAATGTGTCATTCCCTTGGATTCTTTAGGTTTTTGTGTAAATGTGTAGTAGGTCCTGCTAGGGGGCCCTCTCTCCTTTCCCATTGGGCCACCTAAGCTATGTGGGACTGGTCAACCATCCTAGGTGGCCATCTAGAAGGTTTGAATACCAATTGACCACATAGGAGACAAGTGTGTTAAAAGGTCAAGGGTAGGCCACCTACCCTCCCCCTTGGTCAAGGGGGCGCCCCCCCTTTAGAATTAATTAGGATTTTCTTTTTTTTTATTTTGTTTGAATCAAATGTGATGTCCCTTATTTGCCCCTCCAAATTCTAGATCTGAGGGCATTCTTGGTCTTTTCCCATTTATTATATAAGCCTTATATTTCTCTTATTTGGAAATTAATGATAGAAGAATTGTGTGAATTTCCTTGGAGCTCCAAGAGCTGGTGCGCCCCTCTCCCTCTCCCCTCTGGTTTTCCATCTCCCTCCTCTGTATTTCAGGGTTGTGACCCTTCTATCTTAGCCCCTCCACATCTAATTTCATTTTGTGCCGCCGCCGTTCGTGCCGCCATCGAGCCGCCACGAGCCACCGTCAGAAGTTCTGTCTAGGTTCTATCTTGCTAGACAGAAGGCCACTCAAAGAATTGTAGCTCCCAATTCTCTCATCTTCTGGAGCTGATATTTTGAGGGTATGTTCTAGGGTTCATCATAACCCTCCAGAAAAATTGAACAAAAAATTATAGTCCCGTTTTATAATTTTCCATTTTCGTCCAGCTCCACCCACCAGTTCTGCCTTTTGTTCAGATTCAGTCACAGCCACCCTGAGTTTCACCTTCTTGGTCCCCTTTTTGATTTTTTATGGAACCCCCAAAATTACGGGAGGTTCTTCCCACCATCCCCTCCACCCAAGAATTTTCTTGGAATTTCCACAGGCCTCCACCTATTTTATAAAATTCACTTTCAGATCCCTCTACAGTTCTACCTACCTCTATCCAGATCCGACCACCCGCCAGTCTAGAAAACTTTTCCCCACCCAAATCTCAACAAAACCTTTCAAAAAAATTATTTCCGTTTTCCTCTCTTTCCCCTCCACAACGTTCATGAAAAGATTGAGATCTGAATCTGAGGTCTACTCCGCGGTTAAAGGCAGTTCTCAAGAAACTTTTCTACTGCCTAGAGATTTCAGGCACTGTTCAACAGCAACTTCAAAAATAGACTAAGACCAGATCCGTGCAGATCCAGTTTGTTTCTCTAGCCCTAGATAGAAGTACTTCGAAAGAGCTTTCCAACGATACCTTCTGTGCTTCGATCCAACATCAGGATTGATCGCAGCAGCCGATCTCGCCGGATCGCGCGCCTGAAAATAGAAGCAACAGATCCGTGGGCACTCTTTCCGACCGGTGCCGATCGGAGCCGCCCGGCCTTCGACCGGTGAACCAGCGCGCCGCCATCCTAGGAAGCGCCCCTCCAGGCGTCTCCACCATAGTGGTGCCGCCCCGGTCGCACACGGCCCCACTGACCAGCACGTGGGCCCCACAACCAGCAGCACACGGCGTCCGAACCGTGCCGACGGGGTGATCAAGTGCAGCCCGTCAACCCGAGATCGGTCCTCCTGGGCCCACTTGTGTAACCCTTTACCTCCCTGCATGGAGTGGGCGATATTTCATTGCTGTAATTTAATTCATTACTGTTACCGGGAGTTACCGAATTCGGCCGGGACCGTCGTCCCCATGCCGAGAGCATGGAGGTATCGTATTCGCTCCTTGCTTGGCACTTTGCTTTATTTTCGTATATATTTCTTTATGCCGCTGCTTGAGAGCATGTTAGGATAATCTAGCTCACTATATTTTTATATCACCGCTGCTGCGAGAGAGAGCGAGACCGTCCCGTGACCCGATCTGGGCATAAGAGAGAATTGACCACCCTAGCTCTTGCCGGTTTCTCAACCGCGTACGTCCGACACTTCCCTCGAAAAGGGACGATCGCGAGCTTGTTTAGAGTCTGAGGGTTGCATTCCTAATTGGAGTCGAGTCCGTGGTCCATCCCGCATCAATTTGGTATCAAAGCGAGGTTGAGTCTAGGGTGTCTAAATAAAAAAAAAGTGTCAGTTACGTCTAGTCATCGTCTAAGTCGGCCTAAGGTTGCATCCGCATACCATTATTCGGTATATAAAAAGGTGTTGTCCGAACGTTAGGCTATGCCTATCGGGAAGGCCGCACACTTGCGCGGATCGATTAACTCCTGTGGACGCGCTTTTTTTCTTTGCATTCATATTCTTTTATTTCTGTCGTTTATTTATTGGCGTGCCAGTCACATATGTGACGATTTCATTATACGCTCGATCTGACTTCTAATCAGTCGATTGTGAGTGATCGTGTCTGGACCAAAAGTCCGTCACACCATAAAGGTTATGACGTTAATTATGTCCTCCCCAAGAAGGACAACCCTTAATTAAACGCCAAAGTAAGGGGAGAAGATAGCGGCAAAATAAGACTCGAACGAAGGTGTGCTAGTCTACTCGCGGAACATTGAATGGACTGGACAAGGCAAGAGTACATCGAGTACGGGGCAGATCCGGCAGCATATCCCCTTTATCTTGGACTATGCCAAATGAGAATAGGAAACCATCCATGCAGCGACAGGATGGGATCCGTGAAAGATCACCTATATTAGACTCAGGATCCGAAGAGGGACCGATGTATCATGATACACCATATGGTGGTGTGGTATTTTATTAATATTCCCCTCGATGGGACCATCGGAGAACATGCAGGGGCAGAACTCCGCGGGCCAGCGGGGTTAGGAGAGAATACCATAGTCATTCGAGGTGATGTGGGTGAATTTTGGCAGCATCTCCCCTTCTCTCGGGTCATGCCAAAGAGGAGATAGACCACCACCCACGGGATGCCGGGGTAGTGGTCAAAGTAGAGAGCATTAGGCTCCCGGACGATGTTTATGCCTGTAGCAATGGTTGATGTTCCTTCAAGGACCGCTGGAATTCATGCAGAAGTAGAGCTCCTTTGGCCTGCGGAGTATGTGAATGAATTCGGCTCGAGATGCCATGATATAGGGGAGGCCATTCCTGTTGTTTTGCTCCTGAGGTGTACATGATGACCACGGATGCTCCCTACTCCCTGTTTCGACACAATAGGGTGACCAGGGATTGGAAGATGGCGTAGAGATGGGTCTCGACCTGGGTTTATTGGCCAAGGAGAGGGGGGTCTTGGCGTGGACTTTTATTGGCCAACGAAAGGGTCTCGGCGTGAAGACAAAGTGGCCAAGGGGGAGTTCTCGGCGTGGGTTTTATTGGTCAATGAAGGGTCTCGACGCCCCTGGTTCTCGGCGCACCAAACCTCACGCCGGGGGCTATTCATGGCGCCGAGAAGAATTTGCGCCGAGAAGCCGAGGGCGCCGGGAAGCCCGGAGACCCTGCTCTATCATGTTTTGGAATCCAGGCTCGGGTTAGAGCTATGTTTAAGACATGAAATGGTCTGGGTAGTGGGTTTCGATGCTATGATGTCAAAGGATTGCTGGGAGACAGGGGCTTGAGGTCATCATCCATTAAAACCTCCTGAGTTTTTGTGTATGTATATATACAATTATAGCCTACAGACCAGAGAATCAAGAGAAGACTGTCTCTGATTTCTGGGACTGTCTTCACGGCCAAGCGGTGAAACTCGATCGATGGGGATATTGAGTAGCAGCAGGGGAGCAGGTAGAGCCAAATAATCCATAGGGTGGGGATTGGGTCTCTGCTAGAATTCCCATTCCGGAAATAAACATCGTAAATAACTCAAAACTCAGGGCACAGGAACGGCTTAAGAGTTCAACAGATAATATCGAAATGGAGGACATAGAGAAGAAGATTCAAACATCACCCGCCTGATTGGGTGGCCATATCATTGCATTCCAATATTTACATCACTTGCGAAAAGAAAGGGGAACAGCTAGAAAGGAAACCAAAGAAACTCATCGGCTTCCAATGTATCTGGCCGAGAACTGGTGTACATCGAGGTTACGCATGGGGAAAACGATTACGAGAAGAGAGGAGAAAAAGGGATAACATTCCCAGCAAGGAAATACAAACAAAGAGAAAGAAAGAACGGATACATATCAGAAGAAGAGAAGAAAGGAGAAAATAGGGGGGGGGAGGGCGGAGCATTGACTCCTCTCCCTCCCCCTTTGGCTGACCTTCTCCTTCTCCGGTTGACCTCTCAGCAGCCGCCAGTTTTCTGGAGCAGGATGTGGACTTCTCTCTTCTTCTTTTGTGTGTGGCTATCTCCCCTTCTGTTCTTCATTTTTTTCTTTCGAGAGGAAAGGGGTTTTATATATCCCATGTTGAGTGTCTTCCCGGCGGGCATATCCCGACGTGCATAGTCGATGGAGGCTTCCTGGCGTGCACGAGTGTAGCTTCTTGGCGTCGGTTTTGGGTCTTGGTGAGGGTCTCTCGGCGCCATTAACCACAGGCCCATTTAGGGCTTTTAAATATCTTCAATTCCTCTTATCAGTGGGTCTCGACTATCAAAGCCGTCAGACCTACCTTTTCATTTGTTAACCCCTCGAGTCCATCAGAATCAGGTGAAGGCCCGTTAATTGGTGAGTTGACATAGTCTTATCAGAATATTTCCGGAGATTTTCATCGGTCAATAGACTGCAATTCTTCATCAGTACTGCCATCTGAACGATGACAATACCGGACATCAGCTTGGCCGGGGAGGGCTTCAGCCGGATGGTAACTTTAGTGATGAATTTCCTGTAGTCCTGGCCTCGCAGGAATCTCTGGGGTCTTCATTTCTGATTCGATCTTCTCTTCGGTCTCATCTTGGTTCTCAGTTATATTTCAGGTGTCAACAAATGCCCCCCACTTGTAGGTGGCGGGAGTGCAGGATAAATGACACGGTACCTGCAGGTGTACATATCATTCAGCATCTGAACCCCCTTCCCAGCTTGACATTGTTAGTCACCTTTCATATTCAACTTGGAAGCATCATTACTTTGGCATTTTTTGTAACTCCTTTCAATTTCTTTAAATTTCTTCTAATTTCTTTGGCTTGAATGCTCCCGGCGCGAGCTTCTCGGCACATAGCTTCTCGGCGCACCATTCTCGGCGTAGCCATCTCGACGCGGGAAGGGGTTCTCGGCACGCCCTTTTGCGAAGAGGGGGGGTTCTTGGCGCGCATTCCATCGCGCCGAGAACCTCTCAACCTGGGCTTCTATTTAAGGCACCGAGGCCCCTTTTCTTCTCATTTTTCACTGCTTCTTCTCTCTCTTCCTTCTCTCGGCGGCGGTGGCGAGCTCTTCCCCTCGAGCCATCCCGTTTTCTTCCCGTTTCAGTAGATTTCACCCGGGTGGGACATTATTTGGGGATTAAATCCCTTTTTCTTCCGGGATCACTCCCTCTTGGTGGGTGACTCCCTATCTTCTTTGGGCAGACCCTGAATAAGGGGAGGTGCTGCCAAAATTTTCACAGGGTTTCACATTACAACCTTTATAGGACTGTTTCTTATCTGGGATTCTCATTCACATACTTTCTTTGACTGCAGACGTTGCAATGGCCTCCAGTTCTGCTGCTGCATTTTCTGGAGCTGTTGGAACAAGCTCATCAGCCCAGCCAGACATATCACGGGCCGTAGTAAACTGGCTGAATGTGCATTGTTTGGACTTCGGCTATGACAAGATTACCGCCGTTGACGAATCTTCTGATTCTGAGACGGATACAGTATCAACATCCAGGGTATATTCCACTGCGACGGAGACATGCTTCAGACAAGGTAACAACTATCGGCCAGATCTTCCGAAGGACCGCCACTTGATGCCGTTCATCCAAACTTTCACAGTGGGTGGCATGCGAGACTATTGGATAGCACGTGCAGTCGAAGCTGCCATCCTTGCCGAACGAGACAGCCTGAAGGAGTCAGTGTATCGCGGCAAGGCCATCTATCTTCCCGGGGAGAAGCGTGACTGGGACGCCCTCCTCGGTATATCAGAGCTGGAGCTGAAGAAGAAAATGCTGACCCGGGCCCCGGAATTTACGCCCGCTCGGTGGGACAATGCTAGCGGCCGAGTTCACAAGGAAAAATCCGGCTACGGTCTATTCTTAGCACCGATAAAGTGGGGGTAATGAGAAGAACCCTTTGTACTGAATTGTTCGGCCGTCCAATTCAAGTATCAGCTAGCTGCTGGTTGGTTCGGAGACGCCAAGATAACCGACGCCCACTTATTCCGAGTTGGAGTAGTGGAATTCACTGAGTTTGTTTTGAAGGAATACACACCGCTGCTGATCAGAGCCGGGGTATACCACAGTGTCTTTGCTTCTAGATTCCGCTATCCCATATCCCGCGGATTATGCTGTGGAATGTTCGAAGTATTCTGCCCTTTGTTCAACATATTTTATACAGTAGAGGGTGAAACATCTCTCGACCTCTGGAGTTTATCACAGCTTTCTGGTCTGCCCATTGACGGCGAGCCTTATGAAGAGGTCTGTTTGGAAGATTCTGAAAAGGACAGCTCTGATGGCGAAGGCAGGTACTCACTTGGCTACTCGTACCGATACTTAATGAAAGCATATCGCTCCATCTGTTTGGCTCATAGTAGAGGATCCTCCAAGGGTTATCATCCTCGAGAGAAAGGTAGCAAGCTAAGGGTCCGGGTAGGACAGTGGATTCAGTATTTCTTCGACGGTCCTTTAAAATATGCAGACTTCCCTTCTATGGGTCTGGTTGCCAGCAAGCAGATAAGGGCTCCTCGTTACAAATCAGCGCTGCCGTCTTCATTGCGTCGTATAGGCAAGGATGGTCCGAACCCGGCAGGGGTGGACCCTATCACACATTGCGCGGCTTATTTCACATTCTGGCTGTGCACCTTCGCTCTCCCTCAAGGGGACGGGATGATCATCCGGCCGGAAGCCATATATCCGGCTTGTCAAATGGCCTGGGGGATGAGGTTGTCACTCTGCCCAGTGGCTTTGTGTTTAATCTACAAATCTCTGGGGGATCTGTACAAGCATCGGACTCCCCGCTCTTTGAGGACCGTGGGTCCTTTTCACTTCTTCAATGCCTGGGTCTGCAGTCTGTTTCCTGAGTTGGCTCCTAGAACTCTGCAGGCAGATACAATATTACCTAGAATGATTGAATTTGCCAGTGCTGAACCCGGCTCTTTCTCTGATCAGTTGTTCAAAATAAGGGGCCGACTGATAAGGGTACCAGTAGACGCCCATGGTAGCATCCATTTCTGGAGCTTGGTAGCAGGTTCAGCTCCTTTGGTTCACCCTCAAAGAGAATGCAAGATGGAAGAGGTAGAGACCTATGTTCACCCTGTCTCAGGGGCTAATGCTGTTCGGTCTATTCTGGAGCCGGAGCTGGTCAGGTGGGCCATGGCCATCCGGCCTAGTGTTTTAGTTTTCAGAAAGGGCGGCCTGCTTCTTCTGGAACCATACTACCCATTCCGCTTTGGGAGGAATTTCGATTATGACCAGCATATCCCTACATCAGTCGCTCAGTTTCCCCTAGATAGTCGGGCCAAGCATGGGTCCACCATCGTCGGTGACTGACGATTGTGGTGGGATTTCTTCCATCGCCAGGATGGCGCAACCTTCAGAGTTCCGACTATTTCTAACCGTGTTCCCTGTGTTACATCAGAGTACATCAAATGGTGGAACATTCGGACCTGTTTTTATAGGGATGGTAGGGGTGCATTCTGGGACGTGGCCGAGCGTTCTTTCTTGAAACAACAGCCCGGGCCAGTATTTGAGATCCCCGAGGCCCACCTGAAAAGGGTTTATTCACAGCACCCGAGGGAGGCAGAGAACTATCTGACCCAGCATCGGGTTTTGAAAGAAGAAGGCTCTGAGCCGCCCTCTCCTGTCTTTGCTGCTATTAATGAAGACACCTTTATGAAGAACTTGAAACATCTGTGCCATGTAGGGGGCACTCGTCTGGAGGCGCAACAGTACCCATTCCCTGTTGAAGAGTCGCTCCCGACAGTAGTCCCTTGGAGGGGTCCGACAGATAGATTTCATCCCTACAGGACGTTTGTACGCAAGGAAGATAGGACTCAGACGTACTACAAGCACACATCATGGCTATTTATTCTGCTGAATGTACATGGGTTATCTGCAGAAAGTCGGATAGCCGGCATCTTGAGTAAGCCATTGTTCATTTCCTTTCATTATGTCGACGGCTGGGGCATGGACCACCTCGACTTATTCTGATGTCTTGACTTTCACGGTCATAGCGACCTGGCCGCCTTAGTGGAGAAGTGCCAGATAGTTGGTGATGTCTGCTGGCTCGTCAAGGAGGCTGCTTCCCGCTCCAAGGAGGTGGCTTATCTGTATTGGCCGCTTTCTATCTTTTATGACGGTCCAGCAGGTATGATCTTTCTTCTATGACTGTAGTGCCTTCCGCTCAGTGTTGAACTTTGCATTCACTGATTTCGCTACTTTTCTTCTGTCTTCAACAGACAGACCAGATATAAAGCGACAGGGACTTTATAGAAAGATCATTGCACAAGCTGAGAAGCCTGCTTATTTTGAAGTCCCTGCAGCAGCGTCGACTACCACTCCCTTGCCTCCGGGCAAAAAGAGAAAGACTTTGGCGGTTAAGGTTGCAGTCGTAAAGGCCAAGAAGGCTAAGACAGCTTACGCCCAGCAACCGGACTTGATAGCGACGGACACCGGGACCCCTCTCCCTGATATCCCTTCGTTTGATGAATTTGCATTCGAGAGGGAGGCCGCCCAGGCATCTGCTGAGGGTAGCATTACCAGCTTGGAGCTACTTCTTTCATTCTCTTCTTTGCTGAATCTGAAAGAGATCTCCGAATATCTGACCACTATTTTGTACAACCCAAGAGTAAGTTGTGGCGCTCCCTGACGCGGACACTAGACTACCTTCTCCTACGCCGGCCAGCGAAGTAGAGGGTAAGTGTGTTTTCTCATCTTTTCTTGTGCATTTCAGCTATTTTTCTGTCATTTATTTCATGGACCTTTTGCTACAGTGACAGCTGGAGAGGAGACCGGAGTCATAGCAGCGGGAGGAGGTGTGTTTCGGCCACAGGAGGGTTACAAAGCGCAGACAAAATGGGAGATTGTCACCACAAGGCGCATAGTTACCCGGTCCACCTCCCGCCATACTTCAAAGATGACTGCCCAGCCCGTGGACAGCGTGGAAATATCTTCTAGTAGTTCCGTGACTGACTCTGATGTAGAGGAAGAAGAGGCGGGCTTTAGCGATAGCGAGGCGGAGGGTATCTTCAAACCAGAGGCCCCATCTGTATGTACTGACATTGTTCAGCTATTCACCCCCTCCAAACTGCTAGTGCTGTCTTCTGAGGAGGAGCTACAGGAAGAGTTTGCCGGCCTGGACACCGAGGCAGATATAACCCCTCCCTTTGTTGCTTCAGCAGCAGAGCTTTCCTCTCCCCTGCACTCCTTTAAGGATATCGACATCACATCAGGAGTGAGTATCTTCTCCTTCTCCTCCCCGGTTTCCCTTTTATTTACTGTTTGATGTTGTATTGATCTGTTCACAGGAACCCACTATTGCTAGCCCAGTAACGACTGCAGCCTTTGAAGCCACTCCGTCTGATGTCTTGGCCATCATCCCTATTTCATCAGCAACCTGTGCAGGCATTTCTGAAATTATTCACCCCGTGTCGGTGAGGATACAGTCCTCCACGGACCTGGCATTACTGGACTTAGGAACCTCGGGGGATAGTTCGGCTCTAATCCGGGTCTTGGATTTCAGAACTGAAGCGAACCCAGCTAGGGGTTCCACCTTTGTAGCGACCGTGGTGATGACCATTGCGCCCGAATCAGCAATTCCTATAACAGCAATTATGGAGATTGAACCCCGGCCCCTTCGGGCTGTAGCCCTTGCGGTCTCAACGCTTAAAGGAACAGCCGTTGAAGAAGAGATGGAAGAAGGAGAGGCAACGGATACAGAGATGGAACTATTGTCCATAGCTGGCCCAGAATCAATCTCCATGGGTTCAGGGTTTGAGGAGGAGGTGTCCCGAGAAGAGAATGTTGCAGACGCGGGCACTGCACCAGGGACCCGCGAAGCAGCCGCTCCAGCACTCATTAGCTCTTCCTCTCCGAGCATTCAAACAATAGTCCTCGAGGAGATGGAGGTAGAAGGCCCCTTAGCTCCGCAAGAGATCACAAAGAAGGTTCAGTCGGCATCTTCAGTAGATCTCCCATCTTCTTCCTCCCAGCCGGATGTCGCATTATGGGCAGACATTGACAGTGAGGTGACTTTTGCAGTAACCCCCTCTCCCTCCTTCGGCTTTGCTTCATCTGAGAGCTTCGTCTGGCAAAATCTGGACATGCTGCGCCAGCTAGTGGAGTCCCAGCCCAGACTGACTTATTTGCAATTGAAAGAGATAGCCGAGCGTTTCACCGCTGGTCTACAAGCGATGGGCTGTCCCCTGGAAATATGGGCCCAGCGGGTTCTGTTGTTGTTGAAATTTGTACATCACCGGGATTTCTTGGCGCATATTATGTCTGACAGACTGGCAGCTTTGAAGTTGCAGAAGATAGAGTGCAAATCCGAGATGGAGAAAATGAACTCTATTCTTCAGGAGCGCCAATGCCAACTGCAGTCTTTGGCACAGCGGGAGCAATTCGTGCGCAGCCGGATAACCGTTCTAGAGGCTGAACTGGCTGACCTCCGAGCTGAACTGCCGCAGATAACAACTTCTCGGCCGTAATTCACGGAAGAAGTGGCTCTGTTGGAGGGGCAGGTAGCATCTTTTCAGGACGAGTCTGCTCTGCTATAGGAGGAGAAGGCTCGTCTCCATGAGTTGGGGGCTGCTTCGTATGTGGGTCTTCTGGCCTTCGAAGACATATTCCGGCGCCAGTGAACATCCGTTCTCCCCTTTTGTAATACAATTCCCCCTCAGGGGCTCTTCTTGTACTCTTCCTTTTTTTTTTATTCAGTGGAAAGGAATCTTTACACTAGTCTCATGTGTGGATGTTCTTCATTTATCGTATTACAATTACTTCTTGGCGATTTGGCAGCGGTTTTAGCAATCCCCAAGCGAATAACCCGTACTTAGCAGGAGAGCGTCCACCCTTTCAGAGAAAGGATGGGGGACTCGCTCCACCATGTGACGGTATCCGGAGGGTGCTTAAACCGAATTTTGTAGGTAGTTGAATGAAAAAGGTTCAGAGTATCATCTGGAACAAACGAATGGTTCATCCCGGATAGGTTTCAAAACCGATCAGGACAATGTGCCGATCGACCAGTGGCTGATTTTATCATTGGTATTGGTTTTATATCGATGCAACGAAGTTGTATAGGTTTCATCAGAATAGACGTGAGGTCTAAATTGGGTAAGCTTTATCGCAGGTGGGATGTGAGAGCGTATGTGGTTTTCATCAAGAAAGACGTAAGGTCTAACCTGGACACGTTTCATCATTGATCGGAGGAGGTGCCGGTCAATCAATAGCTGGTTTCATCATCGATATTGGGTTTATATCGATGCAAAGAAATTTTATAAGTTTCATCAGAATAGACGTAAGGTCCAAACTGGATAGGGTTTTATCATTGATCGGGCAAGGTGCCGATCGATCAATAGCTGGTTTTATCATCGATATTGGGTTTATATCGATGCAAAGGAATTTCATAAGTTTCATCAGAATAGACGTAAGGTGTAAACTGGATAGGTTTCATCATTGATCGGGCAGTGTGCCGGTCGATCACTAGCTGGTTTCATAAGAGTGGTGATGGGTTTTATCGTCGGTGGGACTTTGAAAGGGGCCTGAAGACTTTATCAGGGAAGACGTGAGGTCTGTCCTACGAGGGTTTTATCACTAACCGGACAAAATGCCGAGCGACAAATGGAAGGCTTCTTGTGAATAGCGGGAGATGAAGGTAGCATGTCATTGGCATGGAATTTTTTTTTTAAAATTACAACATTATTGACCCAAGCGCCCTTCCGGGTTTTCACCGGAGCCAACCCCCTCTTGCTTTTGCCCATGCGCCCTTTCGGGTTTTCACATGGCGGGGTACCCGATTTTACCTGCAGCGCCCTTTCGGGTTTTCACCACAGCTGGGCTTTGGCCCTTTTTGCCCTTGTTCAGAATGCCCGAACAAGTCTGGCGGAGCATCTGTATTTTTATCCCCATTTTATCTTTCTTCTTTTTTTTTGTTGCACTAGGACTTTGGCTTTGCACATTGTCAAACCACGTGCTCAACTTGTGTATGCTTCATCATTGATGTGGGTGTTAACATCAACGCAAGGGGTATGGGGTTTCATCGTTCACCCAGGCAAAAGGCCTGGGTCGACTTGAGTGTGTTTCGTGGCTTAGGCGCGAAGCCATTCGCCGGGAGCATGACTGTAATCGTTAATGTGGAGATTAACATTAACGTAAAGGAACAAGATTTCATCATCTATCCAGACGGAAGGTCCAGATTGACTTGAGGATGTGTGTAGCAGCTTAAGCACGAAGCCGCTTGCTGGAGATGCAGGTTTTATCGTTAATGTGGGGTTTTACATTAACGCAAAGGAATAGTATTTCATCATCTATCCAGACAGAAGATCCAGATTGATTTGGGGAAATATGTTGTGTCTTTATCAGAGCAAACGGAAGGTCTACCCTGGATGGGTTTCAGCATCGATCGGGCAATGTGCCGCTCCACCAGTAGCTGATTTCATCATCGGTATTGAGTTCATACCAATGCAAGGATTTCATAGGTTTCATCGGGATAGACGTAAGGTCTAAGCCAGCTAGGTTTCATCGTTGATCGGGCAGTGTGCCAATCGATCAATAGCTGGTTTCATCATCGATATTGGGTTCATACCAATGCAAGGATTTCATAAGTTTCATCGGGATGGACGTAAGGTCTAAACCAGATAGGTTTCATCGTTGATCGGGCAGTGTGCCAATCGACCAATAGCAGGTTTCATCACGGTGAGACATATGATAGGTTTCGTCAGAATAGATGTAAGATCTAAACTAGGTAGGTTTTACCGTGGTGGGTCTCAGACAGAAAGTGGAAGGGTTTTATCGGAACAGACGGAAGGTCTACTCCAAGATGGGCTTTAGCATTGATCGAGATGATATGCCTCATGACCAACGGGGTTTCATTATCGGTGGGACAAGCGGTGGATGTGCTGCCGAAGGAGATACATGAAGTGAACTTTTTGTGTTACCACATTACTGACCCAAGTGCCCTTTCGGGTTTTCACCGGAGCCAGCCCCCTCTTGGTTTTGCCCACGTGCCCTTTCGGGTTTTCACGTGGCGGTGTACCCGATTTTGCCTGCAGTGCCCTTTCGGGTTTTCGCCACAGCCGGGTTGTCTGCCATTTTTGCACTCGTCCAAGATGTTTTGGACAAGTCCGGCGGGGCACCTCTATTTTAAGCCCCATTTCTTATCATTTTTTTTATTTCTCTTTTTGTTGAACTCGTATAAGAGGAGGATATTGAGAGAGTCGACTAGGGCACAAGGCCTTGCGCTGAGAAAAGGCTTATTCGTTAGCAAGAAGGTAATGCTAGCGCAAAGGACAGATTTGAGCCGATTCGGGCGTAGGACCCGCATTGGCGATGTTATTTATTATATGCGAGCTCGGCCAGGGTAGAGTACCGCTAAACTGAGGTGTGGGTAGCTCGATCAGGGTGGAGTACCACTAGACCAAGATAAGGGTAGCTCGGTCAGAGTAGAGTGCCTCTAGACTAAGATATAAGTAGCTCGGCCAGGGCGGAGTGCCACTGGACCAAGGGGAAGGTAGCTCGGTCCGGGCGGAGTGCCACTAAACCAAGGTAATGGTAGCTCAATCAGGGCGGAGTGCCACTAGACCAAGTTTGAGGTAGCTTGGTTAGGGCGGAGTGCCACTAGACCAAGTTTAAGATAGCTTGGTTAGGGCAGAATGCCACTAGTCCAATGGTGAAGGTAGCTTGGTCAGGGCGGAGTGCCACTGGACCAAGTTTGAGGTAGCTCGGTCAGGGCAGAGTGCCGCTAGACCAAGGTGGATAGAGCTCATCGAGGGCGGAGTGCCATTCATTGATGTGGGGTGAACATCAACACAAAGGAGAGTAGGGGTTCATCATGCAATTCAGACGGAAGGTCCGAACTGAAGTTGGTGGACGGCGGCTTGGGTATGAAGCTGTTTGCCGGGAATGTGGATCTCATTGTTGGTGCGGGATAGACATCAACGCAAAGGAAAGTGGTTTCATCGTCTACTCTGACGAAGGGTCTGAGTGACGTCGCTGTGTAGCAGCTCAAGCATGGGGCCGTTCACTGGGAAATGTGTGCATAAGTTCTATCGTTGATGTGGGGTAGACATCAACGCAAAGAAGGATGATGTTTCTTCATGCAGTCTAGACGGAAGGTCTGAACTGATGCTGACTGGTAGCAGCTTAGGCACAAAGCCGTTTGCCGGAGGGGTAGATTCATTTAACAGGGACGAAGGGTCCAAGTTAAAGGAGTAAGCCGACCGATCTTGTTAATGATGACAAGGGCCGAACGATTGTTGGACAGGACTTCCGGTGAGACTACATGATGATCGCCCTTCTCGGAGTTTTATTAGGAAGGGTGAAAAAGGGAACTTTAAATTACCACATTTATTGGCTTAAGCGCCCTTTCGGGTTTTCGCCGAAGCCAGCCCCCTCTTGCTTTTGCCCACGTGCCCTTTCAGGTTTTCACGTGGCGGGGTACCCGATTTTACCTGCAGTGCCCTTTCGGGTTTTCACCACAGCTGGGTTTTGGCCATTTTTACCCTTGTTCAGAATGCCCGAACAAGTATGGCAGGACATCTCTATTTTTTTAGTCCCATTTTTTTTTAACACCAGGAAGAGTAGAGTTTTATTATCTAGTCCGGACGAAGGGTCCGAATAGGGCTTCATCATCTGATTGTCATCAGTCTTGATTTATCTGTTCATTCGCCACTTCCCCAGCAGGCAGTGGTGCAGCATGATAGAGTTTCAGATGCTTCCCATTGAGTGGCGAGAACTGAATTTCCCCTCGATGGTTGACAACCACGTAGGCTCCACCCTCGTAGACCCTCTGGATTACGTATGGACCCAGCCAGTTAGCAGCAAGTTTGCCTTTTGGATTGGAAGCCATGACTTCCCTTTTCTTGACCATGACCAGGTCTCCTTTCTTGAATTCCCGCCCCTTGACGAGCTTATTGAAGGCATTTGCCATGTGGGCTTGGTACATCTGGATGTTCTTCTGGGCTTGCAGACGCTTCCCCTCCAGTTCAGCCAGTTCTTCAAGTCTCCTTTCAGCATTGGTTTGTTCACCACGAACTAAGCCATGCTGGACTGCAATCCTGAGTGACGGTACCTCCAGCTCTATAGGGACTACTGCCTCGGAGCCGTACACTAGTGAATAGGGTGAGCAACCCGTGGGGGTTTTATAGACGGTGCGATATGCCCATAGTGCTTCATACATCTTCTCACCCCAGTCCTTTTTGTTAGAACTGATGACCTTGGCCAGCAGGGTGCATAGTGTCTTATTAAAGGCTTCAGCCAGTCCATTTGCTTATGGATTGTAAGGAGTGGAGGTCCTCCATTCAATTTTGTACTTCTCGGCAAGCCGATATATCTTCTGGTTTTTGAAGTGGCTTCCATTATCAGAAATTATTCGGCTGGGGACCCCAAACCGGAAGATGATATTGTGCCTGATGAATCTGGCAACCAACTCACCAGTCACTTCTCTGAGTGCTACTGCTTCTGCCCACCTGGAGAAGTAGTCTGTTATAGCTAGGATGTACTTATGTCCAGCTGAGGAAGTCGGTAGTGGCTCGACCACATCAGTTCCCCACTGAGCAAAAGGCCAGCTGGGAATTGTAGGGTGTAGAGCTACAGGGGGCCTTCTAGGTACAGTGGCATGCTCCTGGCATTTCTGGCATGACTTTGCAAACTGGCAACAGTCTTCAAACATAGTGGGCCAATAATAACCCAGCTTCTTGATTTCAATCTTCATCTTAGGCCTAGCCTGGTGTGCCCCTGCTGTCCCAGCATGTATTTCTTTCATTACTTGCCAAGCTTCTTCAGTAGATAGGCAGCGAAGCAAAATCTTCTTGCGGGCGTCTGCCATGATTCGGAATAGAGTTCCATTTCTGCATTCATAAGAATCTTTGATCCTTAGGAGTTTCATTCTCTCTTCTTTGTTCTTCGGCAGCTGTTGGTGTAGGAACCACTGTAGTAGGTGCTGTCTCCAATCAGACGCTTGGACTTTGTCAACGGCATCAATATCATATTCTTTAGGGCACGCTTCCAGCATGCTGGGGACGTGCCGCCTGTTCATGACAATATTGTTGAGCGTCTCATCTGGTGGGACTGATAGTGAGCTGGCCAGCTTTGCCAGTGCATCAGCTTGAGCATTGTGTCCCCGACCCACATGATTGAGCTCAATATGGTAGAAATTCGCCATGAGGCATATAGCCTTTTGATAATAGGGGTTTAATTCTAGCTTTCGCACTTCGAATTATCCCTGTATTTATTTTATCACTAACATTGAGTCACCGAATGCCTGAAGCATCCGAATACTCATACTGAGGGCGACCTGGAGACCAATTATCAGAGCTTCATATTCAGCTTCATTGTTGGTGCAGGGCTTATTTATAGAATAGGAGGTGTGCAACACTTCTCCTTCTAGCGATTTCAGCACAATGCCGGCCCCTACACGTATTCTTGTTTTCCCACTGGAATCAGTTTCTGTTCTTGATGCCCCATCAAAGTATAATTGCCACATGATTGGCTGGGTTTGACAGGCTTCGAGCACTTCATCATCAGGGAGCTCAGTCTCGAGCATAGCGCTTTCTGGTATAGGGTGCTCTGCAAAGAAATCAGCCACAGCCTGGCCCTTTATAGCCCTTTGAGGTATATAGATGATGTCGAACTCCATCAGAATCACGGCCCATTTGCCTAGTCGACCCTTGAGTGCCGGCTGAGTCAATATATATTTGAGCGGATCTACTGCAGATATCAATCTGATTTCATGTGATAGCATATAGTGTCGGAGTTTCTTAACAGCGAAAACCAGTGCCAAGCAAGTCTTCTGTATGTAAGTATAGCTTTCTTCAGTCCTGATCAACCTTCTGCTAAGGTAATATAAGGCTTGCTCCTTTCCATCTTCATTTATTTGAGCTAACATTGCCCCCAGCGAACAATGCGTGGCTGCTATATAGAGGATTAAAGAGCTGCCCTTGACTGGTGCCCCCAATACTGGAGGGGTCTTGAGGTATTCCTTCAGCTTTTCAAAAGCCTCTTGGCATCCGTCGTCCCACATGAATGGCACATCTTTCATCATGAGCTTATGAAAGGGGTGGCACCGACCCGACAGGTTTGATATAAATCGTCGGATGTAGGCTAGACACCCTTGCAGAGATCTTAGCTCAGACAGATTCTTCGGTGGAGGGAGCTCTTAAATAGCCTTGATCTTGGACGGATCAATCTCAATACCCCTGTGGCGGACAATAAGACCAAGGAATTTTCCGCTGGTCACGCCAAAGGCGCACTTCATAGGGTTCATCTTCAACTCATATTTTCGCAACCTTTGGAACACTACCCTCAGGTCCTGCAGATGATCTTCTTTCTTTCTGGTCTTCACCACCAGGTCATCAACATAGCACTCCACTTTCCTGAAGAGCAAATCGTCAAAATTTTTTGTCATGGCTCTTTGGTAAGTAGCGCCGGAATTCTTGAGGCCGAACGGTATTCTTTTGTAGTGGAATATCCCTTTTGGAGTGCGGAATGCAGTGTGTACTCTGTCTTTTTCAGCAATCCAAATTTGGTTGTATCCGGATGAACCGTCCATGAATGACAGGGCTTCATGACCAGTGGTTGCATCAATCATTACTTCAGTAATTGGTACCGGGAAATCATCCTTCGGACAAGCCTTATTAAGGTCTCAAAAATCAACACATATTCTGATTTGCCCATTTTTCTTCTTTACGGGGACTATGTTCGCCAGCCATGTAGTGTACTGATTTTCTTCGACGAAGCCAACATCAATAAGCTTGTCGACCTCTTTATTGATTTGGTTGATCAGCTCAGGTCGCATCCTCCTGGGCGGTTGTTTTACGGGGTTGGCTTCTGGATTAATCGCCAGCAGGTGTTGTGCTACATCGGGGTTTAACCGTGGCATTTCATCATACGTCCAAGCGAAGCAGTCTTTGAACTCCCTCAAGAATTGTATGTAATGTTCTCGGACCTTTGGTTCCAGCAGAACAATGAGAAAGGTTGGCCTTGGTTCCTCCTTTATCCCCAAGTTTACTTCCACGAGCTCATCAACAGTGGCCTGGCCACTATCTTCAACTTCGGGCGGAGCCTCTTGCAAATCGACGAAGCCCCCCGGGATATAGTTTTCTTCAGTTTCAGAATTCTCTAATTCTTCTTGTCGGACCTCGGCCAATGATGACTCATCATACAGGGTAGAAACCATGTGACTTTGTTCAGCCTGACCATGGGACATGACCGGCTCCGTGTAAGGCTCAAAGATTAGGTCTTCCACTTTCAGAGGCCTTGCTGGCGTAGATTCCTCTGGGGAATTTATATTCTGCAGAGCTCGAACTTCTTCCAGAATACGTTCAAACTCTAAGCATTCTCTTGTATCATTAGAAATCCGATCTTCATCCGGGGTTCCCGTGTCAAACTTTGCTTCGGCCTGGAACAGGTCTTCCTTGCAAGATAGTTCTTCCCAGCACCGGCATACATTTGCTTCATCAGACTTTTCTGCCTCGGGCTGGTTATTGGAAGGCCCATCATCCGGTATAGACTGATATATAATCTCTTCATCTTCTGAGGGGTAATAATCATAGCCCATCCCATGAAGGTCTTCATGCAAAAAGAAGGCGGAAATGACATCTACCTCGGCTTCATAGTATTCTTGTAGGGTGTAGCCCAATCCCAGGTGCTGGGTGATCTTCATCAATTCCTTATTATTCTGGGGTGGATCCCAAAGCTCTTGGAATGCTTTCTTCTGGGCAACGGGCTGCAGTGAAGGCATCTGAAGTTTGGAGAACATGATGCGGGACGAGACCACGGACACGACAAGCTCGCGATCGTCCCTTAACGAGGGAAGCGTCGGACGTGCACGGTTGAGAAACCGGCAAGAGCTAGGGTGGTCGGCTCTCTCTTTCGTGCCCGGATCGGGTCACGGGACGGTAACGCTCTCTCTCGCAACAGCGATGATATAAATAGAAAGCGAGCTAATTACCCTATCATGCTCTCTAGCAGCAGCATAAACAAGCACATATGAAATTAAGCATAATGCCAAGTAAGGGAGCGAATGCGATACCTCCACGCGCTCGGCGTGGGGAAGACGGACCCGGCCGAAAACTCGTACTCCCGGGAAACTTAACACATAATAATTACAGTAATGGGAGCATGCCCACTCCACCCAGGGAGGTAAAGGGCTATACAAATGAGCCCGGGAGGACCGAACTCGGGTTGACGGGCAGCTTCGGGTGTTGATTCGGCTACACGCGTGTTCACGACCGTGGGACCCACGTGCTGTCCGGAGGGGCCGTGTAGGACCCGGTGGTACCGCTGTAGTGGAGACACTTGGAGAAGTGCTCCTCGGGCCGGTCGAAAAAATCGATCAGAAATCTGTCGGTTCTGTATTTCAGCACGCGCTCCGGAGAGAACTGACGCTGCGATCAGCACCGGTGTTGGAATGTGACGAGATCAGAGCCGTTGGAAAGCTGCTTCGAAGTACTACAACCTAGTGGCCTTCAGAAAAATTCACCATATTTGTACTTTGTGTTGGCGAATTTTATATGCTGTTGTTGTACAGTAACCGAAGACTCAGATCTGCAGACAACTTCCCTGTTGATTGCCTTTGACCGTGAAGTATATGTCTGAATTTGAAGATGTGTTCTTCAGTAAGGTTGTAGGAAATTGAACAAGGAAACCAGGAATATTTTTGGATTTGGATTTGGAGGTGGTGGTGATTAGTTATGATTTTTGAAGTGGAGGGTGGTTGGATCTGGGATCTGACTAAAAACACTGTATTAGAGGAAGAACACGAATTTCTAAAAATAGCTAGAAGGCTGATAAAAAATTCAGAAAATATTTGGAGGTATAGGGTGATGGACAGAACTCCCAGTAAAATTGGGAGGGCTTTGATAAATCAAAACGATGATCGGAGGGGGGAGAACGTAGAGGTTCTATCACTGTAGATAGAAACCTGGCAGTTCTGGGATGGCAGGTTGGACGAAAATGTAAAAATAATAAAAGATGGAATTTTGGCGTGAAAATTTAAGTGGATCTTGGGATGCGAGGGATGAACACACCATAAAAAATTCAGATCAATCCAAGCTTTTGGATGAGACAGACAATTCATGGAAGCTGCTATGGTCGGATGAAGACAGAACTGCAGAGGCGGCTCGATGGCGGCACGAACGGCGGCGGTGGCGGCACAGACGATCACCGGAGGTTGAGAGGGGATGAAAGAAGATAGAATACACTCTAGATCTGGGGTTGGGGATGGAAGAACAGTAGGGGAAGAGAGAGGGGCGCACCAAGCTTCAAACAACTCAACAATTTTCTGATTTTTTCCATTGAATTTCATATGAAAATACAAGGTTATATATGACTCCAACCAAATCAATTGTGCACCCTAGGATCTAGGGAAGGGGATTGAAGGGCTGGGATGCAATGTGAATCAACACACTTAATACATATTTTAATCTAACTTGTCCATTTCTATTCAAACTTAGACTAATTCCATTCCAACTCCACCTAAATCACACCTAACAAGCCTAATAAGGCCAAAAGAGAGGGCGCCCCCCTTCATGGGCCAAGGGCCATTCATGGGCCAAGAGCCACCCAATATATCATGCTAGTCATGGGCCATTCCCACTTAGATGGCCCATGGGAGAGTGGAACCCAATTTGGGCCTTAAGTGCCTTAATGACCCATTTAAAACCAAATGACCCAATATGAAGTAGCACCCTTAAGTGGACCTAAACCATGATACCTAGTAATGGACTATTCCTAGAAATGTGGCCCAATGGCTTAATTAATCCTTACAAAGAGAGCCCAAATGAAAGAAATCAAAAATTACACACTTTCAAGCCAATACACACAAATACACTCTACCCGTGTAAGGAAATCGCCTTTGATGCCCCATCAGAACATCTGCGAGACCCGTTGTGTGGTGTAATCCAAGCCTGTGATTGGCACCATTCGGCTTGTGGATTCTTCTGGAATCATGCAGTCCTGATCATCCTCCTCAAGAGGCTCCCCGGTGTAGAATATGATGGGAGGCTCGCAGAAACGAGGGACCTCCATAATCTTGAGTGGCAGCACTGTCTGGCATTCCAAACTAGCGACTGGCTTAACCAGCCCTTCCGGTACCCTGACTTGTGCATATTTTTCTTTCATCTCTTCATCAGTATCATCGGGATGAATGCTTGGAGGTGTGATCCGTGCAAAATCCCCAACATGAGAGATATGGGATACCTCATGCTTCTTGACACAGCCCCGTGGTGGCGGCGGAGACCAATCCTCTGTCTTTGCTACCGACTTCTCTTGACTAGTCACAGTTTCTTTCTTCTTATCTTTTTGTAGCATATCAGCATAATAGGATGCATCGAGCATATGGCACTCGAAGACTTCAAAGGGGTCCAATTCTGCGAAGACCCTTTCTTCTTTGCCATCATGACAGTACTTAATGCACTGATGCAGTGTAGAAGGCACTATTTGGTACTCATGCAACCACAGTCACCCCAACAAGGCCTTGTATGTGGTGTTGGAATCGATCACATAGAATCGCACCACAGTAGTGAGGTCCCCCAGGGTGAGGTTGAAATCTGCTACCCTTAACGGTGTCTCACACTTCTGGTTAAAGCCAGCAATCTTTATGTCCCTGACCTTCGTGAGGTGCATATCAAAATAATATTTCTGATAGATGCGGTATGGCAGAATATTTATAGCAGCCCCTGGATCTACCAGTATTCGGCTTAATGGCTGACAGTTGAGATGTCCTCTCATGTATAGTGGCCTGTTGTGGCTGGGATATGGAATCAACATGTCATCTTCAGTAAAAGTGACTGTCGGCCCAGAATTAACCTCTATCAGTAGTGCTTCATACTGTGCTGGTGACTGTAGGGCATCAATAATTGCTTGGCGGGCATCCTCGCTCAAGGAAAGGATTTCCCATATAGAGCATCTGGTAGGGAGCTTCTTCAGCATTTTCATAATTCGACTGCCTACCCGGACATTAGAGAGCCTCATTTCTTTTGCCCAGCGGGGCTTTGGAGGTTCCCCAGGTGCTTGCGGCATTGCCTGCCCGCTTCTTGTCTCAGTTCCTTGGTTGGTTTCTTGAGGGACTTCTTCTGGAAAGACGGCCCTTGATGTTGTTGGATAACCTTTTTCTTCTTTCTCACCCTGCCTAGGCTTCAGAGCCGTTGACTGCTGGTGCTTGTTACTTCTGGCTGGAGCAGTTTGTACTGGCTTTTCGCCCTCTAAACTGGATAAAAATTCAAGGAATGACGGAGCTCCATCCCCTTTCTTCTCTTCTTGGTATAGACTGGCAGGAGGAGGGATCTGGACACCTCGCATTTCAGGCTCTGGTATCTGATAGGGTTGCTCTCCCCTGAAAATGATATTATGATTGGCTGGCGGGGGACGTCCCCATCTTCTCCCAGAACGGGTAGCTTGTGCCGAGGTTGAAGCTTCAGCATGGTTGGCTTCCAATGGCGTGGCCGATGCCTCTGTATCATCATCCTCCCCAGGCAAGGTGAACAGCACCGAGAGTGTATTGCAGTGTACTATCATGACTTTCTTTTTTCTTCTGTTCTGTGACTGCCTTTTCTTCTTCTGGTGCTTTGGCTTTGCTGGCCCCTACCCCCATAAGGGTTCAGTATCATCTTTCCCCTGTTTTTCCTTTGGTTTTTTTTCAATGGTCAATTCTTCTAGCTGCTCCCAGAGTATGCAATCTTTCACCAGTAGGGGCTTTGGCTCAGTCTGTTCATATTCGTCGAGCCCGTTGATGTACAGTTGGAGACGTTTTGCCTCCAGACTTATTTCTTTTTGTGTGGGAAGCGGAGTCTGTCTCCTCCGATTGTAGGTGGGGATTCGGATGACTGGCTGTGTCTCAGCTAGATGCCAAATCGGTTTTGCTGGGGGTGTACCTATTTCTGGAGTGGCATTCCGAATGGATGGTCCAGTTGTCCCGGTAACAGGTGTCCTCTTTCTGGTCTTCACCGGCTTCGTCTGCCACCCCTCCTGATCCCTAAATGGGGTAAGGAAGCATGCTTCATAAGTGCGCCTGGTGCATTCTTCAACAGCCTCTTCGGGCAATTGCTGATATACAGAAATCATATTTGCAGCCATCCTCATTGCTGGAGGTTCATGAGGGCGTGGAGGGTCCACCTGGTAATCTCCCAATTGCAGCTCACCCTTTTTGAACATACTTTCCATGACATCTTTGAAGACATAGCAGTTTTCTATAGTATGCCCCAGTCCCCGATGATATGGACAGAACAGTGGGTCGTCTTTCTTCGCTGCATCAGCGGGTCTCTTCGGTTCGGGCAATGTCACTTTGTTGAACTTGTAAGCCCAATTGAACAGTGCACCTGTCTTATCTTTGGGGAATGAATATGCCTTCCTCATCTTATTTCTTAGGGAGACCTTTTCTTTCATTTCTGCTGGGCCTGCCGGTGGAGGAGCATCAGTTGCCTTGTTTTTTTCTTTCTGCTGTTCAAAGGTTTCGAAATCAACAGTGTTGGCCTCTAAATGCGGTGACCGCCGATCAACAGCTTTCCCTTTTTGCATAGCAGGGACATTGGCGATCGGACGCTTAGATAAGAACGTCTCGACCTCTGCCACTATGTTATTTAAACGGTCAAATGTCCTGACATCTGCCCCGATCATCTTTTCCAGCACTTCTCTTTTGAGATTCTGCTTGCATATCTGTACTGCATCTTCTTGATGGGGAGGTCGCCTGCATCTCATAGCCAGATTCCTCCATCTTTTTATATAATCCAGGGCGGTCTCATCTTGCTTCTGCCTGGATGCATACAGCTCAGCTATTGTGATTTCCCTCTCCGTGACATGAAATCTGTCTCGGAATTTCCGCTGCATATCGGGCTAGTCAGCTACCGACCCTGCTGGCAAGCTGGAATACCATTCAAAGGCTAACCCTGTAAGGGACGAGCCGAAGAATTTCAGCAAATATGCTTCATCAGCTGCTAGGTCGCCCATGATTATAGTGTAATAGGCTATATGTTCTCTGGGAGAGCCTTGGCCGTTGAATTTTTCAAACTTCGGCGGCTTGCTGACGCCTGGTGGTAATCTCTTAGCAGCATAATATGCAGGGTATGGCACTTTGTAGATGTCATAGGTACCGGAATCGTCCCCGACTTTCTCAGATAGCTTCATCTCAACAATCTTTTCTATCATCAGTTTATTTGCCACAGCCGGATCCACTGGTTTCGGAAAGAAATATGCCTGCTGATGACTAAAGGGGGTCGTCATGACTGTTGTATGCAGCATCGGCTGAGATGCTGGCACAGCAGGTTGTGTTTGAGATGTAGAGGGCTGTGCTGCCGCCTGTTGTGGGAGAGGCTGATTCTGTGCCCTGCCTTCGCTATTTAGCTGAGGGACGACCGGGATGGCCACTTCAGCTGAGCTGGAAGTTTGTCCTGCCCGCTCGGCCTGCTTAGAAACAGGTGTCTGTTCATTTCTCTCATTCAACTGTCTTCTGAGAGACTCAATTTCCCGTTGGTACCTCATGAACATCATCTGGATCATGGGATCCATGGTGGCTGGAATTTGCATCTCCCCTGAAGTCCCTTCAGCGGGGTCTAAGAGAGGATTATCTTCGTCTTCAGTAGTCACCACATTTACTGTCATCGTGGTGACTCTTCGGGCTTCATTGACGGCTGAGAGGTCGTCTTGATTAGCAGCTACTATCTTATCTTTCGCTGCCTTGCTTCTTCTTGTGATTGCACCCGGTCTGTGCGCCAGGTTGATCAACTCTTCTGGCTGATTTGGTAACATACCATATCTTTCGGCGACGTCGGCCATGTTGCAAGCAAGGATCTGCATTCTTCCTCTCTGCCTACGAACTCTTCACTTGACCTGTCCAGGATATGTCAGACGGTCAAATACAGACATTTTCTTTTCTTCTGTCTCTTCTTGGTAGATATCTTCATCATATCTGGCCCTGCGGCCATCTTCATAGTCATTGGAGTCAGAGGACGAAGCCTCCAGCATCACTTCTTCTCTTTCTTCTTCTTCCTTAGTGCCCGAGGCACGGGATAGTCTTTGTTGCCCTAGGGGGGAGTTCCCCAGGCAATGAAAGTAGTCTTGAAACCACCCGATTCATCTCTTCCTGGCTCCGCCCTTGTAGCTCTGAACGGGGCAGCAGCCTCTCCTGGGTCTTCGGCTGATAAGCCAGCCTTGAAACTTGAGCAACCAGGTACTCCGACCTGGGGTATCTGAGCACATCGGCCTGTCTAACGCAGGCCTGTCTAACGCAAGCCTGGGATCTCTGCGGAGCAGCAGCAGTAGCAACTTCCTCTACTCTTCTTTCATCCTTCTTTTGAAGACCTCTGCCCCTCCTTCTGGGGTGAGCAACAGCAACATCTTTCTCTTTCTTCTCCCATCTCCTGCCCCCGGCCCTGGGGCGGACGGCAGCAACATATTCTTCTTTTTTCTCATTTCTTCTGCCCCCAGCCCTGGGGCGGGCGATAGCAACATCTTTCTCCTGAGCTGGTGCCCAGCTCTGAATCTTCTTCGGCACCCAAGCTTGTTTGAACTTGGTCGGCCTGGGCGCCAGTGGCTGCTTCCCCTTGTTCTCCCAGTTGGCCCTTCTGGTGGCCAGCGGCTGGAATCTATTGTTGGTATGAACTGATGGAATGATCCTGTCGGGCCGTGCATCCCTGGGGCAGCCATTGAGGTTCACCCTCATGTTCCCCACCATCATTGTCTTTCCTGAGGCCGAAGGGCGGCCTCCAGTTACAGCAGACCGGCTTCTCCGATTGTTTCTTCTTCTCCTACCAGCAGTGGCGGAGACATCGGTCTTCTTTTCCAGGTGATGGACAAGGCACGAAACGACGGTAGGAGCAACTGCCGTCTTCCCCTCCTCGGCTTTTGGCGCCATCGTGGTCTCTATCATGGCGATCTTTTCAGCTTCGTTGTCGACTTGCAGCAGATCGACAAATACGAGGCCCAAGCAATTGGGCAGACCCACTGCTGGAGGCATGGATCCGAACTCCATCGGCACTGCCAAGTACCCTCTATGGATGTGGCCATCGACCACTTGTTGGCCGAAGTGAACAGGAACTAGTCTAGCCTCCATCTGTAGTTTCTGAGAGTAAGATTAATACAGAGTTAGAATTTTGAGAGAGGGTACCGGGCCCCTTACTTTGGCGTAGAGATGAAGGGAGACTTGGTCCCACCGGGCGTGCTAGACTTGTGGACGCGCTTTTTTTCTTTGCATTCTTATTCTTTTATTTCTGTCGTTTATTTATTGGCGTGCCAGTCACATATGTGACGATTTCATTGTGCGCTCGATCTGACTTCTAATCAGTCGATTGTGAGTGATCGTGTCTGGACCAAAAGTCTGTCATACCATAAAGGTTATGACGTTAATTACGTCCTCCCCAAGAAGGACAACCCTTGATTAAACGCCAAAGTATGGGGAGAAGATAGCGGCAAAATAAGACTCGAACGAAGGTGTGCTAGTCTACTCGCGAAACATTGAATGGACTGGACAAGGCAAGAGTACATCGAGTACGGGGCAGATCCGGCAGCATATCCCCATTATCTTGGACTATGTCAAATGAGAATATGAAACCATCCATGCAGCGGCAGGATGGGATCCGTGAAAGATCACCTATATTAGACTCGGGATCCGAAGAGGGACTGATGTATCATGATACACCATATGGCGGTGTGGTATTTTATTAATATTCCCCTCGATGGGACCATCGGAGAACATGCAGGGGCAGAACTCCGCGGGCCAGCGGGGTTAGGAGAGAATACCATAGTCATTCGAGGTGATGTGGGTGAATTTTGGCAGCATCTCCCCTTCTCTCGGGTCATGCCAAAGAGGAGATAGACCACCACCCACGGGATGCCGGGATAGTGGTCAAAGTAGAGAGCATTAGGCTCCCGGACGATGTTTATGCCTGTAGCAATGGTTGTTGTTCCTTCGAGGACCGCTGGAATTCATGCAGAAGCAGAGCTCCTTTGGCCTGCGGAGTATGTGAATGAATTCGCCTCAAGATGTCATGATATAGGGGAGGCCATCCCCATTGTTTTGCTCCTGAGGTGCACATGATGACCACGGATGCTCCATACTCCCTGTTTCGACACAATAGGGTGACCAGGGATTGGAAGATGGCGTAGAGATGGGTCTCGGCCTGGGTTTATTGGCCAAGGAGAGGGGGGTCTCGGCGTGGACTTTTATTGGCCAACGAAAGGGTCTCGGCGCGAAGACAAAGTGGCCAAGGGGGAGTTCTCGGCGTGGGTTTTATTGGTCAATGAAGGGTCTCGGCGCCCCTGGTTCTCGGCGCGCCAAACCTCACGCCGGGGGCTATTCATGGCGCCGATAAAAATTTGCGCCGAGAAGCCGAGGGCGCCGGGAAGCCCGGGGACCCTGCTCTATCATGTTTTGGAATCCAGGCTCGGGTTAGAGCTATGTTTAAGACATGAAATGGTCTGGGTAGTGGGTTTCGATGCTATGATGTCAAGGGATTGCTGGGAGACAGGGGCTTGAGGTCATCATCCATTAAAACCTCCTGAGTTTTCGTGTATGTATATATACAATTATAGCCTACAGACCAGAGAATCAAGAGAAGACTGTCTCTGATTTCTGGGACTATCTTCACGGCCAAGTGGTGAAACTCGATCGATGGGGATATTGAGTAGCAGCAGGGGAGTAGGCAGAGCCCAATAATCCATAGGGTGGGGATTGGGGCTCTGCCAGAATTCCCATTCCGGAAATAAACATCGTAAATAACTCAAAACTCAGGGCACAGGAACGGCTTAAGAGTTCAACAGATAATATCGAAATGGAGGACAGAGAGAAGAAGATTCAAACATCACCCGCCTGATTGGGTGGCCATATCATTGCATTCCAATATTTACATCACTTGCGAAAAGAAAGGGGAACAGCTAGAAAGGAAACCAAAGAAACTCATCGGCTTCCAATGTATCTGGCCGAGAATTGGCGTACATCGAGGTTACGCATGGGGAAAACGATTACGAGAAGAGAGGAGAAAAAGGGATAACATTCCCAGCAAGGAAATATAAACAAAGAGAAAGAAAGAACGGATACACATCAGAAGAAGAGAAGAAAGGAGAAAATAGGGGGGGGAGGGTGGAGCATTGACTCCTCTCCCTCCCCCTTTGGCAGACCTTCTCCTTCTCCGGTTGACCTCTCAGCAGCCGCTGGTTTTCTGGAGCAGGATGTGGACTTCTCTCTTTTTTGTGTGTGGCTATCTTCCCTTCTGTTCTTCGTTTTTTTATTTCGAGAGGAAAGGGGTTTTATATATCCCATGTTGAGTGTCTTCCCAGCGGGCATATCCCGGGGCGCATAGTAGATGGAGGCTTCCCGGCGCGCACGAGTGTAGCTTCCTGGCGCCGGTTTGGGGTCTTGGTGAGGGTCTCTCGGCGCCATTAACCACAGGCCCATTTAGGGCTTTTAAATATCTTCAATTCCTCTTATCACTGGGTCTCGACTATCAAAGCCGTCAGACCTGCCTTTTCATTTGTTAACCCCTCAAGTCCGTAAGAATCCGGTGAAGGCCCGTTAATTGGTGAGTTGACATAGTCTTATCAGAATATTTTTGGAGATTTTCATCGGTCAATAGACTGCAATTCTTCATCAGTACTGCCATCTGAGCGACGACAATACCGGACATCAGCTTGGCCGGGGAGGGCTTCAGCCGGATGGTAACTTTAGTGATGAATTTTCTGTAGTCCTGGCCTCGCAGGAATCTCTGGGGTCTTCATTTCTGATTCGATCTTCTCTTCGGTCTCATCTTTGTTCTCAGTTATATTTCAGGTGTCAACAACTCCGCCACGTACCGAATCTTGGTCGTGTCTAGGTTGGTAGTCGAGTCGGCATTCCAACTTTGCATTACTTAGGGTCGTGTCTAGTGTTTTGTCCAAGTGTCGGCATGGCCATCCACTAGCTTCCCCGTGTCCCATGGATTACCGAACACCCGGATCTTATCCATGGTGGCGATACTATCTAAGATGGAAGGACCACCCGAACCACCCCAAAAGGCCCGAAGCCCGGGACTTTTATGGCTCCAAAAACCCGAGTGACTACATAGAGTGGGAAGCCGTTATGGACGACTACTTGGAGTGTTATCTTATGTCCGGTCCCACGCAAGTCAACTTAGCCAAAAGGTGACTTTTCTATGAGGCCGCCGAATCATGGAGGGACATCAAGTACTTCCGGGAAGATAGGAGGCTAAGGCCCATCGAGTCATGGTAGGATATGAAGAGAGCGCTTAGGAGGGTCTACCTTCCCCGTCCACCTACCTCCAACTACGGGGGTCATACCACTAGCCATCCCCACCAACTCACCCGCAATCAAGTGGGCCACACCTCCAACCAACCCCGCCCCTTCACCCTCATCCAAGCCCTCCAAAGCAACCCCACTCAAGTGGTCCACCCCGTCACCTCCAACCAACCTCCCCTTAGCTTCCCCGTCCAATCCCACCCAAGCACCTCCAACCAAGTGGAAGCCCCGCTTCTAGTCGAGTCTAGGTCCACACCCGAGCCGAGAGCCGAGGAGAAAGTCCACTCCGAGGTCCCCACTCCAACCCGCTCCTTTGAGGAAATTGAGAAAAAGTTTTGGGATTGGTTAGAAAGGACATGTGCTTCTTCACCATCCATGAGTGCTTCATTGCCATCTACTTCTGAACTTTATTCGGAACCATCTTATTTGGAGCCACCAAAACTCGAGCTACCCGTGTTTCTTATGGGAACGCTATACATAGCCGAGCCACTTCCTAGTTGGCTCAAGGATGGCTTGGTCCCACGTCCATATCCATCAATGGACCCCACCTTACCTATAGTGCCCGTCAACTCCTTCCACACTACCTTTCGGTCTAGTCACCATGTTGATACATTGGATGACCTTATTATGGGATTAGACGCGCAATGGAAGTTGACGCATTTATTGGCCCGAAGCGTCGACCAACCCACAAGCCGTAGCTTCACCCATCCGGCCTTAGGGTCCATTACCTCCGTGTGCACCGTGGGTTGTATCACCACGTAGGTTCTCTTATTCCTCCCCATGTTGGCCGAACCCGTCTTCATACCCTTTCGCCCGAGGGAGGAACCATTCATCCTACACATGATCACCGTTCCACCTACAATGCATGGAGGTGACTATCCACACCTTCGTGACTTCTACATCGGGGACCGTGACTTGTGGGAACCCACCACAAGGGGTCATATCTTCTTTGATCCCTTTGACCCGTTCCCTAGTGGACCCTTAGACCCTCCATATATACTTCCTTTCTTTGAGGGAGTCCACTACCACACCTCTACCCCACGGGCCGGGTCCTCTACCTTCACCAAGCCTATTTTTGATACACCCACACCCGGCTTTTCCACACCTGGTTCTCATGGCCCTCTCAAGTCTTCCAAATCCAAAGGGGCGCCCATGCATGACCACACCCGACGTCTAGGTGTTCCCCATGCCATCCATTCCCAGTTGCATAACATGCATGGATGGCACATATTCAGGTGCCCTGGTCCACCGTCACCTATGTACGGGTCAGACTAACATTAGGTGTGTTTAGGGCCTTTGTGGGTCTTGGTTTCGTTTGTCTGTCGTGTGTTTGTACATGTATGTGTCGAGTCGAGTCGGTCTTTGTATGCTCGCGTTATTAGTCCCTTTCGAGTTCGAGACTTGTCGGACTATTGGGATCGGCTCTACTTTATATCGGATCTAGTCACACAAGGGACAAGCGGTGATTCCTAGTGAGTCTTCGCGCCGCCTTCCTTCCTTTGAGAGTGACCCCACCCCGGAGTGTCCACCTCTAGCCTCCTTCCCATGGCAGCGTGCGCATATCGAATCTATATGGGATGAGCATGTGTCGATTACTTGGAGTGGAGCGTACTCCGCGCTTCCAAGTAGGATGACTGATCCGTCGGCGTCACGAGCAGCCGCACCCCTACTCGACGGGGTCGAGTTCCTCCCACCCTGGGAGAGTTGATGGGAATCGACGCTGAGTACTGACTTTTTATTTTACATTTGTGTCCTTTAGTTTGATTTTATATCCTTGGGAAAGTATATGTACAATTGTAAGGCTTTGTAAGCCAATGTGTCATTCCCTTGGATTCTTTAGGTTTTTGTGCAAATGTGTAGTAGGTCCAGCTAGGGGGCCCTCTCTCCTTTCCCATTGGGCCACCTAAGCTATGTGGGGTTGGTCAACCATCCTATGTGGCCATCTAGAAGGTTTGAATGCCACTTGACCACATGGGAGATAAGTGTGTTAAAAGGTCAAGGGTAGGCCACCTACCCTCCCCCTTGGTCAAGGGGGCGCCCCCCCCCTTTAAAATTAATTAGGATTTTCTTCTTTTTATTTTATTTGAATCAAATGTGATGTCCCTTATTTGCCCCTCCAAATTCTAGATCTGAGGGCATTCTTGGTCTTTTTCCATTTATTATATAAGCCTCGTATTTCTCTTATTTGGAAATTAATGATAGAAGAATTGTGTGAATTTCCTTGGAGCTCTAAGAGCTGGTGCCCCCCTCTCCCTCTCCCCTCTGGTTTTCCATATCCCTCCTCTGTATTTCAGGGTTGTGACCCTTCTATCTTAGCCCCTCCACATCTAATTTCATTCTGTGCCGCCGCCGCCGCCGTTCGTGCCGCCATCGAGCCGCCACGAGCCACCGTCGGAAGTTCTGTCTAGGTTCTGCCTTGCTGGATAGAAGGACACTCCGGGAATTTTAGCTCCCAATTCTCTCATCTTCTGGAGCTGATATTTTCAGGGTACGTTCTAGGGTTCATCATAACCCTCCATAAAAATTGAACAAAAATTTATAGTCCCGTTTTATAATTTTCCATTTTCGTGCATCTCCACCCATCAGTTCTGCCTTTTGTTCAGATCCAGTCACAGTCACCCTGAGTTTCACCTTCTTGGTCTCCTTTTTGATTGTTTATGGAACGCTCAAAATTACTGGAGGTTCTTCCCACCATCCCCTCCACTCAAGAATTTTTGTGGAATTTCCACAGGCCTCTACCTATTTTCTAAAATTCACTTTCAGATCCCTCCATAGTTCTGCCTACCTCTGTCCAGATCCGACCACCCGCCAGTCTAAAATACTTTTCCCCACCCAAATCTCAACAAAACCTTTCAAAAAAATTATTGCCATTTTTCTCTCTTTCCCCTCCACAATGTTCATGAAGAGATTGAGGTCTGAATCTAAGGACTACTCCACGGTCAAAGGCAGTTCTCAAGAAACTTCTCTGCTGCCTAGAGATTTCAGGCACTGTTCAACAGCAACTTAAAAAATAGACTAAGGCCATATCCGTGCAAATCCAGTTTGTTTATCTGGCCCGAGATTGAAGTACTTCGAAAGAGCTTTCCAACGATACCTTCTGTGCTTCGATCCGACGTTAGGATTGATCGCATCAGTCGATCTTGCCGGATCGTGCGCCTGAAAATAGAAGCATCAGATCCGTGGGCACTCTTTCCGACCGGTGTCGATCGGAGACGTACGGCCTCCGGCCGGTGAACCAGCGCGCCGCCATCCCAGGAAGCGCCCCTCCAGGCGTCTCCACAACAGTGGTGTCGCCCCGGTCCCACACGGCCCCACCGACTAGCACGTGGGCCCCACAACCAGCAGCACACGCCGTCCGAACCGTGTCGACAGGGTGATCAAGTGCAGCCCGTCAACCCGAGATCGGTCCTCCCGGGCCCACTTGTGTAGCCCTTTATCTCCCTGCATGGAGTGGGCGATATTTCATTGCTGTAATTTAATTCATTACTGTTACCGGGAGTTACCGAATTCGGCCGGGACCGTCTTCCCCACGCCGAGAGCGTGGAGGTATCGTATTCGCTCCTTGCTTGGCACTTTGCTTTATTTTCGTATATATTTCTTTATGCCACTGCTTGAGAGCATGTTAGGATAATCTAGCTCGCTATATTTTTATATCACCGCTACTGCGAGAGAGAGCGAGACCGTCCCGTGACCCGATCTGGGCACAAGAGAGAATTGACCACTCTAGCTCTTACCGGTTTCTCAACCGCGCACGTCCGACGCTTCCCTCGAAAAGGGATGATCGTGAGCTTGTTTAGAGTCCGAGGGTTGCATTCCTAATTGGAGTCGAGTCCGTGGTCCGTCCTGCATCAATATCATTCCTCATCCATAAATCACATATGCATTTAATTACATGGAACTCAATCTCATGGTATTTAGTTCATCATCAAAATTCTTTAACACATGGTTATGCACGGGGTTCAACAAAAATATTTGTGTGTCTGTGGATCATTGTGGATCAATGGTGGTGTGTGTGATCATTGTGTTCTATTCGTGTTTGTGTGCGTATGTCTTCTTAGATCTGCATGTGTGTGTGTGGATCTATTTAGATCCGGTCGATTTAGTGTGTGGAGTGTTGCATCTGTCGCAGCGTGTGTGTGTGTATTATTGATCTGGTTGTTAGATCGTGTTGGAGACCTCGTCTCCGTGTGTGTGTGTGTTGGGGTGCATCCCCGTGTGTGTGTGTGCAGGCGTCGTCCTGCGTGTGTGTTTGGAGCGTCGTCTCCGTTTGGGGATTTATCCCCGAGTGAAGCCTCACCGGGTTTGATGAGGGGTGGACGTAGGACTGCCGTCGTTGCATCCGAACCACCTTGAAAATCACTATTCAGTGTGATTTGAATTGTGTGGTTTGATCCATTTCCTCTACCTCCATTCTACATGAGTGTTAGTGTAAATTGTTGTTCTGGATTTATCTACGTATATCTTGCTTAATCCATATCATCATCATTTAAGTTTGATAAATCCAATTTGTGAACAAACTATTTTGAACCTCTTGATTAGCATTATATCACTTATTTTAAAAAGGCCAAAAGTTTTCTTAAAATTGGTAAACACCCAATTCACTCCCCTCTTGGGTCTCATTGATCGCGGGACTTCAGACACTTGGAATTTTTTGAGGCACAGATCCAAGAGATGATAAGATGGATGTTCTCATCCTGAAGCCAAGTTCATAAATACAGAGTCACCGATTTTTCAGAATCTTCAGCTATAGAAGGTAAATGATGAAGCCCTTATATTCAGGTTGGTCTAAAAACTGATGAATTCTGAGTTTCTCAAAGAAATAGCATTTTGAAAATGTCTACATTCAACATTAATTGAAATGAACAAGAAATACATATATAGATCGAATTAACCTCCTTTCGTCATACTCATTCAATTCCAAAAGCCCTTTTGAAAGCCACAAAAGAAGTATTGAGGTTAAACACCTCGACTTTTCTGATTTTATTCATGAGCACTATAGATTCAAAAAAAAAATTTGAAACCATTGTCGAATACCAACTGTTATTTCTTTTACGAGTAGTCAAGTGAAGCATGCACCTTTTGACATGAGAGTGCACGTTGATTAGACGCCAGAACCCTCAGTTACTCAGTGTAGCTCACCATTCTGCTTCACATAGAGGAGAGGTAGTAAGGCACTTCATGACCTTGTCCACTCCACTTCATTGATGAAGGGACTCGGTTTCTCAGTGAAATAATTGCCATTTCTCTGCCTTAGAGCACTTAACTCAACACGCACTTTTTGCATAAGGATATACGTTTATCAGATGCCAATATCCCTAGTTACTCAGCATGATTGAAGTTCATTGCTTTCATTAAGTGTAGCCCCCTTTCAAAATAGATTTTTGACAAATGTTTAAAAACAATACCACAATGAAGTTCAAAAATCAAGGATGCTTTTGTACTAAAGATAAACTTCCATATTTAAGAGGGCATAACATGTCAAATCATGAAAAATTAGTTTAGGTCTATTAAAATTGAATACATCCACTTTCATGAAAAATTCAGTTCAAAACTCATGAACCCATTAACCTTAAATCAATAGCTTTCATGTTCAGGGCAGTACTATAGAACTCTATAAAAGAAGATTCCTCTTAAGGATTTACTCTGATAAGTGAACTCAACGACAGATAGAAAATCCTCCAAGGAGTTCAAGGCATTCAAGGAGATAGGATCAGACATCTGAGCTTACAAAGATGGCAGAGTTTCAGACATCCAGGAAGGTTCAGATTTAAAGAGCATTTTAGACCCAAGGAGAACCATAGATGTTCAGTAGTACGATGTAGAGTCTTGATTTATGCAGGAGTGCTGTAGAGTAGAGGGTGAGAATGGATAATGAACTCTCCCCCTGAGGATGTGTTGTGAACTCAGACTAGAATGAGTGAAGTAAGATCATCAGATGTACAGAAGTGTTGACATAGGCACCTCATGGTGTCGACATACTAAGCTCAGATAGAGAGCAGATAGCAAAGTGGATCAACCATGGTGTTGACCTGAGTTGGTCTAAGGTCGACCTGATCAACAGTAATGAGATTTTTTAATAAAATAATCAAGCCAAACAAGCTCTCCCGTAGAAGATGTAGTCTACACATGTGTCAAAAAAAGGTGCAAGGATGCATACTAAATTTGATGTTGACTCCCCTTCTGCTTGTGCACGAGTTGACAGTGGAGCATGTAGCCTATGACTTATGTGAACACATGATGCAATGGAAATGATACCAATTGATATGCATTGTTGTGTCCCTTAAACATGCTATGCATAGGAGGGCATGAGACCACAAAATGATGCAAGCATAAATTATTTGCCATGCATTCTAAACTGAAATGTGAACCCTCAAGCTCCTCCTTTGTCAGATGCTTATGGAAGTTAAAACAGTCAATCAACATGCTATATATCCACATGAGTGATGAGTTGAAAAACATGTGCATCCATGGCAGGCATCATCAAAGGTAATGATCAACAATGCTAAGCAAGAAGTTCATACGGCTGCTAAATGGTAGCTAGAAGCAAACAAAGACTCATCATCATAACAATTCCATCAACAAGATAGAGTCCTCATTAATTAAGCATCTAAAATTGTTGATTTTTGGTACAAGGCGGAGGTATTGATCCAAAGACCTAAGTCACGCATAGTGAGAGTTCCGGGCAAACTTAATCTACCTTTCTGTAAATCACCATTCAATATACCAGAAACTCAGATTCTGTGTTCAACAAATATGCAGTTCAGACATTCAGATGTTCATCTAAGACCATGGAGGATGTTTCACCAGTTCATGGAGACAATTTTAGCTTGCAGGACTTATTGAAGACAAAACATACCTATAATGAAATAACTACAAGGCAAGCCTATCATGCAAAATAACATAAGTTGAAAAACTTTATTCACAAACCTGTGCCTTGAGCTTTTATTTTCTGACCAATTCTTTGCTCAGCTCCAAGACACCCCTACATTCAAAATTCTCAGTTGGAATTTCTAGGTACCCAAGTTTTTTTGGGTCCTTGATAGTTAGCAGCATTTCTAACTAGATTGTTTTTCTTTATCAAGGCGGTCAAATCATCTTTCCTCATTATGTGATAGTCATTTTCATCATGTCCTACCATCCTATAGTAAGGGCAACCCACAAAGGTTTTCTTATTCTTCTCATGCCCGTGTGTGGTGAGTTTTCGTGGGAGACTATGAATGCTCATAGCTTTGGCATGAGGATTGTCCTTCATTCTTCTTTCCCAACAGTCTTTGACTTTGTGGCCATGCTCTTTGCAGTGATAACACTGAGCAAAAGATTTCGTAACCTTCAACTCCCAATAATTTGACATAATGTGTCCAAACCTTTCACAATGGTGGCAGTAGGAGAGCTAGCCACCCTTGGCCGATTTCTTATGGTGACTGAAATCAAAATTAGACTCGCATTCTATCAGTTCATCATTTTTCTTGTCATAGCAATCATGCATCAAATGACCATATCGACCACAATAAGTACATGAAGCATATTTTTTCTGGAAGGCATGGTGTCTATCATTTTCAGCAAAACAATCAAACACATTTTTCTATTTTTTTAATGTTTTCTTTTTCTGGTTTCTATTTTGATTTTGATTTTTCTGGGCCGCAAACTGTTTTGGGGGTGATTGAGAAGAGGAGGCAACATCCGAGCTACAACTACATGATGTAGATGATTTGCTTTTAAAAACCTTTTTATTTACTTGACAGTCCCAAGGCTCTTCTCTCCAAGAGTTCACTTTTCTCCTCGATTATCTGTTCAAGTTTTCCTGGCCCTCAATAGATTTTGACAGTGAGCTTTTTAGATCTTGGACATGGTTTTCAAGTGAGAGGATGTGTTGTTCTGAATTGGCCAAATCTTTCTCACAAGCAGCAGGCTACTCATTCAACATGGTGTTCACAGTTTTGTAGTAATCAAATTCTTTTTAAAGGACAACCACTTTTTCCGAGTCAACAACACTTACATTCTTGCCCTTTTCATAAGTATGTAGCTTAGCAAGTAACTCATTTTTGTGCTTTTTCAAAATTTCATTTTCCTTAGCAAGAGCCTTGTTTTCAATCAAGTCTTGCTTATTTAACAAGGACTTAGATTCATCTTGAAGCTGTCTTACAGTTACTTCCAATTTAGTGATTTCAGATAACAAGATTTTATTTTCATCTTTCAGGCATGCAATGTGTTCTTTATGTACATCTATGTCAATCATGAGAGTTTCATTTACTTGCTCAAGAGCTGAACAATCTTTACATGGAGGACTGTCAATAGAGTTGCTTTCATGCTTCTTTTTCAATTTTTTGTTTTCAGATTTTAACATTTTATATTTCATAGACAACTCATCATATGCATCCATGAGTTTTTCAAAAGTGATGTCCTCTAAATCAGAACTTACCTGAGATGAGGATGGTTTGCTTGGCTGATCCGGGATGTCGGCCATGAGGTAGTCATGCCTTTTCCTTTCTTCGTGGGTCCTCGCCAGTTCATCAAGGATCTCCTTGGCAGTACTACAGCTGTGGACAAAAGGAAATATGGTGACATCTACTGCAGCTTTTATCAGATTGAATGAAGCAAGGTTATCAATAGTTTTGGTCTTGTGTTCAACAGACCATCCAGATATATCTTATGGCAGCTTCTGTGGACCATGATAGATGAGATTCCATAACTATGTATCAATAGAGTTGACAAAGTCACACATCTTCCCTAGCCACATGGTAAAATCAGAACCATCAAATATGGGCGGGGAATTCGTTGAAACTTGTTCAATGGATAAAGCCATTAAGTCAAATGCACCGGGATCTTTCTTTGCAGATCGTTGGATCTGAGTATAACAGAGCTTAGCTTTGATACCAATTGTTGGGTCCCAAGGGATGCAACTAGATCTAGAAGGGGGGGTTGAATAGATCTTTTCTTAAAACTTTAGCCCGATTAAAATCTAAGCTGATTAAAATGACAATTACTGCAATATAAACATAATAGAGCACTTTACATAATGCACAGCGGATCTGATAGCAAGAGCTCAAAATAGAATGGCATATAATAGTGCTCAAACTATTGAGGTCAACACTCACAAGTTGTGAGGTCGACACTCCTTCAGCGGATCACAGCTATGTAGAGAGCTGAGGTCGACACTGCTTTGCAGTGAGGTCGACACCCCTTCAAAGACGTTTGAGAGCTAAGTGAGATCTATTGCATTGAACAGCAGGAATCACAATGCACATGAACTAAGTATGAACTGACTAGCTGTGTGTGTGCACTTTTGTGATCAACCAGAATCTCATATATTGAGATTGGCTGCTCATCGAACTGTGGTGTGTGTGTGGACAAAGGTAACTACCCCAGACTAGAGTAGACTCCCTAGTGCTTGTGTGCAAGGTTGCAGCAGGCAGCTTAGGAAATACAAGAGTGGAGTGAGGGGGGAAGTGATGTGCATGCGAGGCAGACAATGTGCAGATCAGAAGGTTAGAGTGTGCGATGGAAATTAGTTAGAACAGAATACGTTGGAGCTCATGCAAACCTGTGAATGGTGGTAGAGGATATGGAGCAAACACACAAATCACGGCCCATTGCATAGGGGTTTTGATGGGGACATCACCGGTGATCTCATTTGTTCGAGGATCCTGATGCTCGCCAGCAGTGCTACATCTTGTTCGCCACTTTATTCCGAGTCATATGATGTATTTTTCATTTTCTTATTATATAATTTTCCTTTTATTTGAGTCAAGTCCCTAGGTTAAGGTGTCATCTACCTAGGTTAATTGACATTAGAGTGGTTAATGAGTCAGTTGGGCCCAATTAAGTGGGCTAGGCCCATGGGCACCCCCTTCTCCCTTAGTTTATTGTCACTAGTCTAAAACTCAGGGTCTTATGTTAAATTGTGGGATTCCTATAAATAGGACCCCAATCCCACCATTTGAAGCTAATGAATGAATGAATTATTGAGTGAAAATTATCCACAAGAATTGTGCCTCCTTCTCTTTCTAGCTCTCTCTCTATTTCTCTCTCTCTCTCTAAAGGGGGTGAACCCCATTCTCTCTCCTCCCCACCCCCAAATTCGAAATTCACTCTCTCTCCTCCCCATTCACCTCTCATTAAGACCCCTCCCCCTTCCCCATACCTCCCATTTAATTTCCCTCCAACCCCCAGGTGGAATCCCCTTCTCCTAGGCACCTCTCCATTCTCCCAAGCAACTCTTCCTCTTCCCAAGCAGCCAATCCTTTTCCCAAGCCACCCCTTCCCCTCCCCAAGGCAACCCTTCCCATTCCCTAGGCCACCATTAACCCCTCCATTAACCCCACATTCAAACCAAAGGAGAGATCTCTCCTCTCTCTCTCCTTCCCAACCCAAATTCGCAGCTCCCCCTTCCTCTACTTGCTAGACCACCTCCCAGCCCCCTTTCTGCCCCTCCCACACCTTGTATCACCCCCTAACAGACCCCCACATAGTCAGGTGCCATCCCCACACCCATCCACCCCATTTCCCACCCCATCTACTCCGTCTCCCATCACCTTTCACCACCCTATCCATCTCAGTTC
This sequence comes from Amorphophallus konjac, assembly GCA_022559845.1. Classification (NCBI taxonomy): domain Eukaryota; kingdom Viridiplantae; phylum Streptophyta; class Magnoliopsida; order Alismatales; family Araceae; genus Amorphophallus; species Amorphophallus konjac. Next base: position 398,534,593 of record CM040118.1, read on the forward strand.
GCAGGCAGCAGTCAAAGCCCGACTTGCAGAACCTTCCTCGAGGTCATTCAGCGTCGTCTGGAGGCGTACCATACATCGACGGAAAGGTTGTCAAGATAGCTTCGCAGGCGAGGTGGACTCGCCGGCATCCGACATCCCTGCTGTCTGGAGGGTTCGTTCTCATCCGACTGCGCAACCAGGACCTGAACCAGGACCAGAGCTGCATTGCAGAAGCTTCCACGGTCTCATCCTTCCGTTCCAAGGCACGCCACTTGGCCAGGTTTAAGATCCACCAGTCCTCTGTCCAACACAGCAAGCGGGACCTTGTTCGGACTCCGGGACTGCCCGTTCCGAATTTTCTCCCCCAGGTGCGCTGAACAGGCCACTCAGGACCTGTCCAGACCCCTCTTCACTCAATGGGCTCTCCCTCCCAGCCCCGACATTTTATGGCATCCCCCTGGCTTCTGCTTGAAGAGGACTCGTCCATGGTCGTACTCATCCTGGTCCCGCTGCGTTTCGACATCGGGAGCGGGCGTGGTGACTACTTCCACGTGCTGCTGCACCCTGGGACCAGTCCGAACCAGAGCGCAGGGAACCTGATCCAGAGCCCACCCCCGCCGGTGTCGACGTCGGGATCATCCATAAAAATTCACAGGTATTCTTGGGTCTGTCAGCGACGTTTCGGCGCTGGTTTCGTTGACTTCCGAGTTCGGAGGAGTGCGTGGCAGCGTCTACATCAACCCCCGGTCCGGGTATTCCAGAATAGGGCAGATCGTTCGGCACTAGCTAGTTCACCACCCCACCCCGCCTGGCCGGCTTAATGCCCCTCCCTGTGTGGAGGTAGTGTTTGTTTGTAACTGAAATTTCCCTTTCCCTAGTCCAACCCCCCTGCGTGGGGAGTAGTGCATGTAATATTTGAACAGGGGAAGCTACACCGACGCAGTGTGCGGGAAACCAACACTCCCCCGCTCGCCCTCGTCTCCGGCCGGGATCGGCGTCTTCACACCAATCAGGTGAGCTTCGGACCACTCTCCTCTACTGGTTTCTTACCTTTGCTTAGCTTAGTATTATCTCTAGTTGCGCCGTCGGCAGTGAGAGAGGGCTCATTCCAATTTTCCATCTAATCGAGTGCCACCGCGGGTGAGTTGTGAGGGAGACACTACATCCCACGCCCTCGGCGTGCCGGTCGCCCTTGAAATTGGGCATCCTTATCCCATTTGGGTCCATCCCCAGCTAGCCATACCCTTGGAACCCCAAGGTCCAACTTCGGACCCTCACCATCATCGCCGGTCCGCCTACGGACCCAGGTGCGTGCGACGCGGGTGAACCCGCTTGTGAGAGATCACCGTTCAGACCGGTTGCTTGCAAAGTTAGGTCCAAGGGGTCGTGTCACATCAATTTGGTATCAGAGCAAGTTCTAGACTTGTCTCTACTAAGTCTTGTCTTAGGGCCATTGCATGCATCACCCTTGTCCTCCATCATGACTACCTCATACTTGGCATATTCGCCACTCTTAGGCCCATTAGAAGCCTTTGTGTTTGATGGAACCCACCCTAGTATATATCTAGAGTGGGAGGACTCCATAGATCGACACTTTGGGAGGTTCACTCTATCAGGGCCTATGAAAGTCAACTATGCCAAGAGTTTGCTCTAGCGCCAAGCTAGGAAAGAATGGGAGAACATTGTAGGTTTGAGAGAAGCCAAAGGGGAAGCACCCATTGAATCTTGGGATGAAATGAGGGCCAATCTTAGAAAGATCTATGCACCCCAATCCAAACCTCTTCAACCAACCGATCTTCCACCCCCGACCCAAACTCCAACCCAATAACTTCCCCGACCAAGCTCAACCCAAGTCCACCCATGTTCACCACCCCGAGAGTACCATGCACCGACCATTATCACTCCACCCACCATAGACTTTCCTACCTCATTATGCTTGGAAGTTGTGGCCCACACACATACCCAAGTGGATATGGATGCCAATCCGGATCCACCTCCCACCATAGAGGACAACCTAGACCCCCCACTTCCACCCACCTCTCCTAGTTCGGGTCCTCATGAGCCGCACACCCTCACCATGAATGAGTCCATACTCCAATGGCTCAAGTGAGGCCCCACCATTCCTAGCTTACCACCCTACCTCTCACCCTTGGGGTATCAAGCCCAAATTGTATCCACCCGGTCTTCCCATGCCACACTTCAAACCTCTTACCTTGTGGGAGACTTAGGGGACCTAGTGGACTGCTTACAATGGCAAGTCCACCTGACCGAAATGCTAGCCATAGGGCCATCAGAGTCTTGCACCATCTTCCTAGCATACCCCACCACTGGTTCCATCCCCTCCATCTACACTAGTGGCCATTATACGAGTGAAATCCTCCCCTTTCTCCCCAAGGATAAGAAACCCATCTTGGCCCACTCCCCACCCATTAAGGTTCCAATTGATTTGATTGGCCAACCCACTAGAGACCTTGACCCAATTACCTTGGAGGAGGATGACTCACCATTTGAGAACCTTGAAGACATAGAGTGCCTCCCTCTAGGAAGACCTTTCCACAACCCCTTTGATCCCTTCCTATGGGAGTCTAGTTCCCTATGTGACCCACCCACCAAAAACTTTGGCCCAATCATTTTACTAGAGGAGGAGGATCCACCACCATATTGTGAGGACCATGAGGACCTAGATTTCCTCTCCCTAGGTGACCCTTACCATGACCCCTTCGATCCCTTCCTATACCCACCCACCTTACTCACCACCAACCTTTTCCTACCCCAACCAATCATGTTAGACCAAGCCCACCTCTCTCAAGACCTTGCCCACACCAAGGGTACCATGACCATGGGTGGAATACACCTAGGAAACAATGAAGTGCCCCACTCCATGACACATACCTTCTTTGACCCCTACGACCCTTTTGAGTGGAAGCTTGAAGGCCACCCCACCACCCCACACAAGGAAGTCACCTATAGGAAAGGAATTCCTGTGTCTTGTCACATCACATCACTTGGCATGAATAGAAAGTCGGGTCCTTTCATACATGACACCCACATGTCAAGTCAGATGCATGATTGGTCCAAAGGTCCTCCCACATTCATCATTGGTCTTAAGCATGTTACGAACATTCACGGATGTCCGGGACCCCCGGCATTTGCTATACCCATGCCCAATAGATTCCCCTACGGATGCCCTGGACCTCCAACCATTGTTATGAATTCCATGCATGATAGGGCCACTTTTGGCTGCCCAGGTCCACCTAAGTTCATCAAGGTCCACAGGGCATCAAAGCATGATAGGTCAATTTATGGTTGCCCCGGTCCACCTTTTCACACTACCCACTTTCACAACCACTCACCGCATCATAATGCATGGCATGAGCATACACGCAAGCAAATCGCAACGAGCGGTGAGGTTCACAAAGAGCGGGAAAAGACTCGCGAGCGCCACTTGGAATTCCAAGTAGGCAACCTATCGATGGTGGCATTGGAGTGGCTCTACCCTAGAGTGACCTCCAACTTGAGGGCACGAGGACTTGGACCTTGCCAAGTTCCGAGTGACTTTGGCAACCCGGTTTACAGGTTGGACTTGCTAATGGGTTTCGGGATACACCCAACTTTTGGTGCGGCAGATCTAGCACCCTATATGGGCACCGCGGTGGAACCCAGTGAGCACCTTGAGCCTACCCCCACCTTTCTGAGTGATACCCTCAGAGAGCCTCCACATATCAGCCTGAGAGTCTGACGTGCGCACACGGAGGCAATACTGGGCAAGCAGGGTACCATCGCCAGCAAGAGGGTGTGCCCAAGCCATCGCGAGAGGATGAAGGACCGACCCCTGGTTGCGGATGGAGGGTTGAGTTTGGAGGGTGAGGTTCACCCCGAGCTGCTTTAGAGGACCACTTCCCCGGAGGACCCATACTCGACGGAGTCGAGTTCTCCGCACCCCGAGGGTATGATGGGGACATCACCGGCGATCTCATTTGTTCGAGGATCCTGATGCTCGCCAGCAGTGCTACATCTTGTTTGCCACTTTATTCCGAGTCATATGATGTATTTTTCATTTTCTTATTATGTAATTTTCCTTTTATTTGAGTCAAGTCCCTAGGTTAAGGTTTCATCTACCTAGGTTAATTGACATTAGAGTGGTTAATGAGTCAGTTGGGCCCAATTAAGTGGGCTAGGCCCATGGGCACCCCCTTCTCCCTTAGTTTATTGTCACTAGTCTAAAACTCAGGGTCTTATGTTAAATTGTGGGATTCCTATAAATAGGACCCCAATCCCACCATTTGAAGCTAATGAATGAATGAATTATTGAGTGAAAATTATCCACAAGAATTGTGCCTCCTTCTCTTTCTAGCTCTCTCTCTATTTCTCTCTCTCTCTCTAAAGGGGGTGAACCCCATTCTCTCTCCTCCCCACCCCCAAATTCGAAATTCACTCTCTCTCCTCCCCATTCACCTCTCATTAAGACCCCTCCCCCTTCCGCATACCTCCCATTTAATTCCCCTCCAACCCCTAGGTGGAATCCCCTTCTCCTAGGCACCTCTCCATTCTCCCAAGCAACTCTTCCTCTTCCCAAGCAACCAATCCTTTTCCCAAGCCACCCCTTCCCCTCCCCAAGGCAACCCTTCCCCCTAGGCCACCATTAACCCCTCCATTAACCCCACATTCAAACCAAAGGAGAGATCTCTCCTCTCTCTCTCCTTCCCAACCCAAATTCGCAGCTCCCCCTTCTCCACTTGCTAGACCACCTCCCAGCCCCCTTTCTGCCCCTCCCACACCTTGTATCACCCCCTAACAGACCCCCACATAGTCAGGTGCCATCCCCACACCCATCCACCCCATTTCCCACCCCATCTACTCCGTCTCCCATCACCTTTCACCACCTTATCCATCTCAGTTCGCAGGCAGCAGTCGGAGCCCGACTTGCAGAACCTTCCTCGAGGTCATTCGGCGTCGTCTGGAGGCGTACTATACATCGACGGAAAGGTTTTCAAGATAGATTCACAGTCGACGTGGACTCGCCGGCATCCGACATGCCTGCTGTCTGGAGGGTTCGTTCTCATCCGACTGCGCAACCAGGACCTGAACCAGGACTAGAGCTGCATTGCAGAAGCTTCCACGGTCTCATCCTTCCAGTCCAAGGCGCGCTGCTTGGCCAGGTCTAAGATCCACCAGTCCTCTGTCCAACACAGCAAGCAGGACCTCGTTCGGACTCCGGGACTGCCCGTTCCGAATTTTCTCCCCCAGGTGCGCTGAACAGGCCACTCAGGAGCTATCCAGACCCCTCTTCACTCAATGGGCTCTCCCTCCCAGCCCCGACATTTTCTGGCATCCCCCCTGGCTTCTTCTTGAAGAGGACTCGTCCACGGTCGTACTCGTCCTGGTCCCGCTGCGTTTCGACATCGGGAGCGGGCGTGGTGACTACTTCCACGTGCTGCTGCACCCTGGGACCAGTCCGAACCAGAGCGCAGGGAACCTGATCCAGAGCCCGCCCCCGCCGGTGTCAACGTCAGGATCATCCATAAAAATTCACAGGCATTCTTGGGTCTGTCAGCGACGTTTCGGCGCTGGTTTCGTCGACTTCTGAGTTTGGAGGAGTGCGTGGCAGTGTCTACATCAACCCCCGGTCCGGGTATTCCAGAATAGGGCAGATCGTTCGGCACTAGCTAGTTCACCACCCCACCCCGCCTGGCCGGCTTAACGCCCCTCCCTGTGTGGAGGTAGTGTTTGTTTGTAACTGAAATTTCCCTTTCCCTAGTCCAACCCCCCTGCGTGGGGAGTAGTGCATGTAATATTTGAACAGGGGAAGCTACACCGACGCAGTGTGCGGGAAACCCACACTCCCCCGCTCACCCTCGTCTCCGGCCGGGATCGGCGTCTTCACACCGATCAGGTGAGCTTCGGACCCCTCTCCTCTGCTGGTTTCTTACCTTTGCTTAGCTTAGTATTATCTCTAGCTGCACCGTCGGCAGTGAGAGAGGGCTCGTTCCAATTTTCCATCTAATCGAGTGCCATCGCGGGTGAGTTGTGAGGGAGACACTACATCCCACGCCCTCGGCGTGCCGGTCGCCCTTGAAATTGGGCATCCTTATCCCATTTGGGTCCATCCCCAGCTAGCCATACCCTTGGAACCCCAAGGTCCAACTTCGGACCCTCACCATCATCGCCGGTCTGCCTACGGACCCGGGTGCGCGCGACGCGGGTGAACCCGCTTGTGAGAGATCGCCGTTTGGACCGGTTGCTTGCAAAGTTAGGTCCAAGGGGTCGTGTCACATCAGGTTTTTAAGGTGGTTCGGTTGCATCCCCGCAACCTACGTCCACCCCTCACCAAACCTGGTGAGGCTTTACCACACGCTGCAAGGCAGTACCACGCAGGGACGACACCCCACTACTGATTCACAGCTTCCACAAAAGGACCCCGTCCTCACTATTGATTCATAGCTTCCAATGTTTGAGATGGAAACAAAACAAAAAGAACAACAAAAGAAATATGCTGCAAGTGTAGTGGAAAAACTAGAACAAGAAAAGAAACACCAGCTGAGGCTTCAGATAGAGATCTAGAAGCTAGTGGCTGCAGCTTCAAATTCAGATCTGAAGATCTTTCTTTTCGGGCGTGGATATCTGTAGGGCTGCTCTTCTTCTTCTCTCTTTTCTCTTCACTCTTTCAGCACTGGACCAGTTGGCCAGGTGTGTAGACATGCCGTTTTTTACATTACACTGAGTAAATCTCATATTACACCATGATGCCCCGAAGTGGCTTTCACATTTGAGTTATTTGAGTGATTTCCAATTTTTACATGATAGAAATTGTATAACATAAGGAATTGTGTGATGATTGTTTTCTACATAAAAAAATTCATTGTGTGTTAATGGGCTTGGCCCATCCTTTAATTCTTGTGTGTTAATGGGCTTGGCCCATCCTTTAATTCGTGTCCATCCTTTAGATCTTTAAAAAAAAGAGAGAGAAGAGAATATTAAATAAAACCTTGGCCCACTCACTTAAAAGCCCTCTCTATTATCTCCCCTTTTTTAGGATCGTGTCGCCTCTATTATCTCTCTATTATTCCCCCCTTTCTATTATCCCTCCTATTATCTCCTCTATAAATACTACACATACAACCCCCCATGGGGCTCTCTCCCACCCTCACTCTAAAAAATCACCCAGCCCACCAAAGTTCTAGCCCTATTTTCTCCCCCTTCTGCTCTTTTTCTCTTTCCGACTTCTTCATCAAAGTTCTTCCTTTTTCAAAGATATAAAACTATTCTTTCTTCATCCTCCTCTGATTCCATTTTTTTTTGAGTTATACTCCAATTTTGAAAGCTCTATCTTCCATTTTACTGTTCACCTGCACACATCCCCTCTGTTCTAGCCCCGTTTTCTCCCCCTTATGCTCTTTTTATTTTTCTTACCTCTTCATAAACGTTGTTCCTTTTGCAAAGATCTAAAACTTCTCTTTCTTCAACCTCCTCTGATTCCACTTTGTTTTTGCGTTATACTCCAATTTTTAAAGCTCTATCTTCCATTTTACTGTTCACCTACACACATCCCCTCTGTTCTGGCCCAATTTTCTCCCCCTTATGATTTTTTTCTCTCTCTGATCTCTTCATAAACGTTCTTCCGTTTTCAAAGATCTATAATGTATCTTTCTTCATCCTCCTCTGATCCCAGTTCTTTGTTGCGTTATATGCCAATTTTTACAGCTCTATTTTCTCATTTTACTGTTCACTTGCATACGTCCCCTCTGTTCTTCGCATGTTTCCCCCCTCTTCTGCTCTTTTCCTCTCTCTGATTTCTTCACCAAAGTTTTTTATTTTTAAAAGCTCTACAACTTCTTATTCTTTTGTCTCCTTCTAATTCTGCTTCATTTTCCCATTATGATCTAGTTTTCAAGTTATTATCTACTTTTCAGGTTCGAAAAGGGAGGTTTTGCCAGATTCTGAGTGGACGCTCTGTCGCACCGTCCTCTCACATCGTGCTCAAGCTATTGGAGCTCACACTCGAAGCCCACCACTGGCGTTACCAATACGCCTTTTCTCACCCCGTCTTTCTTTCTTGTTTACTTCTTGTAGTCTTAGTCTTTGCATGCATCGTCCATCTTTGTCTGTAGTCATCTTCGAAGTAAAATTTTTGCATACTTTTTTGTTCATCATATCATCTGTCTATCCCCTACATCCTCAAAAGGGGTTTAAAGTAACACCAACCATGTGTGTTTTGCCCATACATTCATCATTATTGTCACAAGGGACTGATACTATGATATTCTCATTCTAATCCACTTGTCATTTGTTTCATCCTTTTTTTGCAAGGGGTAACAGAGGAAAGCCCTCTTCGTCGGCCGGCCGAAGGAAGAGAAAGAAGGAACCCACATAATCTCTCACCTTGGAGACGAGACGCGATCATTCCCTTTCTATTTCGAGGTCTCCGACTCTGGCGATCACACTCCTTTTTTTGTGGGGCCTCCAACCCCTGGCGATCACACCATTAACGCACACGTGCATTTTTTTTTCTTTTGTTCCCTTCCCCATTTTTCATTTCTGTTAAATCCTGCAGAGAATAACTTCTCGCGGAGGTTTAATCTTGTCATTTCTATTTCTATCATTTCCTTTCTGTTCAAATCCCGTAGAGAGTAACTTCTCGCGGTGGTTTAATGCCCGTCATTTCCATTTCTGTCATTTCATTTCTATTCAAATCCTGTGGAGAGTCACTTCTCGTGGTGGTTTAATCCTGTCATTTCTATTTCTGTCATTTCCTTTTTGTTCAAATCCCGCGGAGAGTCACTTCTCGCGGTGGTTTAATTCCCGTTATTTCCATTTTTGTCATTTCATTTCAGTTCAAATCCTACTGAGAGTCACTTCTCGCTGTGGTTTAATCCTGTCATTAGTATTTCTATCATTTCCTTTCTGTTCAAATCCCGCGGAGAGTCACTTCTCGCAGTAGTTTAATTCCTGTTATTTCCATTTCTGTCATTTCATTTCTGTTCAAATCCCGCGGAGAATCATTTCTCGCGGTGGTATTATTCACGCCATTTTTTTCTGTCATTTCATTTATGTTAAATCCCGTAGAGAATCACTTCTCGCGGTGGTTTCATTAGCGTAATTCCCCTTCCCCTATTTCAATTCCAGTTAAAACCCTTGGTGAGTGACATCCCGCTGCGGCTCTTTCATTCCGTGTGTTTTCCCGTCTCTAAACCCCGTGGAGACAATCCTCTTCGGAAGTCTTTTCGGCATTTTACCGCGCAACGCGCGCTTACGACTGCTCTCTCAGTTCCCGTGACGTCGTTCACATCTCTTGGCGATCACGATGGGACCTCTTTTGCTTTCTTTTGGTTACCCGTGTGATTTCGACACCCACGTGTGCCCCTCCTTATTGTGCCTACGCGCGCTACAGTTGTGCTCCAAGCAGCACTTTTATTTTCATCCCTCGTGCACCACGTGCACTCCCTCACAGTCCTATGTGATTTCCTGAGAGGTTTTACGGTGTTTCGGAAAGGAGAATTGGTTCTGAGCATTTCCTCATTTTTGTTGATTGTCGTATTCTATTGTCTGAAATCTGTTCTGTCTTATTTGTTCCTGCATCGTTCATGTTTTTTCTCTATGTGTGTTTTTATATACAACACTATATTGCATTGGCATCTCCCCTTTTTACTTTTCTAAGGATTACCCACTCTCGGTAAAGGAAGGACTCTCCGTTCAGGAATTCCTCTTGACAGACTAGGATCTCCTCCATCGGGACCTCCGTAAGTCATCGACATCGAAGGATTCCCTCTTCGTTCACTGGGCTAGTTGTACTACTAAAGTTCCTTGGAGCTAGTTGACCCATTCGTGGTGAGACGGGTGTCCTTAGTTGGCACGGCGGTGACCAAAGTTGCAACTAGGATCCTTCCTATTTTGTGAACTTCATATTTGTTTACAAAAAAAAACTTTCTTTAAAAAAAGGAGCGTAAGGCATCCACTTGTTTGATAATCTCTGTCAATTGTCTGTTGGTGCATGTTACTGCGTTCCGGTAAAGTCTTGAAGATGGCCGGGTACGGTTATGAGAAGTTCGAGGTCGGGGCCTTTGAATTCGACTATCATCCCCAGATGAATAGCCAGGCTCAGGGCTCCAACATGAACCATGGTTCCCAAATTCAACCATATGTCCATGTCGTGGGCGCAGGTCCATCCCACGAACCCTCACATGAGGAGCAAATTGCTGCTGGAGAGGCATCTACCTCCCAAGACATCTCTTCTATGCTAGATGTTCTCGCCAATGCACAGCTCAGCCTTAAGCAACTCCAAGCTCTTCAGGCCACCGCAAAGGGAAAATCTATCTCGCTTTCTCCCCAGGAGCCGACTCCGGCTACCACTTCCATCCAAGAGCCTTCACAGGCTATTTCCTTTCCTTCACGTCAAGGGCGTGCGAGTCCACAGCCCTCCTCCTTCAAGTCCCCGCATTCACAGGCTATTTCCTCTCCTTCATTTCACGGGCAGTCGAGTCCGCAGCCCTCCTCTTTTCAGTCCCCGCCTTCACAGGCTATTCCCTCTCCTTCATTTCACAAGCAGGCTGTTGAGTAGTGGACAGCAGATCTAGAGGGGAGGGGTGAATAGATCTGCCCCTCTTTTCGCAATGCAACCCTCTATATAGCTAGATAAAATAAATCGCAGCAGAATATAACTAGCTTATCGAAGAACACTATGATTCGCTTGGCAAGATGAGCAACTAATATATCGATTTGAACCTAAGCATGCATCTAGAACGAATCAATCACATAAACAAACCACAACACACAGGATTTTAAGGTGGTTCGGACTGAATCCCCAGTCCTACGTCCACCCCTCATGAAATACGGTGAGGCTCCACTAGTGCCACGCACTGAACCGCAAATCGGAATGAACCTCCGATTGCCTTCCTACTAACCACCGGTAGGGACGTCAACACCGCAGATCGGAAAACTTCCGATTGCCTTCCTACTAACCACCAGTAGGGACGTCAATCACCGCAGATCGGAGAACTTCCGATTGCCTTCCTACTAACCACCGGTAGGGACGATCTTCAGTTTCGATTGTTTGAAAGAAATGGAAAGAGAACAAATAGAAATCACTCAAACAAGATATAGAATATGCTCAAAGTAAAAAGATCTTGTCTGAGTTGCAGGATCTTGAATCTGATTCTTCGATGGTGTCTTCTTCCTTGAGAGATGATCTTCCTTGAGTTGATGAAGAAGACTATGGATGTAGCTTTGATCTTCCCTTTGATCTCTTTGAGTTGATGAAGAGTTTGATGCAATTTAGATCACCCTTGAGAGCCTTGATTGCTTCTTGCTTCCTTACAGGTTGAGATAACTTCAGATCTAGGCTTGAATCCCTTAGAATGGATGAAGATCTCTTCACGAAGTACTGTTCACGGCTACAGTACCATCTCCCTTGAACAGCCTCCACAAGCCTCCCTCGATCTCCTTTGATCCAAATGAAGCATTAGGGTTTCTAACCCTCTTGTATGTGTTTTATAGACTTTGGATGGTCAATAGAAGCCCCCCAGACCAGATCCACATTTTGTGGGTGATTGGGTGACTTTAGGATTAAAGAAATCCATGGAGAATGGCCCTTCTCGAAGTGGAAAACAAAGTCAACAATGAAGGCTCGGGGCTGGCGGTCGACCTATGGCTTTTGGCGGTCGACTGCTACTAAGAAAACTGCAGACAAATGATCCCTGGAATTTCCAGTCGACCGCTACTGGGCTTGCGGTCGACCGCCACTGAGAGAGCTGTAGCCTGGAGGTTGCTGGCGAGGGCGATCGATCGCCTCTGTGCTAGTGGTCGACCGCCAGCTGGGCAGACCCCGGGTTTTCCCGGGTCGATCTGTTAATTGCTTTAGCTCTGTCGCTTAAGTTCTTTAGCACCCCATTCATGTCTGTAGCATCACCCATGACAATCTAGAAGGTGTCAACTGAGTCTTTGACTTTGGGTTCTCTTGGTTGTGCTTCTTTGTGCATCGACCTTAACTGTCATTGAGCTTTCACTTTTGCCAACTCCACTCCATTCCTTGTCCATTCATTTGCATATCTGTCATGAACAAAACATCACGTATGTCAGTCATATAAGAGTGAAAAACAACAATGACTAATAGTGTTTAGCCATTATCAAAACCAAGAATGTCAAATAACTCAAATGATCACATGATGATGTCGAATGACCCAAGTGACCGCAAGATGACTCAAATGACCATAGGGGCACAACACATGCGAGTCAGCAGCCCCCCTCCTTCCAGTCCCCATTGCAGTCATAGTCTATCCCCTTTCCTTCATTTCAAGGGTAGGCGAGCCAGCAACCCCCCTCCTTCCAATTCCCTTTGCAATCTCAAACTCCAGCCATCCACCAAACACCGATTCAGCCAGGTCCATCCACTGGCGGGCCGTAATACCCCTCCCGTTTTGGATTTCCTTCTCAGGCACCTAAAAGGGCTATTCATCCTCAGTGGTAGGCGCCACTCTCACAAACCGATCCGCTCACCCAATCCCTTCTCAAGAAGTTCAATAAAATGGATGAGCATTTTCAGGATTTAAAGAAGATCGTGGACGTAAAGTCCATCCCGGAGGTCTCCTTGCCAATCCTCCCGGTCATCCATCTCCCTCGCTCTGAAATGCCTACGTACCGCAGGTACAATGGCATTGGCAACCCCTTCATTCATCTTAAGGACTTCATGTATGAGTCCTCCTTCTATAAAAATGATAAAAGATCCCTGACATATCTCTTCTGGAGATCATTGGATGGCCCTTCACTAGAATTCTTCTATTCCTTAGAACCCAGCGAGGCCGAGAACTTTGATATAGTCCAGAGAAAATTCCTGCAGAAGTACCGAGATCGAGTTGGCCCATCTCTTTCTATTACCGACCGGGTAGCTAAAAAATGAGGGTGGACGAAGACTTCGTCCAATATGCCGACATATGGAGGTCCCTGGTGGAAAGAATAAGGGATACCCTCTCAGAGACAGAGCAGGTAAAGATGATCATGTCTAATGCCACCCCGCAATTTAGACACGTATTAGCAATGAACAAGCTCACCACAATGGAATAGCTATATGAGAGGGCCAGATATGTCCAAACCCAATTAAAAGATTCCCCTCTCATGCCCATGTTTGAGATGCCAAAGCCCAGGGTAGTTAGAAAGACAAGCATTGGTGTCCAAGGTGGAGTGATAGAAGGGGTTGTAACAAATGAGCAAGTGAGTGTAGTTGGTAGCCCCAACCAGCCAGCAAACCCAAGACCTCCACAAATACCACGACTCCCTCTTCAACAAGGTCCACCACCTTATCATCCCTCACCACAAAATAACCTCCTCTAGAACAATCTGCCTCAACCTTTCCATCCCCAGCATCAACAACAGCCACCCCCTCAATGTCACCAAGTTCCACCACCCAGAAACTATGGCCCTCAACAACAGAGAAGGCCGGTCGGCCCTAGGAGACCTCACTACCCACCATTGCCTGAAACACTGCCGGGCATCTTTAATGCCCTCATGGCACCCTGCCTAATGAAAGACCCATATGGCCACAGCATGTAGACACCTCCAGGTACTGTGTCTTCCACATGCAGCCAGATTATACTGTGGAAAATTACTTCCATTTCAAGGACTACATGATGGGGCATCAAAGGCGATTTCCATACACTGGTGAAGTGTATTTGTGAGTTATGGCTTGTATGAGATTGTAAGTATGTATTTTATTTCTTTTGGGCTCTTTGTAAGGCTTATATCAAGCCAATGGGCCATTTGTTATGTCAAGTCCAAGGCTAGGTTGCCATTAGTAGAGTCCATTAGGGAGCTTATGCCATATTGGGTCATTAGGTTGTTAATGGGTCATTAATGCACTTAAGGCCCAAATTGGGTTACACTCCTTCATGGGCCAACTAAGTTGGAAGGGTCTAGCATGGTTGGTGGGCTGGTTACATGGCCTTTAACCACACTTGGCCCAAGAAGAGTCCCATGAATGGGGCGCCCCCTCTTTTGGCTCCATTAGGCTAGGTTGTTTAATTTTCTTTCTTTCCTCCCTTTATTTGACCACATGTGGTAGAATTAGGAATGGAATTCCTTTAAATATTGTATTTCTTGTGGTTGGTCATACCTCATCCCAGCCCTTCAATCCAAACCCCTAGATCCAAGGGTTGAGATTGAATTTGGTTGGCATCCTATATAAGGTTGTATTTTTCATATTGGATGAATTAATGAAGAGAAAATAGGCATTTGCCCCCAAGTGAGATTTGTGCCCCTCCCCTCTCTCTACCTGGTTCCTCCATCCCCTCTCCCCTTTCTAGAGTGTAATCCCTTCCCCCTTGATCCCCTCCAGCATCTGAAGCAACTCCGGTGATCGCCGCCGCCATCGTCTCGCCGCCGACGCGTCGTCGCCAACGGTTTCGGTGTTCTGTCCACTCAGAACATACCCTTCTTCTCCAAATTCCTGCTATCACTCCCTTCGTCTTATGAAGCTCAAAATTTCAGGGTTGGTTCCCCTCTGGAACCCTTATCCCCACAAAACAAATCACGTCAAAATTCATCCTTTAGCTATTTTTTGATTTTCGTCCAAGTCCAAGTTCCAGATCTGTCCTGGTTCTGTTTACTGTTCATCAGCTCTGAGTTTACCCCATTCGAACCACCTTTTGATTTTTTTTGGGTCGCCCAAATTTAATGGGATCTCTGTCCACATCCCTCTACCACCAGGAATTTTCTTAATTTTTGGTTCACCCTCTAGTTATTTTTCAAATTTCGTCCAAGTTCCCAAGAACAGTCTACCCACAGTTTCCAAGATCCGACCCAGGTCTAGTAAAGAAATCCCAGAAAATCTATTTCGTCTCCAATCAGAAAACCAAAAATAGTCTCGGATTCCTCTCTCAGAGATCTTCAACTTTTCTGAAGAGATTATTTCATGATTCGGAGGTATTCTCCCCAGTCAACGTTGATCTTCAGAGAAGTCAGAACCTGCCTCTGCAGTTCTGGCCAGATTCCAGCAAGCTTGTAAAATACATGATCAGAAATACAGATCTGATTATTTTTTTTGAAGACCCCTACGTCGAAGTACTCTGAGTCAGCTTTCCAACGGCGCTAACCTCGTCGCATTCCGACGACGGGGCTGATCGCAGCAGCAGTTTTCTCCGAGTCGCGCGCCTGCAAACAGAACTTTCAGGTTCGTGGCCGAGTTTCCGACGAGCGTCGTCCGAGGGCCGCCCGGCGTCCGGCGGTCGTTCCAGCAGCTCGCCATCCCAGGGGTACGCTTTCCAGGTGTCTCCACAACAGAGGAGTCATCAGGCCCCACACGACCCCTCCGGTCAATACGTGGGCCCCCACTAGCACGAGTATGCGTGAAGCAGAAGCATTGCCCGAAACCGCCCGTCAACCCGAACTTGGTCCTCCCGGGCCCACTTGTGTCGCCCTTTACCTCCCTGCGTGGAGTGGGCTTATTTGTACTGCTGTAAACATAATGTACTAAGTTCCCGGGAGTACGAGCTTTGGCCGGGTGCCGTCTTCGCCACGTCGAGAGCGTGGAGGTATCGCCTTCACCCTTACACTTGGCATTAGCTTAATTCTTTATATGCTTTATATGCCGCTGCTAGAGAGCATGTGTAGGGATACCTAGCTCGCCTTCAATTTATAATATCACTGCTGCGAGAGAGAGCGAAGCCGTCCCGTGACCCGATCCGGGCGCAAAAGAGAGCCGACCACCCTAGCTCATTGCCGGTTTCTCAACCGCGCACATCTGACGCTTCCCTCGTTAAGGGACGATCGCGAGCTTGTCGTGTCCGTGGTCCCGTCCCGCATCACTACATTTATGATCTGAATGATGAACATGGAATCGACTGGGATGAAATGAGGCGATACATCGCCATGTTGAAGGATAAGAGACCTCCCCCCAGACAACAACCACAACAACAACAACAACAATCCCAGCAACAGCAACAACCTCAATAGGCTCCACCGCAGCAATTGAATATGGGCATCATTCAAAACCCATTATCGGAGCACCAACATCCCAATCAACAGGTCAACCCCCTCTCTTCTTTCCTAGAAATCGGGAGAGGGCAAGGTTGGCATATGGAAAGCACCTCCGTCCTCGCCGCTAATCACACCTCTAGCCAACCCTCTCGCCTTCTCCGGGCCATACCTTATCCACCTCGGCCTACATCACAATCCGTGAATGGACCTTATCCATTCCCATAGCCATCACACCCTCTCATCTGAGTGCCAACTGCTGATTCCCCACCAATCCATCAACAAGGAGCATCTACACCTTCACCCATGCCCTCCAAACCTCTCATCATCCACCACCCGTTCGGGGCCCCACCTACCTCTACTATACCTTCACCTATGCTCACAAAAGCCCTCATCGTCCACCGCCCATCAAGGATCCCATCCACTCCCACCATGCCTCCACCTAACAAACCCCTCATCAGAATCCCTATGCCTGTCATCATCCATGCTCCACCAAATATTCCTCCACCACTACCCTTCAAAACCCTGCTAAAACTCATACCTAACCCCATAGAGGTGCAGCCAAAACCATAGGCTATGGTGCTTCGGAGTGGAAGGATCTTCCACGGGGTATTCCCTCAGAATAGTCAGGCCCCTGAGTAGTCCCAGCCACAGAAAGGCACTGAAGAGCAATTAGAAGAATCCACTCCCGGGGCACAATATGATTTGTTGAAACATTTGGACAAGACCCCTGCCCGGATCTCTATCCTGGAATTGATCAAGAGGTCGAAAAGCCACCAGGATGCTTTGATGGAGTATCTTCAGAAGGTTATGGTAAATGAGGATCTCCATGTGGACAAGATATCGACAGTGTTAACGTTGACGAGCACACAACCAGCTATCACGTTTCACGACCATGAGCTCGCCCCTAAGGATGCCTGAAAATATGCATTGTGTATTACGATAAAAATCAATGGGGTGTCTGTGGACCCGTGTTTGGTGGACACTGGTGCGTCTATAAATGTGATCTCTATGATCACCCTCCAATCATGTGCGGTTGACACGGAACATATAAGGCCTTCATCAATTATAGTCACGGCCTATGACAATAGCAAAAGGTCACCAAAAGGGATGATTACCTTGAATGTAGAGTTAGGCCCTGCATCAGTCTCAACGTAGTTCCATATCCTTGATATGGATCTCACATTTAAGGCTATACTAGGTCGCCCCTACATTGAAGTCATGAATGCTGTGCCATCCACTAATCACCAGTGCTTAAAGTTTCCATACAAGGGATGGATTATCAAGGTAATTAGTATGCCCATCTTTTCTACGGTGGATGCTATTACCACCTCTCTGCCCTCTGTTTGGCCAACCCACTGGGTAATTCTTTCATTACTAGATGTGTGTGACCCTCGCCGCGCCCCTTTAACATAAAAGTCGCTTCCAGCACCAAAGCCATGTCAGCCTTCCCGTTCTAAGGGATGGCAAATCATGGGCAATATCGGCTACCAACAGGGCAAAGGCTTGGGGGCATAATCACAAGGCAGACTGAATCTGCTAAAGAAAACAAGGTTAACCTCTGGGGCTAGTCTGGGCTTGAAGGGTCATCCGAAGCACAAAAAAACCTCTCACATTGACCTTGTACTGTCATTTCAAGAAGGGGGCTGTTGTGCAACTGGGGGATCACCCACAAGAATCACAGGGGGAACTGCAGATTTCTTACTTAGCTGGAAGTTGTTCGAGGTCTCTCAAGAAAGGGAAGTTTGATGACACGGACTGTGAATGGAACAAATAGTTCGATATACATGATATTTCCATCGCACTGCAGCAGATGTTCTAGCCTCCGCAGTTAGAGGAGCCACTTTTAATCTCCGAGATGCCCAAGGATGTTATCTTTATTGCCAGAATTCCAACTCCTCCTCGCCAAGAGGACGTTCTCAATGACGGATCGCTTTCTGTCATTATTTTTGACCACTCTCCTCAGCCTTTGCTGCTGACCTCTTCCTGGGCCAGACGTTTGTCTGATGATCTTCCTAGGTCTCCTTCTCTATTTACATTCCAACGCGGGTTTCCCAACCCGCGTCAGGCTTTCAATCATGATTTGCTCTACGAGCCTCCTAACCCTTTAGGTTTAATTCAATTTTCTTTATGTGTTGTGTTATCAAAAATGAAAATAAAAAAATGCCAATTTGCAAACTCCTCAACAGTGCATTTTCATCGAGGAGACATCTTACATCTCTCACGAGTGTGCCCCGACTTATGGGCCACTCATCCAAGGTCCCTTGAGTGACCTCCTTTACTCCTCCCCTGAGGCATCTCGCCCTGTACATTCTTCAGGGTCACCTTCTTCTCCTTCTCCTTCTGCTTCTTCTTCTTCTTCTTCTTCTTCTTCTTCTTCTGTATTACAGGTCGGTCAAGTTAGGACTAATGAGTCAAGGGTAGTGTCCCAGATAAAATCCAAGAGTAGGCAAATCTCACGTCGATTCCTTCTAGATATAGCCAACAAGTGCCAGGCATGCCTAGCTATTCCTCAACTGCTAGAAAATCCCATCCAACTGTCGAAAATAGAATGTGAGGAGGATTGCACAATTGATGAAGGGTATGGAGTATATGAGATTACGGACGAGGAGTACCCTGTTGAAGAAGGGGACAAAGAATATGAGGACGCGGCTGATGTGTATGCTAGTGGAATGAGCAGATTTGATGAACCATCAGCCGTCGTAGAAAAATCCACCAAAGAAATCAACCTAGGAACCGAGGAAGACCCCAGGATCGTCCTCATAAGTGATAATTTGCCATCATCTGAAGAAGAGACATTGATTAAGGTTATGAAGGAATACAAGGACACATTCACATGAAGCTATGAGGATATGCCAGGATTGGATCCCACCCTGGTCGAACACCGTTTAACTTTCAAACCAGGGTTCGTCTCGGTAAAACAAAGGTTAAGGCATTTTCACCCTCAAATGGCTTTGAAAATAAAGGAAGATGTCGACAAGCTCCACAAAGCCAGGTTCATTAGAGTCGCCCTTTATCCCCAATGGGTGGCAAACATCATCCCGGTCATGAAGAAGGATGGAAGGGTGAGAATCTGCATTGACTTTCGGGACCTTAACTGTGCGTGTCCAAAAGATGATTTCCCCATGCCTCATATTGATGTTTTGGTTGATAACACAACATGTTATGGAACTCTCTCGTTCATAGATGGATATTCGGGATATAATCAAATTCGTCTGGCAGAAGAGGATCAGGAGAAGACGTCATTCACGACATCTTGGGGAACTTATTGTTACGTGGTCATGCCATTTGGATTAAAAAATGCTAGAGCTACTTACCAAAGAGCTATGATGGCAATATTTCATGACATAATCTACATCGATTTGGAAGTGTACGTGGATGACTTGTTGGTGAAATCAAGGACTAGGGAAGAACATCAGAAAGTTTTGGCTAAGCTGTTGCAAAGATCAAGGGAGTTCCAATTGAAGATGAATCTAAAGAAGTGTGTATTTGGTGTTTCATTGGGTAAGCTGCTAGGCTTCATTGTGAGTAAAAGGCTCATTGAAATAGATCCCAACAAAGATCAGGTAATCAGGAATATGCCACCTCCAAAGAATCTGAGAGAAGTTCGAGGATTAATCTGGAGGTTGCAATTCATTCGTCAGTTTGTGTCTCAACACTCGCAAAGGTGCAAACATGTCTACGAGTTGACCAAGTCAGGAGTAGAATTTCTTTGGGATTCTAAATGCCAAAAAGCTTTCGAAGGGTTAAAGGAATATCTGGCCAGTCCACCCATTCTCATTCCACCCACGCCAGGCAAACCTTTGATCCTTTATATTTCAGTCTTGCATGACTCTGGGTGCGGTGCTCGCACAAACAGACGAAGAGGGCAAGGAAAGGTCAACCTATTACTTCTCCAAACTCCTCAACCCCTATGAGTAGAAGTATACAACCATGGAGAAAATCGGTGCTGCCCTCGGTTGGGTGGTACAAAAATTGAAACACTACTTCTTGGCTCATGAAGTCCATCTGATCGCCCAAATGAATCCTATCAAGTTTCTTTTAAAAAAAATATATCCTTGCTGATAGGATAGCACGCTGGCAAAGCTTTCTCTCTCAGTCTGACAACACCTACATCCAGCAAAAGGCAATCAAGGGTTATGCCATAGCCGAGCATCTGGATCACCATCCCCTCCCTAAACTCGATCCTGTCCAATCGGAGTTTCTAGATGAGGAACTAATGTCCATCAATCAATCAGATGATCACATGTGGACATTACATTTTGATGGAGCTCTGAATTCCCAAGGGAGAGGAATTGGCATTGCCCTCCTATCGCCTGAAGGTATCACTATCCCATTGGCATATCAGCTCGCATTCCCAGTCACTAACAACGTAGCCGAATATGAGGTTCTTCTAGCTGGCCTGGAACTTGCCAATTCTTTCCGTATCACTGAACTGCGAGTTGTAGGTGATAGTCAACTCATTCTTCGCCAAGTGCTCCCCAAATATCACACTCGCGATCCCAAGCTCAAGCCTTACAAAGAACTTACCGCTGGTTTTGCCAAATTATTCACCAAACTAATCTTTGTCCATGTCCCTCACAACAAGAATATTCTGGCCGACGGCCTCGCCTCATTGGCATCATCTTTAAGGTTCCCATTGGGTAGATGGTTTGAGTCCATATCGATCTATAAGCATCATGCCCCTGCTATCCACGATGCTTCAGACGTGAGGATTAAGGAAAGATTGTTAAGGAAGGCCCAAGAGGGAGAAATCATTCAGAAAAGGGAAATCATGTTGGTGGAATTGGAAGAAGAAATGGCCGACGAAGAGAAGCCATGGTTTTACGAAATTACCAAATATTGTAAAGATCAGTCCTATCCTGAAGAAGCCACATCAGAAGACAGGAAAGCCATAAGAAGAGTGGCCCAAAAATACGTGCTGATTGGAGGAGTTCTATACAAAAGAAGTCTTACTGGTGTTCTTCTAAGATGTCTTGATGATGATGAGGTCTGGAAATCCGTTGAGGAAGCACACTCTGGTGTGTGTGTGGTGTGGCCATGTGAATAGCCAAATGCTCGCTAAGAAGATTCTTCGGCAAGACTTTTACTGGCCCACCATGGAAGAGGATTGTACAGTCTATGTCCGTAGGTGTGTCAAGTGTCAACTTCACGTCGACAAGATTCACTCCCCATCTTCTTCACTTCATCCAATATCCTCCCCATGGCCCTTCTCTATGTGGGCTTTCGACATCATTAGTTTTCTCGGTGATCCCAACTCCCTCACTAAGCAAAAATCTTTCATCCTCGCTGCAATGGAGTACTTCACCAAATGGGCCGAAGTCGAAGCTTATGCGGAAGTCCAAGCTTATGCGAAAGTCAAGGCATCCACAATATGCAAATTCATTATGAAGAACATCATCACCAGGTTAGGCATCCCAAGCACTATCATCACCGACAATGGGCCACAATTCATTTCACAGGACCGTCAGGACCTCTGCAATAGGTATAAAATTGCATTGCATCATTCATCACCATATTATCCACAAGGTAATGGCCAGGCAGAGGCCACTAATAAAATATTGATCAAAATCATAAAGAAAACTTGTGAGTCTAAGAAGTTCTCGGATTGGCCTAAAAAGCTTATTGAAACTCTATGGGCCTATCGTACTTCAATCCGTACTCCCACTGGACAAATTCCGTTTGCCCTTATGTTGAGTAGTGGATAGCAGATCTAGAGGGGAGGGGTGAATAGATATGCCCCTCTTTTGGCAGAACACCCCTCTTTAAAGCTAGATAAAGAGAATCGCAGCGGAATATAACTAGCTTAGCGACTGACACAACGATTGGCTTAGCAAGATGAATAAGCAATATAGAGATTGAACCTAAGCATGCATCTAACACAAAGAAATCACACAATCAAACCACAACACACGAGATTTTAAGGTGGTTTGGACTGAATCCCCAGTGTTACGTCCACCCCTCACCAAACCCGGTGAGGCTCCACTAGTGCAGCGCACCAAACCGCAAATCTAAAAGACCTCCGATTGCCTTCCTACTAACCATAGGTAGGGACGTCAACACTGCAGATCGAACAACTTCCGATTGCCTTCCTACTAACCACCGATAGAGATGATCTTTAGTTTCAATGGTTTGAACAAAATAGAAAGAGAACAAGATGAAAATGCTCAAACAAGATATAGAGATATGCTAGAATGAAATAAATCTTGTCTGAAATTGCTGGAGCTTGAATCTGATGCTTCAATGGTATCTTCTTCCTTGTGAGATAATCTTCTTTGAACCCCTTTGAGTTGATGGAGAGAGTTATGGATGTAGCTTTGACCTTCCTTTTGATGCCCTTGAGTTGATGAAGAGGTTTAAGGATGTAGATTTACTCTCCCTTGAGAGCTTACTTGCTTCTACACTTGCTTGGAGATTGATGGCTTCAGATCTTGGCTTGAATCCCTTGGAATGGATGAAGAACTCTGCACGAAGTACTGTTCATGGCTACAGTACCTTCTTCCTTGAACAGCCTCCACAAGCCTCCCTTGATCTCTTTGATCCAAAATGATCAACTAGGGTTTCTAACCCTCTTGCATGAGTTTTATATCTCTTTGGATGGTCAATAGACACCCCCCAAACTAGATCCACAATCCATGGGAGATTGGGTGACTTTAGGATTAAACAATTACAAGGAAAGGGGCTGGCCTTGAGGTGGAAAACAAAGTCAAACATTGCTACATCGGGGCTGGCGGTCGACCGGAATTTTTACAGGTGAAGTCAATTCGTTGCTGGGAAAATCAGTTGATCGCCCCTTACTGGGCGGTCGACCGTTGGCTGCCGGTCGACCGGTCTTGGACCGGCGGTCGACCGCTGGCTGGGGAAATCCCAGGTTTCTCCTCTTCAGTCCCTTAATCCCTTTAGCAACCCATTCACGTCTGTGGCATCAAACTTGACAGAATCTTGAGGATTTCTACTGAGTCTTTGACCTTGTATTCTCTTGGCTATGCTTCATTGTGCATCGACCTTGGCTATGTGACTTGTCTATGCTTCATTGTGCATCAACTCTTTTGTACCAAGTGTTGACTCTTCTTAAAGGGATTTTCATCCTTGCTTGGGTGCGATCATTAGGCTTTCACTTTTGCCATCTCCACTCCATTCCTTGGCATATCTGTCATGAAAGAACACCAAGTATTTCAGTCAAATGAGAGTGGAAAACATCAATGACTTATAGTGTTTGGCCATTATCAAAACCATGAATATCAAATGACCACAGTGGCACAACATTCTCCCCCTTTTTGATGATGGTAACACTGTGAGTCATTATGTGGCAATAATGTCAAAGATGGCAAATTTTATAACATATGCGGCTCAAGATTCATGATGATGAAAACATGTGCAGCTCAAGATCCATGATGATGAAAGTATGTGAATGCGGATATATATGCAAATGCGTGCTTGAATGTATGCATGAGATGAACCGGATGAGCCTGAATTCTCTCTCTCCCATCAGCAACGACAAAAATTATTCTCCCCCATCTCACACATTATTCTCCCACATCACTCACACACAAAAATTCTCCCCCTGGGACAACTCACAAAAAGGATTTTCTGGAGTTTCTTCTCCCCCTTTGATAACAGCAAAAAGGAGAGATATGGTAGAGATGGTGATAAATATCTGAAAGAGCAGAGCTGAATAGGAGTTGAGAGCAAGCCATTATATGAAAACCAGAAATAGGCCGTGAGCAATATACATGGTTCAAAGTTAATGAAATCCGAGATCAACAATAGAGTTCAAAAAGCATCTACATCCATGTTTTAATAGAAATGAACCAGAAGTGCATATCATGGCAGTGTTTAACCTTCCCTTGTCTTATACATCCATATTCAATAACTACAAAGGAAATAGTATAAACTAGTATTGAGTTTAAACAAGCATGACTAAAGCATGGAATTTAATGATTTCAGCACTATTTTTTCTATGATCTTTTGCATTTGAAGGCACAAGACTCATATTTTACGAGCAATCGAGTCTAGTACATGCCTCCTATCTGTAAGAATACACGTTGTTTAGACGTCAGTATTCCTAGGTATTTGGGAAGATTGACTGTTATGCTTCAGATTGAACAGAGATAGCTTTGTCACCTCATGACATATCTGACCTCATTTTTTTGATGAGGAGATATATTTCTCAGCAACTCTTCCATTGCTCTGCCTAGAGTCCAATATAATCAAGACAGAGATAACAGGGGCACATCATGACATATCATTTGTCACTTGGTTTGATGATGTGACATATTTCTCCGTGCAACAATATCATTGCTATGTCAAATTGACTTTCAGGAATTCCAGCTCATCAAGGTGTTTAAAAATAATATCATATCTCTAGAGTATCACCAAGGTTGTCATGAATTTTGAATTTTTAGAATTCAGGATAGTCATTCAAGGCACAACAAGCAATCTCTAGTTAAGGTCTATTAAAAGTCACGGAACATAGATGATTTCATAACAAATATTTTAGAACTTCAAGAAAATCATTAAATCTGTACCACTTTCATTGGATGGACAATCATCAGTTCATATAATAGAAAGCTCTTACAACATTGGTTTGTCTGTCTCATGATCTCATTTTCAAACTGGAGGCCATTGAAGTTCAGATTACAAAAGATTAAGAAAAGCAACAAGACTCCCCCTAAGGATATGCAATGGATGCACTCAAGGAGTTATGTTTACAATCAAGTGCAATGACAATTGTCAAGGAGAGGTTGACTTGTACCATGCAGGGGTTGACCTGGTCAAACATGAAGTGGGCAGAGATGAAATGCATGACCGAACACATGTTTGTACACTTATTAATGGCAACAGAATAAAGATGAAATAGATGCATGAATGCTTCAAAGAGACAACTCCCCTTACTATGTGACCTATATGTGACAGTGATGCATAGTACTTGGCGGAGGTGAAACCTCACGCATATTGAGTGCTTCTAGATAAGCATAACCTACCTTTCCGTACATTAATATTTAATATACCATGGCCATGCAAGAATGATGCTACATAAACCATGCAATATATCGTGAACATGAATTCAACTTTATTATGCATCATGACTACATGCAATGCTACATCATATGCAAAATGACATAATTATATATAAACAATGCATGGAAACCAATCTGTAAAAACACACAACTAAATTGAAAAAAAATCATAATTTCAATTTTTAGTAGCCTGAGGTCTGCAAAGACCAAGCTCCCTTCTGAGTGTTGTAAACCTGTCATTACACAAGGGCTTGGTAAAGATATCAGCAATCTGATTTAATGTATCAACAAAATGCAGTTCAAAGTTTTTCTTAAAGACCTCATCTCTAATGAAGTGATGCCTAATTTTAATATACTTGGTCCTAGAGTGCTGGACTGGATTTTTTGTAAGGTTGATAGCACTGGTGTTATCACACATAATCGAGACACATCCAAGATCAACTAAGTAGTCTTGGATTTGGTGTTTAATTCACAACACTTTGGTGCCACAGCTCCCCGCAGCAACATGTTCTGCCTCTGCGGCTGAGAGAGCAACCGAGTGTTGTTTCTTAGAGACCCAAGAAACTAAACACCCGCCCAGAAACTGGCAGTAGCCACTAGTACTCTTGCGATCCAGCTTGCATCCAATGTAGTCTGCATCAGAATAAGATATAAGAGACAAATCACATGATGACGGATACCACAATCCCAAATCTTGAGTGCCGGCAAGATATCTAAGGATACGTTTGACGGCAGTCAAGTGGGATTCTCTAGGACTAGATTGAAATCTAGCACAGAGGTAAACACTAAACTGGATATGTGGTCGAGATGCAGTCAAATAAAGCAAAGAGCCGATCATACCTCTATAGATCTTTGCATCCACTAATTTACCATTTTCATCCGAATCCAGTGATGTTGTGGTGCTCATAGGAGTTGTAATTATTTTACAGCTTGTCATGTCAAATCTTTTCAACAGCTCCTTGATGCATTTAGCTTGACTTATGAAGCACCCATCTTCTCCTTGGTTGACCTGCAAACCGAGAAAAAATTAGAGTTCTCGCATTAAGCTCATCTCGAATTCGCTAGTCATGAGGTTAGCAAATTCCTCACACATTTCAGATTTAGTAGAACCAAACACAATATCATCAACATAAATTTGAACAATCAAGATGTTCTTACCTTACTTCTTGGTGAAAAGTGTTTGATCTACCTTACCTCGTGTGTACCATTTCTCAATGTGGAACGAGCTTAGTCTCTCATACCAAGCTCTTGGTACTTGCTTCAGTCCATAAAGTGCCCTGTCTAGCTTGTATACAAAATCTGCATGGTTAGTGTTCCGAAAGCCAGGGGGCTACTCAACATAGACTTCTTCTTTGATCAATCCATTCAAGAAAGTACTTTTTACATCCATTTGGTACAGCTTTATTCTAAGGGAGCATGCAAAGGCAAGTAAAATTCTGATGGCTTCAAGTCTAGCAACTGGGGCATAAGATTCCTCAAAGTCTACCCGAAACTCTTGATTATACCCTTGATCCACCAATCTAGCCTTGTTTCTTATGATCTTGCCATCCTCACTGAGTTTGTTCCGAAAGACCCATTTAGTGCCTATGACAGATTGTGATGATGGTCTAGGAACAAGATGCCAAACTTTGTTTCTTTCAAACTGGTTTAACTCGTCTTGTATTGAATTTATCTAGTTTTCATCCTTGAATGCTTCATCAATATTCTTGGGTTCAATCTCGGAGACAAGAACAAGTTGATCTAATTCTTTCACAATTCTAAAATGTGACCTTGTTCTAGGTGGATCATTCAAGTTACCAATGACATTTTCTAAAGGATGATCCTTAAGAATTCTAATGTATGTAGAATCATTACCTTCTCTTGGAGCTTGATCCCTTGCATTGCTTGATTCAGCTAGGTCACCATCTTCTCTTATTTCTTCTTGTGGAGGATCATTCTTTTCCTTCATGCTTAGGAATTCTCCATCTTCATCATTTTTCCTACAATAGCTATTATTTTTAGAATCATCATGATATTCATCAAAGGAAACATGGGGTGATTCATCCACAGTTTGACTCTTAACATTGTAAATTCTATAAACCCTAGATCTATCAGAATGTCCAAGGAATATACCTTCATCGCTCTTGGGCTCGAATTTATCTAAATCTCTTTTATCATTATTGTGGATGAAGCATTTTTACCCAAGTACTTTCATATGTGTGAGAGAAGACTTTTTACCTTTCAGCAACTCATAAAGAGTCTTTTTGGTGTGTGTCCTTACCATAGATCGGTTGATAATGTAACAAGCCGTGTTTATCGCTTCAGCCCAAAACATCCTTGGAAGTTGTCGTTCGGCAAGCATTGTTCTTGCCATTTCTATGAGTGTTCGTTTCCTTCTTTCAACTACATCATTTTGCTCTGGGGTTCATGGTGATGAAAATCGATGTGAAATACCTTCAGCCCTGCAAAGATTATAGAATTTAGTATTCCTGCAAAGATTATAGAATTCAGTATTTTTAAATTCACCACCATGATCAGATTGAAGCTTGGAGATTTTAAACTCACTGTCCTGCTTTAACTTCATATAGAGTGCCTGAAACTCATCAAAAGCATCATTTTTATGTGAGAAAGAAAACCCATGTGAACCTAGAGAAACCATCCACCAAGATATATCCATATTTTCTTCCACTTAAACTAGCAGTTCTGGTTAGAGCAAACAAGTCCATATGAATCAGCTCGAGTGGTTTGGATGACATATTTTTAGATCTAGCCTTGAAGGATTTTCTTATTTGTTTACCTAGGGCACATGCATCACACAATTTATTTTCTTGTTTAAAAGATAGTTCAGGCAACCCTTTCCCCATTGAATGCTTTAACAGTTTATGTAAGACATTGTAGCTAGCATGTCCTAGTCTACGATGTCATAAGCATGCAAGCTCAGATTTTGGTGCAACAAGACAAAGGTTTAAGTGAGCAGGATAATCTAAGTCAATCATGTCAACATTGTTGACTCTCTTACCAAAAAATTTTACCTTGTCAGATTTTGGTTCAAGGATTCTACATTCATGAGAGTCAAACAGCACTTTGTGACCTTTATCACACAATTGACTAATACTGAGCAAGTTGTATTTCAAACCTTCAACTAGCAGCACGTTACAAATGGAGTTGGAGAGGTTCTTACTTACATTACCTGTTCCAATGATTTTTCCTCTGTTGTCCCCTCCCAATGTGACGTGTCCTCCTTCCTTTTCAATCAAGAAACAGAATTTTGTTCTGTCTCCAGTCATATGTCTTGAACAGCCACTATCAAGGTATCACATGTTATGCATGGCTGCAAGACACTCCTGCACAAGCAATTAAGCAATGGTGTTTGGAATCCAACAAAATTTGGGTCCCATCAAGCTCTTCAAATTTTCAAAACATGAAACCATTTCTTTTGGAATCCAAACCTTCCTAGCATTCATGTTTTGTTTGCTTAGAGCAGGGATTTGATTTTTCTTTTCAGCTTTGACACTCACTTTCTGTTTAGAGGCTATTTGTTGGATTTTGTGGGCATTTGAGGAACTTTGCTTCTTAACCCATTGAGGCCACTTGTTGGTTTTGGGTTGAAAGTAACTGTTTTGCCACCTAGGGGTTTGAAGCTTATAAGATTGGTGAACAAAGGAATCACAATTGCCCCAAAAATAAGCTGGTGTCGAACTGTATGAATGTGCAACTCAGTTACAATGGCATCTAGAAGGCTGAATTTGTTTGGCAGCCTGAATGGGCGATGGCCAAGGAAGTGTCGACCTATGCTGTGGGGATGGTTGACTCTTCTTAGACTTTTGAGGTTTCATCTTAGGGAGTTGAGTGGTCTCCACTTCAACCTTTTCTTTTCCTTTATCACTATGTTTTTGTTGACTTTGATTGGGTGTTGTGTTTGAGGTGGAAGCATCAGAAGAGAAAACAAATGTGACAGTTTTTAACCCAATTGGCCTTTTGTTTGTTGGTTCAAAACCCAACCCTTCCTTGTTGAAATTCATTCTAGTACCTAGCAATGTATCTAGGTTTTCTCTTCCATGCACAAACTTTTCTAAAAATTGTTGTTTATCCTTCAACTCTTTTTGTAGGTTTTCAATGTTTTGAAGAAGTTGAGTGTTGACTTGTTTGATAGCTTCATACTTCTCATTACTCAATTTACTGTCCTTTTCATAGCTTTGTATTTTTAGCTTCATGCTATCAATCTCATTTCTTAAGTCTTCATTTTCAATTTCCAAGTCAACCATTTCTTTTCTTCCGTCTTTCAAATCCTCAATCATTTTTTTAAGATCTTCAATTTCAGTTTCAAGTAGAGCAGTCTTATCATTCATATCATGATCATGCACAAAAAAGTTAATTTTCTTTTTCAATGATTTATTCTCCTTTTTTTATTCTTCCTCCCAATCATCAATTGTGTAATTTTCAAAAGGAGAATTTACCTCAGTTTCGTCGTCACCTCTGGCCATGAGACAAAGATCTTCTTTTTCCTTGTCTGAGGAGCTAGTTCCACCATCACTTTCTTCCTCGTCACTCCATGTGGACACCATGGCCTTGTTCTTCTTCTTGCCCTTCCATTTGTCAGCTTTTCTGAATTTTTCACGATAGTCAGTTTTGAAATGCCCTGGTTTGTTATAAGAATAACAAATGATTTTGTCAATTTTCTTAAAGTTTTCATAATTAGATTTGAAACTTTTCCTTACCTGTGACCTTCCTCTCATGAAGCTCTTACCTTCCTTTCTCAGAAATTTTCTGAACTTACCGTGTGAGCATGGCTACATCATCCTCATCTCGCTCACTTGCAGAAGCCTCACCTTCATCAGAAGTGCTTTGACCACTTGGTCCTACTTTAAGAGCTAGAGACTTTTTCTTAGGCATCTCAGTCTCTTTGTTCTTAAGGTTGATCTCATAGGTCATCAATGACCCAATAAGTTCATCTACCTTAGTAGTTGCGAGATCTCTCGATTCTTCAACCACGGTAGCCTTCGTGTGCCATGCAGGAGTCAGTGATCTGAGAATCTTCCTCACAATTTTCTGTTCTAAATATTTCTTTCCCAAATCTGTTAGACTATTAGTAAGCAAAGTTAAGCGAGCATACATGTCTTGAATTGACTCATCAGGCCTCATCTTGAACATTTCATATTCAGAAACTAAAATGTTGGCTTTTGTTTCTTGTACTTGAGAGGTTCCTTCGTAAATTACCTCTAACTTGTCCCACATTTATTTTACAGTTGCGTAGGTAGCCACTCTTGAGAATTCTACTAGATGGAGTGAGCATTGCATGATGTGTTTAGCACTCCAGTTGACAGTGGATTTTCTTATTTGTTCTTTGGTCCACAAGTCCTCATCATCCGTAAGCTCATACGGACCTTTGCTGATCACTCGCCAAAGTTTGTAGTCTTGGGCGCGAATGAACACCTGCATGCGATGTTTCCAATAAGGATAATTAGTTCCAGTGAAATAAGGGGGCCTATTCACATAATGTCCTTCAGGTAAAAAACCCTTGGATGCTAATCCACCATTTCTATCAAGGTCGTTGGACCCCATAATGAGAGATTAGGCTCTGATACCACTTGTTGAGTAGTGGATAGCAGATCTAGAGGGGAGGGGTGAATAGATCTGCCCCTCTTTTCACAGAACACCCCTCTTTAAAGCTAGATAAAGAGAATCACAGCGGAATATAACTAGCTTAGCGAAGGACACAACGATTGGCTTAGCAGGATGAATAAGCAATATAGAGATTGAACCTAAGCATGCATCTAACACAAAGCAATCGCACAATCAAACCACAACACATGAGATTTTAAGGTGGTTCAGACTGAATCCCCAGTCATATGTCCACCCCTCACCAAACCCGGTGAGGCTCCACTAGTGCAGCGCACCAAACCGCAAATCGGAAAGACCTCCGATTGGCTTCCTACTAACCACAGGTAGGGTCGTCAACACCGCAGATTGAACAACTTCTAATTACCTTCCTACTAACCACCGGTAGGGATGATCTTCAGTTTCAATGGTTTGAACAAAATGAAAAGAGAACAAGATTAAAATGCTCAAACAAGATATAGAGATATGCTAGAATGAAATAAATCTTGTCTGAAATTGCTGGAGCTTGAATCTGATGTTTCAATGGTATCTTCTTCCTTGTGAGATAATCTTCCTTGAACCCCTTTGAGTTAATGGAGAGAGTTATGGATGTAGCTTTGATCTTCCTTTTGATCCTCTTGAGTTGATGAAGAGGTTTAAGGATGCAGATTTAATCTCCCTTTAGAGCTTGCTTGCTTCTACACTTGCTTGGAGATTGATGGCTTCATATCTTGACTTGAATCCCTTGGAATGAATGAAGAACTCTGCACGAAGTACTGTTCACGGCTACAGTACCTTCTTCCTTGAACAGCCTCCACAAGCCTCCCTTGATCTCATTTGATCCAAAATGATAAACTAGGGTGTCTAACCCTCTTGCATAAGTTTTATATCTCTTTGGATGGTCAATAGACACCCCCCAGACTAGATCCACAATCTATGGGAGGTTGAGTGACTTTAGGATTAAACAATTACATAGAAAGGGGCTAGCCTCGAGGAGGAAAACAAAGTCAAACATTGCTGCATCGGGGCTGGCGGTCGATCGGAATTTTTACAGGTGAAGTCAATTCGTTGCTGGGAAAATCGGTTGACTGCCCCTTACTCGACGGTCGACCGCTGGCTACCGGTTGACCGGTCCTGGACCGGCGGTCGACCGCTGGCTGGGAAAATCCCATGTTTCTCCTCTTCAGTCCCTTAATCCCTTTAGCAGTCCATTCACGTCTGTGGCATCAAACTTGGTAGAATCTTGAGGATTTCTACTGAGTCTTTGACCTTGTGTTCTCTTGGCTATGCTTCATTGTGCATCGACCTTGGCTATGTGACTTGTCTATGTTTCATTGTGCATCAACTCTTTTGTACCAAGTGTTGACTCTTCTTGAAGGGATTTTCAGCCTTGCTTGGGCGCGATCATTAGGCTTTCACTTTTGCCATCTCCACTCCACTCCTTGGCATATCTGTCATGAAAGAACATCAAGTATTTCAGTCAAATGAGAGTGGAAAACATCAATGACTTATAGTGTTTAGCCATTATCGAAACCATGAATATCAAATGACCACAGGGGCACAACACCTTACATACGGGATGGAGGCGGTAGTCCCGTACGAGATCTTAGTTCCTTCTCTCAGGGTACAGTTGGACAAAGAGCTTCCCCTCGACGAACGCCGTGACTCACTCCTTGCCCAATTGGAACTCTTAGACGAGAAGCAGGTGGTCACTGCCAAACATGCCCGCGTATACCAAAACAGACTCACACTATTTTATCAAAAGAAGGTCATTGAAAGAAAATTCAAAGTCGGTGAGATGGTCGTTAAAAGACTTTTTGTGAAACCTGGTGGGCCACGTTCTAAACTCCAACCCAATTGGGAGGGTCCACATGTAATTCAAGCTGTGTATCCTGGCAATACTTATTGGCTAGTTAATGCTGAGGGGATCGAGTTATCCCACCCTTGGAATGGACTTTATCTTAAAAGGTACTACCCTTAGATAGGTGTGCATAATGTCAAAATCAAAAATAAAAAAAAACATAAAAAATAGAAAAACAAACAAATAAAATAATACAATAAAAAAAGTAAAAGAAGATAAAACAAAAAAATAGAAAATTCAAAAGGGGCTCATGCATGGTGATTATCACGGCATCCACCTTTATGCTAAGATAGGGTCCCCTAAGATTTAGTAGGTCTCAAGTCTTGATCTGTCAAAACTGTGCAGGTCCCTGTCCGGTCACGTTGGCCTATGCCTACTAAAAGGAAGGCAACATGCACATACGCATGTGTTTTATCAAAAAAATCGGTAGCATTGCCTATGATGAGGCCTCACCCCGAAGGTCTCCAGGAAAGCTGTAATCTTTATTCTTTCCTGATAGGTTCGGTGCAGTGGATTCAGAGGGGGGTAAATGAATCCCACCCTTAAAAAATTTCGCTCAAAAAATATTGCGGAATTAAAAACTCAGATGGCTTAATCAATTGAGCAAATATGTATAGCGCGCCTAAACATTCATCTAGCGGAAGCAAAGGAAAGCAATCAACCCACTGCACAGATGATTTTTTAGGTGGTTCGGTCCACAGACCTACGTCCACCCCTCACTCCAAACCGGAGTGAGGCTTCCACTAGCGAAAGCTAGAACCGCAGACTCAGTCTGCAAACAGGTGCTGCCTAACAGCTTGACCAGAGGAACACACTCCTCTCTTCCTCCAGACCGGAGGGAAACCACTAGTGACTACCCGTCACTAGCAACCAGAGACTAATGTCTCTCTTCCTCCAGGCCAGGAGGGAACCCACCGGTAGCAACCACTACCAGCAAACCCGGAGTCAGAGACTCCCTTCCTCTGAGACCAGAGGGAACCCACAAGTGACACGCCGTCACTTGCAACCGGAGAACATATCTCCCTTCTCCTGAGACCACAGGAGGAACCCCGATCTCAAACTAGAGAATCAGAAAACATAGTGATCAAAATAAAAATAAAAACAAGAAATGATAAAAACACAGCGACTGAAAGCTGTAAAGGATAATAACATAGATGTGGCTCCCATGGAGCTGACTGGCCTAGATTTGATCCACGGACCAGTAGACAGATTATCAATAAAGTTTTCTTTCTTCTTCTCCACGAACTCTCTCTCTCTTTCTCTTTTTCTTCTTCTGCTTTCACACTCTGCCTCTCTGCCCCTCCTTTCTTTTCTTCTCACTGTCTACTCTTCTCTCTGCTCTTCTTCTTCTTCTTTCTTTTCTCTTCTTCTGTCTTTTTTCTTCTTCTGGATCGTGCATGCTCTAATTCACTCTCTGCTTCTGCCCCTTCTGCTTCGATCAGATCATCTTCAGAGGAAGATGCTTCATTATATAGCAACAGCAGGAAGGTGGGCGTGTGTCCTCCTCAGTTCCCGTCCTAACACCATGGTTGTGTGGCAGCATTACAGCCTGTAGGATGACACGTGTCACGATCCTAGCTTCTTGGATCACGCGCCCTTCTCAATTTCCTCGAGCAGATATTCTGTCAGGTCAGACGAGAATGCACTGAGTAAGTTGTGTTTTGAACAAAGCATGTACAGACTTTGTACATAAGGCGTAGAGCCATGTTCAGACTTTGCAATGCCTAGTGTTAAAACATGAGAGCACAATGCACAAACTAAGTGTGTGCATGTGTGGACTTGAGTGCATGACACAGGCCGATGTATAGACTTATTTTCTGAACGATGCACAAATGCATAGTGTATGGACTTAGCGTGCATACGACAATGACGATGTACATACTTGCCACCTGAAGTGTGTACAGACTACACCGAAGGGTGTTCAGACTTTTGGGATGTAATGTAGACACCCTGCACAGACTTCATTCATGCAAGCAAGATAGTTCATAAAGAGAAAGTATGTACAACGAGAATGAATGCACGGACATTTCATTCACAAGTGTACAGACTTTGAATGCGTGTGATGCAGACACAAAGAGTGTATAGACTTGAATGCTTGTGATGTAGACAACAAGTGTACAGACTTGGAATTCAAGAGATGCAGACATCGAGTGTACAGACTCTTGATGAATGCATGTAATGCACTAAACGATGTATAGACATGCTAAACTACAGCGCTATGTGAGACACAACATGAGACGCTGAGTGAGACGGTAGGTGAGACGAACACGGCGAAGTGCAGACTTTGCGTATGCTGTGAACACATGATGTATAGACTTGTTCAATTATCAACTGATGGATGTATAGACTTAGTGTATGCATTCTAGGCAAACGCTATACAGACTTTAAGAGACGATGCATGCATAAGGAATGACGATGCAAGAAAGACGATGCATGCACAAGGAATGTACAGACTTGAAGAAATGCATGCAGCGATGTACAGACTTAGTGTGCAATATGCAAACGATGCACAGCCATAGCTCATGAATGTATAGACTTTGCGAGCAAGAGGCAAGGCTGACGGATGTATAGACTTGCTAAATGATGCACACACATAGCGACAATGTATAGACTTAGAGAAACGATGCATGGACTTTGTGTGCATGCGAAGGACGTTGTACAGACTTTGAAGCATGTGAACACATCACTTTACAGACTTGAATGCTCCATGCACAAAGACGCTAAGTGAGATTATGCAGAACATTACCTGATCTGACTGTGCATTGACCTTACCTGTCAATGATTTGACTTTGACTTGGGTTGACTTCATGACCTGTGAGTCATTCTTAAACTTGTTCTGACATATTCTCATAATACATCGGGATTATATCATCAAGGATGTACATGTAAATATAATGAGACATAATATTTGTCATCATCAAAACTCCAGAACCACAGGGGACACAACAATCTCCCCCTTTTTGATGATGGCAATATTATGAGTCATTGCAATGGATTCACCTGATCATTCACAATAGAATAGCTCTTTCAGAAGTGAGCATGTAATGCACCATGTATGCAACATCTGACAGGAGTTACAGTTGATGATGCAAATGATGACTCACAAAAGTTTCTCCCGCTTTGACAACATCAAAAAGAATGGAATGATCATTGACTGTTGAAGGAGATGATATAGGAGCTATTATGCAAGTTAAAGACTCCCTCTCAATGAATGAAACAACTCAGAGTTCTCCCCCTTAAACAATGGACAGAATAAATGGATATGAAGGATGCTGACAAGATCTCCCCCTTTATGAATTACAATGCAGCATGATTCATATGATAGGGAAGCTCCCCCTGAATAGATGGAGTCTTATGAGGTGGATGAGAAGGAGACCACAGGGGCATGTAGATTTGACAAAGGTTTCACAGTCAATTGAAGTAGATCACAGATTCTCACGCCCCGAGCGCGGAAGATACCCGGAGATGCGCGACGTGTCTATATCAATCATGTCAATCAGAGTGGTCGTGTATTCGACACAAAGACAGAGATGCGCAAAATAGCAAGATAACCCAATCCTTTATTTCATAATGGATAGACTATTACAAATCCAATACTCTGTTTAATAAAAAGGAAAAGAATACATATTTGACTCAAGAAACTATAGAAAAGACTAGATGACACTTGGAGAATCTCTATCTCTTCACTCTTGACAATTCCCATCCGATTGACTTCCATCGTCGTCGGACTTACCTGAAAAGTACAAAGGGACAAACGGAATGAGCGAACGCTCAGTAGGAAATTATATTTCAAGTACTAGCAAGGGGTTTAAGTAATTACATCTTTCATGAATGCAATAAAGCTATGCATGCTCGCATAAAACGACAAGATAGAGAGAATGTAATATCAAAGAAATAAGATGAACTTAATCATGAACTTCCAACAAGATGACAAGTATATTCAAGGTATTCAAGCAAGCACGTTTAACAAGTCATGTCAAGAACTTTGGCTATCATGTATCAAGCAAGTAAATTACCGTCTTTCGGGCCACGCATTTCATGTAAAGTCAAGTACGATTCAAGTACAAGATGTGTGTGGAATGTCCAATCAAGCAAGTCAAGTACTCGGTATAATGCCAGATACCTTATCATTTTAACTCCCATGGGCACAAGTACTTTCGGGTGCTCCTCCCAGGACCAGATCGGGCCCTATATGCGCAGGCATTTATCATGTGTTTTGACATCCACTCTTGTTTATATAGCCAATATAGAATTTCAATAATCAAGCTTGTAGACCCGTATGACAACTTTGATAGAATAGAGTCCAAAATATGACAAAGGACATAGAATGGCGATAATAACAGTATAATCACGATATCGATAAAACTAGGTAGAATATGATTCCCTTAACTTGGGTACCATGACAAATCAGTATGGACATTCTTTATATAGAATTGAGGTCCACATGAACAGTATATCAAAGGTAAGATACCCTCATTCTTATCATAGAATTGAGGTTTTACAAGAATGGCATGATATGGCATAATGTCATCATCCCATTAAGAATTTCTTATGATATACTCTTTGTATAATCATAAGGGCCGGTATCCCATGTTTCTTTAGAGTGACATGGCATCAATGGTGTAATGGGTTTTTAGGGTACAACCAGCTCAGTCGGCCTTGAGGGAATCCAAGGCTACGAGGAGTCTTACGGAGGTCTCTATGACTAACTCGCTAGTCCAAAGGAACGGAATGTCCAATGGAGAGCTTGTATGTCAATGAGAGTTGAGTGTGATCGATAAATCAACGTGAAAAGTGGGACTATACTCACGGAGTGGAGAATAGTGCCGATATATGTATATAAATATATATTGAAACAATCGTTTAACAGTAACGGGTTAAAAACAGTTTACAGTAAAATAACGACTTAGGTCAAGTCGTTTCTCAAGTAATTAACGCCTAACAGAAGGGCGTTTACATATGGTCCGTTTTGCAGAATTTTCAATAATTCAATAATTTATCTAAAAAGCGCCTTGGGAAGGGGCGTTTCTTCAACAGTTGACGACTACAGTAGCAGGCGTCTCCTTATTTATATATTTGACAGAATATCAATAATTTCATGAATTGTCTAAAACACGCCTTGGTCAGGGTCGTTTCTTCAAGATCTGACGACTACACCAGAAGGCGTCTTATTGTTTACATATTTGACAGAATACAATTAATTTTTAGGAATTATCAAAAACGCGCCCTGGGCAGGGGCGTTACTATTTAATTCTATTTTTCAGAATATATAAATTTCAGGATTTTAACCGATACACGCCCTAGGAAGGGGCGTTACCTTTCAGATTCACGCCCTATGAGGGGGCGTTAATATGTGGAAAACGACTTTGTCCAAGTCGTTAATTCAAGTTCCTTCAGAAACTTTAAGGACAGTAACAATTTCAGGATAACAGAGGAACGAATGTAATATCATGACAGTAAAGTTAGCAGGTTGAAGACAGAGGATCATGCATTATTTTATAATCATGATTTCATAGATAATCAATTCTTAAGATGGGTGATTAACGGTTTAAAGAAATTAACGCCTGAGTACGGGGCGTTAAACATGAAATTAACGACCTGGGAAAAGTCGTTTCATGTGAATTAGCACCCTTGACAGGGGCGTCTCTTTCAAAATATTGCAGAAAACGCATGGAAACTATAATAACCGTATGCATGACATGCTTATATATATATATCTTGCATTAATTTCATTTGGGCTACAATAACTTGAGAAAATCCTACCTTTAAGAGTTGATTTGGAGATGACGATTTGCAGATTGATATGAAGAAGGGAGAAAACTCTGTTGCTTAAACAGCAACCAATAACTTCAGCCGTATCAGCAGGAAGAAGTCTTTATGTTCAACTGATGAACCCCTTTCGACTGAACTTCCTACAGAGAAATACGAAGAAACATTAATATTTTCTTCATAATACCTGACCGAAGGTAAAGGAAAGATTATTACCTTTGTTCTTCACAACCCCAATGCTTCTTCAACCTGGAAGAAGGAAGAAGTCGAATTAATGACCGTCCACCAAATCAAAAAGGGACAGAGGGAAGGAAGAGCTATTGCTCTGTAATTACCTTCAGAGAACTCGAACGCCAAATAGCGTTCACGGGTTCGAGCAGTAGATTATTTATAGGGTTATGGAAGTCCTATTAAAAGTAGTGTTTGATTGAGGGTAACATATCCCCAATAGAGTCCTTACTCTAATAGACACTTACTAGATTAGGTTAATCTTTCCCTGGATAAGCTCTGGGTTCGAACGAGTCACGAACTGAATTAACGCCTTTGGTCAGGACGTGTATTCTTTAATTAACGCCTTGCATAAGGGCGTTTCTTAAAAAGCGCCTTGAAAAAGGGCGTTTCGTGTTTTAAAACACGCCCAAGATAGAGGCGTTTCTTTTACTTACCCATTTGGTCGCGTGAGAACTGACGACCGTAGGTGTGGGCGTCCTTTCTTTATTCACGCCATGGATAGAGGCGTTTCTTTATAAATTAACGCCTTAATAAGAGGCGTTATTTTTAATTTATTTTATTTCGTCCAACTAACCCTATTCCTTTTATATATATTACTTCTGTAATATATATGTTTTAATTTATTTCAATTATTCATTTATTAGGGTTGCTACACCCTCCCCCACTTAAAAAGAATTTGGTCCCCAAATTCAATATATATATAATTATACATGTGGAGAGCGTAGAACATATACCTCTTAGAATAACTCGGGAAATCGTTTCTTCATAGATTCTTCGGTCTCCCATGTCGCTTCGCGTTCGGGATTCTTATTCCATTGCACCTTGAGCATGGGAATAACCTTATTCCTTAGAGCTCGTATTTCTCGATCTAATATCTTTAAAGGCCTCTGTTCATATGTGAGATCTTTCTGGATCACCAGATCTCCATGCTCAATAATATGTGACGGATCGTGCACATACTTCTTCAACATAGATATGTGAAATACATTGTGTACCTCGGACAACTGAGGAGGCAACGCGATGCGATAAGCAACCTCGCCAACTCTTTCGAGTACCTCAAATGGTCCGATGAATCTTGGCGTAAGCTTGCCCTTAACACCAAATCTTCGTATGCCACGTCCAGGGGATATTTTAAGAAATACATGATCTCCAACCTGGAATTCAAGATCTCTTCTCCTGGTATCAGCATAAGCCTTTTGCCTTGTCTGAGCAACTTGTAATCTTTCTCTGATTACCTGTATCTTCTCAGTTGTATCCCTTACCATGTCTGGACCTAATAGTTGTTTTTCTCCAACTTCGTTCCAGCATAAGGGTGATCGGCAACTCCTTCCATATAATGCTTCAAAAGGTGCCATCTGGATACTAGCTTGATAGCTGTTGTTATATGCAAATTCAACTAAAGGCAAGTGGTCATGCCAGCTTCCTCCAAAGTCAATGATGCATGCTCTCAGCATATCTTCAACAACTTGATTAGTTCGCTCGGTCTGACCATCCGTTTGTGGGTGAAAAGCAGTACTAAAGTTGAGCCTTGTTCCCAACGAATGTTGTAATCCCTTCCAAAAATGAGAAGTAAAACAGGGATCTCTATCAGACACGATTGAGACAGGAATTCCATGTATCCTGACTATTTCTTTGATGTATAGTGCAGCTAGCGCATCAATTGACCATCGGCTTTTGATTGGCAAGAAATGTGCCGATTTAGTCAATCGGTCAATGATGACCCAGATTCCATCATGTCCTCCTTTAGATTTAGACAAACCCATGATGAAGTCCATACCAATATCCTCCCATTTCCACTTAGGAATATCTAGAGGATGTAGTTTTCCCGTAGGCTTCTGGTGTTCCGCCTTGACCTGTTGGCATGTAAGACAGCGTGATACATAGTCCGCTATTTCTCTTTTCATATTAGGCCACCAAAAGTTCCTCTTTACATCTTGGTACATTTTGGTTGATCCTGGATGAATAGTGTATCTTGATCTGTGAGCTTCATCTAAGATCTTCTTCTTTAATTCCGGACAATCGGGTATACAAGTTCTATCTTTGAACGATAATCTTCCATCAGAAGTTAGTTGAAAATCAGATTGTCCTTCTAATCTGCCTTTGATTTCTACTAATATAGGATCATCATCCTGAAGTGTTTGTATCTCAGATAACAAATCTGACTGTATGCTTACATGAGATAGTGTGACAATTTTGGATTCCGTGTCCAAGCTTATATTGAGCTCGGAGAATTGTTCAAGTAACCTCCATTCTTGCATCATACAATTTGCTATCATTGCTCTCGGCTTTCGACTAAGGGCGTCAGCAACATAATTACCCTTTCCGGGATGGTATTGTATATTGAAGTCGAAGTCCTTGAGATATTCTAGCCAGCGTCTTTGTCTCATGTTTAGCTCCTTTTGGGAAAATAGATATTTGAGACTTTTGTGATCGGAGTATACAGTAAACTGTGCTCCATATAAGTAGTGTCTCCATATCTTTAGGGCAAATACTACCGCGGCCAGTTCTAAGTCATGGACGGGGTAATTCTCCTCATGCTTCTTCAGCTGACGTGAAGAGTATGCTATGACCTTTCCTTGTTGCATTAGGACACATCCGAGGCCAATGCCAGAAGCATCAGTGTAGACCTCGAATTTCTCTTCTTCTATCGGTAGAGCTAAGACCGGAGCTGTAGTGAGATGATCCTTGAGAGTTTGGAAACTTCTTTCACATTCCTCACTCCATTCATATCGGATCTCCTTACGAGTTAACCTTGTAAGTGGCACGGCGATTGTTGAGAAGTCTTTGATGAATCACCTGTAATAGCCTGCAAGGCCTAAGAAACTTCTGATCTCGCTAACATTGGTTGGTCTTTCCCATTTCCTAACTGCTTCAACCTTTGACGGATCTACAGATAATCCATCCTTGGATATCACATGTCCGAGAAAAGCCACTTCTTCAAGCCAGAATTCGCATTTGCTGAGCTTAGCATATAATTGATTTGTCCTCAAGATTTGTAATGAAATCCTCAAATGCTCTTCATGTTCTTCCTTAGTCTTGGAATATATCAATATATCATCAATGAAAACCACCACAAATTGATCTAGATAAGGCCTGAATATGCTATTCATCAACTGCATAAAGGCAGCAGG
Source organism: Amorphophallus konjac (assembly GCA_022559845.1). NCBI lineage: Eukaryota > Viridiplantae > Streptophyta > Magnoliopsida > Alismatales > Araceae > Amorphophallus > Amorphophallus konjac. The sequence continues at coordinate 398,576,118 of CM040118.1, forward strand.
GGCATTTGTTAGTCCAAAAGGCATAACAACAAATTCATAGTGGCCATACCTGCTTCTGAACGCAGTTTTATGAATATCTTCGTCTTTAATCCTCAATTGATGATAACCAGACCTGAGATCAATCTTGGAGAAATGTTTGGATCCAGAAATCTGATCAAATAATTCATCGATTCTCAGTAGTGGATACTTGTTCTTGATAGTAAGATGATTCAACTGTCGATAGTCGATACACAATCTCATGGATCCATCCTTCTTCCTTACAAATAGGACTGGGGCTCCCCACGGGGAAGTACTTGGTCTAATGAACCCTTTTTGAATCAATTCCATCAATTGCTTCTTCAATTCTTTTAGTTCTGCAGGGGACATTCTATAGGGTGCCTTTGAAACAGGACCAGCACCAGGGACTAAGTCAATGGTGAAGGCCACATCTCTTTGAGGGGGTAATCCCGGCAAATCTTCCGGAAATACGTCTGGAAATTCTCGCACTACTTGAATGTCCTCTATCGTGGTTTCTTTAGCTTCTTTAATAGTGACAAAAGCAAGGAAGGATACACATCCTTTCTTGACGAGCTTGCTTGCTCGAAGAGCCGAAATAAGAGGGGATTTGCTTCGACTCTTAGGACTAGTATAAGTCAGTTCCGGAAATTCCTTGAAAACAATCTTGCTATCACGGCAATCAACCGTTGCCTGGTATTTGGATAACCAATCTGCTCCTAGTATAACATCATACTCTTTTAGATCTAAGCAGATAAGATCAATAGGAAAATTCTTTCCTCGAACCAATACCTCACAGTTTTGGTAATGATGTGTGATATCCGTCTCGTTTCCGAGAGGAGTAGACAATATTAACTTCATCCATTCTGGTTCTAGAGGTAATGGGTCAGCAAACTTCTTGGAAATAAAGGAATGCGATGCACCCGTATCAAATAAGACATGTGCATATTTGGAACAAATTTTTAATGTACCTTCCACCAATCCGCCTTCTTCTTCTGGTTCGGTCTCTTGGATTGCATGAAGACGCGCGTTCCTTGTCACTGGGCGTTTACCCTCACCGTCTTGGTCATTCATTAATGGACAATCGGGAATCCGATGTTCACGACTCCCACAACGGAGACATGCTCCTAATTTCCTCCAGCATTCTTCTGTTTTGTGACCAGCCTTGTCACAATGCTTGCATACTACGTTTGAAGGTGTAGTGGTGATAGAGAAAGGCTTGGATTTCTTGAACTTCTGATCTTGAGAGGAAGAACCTCCATTATTGGGCCTCTTCTTAAAGTTGGGTTTAAAAGAACCCGAACTTGTGACTTGCTCCTTTTTGTCTTTCCCACGGATCCTATCAGATAGTTCCGTGGCATCTTCAAGCAACTGAGCTCGGCGCACTATTTCAGTATAAACTTGAATATCCATAGGCGCCAGTTGAGTAATGTAGTGGGGCCTAAGCCCATTAAGAAATCTACGGGCTTTCATCTTTTCCGTGCTAATTAAATGCTTAGCATATCTAGACAGTCTAGAGAACTGTGCTTCATAATCAGCCACCGATAAAGATCTTTGCTTTAATGCGGCAAATTCGGCGGCCTTCTTTTCCTGGACCCTATCAGAGAAATATTTGGCGTTGAAATATTCAACGAATTCACCCCATGTAACTTGAGTTGGGTCAATAGTAGCTTCAATCGACTCCCACCAGCATCTAGCATCCTTTTCTAACTGGAAAGTAGCTAATAAGACTTTGTCCTGATCCGTGCATTGCATAACACGGAATATACGTTCAATCTCCCGAACCCAATGCTCGGCATCGTCTGGATCGGTCGATCCCATGAACTTCGGGGGATTCATATTCTTGAATGCTTGGTGTAAGCTTCCAGCTCGTGGAGCACCACCTTGTGCTACCTGTTGTAGCACTTGGGTCATCCCTTGAAAGGTACGCTGCATGTTGCGCCATTGAGCACGTTCGGCAGCCATTATCCTACAATTACAATAGCTATGTTAGTAGTATATCACTATGATCTTATAAAGGACTCATTGATCATTTAACCCTTGGTTCTACCCACTCTCACTTGGTTAAAGGTTTTGAAACCTATCCTTGGACTTAGGTTTCCTAGGAATTGAATACCTTAGGCTCTGATACCACAAAGACTGTCACGCCCCGAGCGCGGAAGATACCCGGAGATGCGCGACGTGTCTATATCAATCATGTCAATCAGAGTGGTCGTGTATTCGACACAAAGACAGAGATGCGCAAAATAGCAAGATAACCCAATCCTTTATTTCATAATGGATAGACTATTACAAATCCAATACTCTGTTTAATAAAAAGGAAAAGAATACATATTTGACTCAAGAAACTATAGAAAAGACTAGATGACACTTGGAGAATCTCTATCTCTTCACTCTTGACAATTCCCATCCGATTGACTTCCATCGTCGTCGGACTTACCTGAAAAGTACAAAGGGACAAACGGAATGAGCGAACGCTCAGTAGGAAATTATATCTCAAGTACTAGCAAGGGGTTTAAGTAATTACATCTTTCATGAATGCAATAAAGCTATGCATGCTCGCATAAAACGACAAGATAGAGAGAATGTAATATCAAAGAAATAAGATGAACTTAATCATGAACTTCCAACAAGATGACAAGTATATTCAAGGTATTCAAGCAAGCACGTTTAACAAGTCATGTCAAGAACTTTGGCTATCATGTATCAAGTAAGTAAATTACCGTCTTTCGGGCCACGCATTTCATGTAAAGTCAAGTACGATTCAAGTACAAGATGTGTGTGGAATGTCCAATCAAGCAAGTCAAGTACTCGGTATAATGCCAGATACCTTATCATTTTAACTCCCTTGGGCACAAGTACTTTCGGGTGCTCCTCCCAGGACCATATCGGGCCCTATATGCGCAGGCATTTATCATGTGTTTTGACATCCACTCTTGTTTATATAGCCAATATAGAATTTCAATAATCAAGCTTGTAGACCCGTATGACAACTTTGATAGAATAGAGTCCAAAATATGACAAAGGACATAGAATGGCGATAATAACGGTATAATCACGATATCGATAAAACTAGGTAGAATATGATTCCCTTAACTTGGGTACCATGACAAATCAGTATGGACATTCTTTATATAGAATTGAGGTCCACATGAATAGTATATCAAAGGTAAGATACCCTCATTCTTATCATAGAATTGATGTTTTACAAGAATGGCATGATATGGCATAATGTCATCATCACATTAAGAATTTCTTATGATATACTCTTTGTATAATCATAAGGGCCGGTATCCCATGTTTCTTTAGAGTGACATGGCATCAATGGTGTAATGGGTTTTTAGGGTACAACCAGCTCAGTCGGCCTTGAGGGAATCCAAGGCTACGAGGAGTCTTACGGAGGTCTCTATGACTAACTCGCTAGTCCAAAGGAACGGAATGTCCAATGGAGAGCTTGTATGTCAATGAGAGTTGAGTGTGATCGATAAATCAACGTGAAAAGTGGGACTATACTCACGGAGTGGAGAATAGTGCCGATATATGTATATAAATATATATTGAAACAATCGTTTAACAGTAACGGGTTAAAAACAGTTTACAGTAAAATAACGACTTAGGTCAAGTCGTTTCTCAAGTAATTAACGCCTAACAGAAGGGCGTTTACATATGGTCCGTTTTGCAGAATTTTCAATAATTCAATAATTTATCTAAAAAGTGCCTTGGGAAGGGGCGTTTCTTCAACAGTTGACGACTACAGTAGCAGGCGTCTCCTTATTTATATATTTGACAGAATATCAATAATTTCATGAATTGTCTAAAACACGCCTTGGTCAGGGTCGTTTCTTCAAGATCTGACGACTACACCAGAAGGCGTCTTATTGTTTACATATTTGACAGAATACAATTAATTTTTAGGAATTATCAAAAACGCGCCCTGGGCAGGGGCGTTACTATTTAATTCTATTTTTCAGAATATATAAATTTTAGGATTTTAACCGATACACGCCCTAGGAAGGGGCGTTACCTTTCAGATTCACGCCCTATGAGGGGGCGTTAATATGTGGAAAACGACTTTGTCCAAGTCGTTAATTCAAGTTCCTTCAGAAACTTTAAGGACAGTAACAATTTCAGGATAACAGAGGAACGAATGTAATATCATGACAGTAAAGTTAGCAGGTTGAAGACAGAGGATCATGCATTATTTTATAATCATGATTTCATAGATAATCAATTCTTAAGATGGGTGATTAACGGTTTAAAGAAATTAACGCCTGAGTACGGGGCGTTAAACATGAAATTAACGACCTGGGAAAAGTCGTTTCATGTGAATTAGCGCCCTTGACAGGGGCGTCTCTTTCAAAATATTACAGAAAACGCATGGAAACTATAATAACCGTATGCATGACATGCTTATATATATATATCTTGCATTAATTTCATTTGGGCTACAATAACTTGAGAAAATCCTACCTTTAAGAGTTGATTTGGAGATGACGATTTGCAGATTGATATGAAGAAGGGAGAAAACTATGTTGCTTAAACAGCAACCAATAACTTCAGCCGTATCAGCAGGAAGAAGTCTTTATGTTCAACTGATGAACCCCTTTCGACTGAACTTCCTACAGAGAAATACGAAGAAACATTAATATTTTCTTCATAATACCTGACCGAAGGTAAAGGAAAGATTATTACCTTTGTTCTTCACAACCCCAATGCTTCTTCAACCTGGAAGAAGGAAGAAGTCGAATTAATGACCGTCCACCAAATCAAAAAGGGACAGAGGGAAGGAAGAGCTATTGCTCTGTAATTACCTTCAGAGAACTCGAACGCCAAATAGCGTTCACGGGTTCGAGCAGTAGATTATTTATAGGGTTATGGAAGTCCTATTAAAAGTAGTGTTTGATTGAGGGTAACATATCCCCAATAGAGTCCTTACTCTAATAGACACTTACTAGATTAGGTTAATCTTTCCCTGGATAAGCTCTGGGTTCGAACGAGTCACGAACTGAATTAACGCCTTTGGTCAGGGCGTGTATTCTTTAATTAACGCCTTGCATAAGGGCGTTTCTTAAAAAGCGCCTTGAAAAAGGGCGTTTCGTGTTTTAAAACACGCCCAAGATAGAGGCGTTTCTTTTACTTACCCATTTGGTCGCGTGAGAACTGACGACCGTAGGTGTGGGCGTCCTTTCTTTATTCACGCCATGGATAGAGGCGTTTCTTTATAAATTAACGCCTTAATAAGAGGCGTTATTTTTAATTTGTTTTATTTCGTCCAACTAACCCTATTCCTTTTATATATATTACTTCTGTAATATATATGTTTTAATTTATTTCAATTATTCATTTATTAGGGTTGCTACACAGATAGTCAGACGAAACACAGTCAAATACTAAGATCAAATGAGAGCAGAAGAACTAAGCATAGTCAGAATGTTTTCAAAAGTAGTGAAAGTTAAACACATTTAGCAAGATTTTCAAAGAGTATACCAATTTCATAAATCTAACAAATTTTCCAGCGAGTCTCCCATTATAAAGATTTATGAATAAACTTTATTCAACTCCATGGTTTAAAGATGATGTATACCAGGTTCGACAAACAGTTCTGTACTCATATCTGAAACCAAGATTTAATAAAAAATGAACCAAAAACTAATATGTACATCTTGATTAATCTCCCTCCATCTTACTCAATCAATTTCAATGACTTCTTTAAGAAATACACTCTTAAGTATTGAGTTTAAAAATGCATGAAACCATTTGATCATATCAAGGGTTATAGCAGATTATCCTTTGCATTCTTTTTCAAATATTGCAATTTGTTCAACAAGAATTTTCATGCAACAAATTTCAAGAGCACTCAAGTTCAGTGCACACCTTGTAACTAGAGGATATACGTTGATCAGACGCCAATATCCCTAATCACTTAGTGTGACTAACAGTCATGCTTTATAATTAACAGAGTTGACTGTTCACCTCATGACATGTCTTTTCTCATTTCTTTGACGAGTGAGATATGTTTCTCAGTGTGTCAGCCATTCTTCTGCCTATTTTTCAATTAATTTTAGGCAGAGTTAACTAAGACACCTCATGACATAGTCCTTTGGACATGTGTTTCTCAGTGATCAAAGTCATTGCTCATGCAAGATTCAACAGATTTGACCCTTAGACATTTTCAAGAAGTTCAGATGTTTAAAAACAATACAAATTTCATGTATTTCATCCAAATAAAGTCATGATTTCCATATTTTCATATTATAGAAGATTTAACAAGACTTAACATGAATCAGTTGGTTAAGGTTTATTAAAGTTGATTCAGATATTTTTCAGAACATTTATAGCCAACCTAACCGAATACATTAAATGTAAACCATTTTGATCTTTCTGATGTTCATAAATCTGTATAATAGAAGATTCCTTATTGAAGTACTTATTCTGATTTATGAGCAAGGTATACAATTTGAGATCTTCTCAATTGCAGCTATATCAAGAAAGCTTTCAGAATAGCCAAAGTATCAATGATACCAATTGATGGTATATGACGCAGGAAGAGCATAGGCTGATGAATGAGTGATAATGTGGCTGTTCAGGAGGAATATCGATTGAACGAGTGACCACTTCAGGTCAACCGAGTTGGTCAGTAAGGAAACAGATGAATATCCAATCAATAAGAATTTATCAGGACACAAGAAGCCAAATATGCATGAAACACTCCCCCTATCTAGATGCCATGATTGAAGTTAAATTCAGACTAGTGAAATGGTTGACTCCCTCTAACTAAGTGCATTGAATCAACATATATGTCATGAAGACAGTGCATGGGACTTTATGTACGGGATGTCATGAACTATGCTTATGGATGCATCGGGGGCATATGTAATGTTTTTTTTTTCTGATGGGGCATATGTAGTCCTATCAGATTTTCAGTGACTGTATGCAAATGCATGTATATGCAATTCTCATATATGCACACCCAGCTCAACGTACAAACAAGTAAGCCCATGAAACTCAATGCAAGTGTCAAAATAAATAAAGGAGCATGTATGCATGAATCATGATATGCAGTTAAAAAATATGACAATTATGCATGGGCACATCAAACAAGATATGTAGTTATCCAAAGTTCACAATGTCAGATAACATAGTTTAGGACAAGTTTTCAGAACTGACCTGAATAGTACAATCCTAGGGGTTTCATTCTTGAGTGCCTTAGATTATTACCCCTTTTTATTCCTTTCCAAGGCACACCTGTAATAATTGGATTATTTTGATCCAGCAGGAACCCAAACAGCCTTGGGTCCTGTACTACTCCCTGCAGGTGTTCTATGCAATTTCTTAGCAAGATGATCATCAAATTTCATCTGAGAATAACCATCCATTAAATGTCTAGATTTACCACAATGATAACAAGATGCAGCAGATTTCGGATTAGATTTATGCACATTCTTATTAGCATGAATTCTATGTGCATATGCATGAATATTTTTGTTAACAGAATAAAAAGTCTGTTTACCAAAACTAGTTTGGTTTTGATATCCTGCCAGCCAACAGGTTGCAGCCCTGTGACCTAGCTTTCCACATCCAAAACATAGAGAAAAATTTCTTTTATTAAGAACTTTATTCTTACCAGCAGCATTGGGAGCAGGAAATTTTACAGATTTAGAATTAAATCTGCTTCCCTGAGCATGCCAACAGTCTTTGACTGTATGGCCATGCCTTCCACATTCGAAGCACCCAATGTGCTTTCTCTTAGAACCAAAATTATTTCTTTCAAGAACATTTTTGTTATCATGGAAATTCATAAATTCAGAATGAAATTTCTTCCTCTGACTCTGCCAACATTGAGCAGCAATGTGGCCCAATTTGTCATAGTGAAAACAATGAACTTTCTTATATGCATGATTTTTAGCTTGCAATTCTTTAGCATTCAAATCACCCTTTTTCTGATCAGACACAAGTTTTCTAATGCTTTCTGTCATCCTGTTTCATCACAAAGCACCCACTCATAAAGTGTCCATGCTTACCACAATAATGACAAGAACCATTAGATTTCTTTAAAACATGGCTTTCATCTGATGAGTTCTTAGCATACAGATTGTTCCTTTGAATTTTTGGTATTTTATGATTTTTATTTTGTTTTTGAATCTCCTGAGCAACAACATGTTTAGGAGATTGGCTTGAGGTTCCAATCATTTCTGAACTTCTAATGAAAGTAGTATACAGCCGATTCCTCATGATCTTCTTAATTCTAGGAATGTTATCAGTCTCCTCACATTGATCACTTACTTCATCTTCCGAAGATAATTTCATTTTGCCTTTATCCTTAGCAAACTTCGATGAAGTATTATTTAGCTAAGTGATCTTACTTTTCAAGGAGATTATGAGATTTTCTGAATCAACTTTCTCCTTCTCATAACCAGCCAATTTTTCTTTTAACAACTCAATTTCATTTTCCAAAGCTACAGTGTGTATTTCATAACTTGCAGTCTCTTGTTCACTGCAATTGACAGCTTCATTCAAAACTTTGTTGGCAATTTTGTATTCTTCGATCTCCTTTCTCAGATCATCTACTTTTTCAGTTTCATTTCTACAGATGATTTTCCCTTTCTCCAATGTAAGAAGTCTTTCAGATATCGAAGAGTTCAGCTATTTTAACTTCTCATTTTCTTCCTTAAGCTTATTATTTTGAATTAACTCATTTATTAGAGTCTGATCTTCTGAGTTAACCTTGCTTTCTCTCACAGCTTCAAACTCTTTAAATTCTTTTTGCTATTTTTCAAGATCTTTCTGCAATTCCATATTTACAGATTTTATGGCATTAAATTTTTCAGCAAACAAATTCTTCTCTTGCTCAAGTTTCCTAAATTTTTCTTCATTTTCTTTAACAAATTTTCTAAGAGAGTCATTTTCAGATTTTAGCCTACTTAGTTCAGAGCAAACACATTCAAGTTCCTTCATCAATTTTTCATTCTGTTTTTTATGCATATGGATATTAGACAAACATGCATCATGAGATTACTTCATATTTGAACAATTTTCACATGGAGAACTTGAACTACCCCGATCACTTTTCTTTTTCAAGTTCTTGTATTGTTTTCTTAAATGTTCATGAGATTCAAACAACTCAGCATATACATTCTCCCAATCATCTAAAGAAAAATTCTCGAAGGGATTTACCTCTTCATCATTATCATCTTCATTCTAATTGCTGCTTTGATTACTTCCGTTAGCCATCATGTAGCTATCCTCATTTAACCTATGAGCTAACTTCAGCACATCCAGAATGTCCTTAGCAGACCTGCAATTATGAAGGCAAGAATGTAAGGCTTTGTCAGTAGCTGCTTTCATCAGATTCAAAGCTTTCTGATTTTCTCCATCCTTTGATCTGTGACTGTCGGTCCATTTGGACACTTTCTTTGGTAACCTATGAGGACCATGTGAAATTAACTTCCACAGATCATGATTAACTAATATAACATATTTACGCAGTCTGAAAAATAACACATTAAAATTAGAGCTGTTGAAAACTGGTGGATCACCCATGGAAACAGATCAGATTAATGCAACAGGAATAATGATGCACCAAAAGCGAGATAGCACCGAAGACTGCAGGATCGGATCTGCAAGTCGCTGGACCTTTTATGCAGACACCTGCTCTGATACCAATTGATAGGTTCGGTGTAGTGGATTCAGAGGGGGGTGAATGAATCCCACCCTTAAAAATTTTCGCTCAAAAAATATTACGGAATTAAAAACTCAGATGGCTTAATCAATTGAGTAAATATGTATTGCGTGCCTAAACATTCATCTAGCGGAAGCAAAGGAAAGCAATCAACCCACTACACAATGATTTTTTAGGTGGTTCGGTCCACAGACCTACGTCCACCCCTCAATCCAAACCGGAGTGAGGCTTCCACTAGCAAAAGCTAGAACCGCAGACTCAGTCTGCAAACAGGTGCTGCCTAACAGCTTGACCAGAGGAACACACTCCTCTCTTCCTCCAGACCGGAGGGAAACCACTAGTGACTACCCGTCACTAGCAACCAGAGACTAACGTCTCTCTTCCTCCAGACCAAGAGGGAACCCACAGGTAGCAACCACTACCTGCAAACCCGGAGTGAGAGACTCCCTTCCTCTGAGACCAGAGGGAACCCACAAGTGACACGCCGTCACTTGCAACCGGAGAATAGATCTCCCTTCTCCTGAGACCACAGGAGGAACCTCGATCTCAAACCAGAGAATCGGAAAACATAGTGATCTAAATAAAAATAAAAACAAGAAATGATAAAAACACAGCGACTGAAAGCTGTAAAGGATAATAACATAGATGTGGCTCCCATGGAGCTGACTGGCCTGGATTTGATCCACGGTCCAGTAGACAGATCTTCAATAAAGTCTTCTTTCTATTTCTCCATGAACTCTCTCTCTCTCTTTCTCTTTTTCTTCTTCTGCTTTCACACTCTACCTCTTTGCCCCTCCTTTCTTTTCTTCTCACTATCTACTCTTCTCTCTGCTCTTCTTCTTCTTCTTTCTTTTCTCTTCTTCTGTCTTTTTTCATCTTCTGGATCGTGCAGGCTCTAATTAACTCTCTGCTTCTGCCCCTTCTGCTTCGATCAGATCATCTTTAGAGGAAGAGGCTTCATTATATAGCAATAGCAGGAAGGTGGGCGTGTGTCCTCCTCAGTTCCCGCCCTAACACCTTGGCTACGTGGCAGCATTTCAGCCTGCAGGATGACACGTGTCACGATCCTAGCTTCTTGGATCACGTGCCCTTCTCAATTTCCTCGAGCAGATATTCTGTCAGGTCAGACGAGAATGCACTGAGTAAGTTGTGTTTTGAACAAAGCATGTATAGACTTTGTATATAAGGCGCAGAGCCATGTTCAGACTTTGCAATGCCTAGTGTTAAAACATGAGAGCACAATGCACAAACTAAGTGTGTGCATGTGTGGACTTGAGTGCATGACACAGGCCGATGTACATACTTGTTTTCTGAACGATGCACAAATGCATAGTGTATGGACTTAGCGTGCATACGACAATGATGATGTACATACTTGCCACCTGAAGTGTGTACAGACTACACCGAAGGGTGTTCAGACTTTTGGGATGTAATGTAGACACCCTGCACAGACTTCATTCATGCAAGCAAGATAGTTCATAAAGAGAAAGTATGTACAACGAGAATGAATGCACGGACATTTCATTCACAAGTGTACAGACTTTGAATGCGTGTGATGCAGACACAAAGAGTGTATAGACTTGAATGCTTGTGATGTAGACAACAAGTGTACAGACTTGGAATTCAAGAGATGCAGACATCGAGTGTACAGACTCTTGATGAATGCATGTAATGCACTAAACGATGTATAGACATGCTAAACTACAGCGCTATGTGAGACACAACATGAGACGCTGAGTGAGACGGTAGGTGAGACGAACACGGCGAAGTGCAGACTTTGCGTATGCTGTGAACACATGATGTATAGACTTGTTCAATTATCAACTGATGGATGTATAGACTTAGTGTATGCATTCTAGGCAAACGATGTATAGACTTTAAGAGAGGATGCAAGCACATGGAGAGACGATGCATGCATAAGGAATGACGATGCAAGAAAGATGATGCATGCACAAGGAATGTACAGACTTGAAGAAATGCATGCAGCGATGTACAGACTTAGTGTGCAATATGCAAACGATGCACAGCCATAGCTCATGAATGTATAGACTTCGCGAGCAAGAGGCAAGGCTGACGGATGTATAGACTTGCTAAATGATGCACACACATAGCGGTAATGTATAGACTTAGAGAAACGATGCATGGACATTGTGTGCATGCGAAGGACGTTGTACAGACTTTGAAGCATGTGAACACGGCGCTGTACAGACTTGAATGCTCCATGCACAAAGACACTAAGTGAGATTAGGTAGAACATTACCTGATCTGACTTTGCATTGACCTTACCTGTCAATGATTTGACTTTGACTTGGGTTGACTTCATGACCTGCTGACTGTGCATTGACCTTACCTGTCAATGATTTAACTTTGACTTGGGTTGACTTCATGACCTGTGAGTCATTCTTAAACCTGTTCTGACAGATTCTCATAATACATCAGGATTATATCATCAAGGATGTACATGTAAACATAATGAGACATAATATTTATCATCATCAAAACACCAGAACCACAGGGGACACAACATTTCCTTCTTCGACCAAATAAGGCAGACGCCGCCCTTAAAATGCTGAGTATAAGGAATCGAAGCACAATCCCCTAAGGCAAGCGTAGGATCAATTTCCTCGAGCTTGGATCAGAGCACGAGAAGAGGGCAGTGTCCCCGCAGGCATGCAAGAGGGACTCCAATATGTCAAATGATTAGATCCCTCAAAAACAAAAAAAACAAAAAAAAATGACAAATCAAAGTCAAGTGAAAAGTCTGGTCGTGGCCGTGCTTGATTCCAACAAAGGAAACCCCTCAAAACAAAAGGGGCAATAAAATGCAAACGCTCGAGACTTGGTCTGAAGTTGCCCAAAAGGGAAAAGTCGAGTAGGCCTCTATTGGCTCATAGGGTTAACAGTTTTGCCGATCCTCTCAGGCGGTTTGCCCCCCACACTCTTCCTTCTTCCTCGAAGATGAAGGCTCAATGGAGGTTTCGAAGGGTGAAACCCGCTAAGGCCTGCAACCTCGTTTTAGTAAAAACACACCTTTGGTTGTCCACTTTGAAAAGTAAAAGTCATCACCGCAAAGGAATCTTGGTGTTTCTGATAGGGCAAGACCCTTATCTACTCCTTGATGTCTTCTTAGTATAACTTCGGGCTTAGGCCAATGCAAGCGCGTCACCTATGGGTGCGACGGCGTCTGATTCCGGGTCAGCGTCGTGCGGTTGGCCATTAGGGTTCCATGGTGTTCCATTATATACCATCTAGAGTTGTGCAAAAATAGACCCGGGTCGGGCAAATTATTTACCTCAAACACTTCTTGGGTGTATCCCTATGGTCGGAAGCAACTGGGAGCCTAAGCATGGCATGACAGTATTGTCATCAGGATAAGTCTTAACTGGCGGGATTGTCATTTGAGGAGTCTAGAGGCCCAAATCAACCTAGATGCACGCTTAGGATACCTGGGAGGTTAAAAAGAAACTCCCCGTCCTCATGGAAGTCAGGCACCTATATGGGCAATCACAAGGCATTGGTAAAAAAAAAAAGAGTCATAGAGTCAAAAATAAAAAAAACAAACAAAAAAATATAAAACAAAACAAAACACAAAAATAATAAAACAAAAAAAATGCATTTCATGTGATCACATTTGTGTATTGCATTTCATTCTTTTTAATTCTCGCTCGCATTTGCATGATTGCATGCCATGCACATATGTCATTTTTACATTTGCCTTCATTGATAAAGGCTTGGCCCTTTGACTCGTTATCAAGGCTAGTTTCAAAACAATCATCCACTTATTGGGCAAGGGGCCAAGCCAGAACAGAAAAACTAACTTGTTTCTCTGAGCAATGTGTGTAGGGTTTGAAAAAAGCAAGAAAAAGGCGGAGAACAGAAAAGCAAACATTCCATTATTTTCTTTCTAGAAAGTGTACATCAAGTTCCACCCTCTCACTCAACATTACTCCTTTCACCACTCTCCAGGCGAGGAACCCTAGAGGGTGTCGTTAAACCATGCGAGGTGGTACCTCTACCGCTCTGCATTCCTCTTCCCGTTTCTGCTCCTCGTCGATTGACGGGGGCAGCGAAGAAGCTATTAACACGAAAGCCACGCTCTCTTGCTCTTCGGTAGCGCTCCTCACCATCCCTCAGCCATTGTTCGATGAGGCCAAGACTACTTCGGAGCTTAAACAATTGGGCCTCCAAGGCCCTCCGCTCCTCCCTCTCAGCCAACCTCTCGACTCTTTCCATTTCTCCGCCTCTTTCCCTCTCTGCCCGTTCTCTCTCCCTGTCTTCCCTTTCCAGCTAAAGGGTGATCCTCAGCTCCACGGCGTCCCGAGAGGAGTCATCATCAGGATGATGCCGTAATTCCTCCTCTAGCTTTGCTGCCCTGACTTCCCCCTATGCGACACGAGCCAATGCTTCCTGCAATTCTTTCACTTGCCATGTCCACCATCTCAGGTATATGGTAAGGCATGAATAAAGAAAACTCTATGATGATACCCTCACCTGGGAAGAAAGCATTCTCTCTACCTCCGCGGCTCGCTACGTAGCACGAGCAAGTTGCTCATGGAGTAGATCTAATTCTGAAGTAGGGATCCATAAACTGGCGGAAACATTATCTGCTCCTATTGCCGATGAGACCGCATCGAGCTGGATGCGCTACAACACACACGAGGTGACATTGAGGGGTTAACGCTAGGAATATCAAGCTATAACTGAGAACATGTGAGTCCGGGCATATCGAGGAACTCAAAGTTGCACGGGTGTCACCCAGCTGTTGCTCCGTGTCTGCCAAGCGAGCTCGCAAGTTCGTTATCATGGTGTCACGTGCATCCTACAGTCATGGCACGTGAGTCAACATTCAAAAGAAAGGGAGAGAGGGTAAAAAAAATAAAAAACAAAAATATATATTACACAAAAAAATTCTTGCATTTCACCTCCACAAGCCCCTCAAGATGGAGCCGCTCTACATACATTGCCCTGTAAAGGCGCAAGTGACCCTTGTTGTCCTGCGCATGTGATTCCACAAGCGTGCCACCCCGCTGCCAGTGTTCATACTATTCGGGAAAGTGCACCCGCCAATCAACGCAGGTTGCCAGCCCGCGTGTCTTCTTCCCCACGCGAGGCGGTGCGGTCATATCCACCCATTCCTGGGCAAGCCCTAGGGTCCTCATGGCCAATCGTAGCCTAAGTGGCTCAATTTCATTCAAACAATGAAGCCAGAGGTCCCGTCCGAACCGGGCACAGCTTGTTATAACCTACGACTGGTCGGCGTCGACCATGCCCGAATAAGGCCTCCAGTTCACCAATGTTAGGTTGCACATATCTTCTTAGCTGGTCAAAAAAATAAAAAAAAAGCAAAAAAAATAACAAAAAAATAAAAAAAAAAAGAGAAAAAAGAATCCTACCATCGCTGCAGGGAACTCTTACAGCTCGCGTCTTAACACCATCAGTTGGTAGGATAGAGGTGCTGTGCTCATGATGGGTTGCCACCGCCTAGGTAACGGCACCGTCACTGGTCGCCAATGTCGAGCCCTCCCCATTGGGAGGTAATAATAGCTCCATAGCTGCGCCATCATGTGTCATTGGCATCAAAAGCAAAAAAGAGAAAAAAATATATTACCTGAATTAGTGGCGTAAAGCCACTCACTGTCACCTCCCGGTCTAACCCTTGGGACAGACTTACAAATAAGTGTCCTAGCACAGCAGCTCCCCTGACATACTGCCCTACCCTCTCGAGGTCTACTAAGAGCTCCAGGAAACGACAATGAATGTTGTCTCCCTTTGAGCCTCAGTAGCAACCTCCCCAGCAGGAAAAACAAGAATCTTCTTAAATCCATGTTTGACCTCTCCCAATTGCTAGAATCCACGGAGTATACGGCACGGCACCCCCTTTTAGTCCTCTCCATGAACTCCTCCAGGGATTCGTCATTACGAGGATGAGTGTCAGTAAGCCCCAATGCCTCCATGATGGACGCCCTGGCTACTGACCTGTTCTTTCGACTAGTTAAGTCCAACCCCAATAGTTTCTGAGCACATTCTCAGTAATCAGTGTAGGTGACCCCGGTTACTGCCTCGCCATCCACTTTGAGGCCTGAAATTCAGACCACATCCTCCAAACTGGGCACCATATGCCCCCAGGGCATCAGGAACGCCCGACTCATCGGGTCTCATCTTTCGCGTAAAGCTTGGAGGAGGGCGAGGTCAAGCTTAATCGGCTCGACCCGAAGGAAGGCTCCAAACCCCATCATGTCTAGCCAGCCTTTTGGAAGTCCGAAAAACCCCGATATGTGGCCACCACCAACTCCCATGAGATGTGTGACCACATCATGCCTTGTGCATACATAGGAAATGAGAAAGGGGTGCACTCGCGAAAGGGCTAGAGAGCAAGGGAGGAAGTAGAAGCGGTTCACTTACAAGCTGAGATTGGGTCCTTTCACTAAGGTGCCCTTCAATATCAGAGAGCCTCCTGGAACTACTTCCAGATCTACTTCTCTTGGAGGAGTGGGAAGATTCACCCTCCACCCTGATACTAGACTCGCCCTCCATCCGAAAGCTGAAGAAACGGTCGCTCCTTCCCCTTCCTAAAAGCTTTCGCTCTTCAAATCAACTCTAACTACTCCGATGCTTCAAAGTCGAGCGATAGGAGAAGTATTTATAGGATTGGAAGGGAGGCGATCTGGAACTCTCACTGCCATCTCTAGAGTGGCTGTCACGTCCCGAGCCTTTAATTACAGCGGAAGACTCACTCGGGGAGCGCGAACAGCCGGCATGGTAAGCCTCTTGCAAGCAAGAATCAATCAGAGCGCAAGACAATCACACAAGTAAATGCAATTGCACAAGATTTAATCAAACATCCACTTTATTTCATAATGCTCAATATTTAAGATACAATCACTAATTTGATTTCCATTCTACTAGACTCAAGAAATAGGAAAATTACATTGACTCAATCTAGACACTTTAACTTCCTAAGTCTTCACTCACATCTTTATAACACTTTCACTCGCTTCCGGACCCGCTACTAGTATAGCCCGAATCCGAATTCGAACTATTTACATCTCCTGAAAAATATTAGAAAATAGGTCATGAGCACACTTGCCCAGTAGGTATCTTCGCATCAACATGAAGGCACTATTTAAGTAATTATTATTTTAGCTCTAAAGAAATAAGGTAAGACCATGCGAATGTGAATCAATCATGTGATCAAATCAATAGAAACAAGATAACCATGTAAGATAGAATGATCAAGAATGAACTAGCAAGAATATAACAAGAACATGATATTGGCCTTCCATGAACAAGAATGTAACGAGATTGTACTAGCAAGTCACATATTCCTCACTTTAGCATCTTATGCTTAAGAGCAAGTGCTTCGTGAATTTCTGTGGAATATCAAACAAGAATGTCATGTTGTGCCGTGGATCTTCACTTATTTATAGAAATAGTACTCCCAGCGCAATGCGACGCCAGTAGCATCATACCCCATGTTTTATAAAATAGTATGTTTCTGGCAATCAGCCGAGGGGACTAGCATAGAGCCCTTGAACACAATCAGTGCTCGATCGCATCTTCAGTTATAAATTAAGCTACTTCCACGCAGTATAACAGTAACGTATGGCCAAGAATATAGCACTTCCAATAATTCCATGATAACTAAAATCAATGAATGAATGCTTCAATTTTGAATATATGAGATCAAGAATGATATTTAGACTAAGTTATGCTTATAGAATAAATTGACAGCATAACGGTACTTTCCTTAACTTCCATTTCTTTTAGATCCATTTAAGCAATATGACAAGTTCTAGATCATCAAGGTTTGTCTAGAATCAATGGAATATCAACCCTTGGTCAAACCTTGGGTTAACATAAACAAGCTATGTAACGGTCATTGGCTGGGCCGTTACATTATGTAACGCGCCAGTAATAGGCCGTTACAGTGATCCGAGTCCAGAAGGATAAAAATAGACCCAGAGGAATGTGACGGTCTAGCACTGGGCCGTTACATGAGCCTGACAGTGCAGTTCAAGGCCGTTACATGTCAAAAATCAAAAACCACAATAGAGTGTTCTAATTAATGGGCTTTCATTGGTACAACCAACTCGGCGTCCTAGTGGGAATCCCAGACTCGCGGAGAATTACGGAGGCCTTGAAACAATGATTTCCTAGTCCATTGGAAGGATTATCCAATAGAGAGGTCCTCATGTCCAAGATAGTGTTCCTATAGTGCAATGTGTGAACTAATGACATCATACCGGAGTAAGTGCCATGTACTTATAGAATTGACTCTATTGACAGGTAGTGACATGTATAATAAATGTGAAAACCGTGATGAAAACTACGTCAATACAATGCTAACAAGTCATGCTTTTATAATCATGCTTTAATAGTACAAAACTGTAGGTTTTAGCTTCATGAAATTAGCATAGCTTAAAAATAAAAGTGATACCAAAACATGCAATACCTGTTATGAATGATCAAATAACCTTAAAACATGAGATCAGGTTATAACTTAGATAACTAGGCTTTAACAATGGTAATATTGGCAAGTTATAATCTGTCAAAGGTTGACAGTACACATGATATAACAGTCTGGAGATGGGGCGTCACAGTGAAAGTGACGGTCAGGACCCAGCCGTTACATGATTGTAACGCGTCTGTCCAAGTGCGTTAGAAACAACAGTGCAATTCAAATATCACAGAGTGTGTAACGGTCTGTCGTAGGGCCGTTACTTGGAAGCGACGGTCCTATGCTAATGGGTTACAATATCTGTTAACAGATAACAATCATAGAAACTAAGAGATCAACTCACATCATGTCTTTTATCAAAACATGATCAGTTTCTAGTCATGTTAACGAAGTAAGGCCATCTACATGCATAGGTAATCATGAATAGATGAATAGTCATGTTTTAATTTCTTAATTTGGCTAAGAGGTGCATGATGTGCATAGAACAAATAAAACATGAAATCAATGCTCTATAATGCATGGAATTCAATCAAACCAGAGGGCTTTTAGTCCTATCATGCTATTTTTACCGTTCATGAGATAACCTACCTCTTACTTAGACTGTAGTTTCTGAATTTGGTTGAGAACCCTGCCCTAGATCCCCTCCTTCTCTTGTGACTTTTTCAGCAACTTCTTTAGGCTCTAACTCCACGCCCTCTTGACCTAAAGATGTGAAATTCGGAGGGGAGTTAGTCTAAAGTATGGTAAACAAATTATTCTAAAGAACTTACCTGAGATAATGACTCCTTAACTTGCTTCCTTACGCCAAAAAAGTAAGGGTCGCACAGTTTAGAACTATGCCCTATTTATAGAGTTTAGGCTAGGGTTTGAGGATTAGATCGAGTTTAAAGTCCTTATTTCATCAAATCCTAATCTCTAAGAGTCCTTAGAGTTTTTACAATCCTTCCCAAGTTGATCCATAGTGGATAGGAACATCAAGTTCCAATCTTTTCATGAGTCCCTTCACTTACGGAACTAACAGGAATGTAACAGTCGAGTGACCATGCGTTTCATGGCTGTGGCGGTCTTACGATAGACCGTTACAATCATCGTAGCTTAGAGTTTCAATTTATGAAAACTCTCTTGTTAATTATCCAAATCATTATCTTATAGTATTAGTATTTATCCTTAATATCTGTGGATAGACTTAATTACCTTCTAGAATGTGGGCCTAACTTAATGGGCCTGAGTTAAAACCTTTTGGACTTTAATTAAGTGGTTTGGGTTAATTGATTAACACCACTTGGCCTCATAATAACCATTTATAAATTTATTTAGGCCTTTATAATTTCTTGAAACTTATTTAAAATTTCTGGGGCACTACACCCTCCCCCACTTAGAAAGAATTTGGTCCCCAAATTCAAAACATATATTAAGGAGAGTGTACTTACAATTAAATAATTCCGGGAATCTTTTCTTCATAGCTGATTCGATTTCCCATGTTACTTCATAAGGTCATGCTTTCTTCCATTGAATCTTAACCATAGGAATGACCTTATTTCTGAGTTGACGCACTTCCCGATCCAGAATCTTTATCGGTGTTTGTTCGTATGTCAAGTCTTTCTGAATCTCCAGATTGTCATAAGTGATGATGTGATCTGGATCATACACATACTTTTTCAGCATCGAGATGTGAAATACGTCATGAACTCCTGCTAACTGTGGTGGCAAAGCCAATTTATAGGCCACTTCACCGATCCTTTCGAGGATTTCAAATGGACCGATAAATCTTGGAGTTAGCTTTCCTTTAATGCCAAATCTTTGAATACCACGACCCGGAGAAACCTTTAGATATAAATGTTCTCCTACTTGAAATTCCAAGTCGCGCCTTCGATTGTCAGCACAAGATTTCTGCCTATCTTGTGCCATTTTCATCCTTTCCTGAATGAGCTTGATTTTCTCTGTAGAATCCCTGATTAAATCGAGGCCTAGAAATTGCCTTTCCCCTATTTCATTCCAACATATTGGTGATCGACAACTTTTCCCATATAGAGCTTCAAAAGGTGCCATTTGTATGCTTGCTTGATAGCTGTTGTTATATGCAAATTCTACCAAAGGCAAGTGATCATGCCAACTTCCTCCAAAATCAATGACACAAGTCCTGAGCATATCTTCTACCACTTGATTTGTCCTTTCTGTTTGACCATCAGTTTGTGGATGGAAAGCGGTGCTAAAATTCAATCTAGTCCCAAGTGAATGTTATAGGCTCTTCCAGAATTATGATGTGAATCGGGGATCTCTATCTGATACAATAGCGATAGGGACTCCATGTAACTTGATAATTTCTTTTATGTATAGTGCTGCTAGAATATCTACAGACCATCGACTTTTTATTGGTATGAAATGTGCAGATTTAGTCAATCGATCTATAATTACCCATATTCCATCGTGTCCACCTCTTGTCTTAGGTAGTCCCATAATAAAATCCATTCCTATGCTCTCCCATTTCCATTTCGGGATACTTAAGGGATGTAATTTACCTGCGGGTCTGAAATGTTCCGCCTTCACTTGTTGACATGTGAGACACCGAGATACGAAGTCAGCTACTTCCCTCTTCATATTGGGCCACCAAAAGCTTCTTTTGAGGTCCTGATACATTTTTGTACCTCCTGGATGAATGGTATACTTTGATTTATGTGCTTCTTCTAAGATCAATTTCTTTGTATCTTCATGATCGGGTATACACATTCGGCCCTTGAATAGTATTTTTCCATCTTCGGATATAGAAAAATCCGGTCTTCGTTCAATATTGGCCTTAATTTCCAGTAAAATTGGGTCATCCTCTTGTAACTTGGCCAAATCCTCAATCAATGTTGGTTGAGCTCGGATATTTGCCATGAAACAATTATCTCCCTTAATGTCAACATCTAGATTTAATTGAGCAAATTGAGGAACAAGGTTAGTCATACTAATCATGAGACTTGATAACATACCAATTGGTTTTCTGCTAAGTGCATCTGCTACAGCATTTGCCTTGCTAGGGTGCTATTCAATAGCGAAATCGAAGTCTTTAAGATATTCCAACCATCTTCCCTGCCTCATGTTCAGCTCTTTTTGAGAAAATAAATATTTCAAACTCTTATGGTCCGAATAGACAGTGAACTTTTCTCCATAAAGATAATGACGCCAAATTTTCAAGGCGAAAATAACTACTGCTAATTCCAAATCATGTACAGGATAATTTTCTTCGTGACATTTCAATCGTCTTGAAGAATAGTAAATCACCTTTCCATCTTGCATAAGGACACACCCTAAGCCAATTCCAGATGCATCCGTATATACTTCAAATCCAGCACCCTCTATTGGTAGTGACAAAACAGGGGCTGTTGTAAGATTATTCTTAAGATTTTGAAAACTCTTTTCACAGTCCTTCGATCAGATAAAAGGATTTTCTTTTCTGGTAAGTCTAGTTAAAGGAACTGCGATCTTTGAAAAGTCCTTTATGAATCTTCTATAATAACCTGCTAGACCCAAAAAGCTTCTAACTTCAGATATAGTCATTGGTCGGCTCCAATCTCTGACAGCTTCTACCTTAGAAGGGTCCACAGCAATTCCTTCTTTTGAAATAATGTGGCCTAGGAATGAGACTTCCTCGAGCCAGAATTAACACTTATTGAGTTTGGCATATAGCTTGTGTTCTCTAAGTGTTTGCAAAGCTATCCTTAGATGTTCTTCATGTTCTTCTTTTGTCTTGGAGTATATTAGGATATCATCGATGAAAACGATGATGAATTGATCTAAATATGGCTGGAAGACACTGTTCATAAGTTGCATGAATGCTGCTGGGGTATTAGTTAACCCAAACGGCATTACCATGAATTCATAGTGGCCATAACGACTTCAAAAAGCCGATTTGTAAATGTCCTCTTCTTTGATTCTAAGCTGATGATAACCTGATCTTAGGTCAATCTTAGAAAAATATTCTGCTCCCAAAAGCTGATCGAAGAGCTCATCAATACGCGGCAATGGGTATTTGTTCTTGATTGTAAGTTGATTCTATCGCCGGTAGTCAATGCATAACCTGGGAGAACCATCCTTCTTCTTGACAAATAGAACCGGCGCACCCCAAGGGGATGTGCTAGGTCTGATAAAACCCTTGTCTAGAAGTTCATATAATTGCTTCTTTAATTCCTTGAGCTCTGCGCGGGACATCCTGTAAGGGGCTATAGAAATAGGTGATGCACCTGGAATGAGTTCAATGGTAAAGTTTACTTCCCTCTCGGGCGGTAAACTAGGTAGTTCGGATGGGAACACGTCCGGGAATTCATTTGCAATAGGAATGTTTGCTAGGATAATTTCCTTAGATTCGGTGACAATGACTGAAGTAAGAAAAACTTCACATCCTTTCGAGATAAGTTTGCAGGCGTGTAGAGAAGATATAATGGTAGGATGCTTCTTGTATTTGATGCCAAGAAAGGAAAATCTTAGAAGACCGGGCTTTCGGAAAGATATAATTCTATTTCGACAGTTGATGTAAGCATCATGGTCTACAAGCTAATCTACCCCTAAAATGGCATCATATCCTTTCATGTCAAGGCATACTAAGTTTGCGGGGAGATTGTGTCCTTCTACCACTACCTCATAATCAGGATAATAGTTGGTAAGCTTAGTTCCAGATCCTAAAGGTGTAGTAATAGCGAGATCTGAAGGTAGGGGAACTGATGCAGTTGGTAAGATTTTTGCAAAAGTGGTGGAGATAAAAGAATGAGAAGCACCAGTATTAAATAGCACGAATGCAGGACGAGAATAGATTTGAAGAGTACCTTCCATGAGCCCATCATTTTGATCCCTGGGCGCTTCTTCTTCATCTATAACTGCATTAAGGTGAGCTTGCCTCCTACGTCCTCCGTTATTTGGTTGGTCTTTCATAAGGGGGCAATCTGGCACACGATGCTCCCTACTCCCACAACATAAACAAGCACCTAGGCGCTTCCAGCATTCTTCAGCTGAGTGGCCGAACTTCTCACAAAAGGTGCATGTCGAGGCGACTTGCTCCTTTTCTTCCTTCACCTTTTTACTACTCTTTTGAGAACTTCCACCGTTCCCGTTCCTTGATCTTTTCTTATTATCACGGCTTTTGTATGGTTCCGTGATGCTGAACTTCTCCTTCTTATAATGCCGATCAGAGCGCCGACTAGATTCTTCTCCCTTTCCTTTCAACCTTTCGACCTTCTCTAAGGTCCTCTCGCATAAATATGCCCTTTGAACCATCTCCGCATAAGTGCGGATATTCTGTGTCCCCAGTTGTTGAATGAAACCGGGCCGTAACCCGTCCATAAATCGGTTTGCTTTCAATAAGTCTGTACTAATCAAATGTGGTGCATATGGTGCTAGCCTTGAAAACTGCAACTCATATTCTGTCACGGACATCATCCCTTGACGAAGGGAGGCAAACTCCATAGCCTTCCTTTCCTTTACATGCTCGGAGAAATATTTGGCACGGAATAAAGTGAGAAAAACATTCCATGTATGTGGCGCATCGGCTGGAGGTGCCAGAACCGATTTCCAGCAAGTGCGAGCATCCTTGTTTAATTGGAACATAGCTAGACGGACTTTCTCCTGATCAGTGCATTGAATAACATCAAATATCCTATTCATCTCGTCGATCCAATTGTCTGCTTCGTCTGGATTGGAAGATCCATAGAAACGCGGAGGATTTAGACTCCGGAAATTGCGATGAAGGTCTCCTTCCCTTGCCCCCGCACCACCTTGTGCTATAGTTTACAGTGCCTAGGTGAGGCCGGAAACAGTTTGTTGCATACCGTCCCAATCTACGCGATGAGCCATGATAGGAATAATAAGGTACCTGAGAGAAAATAACAACTTGTTATTTCTCATGAATATTGGAATAAGAAAAATAATTCTTAAACTAATTAGCTATCTTATCCCGGGTTCTACCCAATCCTCACATGGGTGTGGAATTTTTCCTTAGTTCATAGGTATGGGTCCTTAACCTTGGACTTATCCTATGACATGACTCTTCTCCTTAAGTCCTGAGACTTAGGCTCTGATACCAACTTAACTGTCACGCCCCGAGCCTTTAATTACAGCGGAAGACTCGCTCGGGGAGCGCAAACAGTCGGCATGGTTGTTGATTGTTTGTTTACCTATCTCTTCTTATCTTCTTTCTTTTTTTTGTTGATTGTGAGGGTTTTGAAAAAGGATATGGCGAGATGATAAATAAACTACCAAAGATCAGCTCAACCTATGCACATGTGAACATGAACCTAGGCAATCAAATCTAACTCTAGCATGGGCATGCTATCTCAATCAAATTACGCTAAGGGAAAAACAAAAACACACGCCGGGGCGTGGAGGAAAGATAAATAAAAACACACCGCTAGGGGTGGAACAATCAAGGGGAATAAAGAGATTTGATGAAAAAGACAGCTAGTGCCCAACACTAAGGAAAGTCGTGATCGCCACCAAAGTAAACACGAGTCAAAGACTCGAATATACCTTGGAAGTAGGTGGATGAAACACCCGCCCACGGGAGAGAAAACCAAGGAAAGCCTGCAGATCAACTTGCAAATAACGATCCAAACCCTGTGCGTCGCTTGGAAGTAACGGTCGTGCGATAGACCGCCAGAAAGAAATAACGCTCCTGCACCTGACCGTCAGATAACCTGCAGTGAAAAGATGTGAATTCTTTGAACTCCAACCCTTCCAGCCGGCTAGAAGGCTTGGGCCTCGTGCTAGTGATCCTGTAAAACCTGCCAAGGATGTAGAAAGCAAAACAACACAACCTCAATTAGCCCTCAACATAAGTATAGCATCAATCCTTAAAAAGCTTAAGAACATCAAAAGGAGAGGGGATTACCGGGGAGTTGTTGGTTTTTTAACCCCTCTGGGCGTTTTTTAAGTTTAGGAGGATATGTGTATGCTTAGCAACAGTGAAAAACGTGGAGGAAGAGGAGGGACAATGCTTTTGATTGATAAAACCAAGGGAAACTTGAGCATGCAATAATGATGATCTTGACAAGCTAAGACCCAAAATTACTCCCTTGACTTGGAAGATGGACGTGGGAAGCAGCTCCTCCTGGATGTAGATGGCTCCTGAATTTGGCAGCACTTCGTCGTGAATCAAATCTTCCTCCTCCTGGGTCATGAAATCAAGGGTTCTATTTATAGACTCCCTCAAACTCTCAGGTCGAGTTGAAGATAAATCAGCCAAGAAAGGAGGATAATCCTTAGCAAATCCTTGAGGATAATATCAACAAGAGTCCAAAGAAACAAACGAGAGGTCCTGAGGATTAGAATTGAAGGAGATAATGCCAATCCAAAACCCTATCTCGTCCACGGAGTAGCAGAGAAAAGGCCTGAACTGTCAGGACTCTCTGAAGGAAGTAACGGTTGCACGATAGACCGCCACTTGGAAATAACGCTCCAAGGAATTACCGTCATTTTCAACCCTATCCAAAGGATAAGATCGACGGGAAGAAGATCTAAACAATAGGACTCTGCAAGTAAGTAACGGCCAGGGCATAGGGCGTCATAAGGAAACAACGGCTAGGGAGTAGACCGTTATTATCAAAGGACAACGAGACCCTGAGTCGTGGGACTCTTCAAAGATTAACGGCCTAGGCTTCATGCGTTATTATGAAATGACGCGCCTAGTCCAGACCGTTATTATCATTAATTTTCAAGAAAATAGAATGGAGGGATTGCCAAGCTTTTGAACGAAGTGCCACCAGGAACCAGGTCTAATCCAGGAATTGAGACCCAGAAAACAGGCTTCAACTGATTAAATGGAATTCAATGAAGAGTGAACAACTCGGAGCATCATATTGAATAAATAAGGAGATGACCCGACTTATTGGGTATAAAACGGGTGTCAACAGATGCCCCTCCTTAACGTCCTCTTTGCAGGGGAACGAGCGGAAGTGAAGCGAAAGTGAAATGGAACACGGAGATGAAGCGGAGTGGATCAAAAAGAGGGCGTTAAGGTAAACGACACCCGTTCTTCACCAACAAGCGATAAGAATTTTCTGGAAAAACTTCAAAACTGATCACAAGGAAATAGCTAACCAAAGGATGCAAGTCTGGAGGATTTAATTAACTAAGGAAAGGAAACACGGCTGGCCGCCGGAGGCAACGGAAAGGAAAGAGACTAAACTCCAGACAGGAATCTTCAGTCAACCAGATCAAACGAGCAAATCGAAGGAAACCTTCAAATTCAGAGTGGAATAATTCTCCTTATCCAGGATCAAGAACACAGCTGTTCACCGTCAATGAGACCTCTTGAACAAATGAAGCTCATGAATGC
The DNA here is from genome assembly GCA_022559845.1 of Amorphophallus konjac. Classification (NCBI taxonomy): domain Eukaryota; kingdom Viridiplantae; phylum Streptophyta; class Magnoliopsida; order Alismatales; family Araceae; genus Amorphophallus; species Amorphophallus konjac. The sequence goes on from CM040118.1 coordinate 398,602,554, forward strand.
TCAAAGAATGCGTATGATGCATGCTGGGCTAAAGAAAAACAAATCTTCAAAGCAAATGCAAAGAAAGATAAAATAACAAGATATTCGAGAATAATATTGCTAGATTGGGGAAACCAGAGTCAAGACACCATCTGCAACCACGGCGTGCAAGATAGAACCATCGTCCCCAAATTTTCCAACCTAACGGCCTATCCAACGATTATTCATGTGAACTTAGATCATCATCATTTTTGTTTAAGGGGAACATCAGATCCCAGGACACCTGAATGACCAGCCGGTTCTCGAGATAATATATCATAGATAACATATAGTAATGCATTAAGGGATAAGGGAACGAGATACAATACCTGACTTACCTGCTTGACGGACGGCGAAGCGTGCCTTCTGTTCATAGTTCCTTTCATGAAAGATAGGTTAGCCAACAAGATAGTTATGATAATAGTTAAGGCATGACCATTGTCTGTGTGATAAACTCATCAAATGTTTTTATGATGGAGATAAGTTTAAACATTAATTTTGACCATTCATTCATCAAGAAACTTGCAAGCATATAACGGCCTGACTCAGGAGCGTCACATGAAAATAACGGATTAAGCCTAGTCCGTCAACACCGAGTCGGTTCATATTCTTCAATAAAACAGTCCGTCACAAGCGACGGCCTTAGAGGGGGGCGTCAAAATGATGTGACGGTCAACGATAGACCGTCGCTTCTCCTGAGTTTTCAAAAAAAACAAACCGAACGGCCGTTCGGTCTCATTTCATGCTCAAACAACCAAAACGCCAAACCAGAAAACCCACCGGCGACCTCCATCTCCACACTCCAATGGCTGGCGACGAGGCACCGCAGCCACCACCTCAGAAGAGAGGGAGAGGAAAGAAGATGGCTATAAGGCGGTTCCACCGCCGGCTCGAACGAGAGACCACCCCACCGCCCGTGGAGGAAGAACCGAGGGGAAGGGAGCCAAGGGAAGAGGAGGAGGTCCCCACGGTCGTGGAAGAACCAACCGAAGCCTCCTTGGGTGCAGAGGAGCCCAAGGAACCAGAGAAGAAGAAGAGGAAGGTCCTCGACCATGAGGTAGGCCCTCCGCCCTAATTTTTAAATTTTTGATTTTTATGTTTTTATCTATGAATGCATGTGGGGGATAAGGGTAGAAATGGGTCTATGAACCCACCAGGAACACTTGTAGGCCATTTGGCCAAAGTGAGAAGTCATGGGGATGCAGGGGAGAAATTCCCTACTGGCAGACTAAGTGACGGTCCCGCCAGCGACCGTCACTCCTCTGACGCTCCAAGCTAAGGCCGTCAGAGACAAGTAACGCCCCATCCCAGGGCCGTTACTTCTGCCAGGGTTCCAAACTCTTTTTAGGGTTTTCAATTTTCAAATTTTTGTTTTTCTTTTCGATATTTAATGTTTATGCAATGTCTATATGATGCGAATGGACTAATTAGTGCTCTAATATGCAATGCAGGGAAAGAGGAGATCGAGGATCTCATGGCTGCAGATTCGGGCGGTGTACCAGGCACTGCCCGACTACCAGAGAGACAGACTTGCAGAGATGGGTTTCGCCGAGATGCTCAGCATCGAGGTGATCCGGATGGATACGCCATTGCTGTACGCATTGCACGAGAGGTGGGACCCGGTTAGCAGGGCGTTCATCTTCCCGTGGGGCCACATGATCCCCACGCTAGAAGACATGGCGAGAATTACAGGCTTGAGAGTCCACGGCGCTGCAGTGACAGGATGGACGTACGGCGACTATCGGGAGATAGCGCAGCAGCTACTGGGGTTGGACCTGATCAGGCCGGGCCAGTCTTCATCCCAGCTCTCGAGATCGGTGCTGCAGGAGAGTTTGGGGCTGAGAGGGGCAGCGATTGCCGTGGGAGAACTGCCGAGGAGCATCTAGGCAGAGTGATAGACCGGGTGCGCCCTCGTGTGGCGGCAGAGGCAGGAGAGGAGGGGGATCGAGTGATGAGGCGCTTCTTGATACTGTTGTTCGGGAAGCTCCTGTTCGCGACCAGAGCGGATGTCATCAGCTGCAGACTGCTGCCGCTGATAGAGGATTTAAGCAGAGTGAGGAAATACGCCTGGGGAGCAGCGGTCTTGGCCTTCCTGATCAACTCGTTGAGCACCACGGACCGACTGACGATGCTGGGAGGCTTCTCGCCCTTCCTACAGGTAAAAATGCGCTTAAGTGCTTTCTACTATGCCATGATGTATGCTATGATTGATGATTTATGTAACTGACTTGATTCCTAAATGCAGATCTGGAGCTATTTGTACCTCCCGGGCATTGGGAGAGGCGCATTACTCCATCCTGGCCTGATACCGATCGCGAGGCGATGGTCGGTGGCGAGGGATACGGGGTCGGTCTTGAGACAGACCCGGATGATCCAGGACGACCTGGACTCCTACCCACACACATCGGTGAGCCCAGAACTTAAATGCTTTAAATGCTTTATATGCCTATATGTGCTCATGCTATGCGAATGCTGATGGATCTAAATGCCTGCAGGTGAGGTGGACCCCTTACCGCGGTGAGGGTTACACAGGACAGCCATGGGTGGAGGCGTCTCTATCGTATCGGGGACGAGACATCTGGCTGCACTGCCTCCACATCATCGAGCCTCTGCACTACAGGCTGATCTTGCGGACCCGAGGACTACACCAGCCCGAGGTGACCTTTCCACGCCGCACCGACGACCATCCAGGCAAGTCGGCGAGAGGTATTAGTGGGAATGTGGATTGGCGTGCCCGGAAGGCGAAGTACGTCCTCGACTGGAGGCAGCGAGGCAGGGCTGTGAAAGAGCGGGCAGAGAGCGACGAGGCCTACCTGAAGGCCTTCGCTCGACACTACGGCGACCGGGTATACCGAGGTACCCGACGACCGGTATGCAATTCTAAACTAAGAAACTCTTTCTATATGATGAAATGCGGATGTGACATGCTGGCTCATGCTTTCTACATGCAGCTCGATCCTGAGGGGCGGATAGCTGAGCTAGAGGGACTACTCCACTCTACCATCCAGCAGCGGGATGAGTACCGGACTGCTTTGGAGCTCCTAGTGAGATTCTGAATGCTTATGATATGACTATGATTACGCATGATGCTAATGCTTTGGCTATGACAATGCAGCGGGCAGAGGGAGCTCAACGAGCAGGACCGGATGCCCCATCGTCGTCCTCGCAGCCTGCGGGAGACAGGGCTGGGCGAGATGCTGATTTTACTCGGGCGGTTGCCCGGGCCGAGGAGGCGGAGGCCACCCTCGCGGAGCGGGTAAGATACTTACATGCTTTATGATTATGCTTACGCTAATTAAATTTATATGACTAACCTATATGCAATGCAATGCAATCTACAGGCGATAGAGCTGGCAGCGGCAGTGGCGGAGGCCACCCAGGCGAGGGCAGAGGTGGAGAGGAGCCGGGCCGAGACTGATCGAGCTCGAGCAGAGACGGAGCTCGTGCGGGCAGAGATAGCCCGACTGAGAGCGGAGACCCCTCGACATGTGGACGATGTGGAGATGGAGCGACTTCGAGCAGATTTAGCACGGGCGCGGGCCGAGGTGAAGGACCTTCGCCTTGGGACCGCGGATCTTGATCGCTACCGGACCGAGGCACGGGAGACGCGACGCCAGATCTTCACACTGAAGATCAGGCTGCAGACAATGGAGCAGACGGTCCGGATGCTAGGCCGGGCACCAGAGCGGAGTTCTTCCCGGAGCGGGGCTCATAGGAGTGCTGCCCCTAGTGGCTCGGTTGGGGATTTCCTAGTTAGTTCCGCCGGCCAACAGAGAAATGAGAGGGCAGAGAGAGGACAGCAGGAGGAGAGTGCTTCCATAGCACCGCCACCTAGGAAACCCGAGGGTGGAGAGGATGAGGGCGGCCCGACGGATAAGCCGGCCGAATGATGTACTTTTATGCTTTTCTTACCACTTGTACATGCCTTTTTATGAAAATGAAATTTTTGTTGACTTTTTTATGTGGATGTATGAATGGATATGCACGAATGAGTGATTGAAAGCACGCATGATGGATGTGTATGTGTGAATGAATGCTTGTGTGGAGAAGGTGTGGTGTACAGATGTGAAAGACCGCCAGGGTCTAGGCAAAGGATAGACTAACTGCCTGAATTTAGTAGCAGAGGAAATGACGGTCTGATCTTGGACCGTCATAATCAAACGACGCGCCTACCTTAGGCCGTCATTCATGAAACATCTTATTCTGATAGCCGGGCTGCAGAGGAAATAGCGGCCCATGGTAGGAGCGTTAAAAGAAAACAACGGTCCTAGACCAGACCGTTGCTCATGGCAGAACATGGTTTTAGAACTACTCTCAGAAAACGCGACGGCCTGAAGGAGACGCGTCATAACGAAACGACGGTCCTAACCTGACCGTTACATGGCGTTCAGCCCAGAAGAGAGAGACTTGAGCGATTTGAAGGATATAACGGATTAGGGTTCGTCCGTTGAAAGGCGACGGTCTGAGACCAGACCGTAAACAGCCACAGAACATGTTTTAAGGAAAACCCAACCCACAGAAAAAGTGACGGCCCAGGGTAGGCGCGCCAGAGTGAAGTAACGGCCCTACGACAGACCGTCAGAGTCTGGGTCGTTTCCAAAACGGATTCGGCCGTGAGAGCTTAGAGCCCGAGGTTCAGCCACTTAATCTCTTGCTAGAACTTATCCAAATTTCAGATAAAGCCTCCCAACTCCAATCTTATCCTTCCAAAGTTAAGAAAAAGCCCCAGCAACTTGGGAAACTTATCCAAAATCACAGCTTGCAAAAACCTCTGTTCTAGGGTTGAAGAATTCTCCCTAACAAGCAGAAATCAAGATGAAGAGGTGCTTCGAGATGGCGGCTATGGAAGAGAAGATCTGCACCGGCCCTAAGGCTGCAAGGAGGGAACATGGGGAGCTTCAACGGCTATCCTCGATCCCCAAGCATCTAAGCTCTAATGTCCAAAGGGTGGTAAGCTTGCATGACTTCATCCAAAGTTCAGATTTTTTTTTGCTGCACTTTAATTTTCTTCATAACCTTCCTTCTTCTTTTCTTCTTCAAGCCCCTTCCTGGCCCAAGGTGTTACTCCAACCTGAAGTGGGTGGCTCCCATGGTAAAGGCACTCCCTTTAGAGGTGGTATCAATCCTCAAAGCATGGCACCTCCGACCCCTCTTGGTTCTAGGCAAAAACTTCCAGAAATTGTCTTTGGATTGGCCATGCCTTTCAGCCCTTGTGGAACTATGGCATCCACAAACTCATACCTTCATCTTCCCCTCCTTTGAAGCAACCGTCCTATTGGAGGAGGTAGAGACCTACCTAGCCCTTCCTAAGACTAAGGTGGGGGATGAGGATCGGGTTTGCTATACAATAGAACCTATTGATCCGTCCTTGATCTTAAGCGACTTCATTCATAACCCAAAGGACGTGCGGACCATGATCAGCCCGCGCCACATTCACTTGATCCCTATGGCACAATGGATAGTGTCTCACTGTAAAAATAAGTGGGAGAGACACGAAGCAATAGCCAAGGCGGTGGCGGTTTGCTTGTGCGGGGTCTTCCTTTTCTCCACAACCGACCACCTCTTAGATATCCAAAATCTTAGCATTATTAGTGGACTGTGGCGGGGTATGTCTATTTCTCAAGCGGTCCTCTCATACCTCTATGAAGGACTAAGCTCGGCTTACCTTGGAGGACCTTTGTTCGGTTCCATGATACTCCTTGAGTGTTGGATAGGAGTGAGAATCAAATTCCTTCCCAAGGAAGATATAACTTCGGCGAGCCGGATCTTCGGGAGCCACCCCCTCTTCTTCATTGGAGGGGCTTTTGGATATTCTTCTCATGTTGAATGCAGGACGGCGGATAAGAAGACGCGGGATGAATGGCGCCTCTTCTTCAATGCTTTGCCTCTTGAAAAGTTCATCATGCGACCAAGCGTTCTTCGAAGCATTCTTCTTAAAATACCGCGACGTCAAGGCCTGGACCTCCAGCTGGTTGGAAACACTACCATGGCAATCTATAACCCACACCGGTGCCATCTTCAGATCGGGTTATCTCGAATCAACGTTTCTGCACTATCACACTACCCTCCCCTTCTACCTAAGAAGATGGGGACCGAGGAAGATGAAAGAGCGATCCGGAACGCGCTGACCATGTGGGAGATCAGCAAGGTGCGTCCGTGGCAGGCAGAGGTTGAAGAGAACGACGAAACACGCCGAGATTACTTGAAAGAGTTGAGAAGAATCCGCCCTCTTGCGGATAAGAAGTTGAATATACCTTGATTTTCTTTTGTTTATGAGAGATATTTATGTTATTGACAATCAATTTTGATTTCATATTTCATTAATCTTTGCTTGAGTGAGATAAGATTGCCATAGTTAAAAGATCTTGGGTTCCATCATGTGGAATGCTAGAATGATGTGAGTAGATGGGGTTTCTGGAGGATATGACGGATGTACTCTGGGCCGTTATTTGGAAATGACGGTCTGCGATAGGCCGTCATAATGGAAGTAACAAGAGCTCAGTCTCTGAAGGATGTGACGGATGGGTCTTGAGCCGTTATTTCAAGTAACGGTGAGTCTCAGACCGTCATAGTGATGGTTTAACGAAAAGACGAGGGGCCCATGCCAAGGGAAGTGACGGTCAAAGAGGGGCCCATTATATGACTGTAACGGTCCGATCCTGGCGTGTTACACGCTCTGAACCTGCATAGTTGTGAGCTTTTACCTTTGGGCTTGCCCCTGTATTCTGCACACACTTAGACATTAAACAAGTTAGCTCTGTTCTTAGACTCAACCCCTTGCCTTGAAGCAAGTTAGATAATGACCGTTTCTTGATATTTGGTCAAGGGGTGGAGCCTTATTAAATAGGCGAAAAACATAATGAAAATGCGATGCATGCTATGCATATGATGGTATTTTGGGGGTTTTAGAAAATCTTTAATGTTTTGGATTTTTGAAAATATTTTTTGTTTTTGGATTTTAAAAATATTTGATTATTTTTGGATTTTGAAACATATTTGATGTTTTTGGATTTTGAAACACCAGTGCCTCTCTAGCAACACGAGACCTCCCTTGTTTTTAGCTTGAGTCTCGAGATCGGCGTGCAAATAGTGTGACAACCCTTGGCCGAGACCTGGTCATTGTGACGGTGTTTTTACCAACGCCATACCTAGGGTACTCGTCTCAGTCCTAAAAGAAAAAAAAGAATATGGGGGTAAGCTTAGGCCAGATATGGAAGTTTTTAGAACTTGATTCCCTCACCGTGCAACCTTATTAGAGATTTGGTCTGTTGTGCCGGGGCTTTTTATGTCCGTCATCGAACCTTTATCCACTTAGGCATGCATGCGACCGGGCTCATAACGTCCCGCGGGGAACTGTACTGCCACTCTTGTCATGCCTAATTTCCTTTTTCTTTTGGAGCTTTTGAGAATTCATTCACAGACCTTGAGATGATGCTTTTGATTTCATGGTAAAGAGCACTCCTTTGCTTTTCTTTTCTTTTCTTTCTTGTGGAGTCAGGTCATAACGGACTTGCCCCTATTTGAGACGTCTTCTCGTTAGGGAGTTTGGATCGGTTGTCTCCTTCTTATTTACTCCTTGCCCCTGGATGCAGCCGAAGAATGAAACGTACAGGGACTTTGACTTTCCCCCAAAGCATGGCCGAGAAAAAATGGTGTCTTTTTTAGCAAGGAACCCGACCATGGGCGTCGTGTAGTGTGTGTTTGCCTTACTCAAGACTCTCTTTTGAAGATAGGGAGGCATTTCTTATTGCCGGAAAAGCACATGGTTTAGATTTTTAAGGAAAGAAACGCTTAAGATACAACCCATTCCACGGGTGAGAGAGCTCCTCACCTTCCGCGTTTACTAAACGATAAGCATTCCCTGAATAAGCTTCTTTTATTACAAACGGCCCTTCCCAGTTAGGTTGCAATTTAGACCTAGGACCTGCAGACCGAATGAATTTGTGTTTCAAAACCATTTCACCCTTGCAAAATTTTCGTTCAATTACCTTCTTTTGAAAATAACGTGAAACTCTCTTTTGATAAACAGATACGTGATCGGCCGCATTCATCCTCTTCTCATCTAGGAGTTCCAGTTGGACCAGCAACGCCTCTCGACGTTCATCGAGATTAAGTTCCTTATCGAGCTGCACTCTAAGAGAAGGGATTAAGATCTCATATGGGAGCACCGCCTCCATCCCATAAGTTAAAGAATAGGGAGTTTGTCCCGTAGGAGTACGGACGGAGGTGCGGTAAGCCCACAGAGCTTCCACCAATCTTTCAGGCCAATCAGAAAACTTATGTGCTTCGCATGCTTTCTTAATGATTTTAAGAAGGGTTTTATTAGTGGCCTCGGCTTGACCGTTGCCTTGAGGGTAATATGGAGATGAATGATGCAGTGCAATTTTGAACTTCTTACATAGGTCCTTAAGCTCTTGGGAGACGAACTGGGGTCCGTTGTCGGTGATGATGCTGCTTGGTACTCCGAATCGCGAGATGATATTCTTCATGATAAAGCGGCACACCGTTGTAGCTTTGATCTCCGCGTACGCCTCGGCTTCGGCCCATTTGGTGAAGTACTCAGTTGCTGTGATAATGAAAGATTTCTGCTTGGTCTGAGAATTAGGATCACCGAGTGGGCCGACGACGTCGAAAGCCCACATAGAGAATGGCCAAGGAGCGGTCATAGGATGAAGAGATGAAGCTGGAGAGTGGATTTTATCAGCGTGGAGTTGGCATTTAAGGCACCTCCGGACATAGAGGGAGCAATCCTCCTCCAGAGTGGGCCAATAGTAGCCCTGCCTAAGAATCCTCTTCGCTAGAGCCCGGCCATTGACATGACCTCCACACTCGCTGGAATGTGCTGCTTCTGCTACTTTCCAAGCTTCCACATCATCTAGGCATCTCATGAGCATTCCATTAGTAGCGCGCCTGTACAGTTCTCCTGCAATGATAGTGTACCTTGCGGCGGCTCTTCTTATTGCTTTGCGCTGCTCAGCTCTTGCCCCTTCTGGGAATGCCCCTTCTTTGCAAAATAACTCGATTTCATGGTACCAAGGCAATTCTTCTTCATCCAAAATCTCCTCTAGTTCTGCCAATGATACCTCCTCGAGATCTTCCTTTTCAGCTCTCACTTCTGCAGACTTCCTAAGGTTGGTGAACCAAGGATCCTGGAGAGAGGGTGCGTCCATCCTCTGGACGACGACAGTCTCAGTACTACGACTGAGAGGGAAGGATAAGAGGAGGCCAGAGATGCCAATGCATCCGCCAGAATGTTCAGAGAACGGGGAGTATGGATATAGATTAGCTTGCGGAATCGCTTAGCGATGAGCATGACCAAATCTTGATAGGGCTTGAGCTTGGGGTCACGGGTACGGTAAGTGGACAGAACTTGCCGTAAGACGAGCTGAGAGTCTCCTATGATGTTTAAATAACGCGCGCCTAAGAGATAGGCGTGCTTCAAGCCGGCTAGGAGAGCCTCATACTCAGCGATGTTGTTGGTAGCAGGAAATCGAAGTTGATAAGCGAAGGGGATGGTTACTCCCTCTGGAGTAAGCAAGACAGCCCCGATCCCTTGGCCCTGTGAGTTAAGCGCACCGTCAAAGTGCAGAGACCAGAAGGGATGCTGAGAAAGGACAGAGAGATGCTCATCAGGGAAATCGTCCTGAATAGAGTTGGTGTGAGGAATAGGGAGATGTGCAAGATGCTCAGCGATGGCATATCCTTTGACTGCCTTCTGAACGACAAAGGTGATATCGAATTGAGAGAGGAAGCTCTGCCAGCGAGCTAGCCTACTAGAAAGAACGGGCTTTTCTAAGAGATAACGGATCGGGTCCATTCTAGAGATCAGCCTAACTGGGTGGGCGAGAAAGTAATGTTTAAGCTTTTGAACTACCCACACTAAGGCGGCACAAGTCTTCTCCATAGCGGTGTATCTGGATTCAGCTGGATTAAACAACCGAGAAAGATAGTACGCAGCCCGCTCTTTTCCTTCGTCATCCACTTGTGCTAAAACCGCCCCTAGGGAGTCCTCAATGACCGAGATGTATAGGATCAGGGGTTTCCCAGGGACAGGAGGTTGCAAAACCGGGGGATTGGATAGATATTCCTTGAGGTCCTCATAGGCCTTTTGACAACCTTGATTCCATTCGAACTTGACCCCCGCCTTGAGCAATTCATAAAATGGACGGCATCTTTGAGAATGCTGGGATATGAATCTTCTAATGAATTGCAATCTACCAATCAGTCCTCGAAGTTCCGTAATGTTCTTTGGCGGAGGCATATCCATGACGGCCTGTGCTTTGTTAGGATCAATATGGATCCCCCATTTGCTCACTATGAAACCTAGCAGCTTCCCCGAGGAGACTCCGAATACGCATTTCTTCAGATTCATCTTTAGCTTGTACTCCCTGGCTCTCTGCAGCACCTTAGCCAAAATAGAGGGGTGTTCTTCCTTTGATCTTGACTTCACTAGAATGTCATCCACGTAAGCTTCCATATAGATGTGCATCATGTCGTGGAAGATAGCCATCATCGCCCTTTGATAGGTGGCGCCTGCGTTCTTTAATCCAAAAGGCATAACTACATAGCAGTATGTGCCCCAGGGCGTGGTGAAGGAAGTTTTCTCTTGATCTTCAGGAGCGAGACGGATCTGATTATAGCCCGAGTACCCATCCATGAACGATAGAGCTTCGTACCCGACAGTGTTATCAACAAGGACGTCTATATGAGGCAGCGGGAAATCATCTTTAGGACATGCTTTGTTAAGGTCCCTGAAATCAATGCATATGCGAACTTTTCCATCCTTCTTGAGGACAGGGACTATGTTCGCCACCCACTGGGGATATAAGACTACTCTGACGAACTTGGCCTTGTATAACTTATCGACTTCTTCTTTGATCCTTAAGGCCATGTGGGGGTGAAATCTTCTTGACTTTTGTTTAACAGGCGTTGCCCCTGGTTTAAGCACGAGTCGATGTTCCACTAAGGAGGGGTCAAGACCTGGCATGTCCTCATAAGACCAGGCGAAAGAATCGCTATACTCCCTCAGTACCTTAATTAGATCCTCTTCTACCTGTGGAGGGAGATTAGCTGAAATATTGATGGGCCTTGGATCTTCTTCCGTTCCCAAGTTGATTTCCTTTGTAGGTTCATCCACTGCCGTCGACGGCTGGTCGAATCTCTTCAGTCCCTTTGCATATAAGTCGGCAGTGTCCTCTACATCGCTGTCTTCATCAATTGGGTCTTTCTCATCCAGCACTTCATAGACGCCTAATCCGTCGTCGCTCCATTCCCCTTCTATTTCCTCTTCATCTTCAATCGCAATCGCCGTGGCGACGAATTCTGGGCACTTCAAAAGAGCATGACACCGCTGAGCTAGATCTTGCAAGAACCTATCAGGAATAGATCGGGAAGGATGCGCAAGCGAGCGCGGCTCAGGAGGGGAAGGGTTGAACGACCTAGAACAAGACCCTACTTCTTTAGACCTAACTGACTCTACTTCTTTAGACTCGCTAGACCCTAACTCTGACCTAGGAGAGAGGAAGCTTAATGGAAGGGAAGGAGCAGGGGACTCGTGCCCCTGGGACGAGGAGGATGAAGACAGGATAGCATAATCTTCCACTGAAATCTCTGTTTCAAATTTGACGTTTTTTTTTTGGAGATCAGTGGAGACCACGCAGCACGACGGAGGAGGCGGGAGCTGCATAGGGAACAGCTCAGGAAAGATGCAATCGAAGAAAAGATCACAAGAGGAGGAACCCCACATCTCGTGGATTTGAGAGTTAAAAAACGGAGGGATGGGGAAAGCAGGCAGATTAATGGGGCAGCGAGGCCCATAAGCAGGAGGATTGATTGGAATCTGGAATGGATCACTGAAAGATGGATTAATCATAATCGGAGGAGGACGGGGTACAAACTCCTTCAGCTGGATCATGCACTGAAAATGAGAGGGAGAAAGATCAAGAGCAATCAGCGAGCTCCCTTCTTTCTTTGAATCATCACCAGGCCGCTTCTTCGGCCTCCACTGCATAAGCTGAACCTTCTGTGGCCTCTGGCTGCCTCTTTCACAAAACAGCCCCTGGAGGGCCCAGCTGTAGTCGATCACATCGTCATTTAGCCCCCTTGGCAACGGGGGTGGACTGGTGACTGGACAAACCGTGTCGGTTTCTGACTGGACTGGCTTCGCAGCTAACGTGCCTGACTGTGGGGGCCCTCTGACAAAATGCTGACGGTAATCCCAGGTAAGCAGCCCAGAGTCACCCATCATTGATAATGCTATCTCCTTGTAACCGAGACCTCGTCTGCCCATTTTTCTTCCTTTTGGTATGGGCTTGGTCATCCCTTGCAGCTGTGCACCGAGGCCTCTCCCCAGTTGATAGCCCAGTTTCAATATAATGTTCCACCCCTTTGAATCTCGAATCTGCGGCTTTGCCTTGATATTGACCGGGGTAGTGACGGGCTTAGGAGTGGTGTACGCCCAAGGAAAGTTTAGGTCTAGCACTGATAGCATGGGCCGGCTGCTTGGCCAGAGAGTAGGAAGAATCTGTTCAGAGATGGCCTTCACTGACTGTACCGTGGATAAACTTTGAACTTTGACGACCCTCCCTTGAAAAGGGAATTTAATGCATTAGTGCGCGGTAGAGGGCACGGCGCCAAGTGTGTCGATCCACGGACGACCCAAGATAGCCTTGAACATAGGGTCGATATCAAGTACATAGAATTCTACAGCCATGGAAAGAGGCCCGAGCTCAGCCTGAATAGTGACTACCCCGTGACATGCCCGCCTTGAGTTGTCGTATGCTGCTATAGTGGTGGGGGTAGGCCGTAGTAACTCCTCAGATATATTGCAGGCTCGGAGAGTGCTGAGGGGGCAGACATTAATTGAGGCCCCAGTGTCGACCAGTGCTGCTTCAACGTCGACTTTGTTCAAAGTAATTGTTATGCAGAGCGGCATTTACCGAGCCCCCGGAGGTGCAAGCTCGGTCTCAGAGAATGTGATTGCCGGCCCTTTAGAGATAGTTGCTAGTGCCGTTGGTAGACTGTCGACTGCCATGTCTTCACTAACCATGACCTTCTGCAAAAAATCCCTCAGTGCATCTTGATGGAGAGTGGACCTCTTGATTAACTCCAGCACAGATATCTTGGCGGGTACCCGATCTAGATGATGTAGTAAATCATATTGAGTCCCCGGTAACGGTTCAGCTTCCTCTTGCTCGGCCACCGGTTGGGAAGACTGGGGATTGCTAGTAGTGGCGTAGTTCCGATGGAACATCTTCCCGCTCCTTAGAGCACAATTTGCTGCGGCATCGGGGGATAGTATGATGGGCCCTGCGGGGCGAATGAGTGGAATAGGTGGCGTGGGGGAGGCAGTTTGGTAAAGCGGAGGGTTGGTGAAGTTAATGGGGGATGCGCGGATGATAGGTGAAGGATTGGTGGGTGGTAGGGTGGTGATGGACGTGGATGCTGGTGAAGGCAGGGTGAATGGATGGGTAAGGATAGGTGCGGGATTGGATGGTGGTGTGATGACGGTGATGGGGGTTGGCGAAGGATACGACGGGATGGTGAGCGGACTTGGTGGAGCGGGTGTGAATGGTGGGATGAGCAGAGAGGGTGTTGGTTGTGTAGGGAGGATGAAGGAAGGTTTGTGGTGGAAGGCCATGACCTGTGGTGCGGCGCCATCATCATCAAATGACCACCCGGCGTTGGAGGCCGGTGGTTGGACTACATTAACTTGTGCCTGTGCTGACGGCTGTTGCGGAGGAGCGGGTTGATGGTTTGGCATCGGATTCTGATGGATGCCCAGATCTTGTGCTTGCTGCGGTGGCTGCTGTTGTGGCGGCTGCTGCGGCTGCGGTGCTGGATGCTGCTGCACTTGCTGCCCCTGCGGCTGCCTTCTCTTCTCTTTGATTTCCATAATGGCCCTATGCATCTCGGCCCAGTCTATTCTCTGTCCTTCGTGTAAGTCGTACACGAGATCTCGGAAGTGAAAGCATCCTTCTATAGTGTGACCCGGCTGCCGGTGGAACATGCAATACTTAGTTTGATCAACAGCTGGGTTCCAAACAGTCCTTTCTGGAGGAAGTTGAATTGCATTTACTGCCATGAGCGCTGAGAATATGTCTGTAAGTGTCTCTGGCAATGGAGGATACTGGGCTCTTCTGGGAGCCGGGCACTTGCTGTTGGGATTATTATTGTTGTAGCCGCCGGGTGGAGGGACGTTATGGTATTGCGGTGATGGTGGTGGTTGTTGTGGTGCGGTGAAGGTGTTTTGCGGGATGGTGAAGGTAGGCGGAGGGTTTTGTGGAGTGTTTTGAAAGTGTTGCGGAGCGGAGTTTTGCGGATTGCGGGGGCTTTGGTTGTAGCGGAATGGTGCGGCTTGGTAGGGAAAAGCAACAGCTTGTACTTGCTCATTTGTCTGGACTCCTTCGGTAACCGGCCCCTGTGGTTTTTTATGGTACTTGGGCTTTTGGTTTTCGAAAAGAGAATGGATAGGGGAGTCCTTAAACTGAGTTTGTATAAATCGCGCCCGGCTATACAGTTGATGCATATTGGCTATATCGTTCATTGCCAGGATGTTTTTGAAGGTGGGCGAAGCATTTGAAATTAGCAGCTTAACTTTTTCTTCCTCTGGAATATGGCCGGGCACCCTGGCGGCCATCTGCCTCCATCTATCTGCATAAGTTGCGAATTCCTCATCCGGCTTCATTTTCTCGGCCACCAGATCTGTGAATGAATATTCCGGGCCGACCCGATCTTGAAACCGCTGAATAAACTTGTCCTTGACCACTTTGAAGCTCTCGGCCTCTTCTAGGGGCAGAGAATAAAACCATTCCAGAGCAACGCCATCCAATGATCGGCGGAATAGGTACGCCATAAGGCGATCATCATATTGGAACTGCGCCGATTCATACAGAAAATCCCTCACATGGATGAAGGGATTGCTGCTCCCATCATACTTACGGTAGTTGGGGAGCTCAGACTACGGAGGGAAACGGATGTTTTGGAAGCTTGGGACGGGAATATCAGCCAAGGATTGTGGGCCCACCTTCTTCTGAAGAAAATCAAGTTGTTGCTGCATGGTGGCCCACTTATTAAGCAAATCCTGCTCTCGAGAGGGAGCAGGGGCAGTGAAGGGAGTTGATTGTACCTGGTGAGCGGGAGGAATGGCGGTTGCCGAGGGCGGGAGCCCATAGGAAGGAGCAGAAGGATAACTAGTGGAATTAGGGGGGCCGTAAGAAGGATACTGGGCCTGAGATAGACCCGGATTGGAGTGAAATTGGGCCACCCCGTGCTGTTGGGGCAAGAAATCGGATGGGCCCACAAGGACCTGTGGAGCCGCCAGAGCAGAGGGGTGATAATCCATCGGAAGAGAGGGGATAGGCGATTTCCCCTTATCAAAAGATTGATGGGTCGGATTGGAGGATTGACCCATCTCCATGCCAGCAAAGGTGATGGTCCGGGGCTGGACCGGGGTGAGCTCAATCGGGGTGGGCTGAACAGACGGCCCAATAATGGAAGAATTAGAGTGCCCCTGGACGGTAGCGGAGGGAGGAGGATTGGACCCTTGCATGGCCTGATAGAGGACCTGGAGTTGGGTCGGATCCAACTGGGCCATCATATGGAGGACAGAGCCCGCGGAAGGAGCGGTTAAAGAAGGGATGACCTGACCACCTTCTATGGGAGTGGAGGATGAGAGAGGGGCGGTCCCCTCTCCAGCGGAGAAAGAAATAACCCTCGGGGGGTTCTCAAGGAGCCCTTGAGGAAGGGAATCCTCTTGGGAGCGAGGAGGATTGCAGGATGCCATGGTAGATTCGAAGAGGGGATTGGAATAGAATGTGAAGGAGGAAGCGACTCGAGGAGATGATTCGGACGAACGAAAACAACTCCACATGCAACAGACAACCTTGATAAATGCAAAACAACAAACACAACAAACACACAATGAGCAACCGCACCTAGGTGATTCAAATAAGATACAAGTGATAGGGAATGAAGACACTCAAAAGCCAACCAAGTTGCTTAAGATGATGCAAACAAAGTTTCTTTATGGTTTCTCCTTTGGAACTTTAGTGAATTGATTGATATGTGCTCTCTCCAAATGGGTTCCTAATAGGAGGTGGATATGGACTTGGCTTGACTTTAAGTGTGACCACTCCTTCACTTATGCAACCCTAGACACAAGGGGGGAGAGGTACAACCGGCCCGGCGTCCGTGTGGGAATCCACGGCTCGCGGGGACTTATGGAGGTCCCTGCTGTGATTTCCTAGTCGGCCCCAAGGAATATGGAGACGAGAGGTCCTCACAACAAGGTAGGAAAATGCAGTCTAATATATGAAAAGATGGATGACCCTATGTGCACCGGAGTGCATGCAAAGTCTAGCCTAGAATCTAGCAAACAACGGTGCACATAATGATGTGAAGATATGAATGGAATTATGGCAGAAATCAAGCAGCACCCAAGCAATAAATCACATCCAAAAACTGCGGAAATAACTGCACCTCGGATGCGTACCTGCCAAGAGAGTGACGGACGAAGGCCCTTGCGTCAGAGCCAAATAACGGTCAGAGACCAGACCGCCATAAATAATGTAACGTAGGGGTTCCAGACCGTCGTATGAGCCAGGGAACCAAAAAACAAACTGAAGTAACAGGAAAACCCGTGAAAGCTCACACCACATAGACAAGCGACGGCCTGATGTCCCCGCGTCAGAACACTGTAACGCGCCGTGACAGGGCCGTCATATGATTCAGAAAACCAGAAAGAGGGGTGAAAACAAAGGGATCAAAAGACAACTGAACAAACAGATGATGGCAGGTTTAAACAGGAATCAGAAGCACGATTGGCACTAGTCGTCCCACCGTGATCGCTAAAAAATTATCTGTTGATTGTTTGTTTACCTATCTCTTCTTATCTTCTTTCTTTTTTTTGTTGATTGTGAGGGTTTTGAAAAAGGATATGGCGAGATGATAAATAAACTACCAAAGATCAGCTCAACCTATGCACATGTGAACATGAACCTAGGCAATCAAATCTAACTCTAGCATGGGCATGCTATCTCAATCAAATTACGCTAAGGGAAAAACAAAAACACACGCCGGGGCGTGGAGGAAAGATAAATAAAAACACACCGCTAGGGGTGGAACAATCAAGAGGAATAAAGAGATTTGATGAAAAAGACAGCTAGTGCCCAACACTAAGGAAAGTCGTGATCGCCACCAAAGTAAACACGAGTCAAAGACTCGAATATACCTTGGAAGTAGGTGGATGAAACACCCGCCCACGGGAGAGAAAACCAAGGAAAGCCTGCAGATCAACTTGCAAATAACGATCCAAACCCTGTGCGTCGCTTGGAAGTAACGGTCGTGCGATAGACCGCCAGAAAGAAATAACGCTCCTACACCTGACCGTCAGATAACCTGCAGTGAAAAGATGTGAATTCTTTGAACTCCAACCCTTCCAGCCGGCTAGAAGGCTTGGGCCTCGTGCTAGTGATCCTGTAAAACCTGCCAAGGATGTAGAAAGCAAAACAACACAACCTCAATTAGCCCTCAACATAAGTATAGCATCAATCCTTAAAAAAGCTTAAGAACATCAAAAGGAGAGGGGATTACCGGGGAGTTGTTGGTTTTTTAACCCCTCTGGGCGTTTTTTAAGTTTAGGAGGATATGTGTATGCTTAGCAACAGTGAAAAACGTGGAGGAAGAGGAGGGACAATGCTTTTGATTGATAAAACCAAGGGAAACTTGAGCATGCAATAATGATGATCTTGACAAGCTAAGACCCAAAATTACTCCCTTGACTTGGAAGATGGACGTGGGAAGCAGCTCCTCCTAGATGTAGATGGCTCCTGAATTTGGCAGCACTTCGTCGTGAATCAAATCTTCCTCCTCCTGGGTCATGAAATCAAGGGTTCTATTTATAGACTCCCTCAAACTCTCAGGTCGAGTTGAAGATAAATCAGCAAAGAAAGGAGGATAATCCTTAGCAAATCCTTGAGGATAATATCAACAAGAGTCCAAAGAAATAAACGATATGTCCTGATGATTAGAATTGAAGGAGATAATGCCAATCCAAAACCCTATCTCATCCACGGAGTAGCAGAGAAAAGGCCTGAACTGTCAGGACTCTCTGAAGGAAGTAACGGTTGCACGATAGACCGCCACTTGGAAATAACGCCCCAAGGAATTACCGTCATTTTTAACCCTATCCAAAGGATAAGATCGACGGGAAGAAGATCTAAACAATAGGACTCTGCAAGTAAGTAACGGCCAGGGCATAGGGCGTCATAAGGAAACAACGGCTAGGGAGTAGACCGTTATTATCAAAGGACAACGAGACCCTGAGTCTTGGGACTCTTCAAAGATTAACGGCCTAGGCTTCATGCGTTATTATGAAATGACGCGCCTAGTCCAGACCGTTATTATCATTGATTTTCAAGAAAATAGAATGGAGGGATTGCCAAGCTTTTGAACGAAGTGCCACCAGGAACCAGGTCTAATCCAGGAATTGAGACCCAGAAAACAGGCTTCAACTGATTAAATGGAATTCAATGAAGAGTGAACAACTCGGAGCATCATATTGAATAAATAAGGAGATGACCCGACTTATTGGGTATAAAACGGGTGTCAACAATGGTAAGCCTCTTGCAAGAAAGAATCAATCAGAGCGCAAGACAATCACACAAGTAAATGCAATTGCACAAGATTTAATCAAACTTCAACTTTATTTCATAATGCTCAATATTCAAGATACAATCACTAATTTGATTTCCATTCTATTAGACTCAAGAAATAGGAAAATTACATTGACTCAATCTAGACACTTTAACTTCCTAAGTCTTCACTCTCATCTTTATAACACTTTCACTCGCTTCCGGACCCGCTACTAGTATAGCCCGAATCCGAATCCCAACTATTTCCATCTCCTGAAAAATATTAGAAAATAGGTCATGAGCACACTTGCCTAGTAGGTATCTTCGCATCAACATGAAGGCACTATTTAAGTATTTATCATTTTAGCTCTAAAGAAATAAGGTAAGACCATGCGAATGCGAATCAATCATGCGATCAAATCAATAGAAACAAGATAATCATGTAAGATAGAATGATCAAGAATGAACTAGCAAGCATATAACAAGAACATGATATTGGCCTTCCATGAACAAGAATGTAACGAGATTGTACTAGCAAGTCACATATTCCTCACTTTAGCATCTTATGCTTAAGAGCAAGTGCTTCGTGAATTTCTGTGGAATATCAAGCAAGAATGTCATGTTGTGCCGTGGATCTTCACTTATTTATAGAAATAGTACTCCCAGCGTAATGCGACGCTAGTAGCATCATACCCCATGGTTTAGAAAATAGTATGTTTCCGACAATCAGCCGAGGGGACTAGTATAGAGCCCTTGAACACAATCAGTGCTCGATCGCATCTTCAGTTATAAATTAAGCTACTTCCATGCAGTATAACAGTAACGTATGGCCAAGAATATAGCACTTCCAATAATAAAATGATAACTAAAATCAATGAATGAATGCTTCAATTTTGAATATATGAGATCAAGAATGATATTTAGACTAAGTTATGCTTATAGAATAAATTGACAGCATAACGGTACTTTCCTTAACTTCCATTTCTTTTAGATCCATTTAATCAATATGACAAGTTCTAGATCATCAAGATTTGTCTAGAATCAATGGAATATCAACCCTTGGTCAAACCTTTGGTTAACATAAACAAGCTATGTAACGGTCATTGGCTGGGCCGTTACATTATGTAACGCGCCAGTAATAGGCCGTTACAGTGATCCGAGTCCAGAAAGATAAAAATAGACCCAGAGGAATGTGACGGTCTGGCACTGGGCCGTTACATGAGCCTGACGGTCCAGTTCAAGGCCGTTACATGTCAAAAATCAAAAACCACGATAGAGTGTTCTAATTAATGGGCTTTCATTGGTACAACCAACTCGGCGTCCTAGTGAGAATCCCAGGCTCGCAGAGAATTACGGAGGCCTTGAAACAATGATTTCCTAGTCCATTGGAAGGATTATCCAATAGAGAGGTCCTCATGTCCAAGATAGTGTTCCTATAGTGCAATGTGTGAACTAATGACATCATACCGGAGTAAGTGCCATGTACTTATAGAATTGACTCTATTGACAGCTAGTGACATGTATAATAAATGTGAAAACCGTGATGAAAACTCCGTCAATACAATGCTAACAAGTCATGCTTTAACAGTACAAAACTATAGGTTTTAGCTTCATGAAATTAGCATAGCTTAAAAATAAAAGTGATACCAAAACATGCAATACCTGTTATGAATGATCAAATAACCTTAAAACATGAGATCATGTTATAACTTAGATAACTAGGCTTTAACAATGGTAATATTGGCAAGTTATAATCTGTCAAAGGTTGACAGTACACATGATATAACGTTCTGGAGATGGGGCGTCACAGTGAAAGTGACGGTCAGGACCCAGTCGTTACATGATTGTAACGCGTCTGTCCAAGCGCGTTAGAAACAATAGTGCAATTCAAATATCACAGAGTGTGTAACGGTCTGTCGTAGGGCCGTTACTTGGAAGCGACGGTCCTATGCTAATGCGTTACAGTATCTGTTAACAGATAACAATCATAGAAACTAAGAGATCAACTCACATCATATATTTTATCAAAACATGATCAGTTTCTAGTCATGTTAACGAAGTAAGGCCATCTACATGCATAGGTAATCATGAATAGATGAATAGTCATGTTTTAATTTCTTAATTTGGCTAAGAGGTGCATGATGTGCATAGAACAAATAAAATATGAAATCAATGCTCTACAATGCATGGAATTCAATCAAACCAGAGGGCTTTTAATCCTATCATGCTATTTTTGTCGTTCATGAGATAACCTACCTCTTACTTAGACTGTAGTTTCTGAATTTGGTTGAGAACCCTACCCTAGATCCCTTCCTTCTCTTGTGACTTTTTCAGCAACTTCTTTAGGCTCTAACTCCACGCCCTCTTGACCTAAAGATGTGAAATTCGGAGGGGAGTTAGTCTAAAGTATTGTAAACAAATTATTTTAAAGAACCTACCTGAGATAATAACTCCTTACCTTACTTCCTTACGCCCAAAAAGTAAGGGTCGCACAGTTCAGAACTATGCCCTATTTATAGATTTTAGGCTAGGGTTTGAGGATTAGATCGAGTTTAGAGTCCTTATTTCATCAAATCCTAATCTCTAAGAGTCCTTAGAGTTTTTACAATCCTTCCCAAGTCGATCCATAGTGGATAGGAATATCAAGTTCCAATCTTTTCATGAGTCCCTTCACTTACGGAACTAACAGGAATGTAACGGTCGAGTGACCATGCGTTACATGGCTGTGGCGGTCTTACGATAGACCATTATAGTCATCGTAGCTTAGAGTTTCAATTTATGAAAACTCTCTTGTTAATTATCCAAATCATTATTTTATAGTATTAGTATTTATCCTTAATATCCGTGGATAGACTTAATTACCTTCTAGAATGTGGGCCTAACTTAATGGGCCTGAGTTAAAATCTTTTGGACTTTAATTAAGTGATTTGTGTTAATTGATTAACACCACTTGGCCTCATAATAACCATTTATAAATTTATTTAGGCCTTTATAATTTCTTGAAAATTATTTAAAATTTCTAGGGCACTACAGTGGCCCTCGTGACAAGGCACCCTCTCTTCACTCTCGTGTGTAACTTTTTTTTTAACTCCGGTCAATACCTGAATGACAAGACAAGGGGGAGCGATCAACCCTACAAGAGAGGGAAGGAGCGCTCCACCCCCGACTGACGGACATGGTAATTTTCATATATAATCACCAAAAAGGAAAGGAATACATAGAAGACGCTTAATGACGAAACGAGGGGCACCCTATCTTATCAAAGCGATAGGGCCCTTTTACAACGGTGGGTAAATCTGCCCAAGATGACCAAGAAGAAGGGGCTGAAAGGAAACAACCAAGTTCAGCAAGCATATCTGCCACTTGGTTGGCTTCCCAAAATACATGGACAATCGAAGCATGCATAGACCTAAGCAAATTCGCCATTTGGTATAGGACTATGCTGAGACGCCAAGGGCATGAGGAGCGGCCGGTGACAATTTGAGCTAGCACGAGGAAGTCCATCTCCACAGACACGGAAAGGAACCCACGATCCCTGCAAAGAGTTAGTCCATCTCGAACTGCCAAGGCTTCGGCGTCCAAGCTGGAAGAAACATGGGCGTATGCTGTGGCGAAGGCAAATATAAGGCAACCATCAGAATTTCTAAGAGCACCACCACCCCTAGCAAGACCGACACCGCGCTTTAAAGCGCCATCTAAATTAAGCTTGAGACGTCCTGTGGGGGGTGGAAACCACCGAATGAGGCGAGGGGGGGATGGCTGCGGCTCCAAAAGGGAGATGCCCCATGATTGGAGGAGCAGCCGTTGGGATGAGAGGAGGGGCCTTCCTTTGAGTTTGAATGCAAAAGAAGTGGCGTGAACGGACTGCATCACCCTACAAAGGATGTTCCGTGCATGCATGGGCTGCCCCTCGAACCGTTGCTTGTTCCTACTAAACCAAAGCTCCCATATGGCTGCCAAGAAAATGCACCTTGAAATACAGCCCGCCATGGAGGACTGGTGAAGGCTGCTCAAATAGTCAAATATGGCCAAGCTAGGAGCGGCTGCCGTGGGGCAGTGGAACCGCAGAAGTGAATGTAAGGCTGAGCACACCTCTCTTGCTATATTGCAATGAAAGAAAAGGTGGATGGCTGTCTCTGCACGAGGAGAGGGGCAGCAGCTACACTTGGAACATATGGGAACCCCACAAGCCGAAATAACATCAATAACCGGGAGGCAACCATGGATGAGTCGCCAGGATAGCACCGACCATTTGATAGGTAAGTGGGAGTGCCACAGCAAATCCCAATGCAAGGAGGAGGCCGAAGATAGCATGCTGCGCACTGACCGTGAGGTGAAGATGCCATTAGAGGTCGGTGTCCAAATCCACACATCTGTCGAAGAAGGAGAGCCATGTGCCATCGCTAGTAGACCCAATGGACAGAACTGCTGGGCAAGAGCTACACTATCCAACGCAAGGCCTTGGAGTACAGCCTGAATAGAGCATGATTTGTTGGGGAAGCTTGTCCATATGAGGGGAGGTATAAACTGCTGAAGGGGGACATTACCAACCCATACATCAAGCCAGAAGGAGGCACGGGAGCAATCCACTGATGCAAGGACCTGGTGGTTGTCATGAATTATACCTACTGCCATAAGCCATAGTTTTCTATCCGCCATGATAGCAAGGGAGAAGGGAGCTGCAGAATAGTTGTAACACCCCGGATTTTTCAGATATTTTTCTGATCATTTTAGTGGGTCTCGGAGTGTATTTTATGTTTTACACGTGTTTTTCCCTGATGCGCCTTCGGCACTCTGTGCAGAGCCAACCGTGGCGTTCTATGACTACGAGATAGTACCGGTGCGTTGTGCTCCTTCCGTGGATCGCAGAGGTAATTTTTCATAATTTTTTGAATTTTCGTAATTTTTGGGCTTTTCTATAGATTAACCCTTTAACCTCTCTCTCTCCCCATTCTCTCTTTCTCACTCTCTCTCATCTCTTTCTCTCCCCCTCCCCTCGGGCGGTCGACCGTGGTGGAGGAGGGTGATGCGGCGATGGCGGGAGGCGAGGAACTAGGAACGGGCCAAGGATCAAGGGCCGGTGGCTCGTGGAAGCTCGACTGCGGGTTCGTGGAGCGGCGAGGGTTTCACGGCGTTTTCTTTGTGGATCGGCGTCCTCGACGCACGAAATCTTCGGTGGAGGTAGGGAGATGGACCCCCAGCTCGTGCACTTCCTTTCCCGCAAGTTTTGTAGGCCGTGGTGAGCCGAGCGGGTTTATTTGAGCTTCTTTGGGGAAAATCCATGTTTTTGGGGAGTGAGCCGGATCTCTCATTTCGCAGGGTTTTTGGCCGATCCAGGGGTTTGGATGCATGCCTAGGGGCTTGGAGATGGATTCCCCTTTATTTCCCCATCACCCGAGGGTGATTGGGGCGTGGATCGGATTTCTGGGGCGTTTCCCACCATTCTCGGTTTTTCGGAAGTGTGACGGTCCTTCCAGTGACCGCCACATCCTTCTGACTGTCCCCGTTCGACCGTTTCAA
The DNA here is from genome assembly GCA_022559845.1 of Amorphophallus konjac. NCBI lineage: Eukaryota > Viridiplantae > Streptophyta > Magnoliopsida > Alismatales > Araceae > Amorphophallus > Amorphophallus konjac. Next base: position 398,626,724 of record CM040118.1, read on the forward strand.
CCGTTCCGTGCGTGGGTTCAGCCTAGCGGCCGCACGATGTGTCGCCAGAACCCAGGTGGCGGCCAAAGGTCCGATCGCTAAGCCCAGTTGGTCGGTGTGGCCTTCGAGGCATTTTGACCGCTGGCTTTTGACCGTTGGAGGTTTTGGGGTCTGGCGGCTGAAGGTACGCCCACTACATGCCCTGTGGTGGCCCTATATAAGACCGCTTGTTCTTTCGCAACCCAAGGTGTGGCGGCTCATTGTTGAACTGCTACAATACCTGTGGCGGCCTAAGGATGGGCCGCTAGAGTCGTGTGGCGGCCCAAGAGAGGACCGCCAGGCAATTTTCATGCTTACGATGTCGGGTTCGCGTTGTGTTGGTCTCCGGTCGACCCGGTTGTGACCCAGTGGTCGACCTTCGGCCTCATGAGTGTCCCGGACACCCCGTGGGTTCCGTGTCCATTTTTCTAGAGTGTCTGGAGGTGTCGTGTTACCTCGACTAGCGTGCCCGTAGGTGTGTGTGTTCTGGGCTTTGTGTTACAAGCGATCGAGTCACCGTGTATCGATGTGAGTGCGGTGGGGTTCCCCCACATGTCGTGGGTTTCTGCGGAAGATGGTTCACGAGTGAGCCAAGTGTTTGGCCTTGGACTGCAAGTCCAGTCATCCGGCCTGGGGCTGGAGGTTTCCCGCTTTTCCCTGGGATGGGGAATCGGCGTGGCGGCTTGTGTGCTGCTTTGGGATTCATGCTTTTGTGTTTTCCACGTGGGCCATATGTGTGGCCTCAGACTGTGAGTCCAGCTGTCCAGCCTGGGGCTGGAAGGCCTCTCAGTTCCCTTCCCGAGGGAATGGTCTCGGCGACTCGTGAGCTGCCTCGGTATTCATGCTATCGTGATTTTAGACCTAGGGATTAGGCTAGATTGATGGCCTTGTGCTGTTACGTACGACAGTCTTGACCCCGAGTCTCGTGACTCAAGGACCGTTGGATTTAGTGAGTCGAGAGGACTGTCCAGTGTCTAGTGGCTCAATGACATTTGGTTCTTCTCGACTTTCGCACAGGGTGCGTGCGTGTTTCTCGGAGTTTTCTCCTTGGAGAGTGGTCACACCAGTGATTCCCCACTAGTCGTAGCCTTCCGACACGCGAGTGGTCCCACCATGGAGTGGTGGCGAGGCTACCCCAGAGAGAGACAGTTTTAGACTGGTTTTCGTCGGTCCCCACGTCTACCAGCCAGAGTCTGGCTGAGGGGAAAACCGATCAGAGGGCCAGACCAGAGACGCACGGTCTGTGTGCGTACACGTGGTTGGAAGCGGTTGGACCCACGTTGACGAGTGTGACCCCATCTAGTCACTTGCTTTGTGGTTACTAGTACGGTGTCCCCCTTCCACCAGGGGTCGAGGGGGACACCTGAGGCACGGTCTAAGTCGTTAGTGGACACATCTGGCCTTGCTTCTGTTGGGCAGGTACTCCTGTCACGTGAGACGTGACTCTCCTATTTTTGGGTTTCGTTTCCTGTCTATGAGACGTGGTTTTCTGGACCGGCTGGTGTTTCCGAGTTAGTAGCCAGGGTGCTAGTAGCTTTACTGGGGTTGCGTTTTGGTGGTGTGGTGTCCGCGACCGGGTGGTCGGGGTTGCACCTTGGACAGCGTGTCTAGGTTTTTCGTGTCCTGGGAGACAGGCCTCTACGGCGGGGTTGCCGTGGGTTTTTACTTCGGTAAGTGGTACTCGTGTGGTTCGGTAGCCCCCGACCATGAGATCGGGGCGTGTTTTCCTGGTATAGTTGGAGTAGTTGTAGTGTCGAGTTTTGACCGACCACCTGTTCGTTGTTCTTGCTGTAGTTGTAGCTTTCCTTTCCGCTACCGCCGTTGTTCTCAGTTGGGGTTCCGCGGGATCCCTACTGAGCCAGTGACAGGAGGCTCACCCCTGCTTTTCTGGTGCAGCGATTCTTCCTCGAGGTTCGAGGGTGCTGTTCGGAGGTTCTTAGTTGCCAGCTCGCCGGGCCGAGTGTTCACTTGTCATGTGGTACGTTTTACTGCTTTAGACTATACTTTCTGTTGGACAGGACTCTGCTATAGTTGTTATTTAGTTCTGTTAATTGTTGAATTGTCCTGCTTTATTTCTTATTTCTTTGTACCTCCACACTCCTTTTGGCCCTTCCGAGCCCTCCCAGCTCGTGGGCGGCGGACCAGGATTCGAATGGTATCGGGTTCTTCCCGGTATCCGAATCTTGGGTCGTCACAGCTGGTATCAGAGCAGTGGTTGTGGACGTACATAGGAATTCAAAACATTACAGTGATCAGACTCTGTAAGGTCTAGTACAGTCAACATCTGGCTTATGGTTTTGTGTTTGTTTTCCGCTTGATTTTTCGCTTGAGAGCTTGAGTGCGCTGTGTGGCGCTATGAAGGCGGTTGTTGTTCGCGACTTTCGTGCCGGCGTGGGATCTAAGGATCGAGGTTGAGAGCTTCTCCCTCATCGGTGGTAATCCCGATTGTGATGCGTTGGGTAGAGGTTGCCGGTAGGTGCGTTGCTGCGGTGCTGCGTTCGAGGTGTTTGCTGCGAGGTCAGGTGGCTGGCGAGGATTGTTTGTGGTTAAGTGGCCATGAGTGTGCTCTGAGGGAGCTATTGTTGAGTCTGGCCACTCTAGCTTGAGGTTTATCCAGCCCCTGATGTGTTAAGGTTGTGGCTTGAGGTGGCAGAGCGGATGCTCTGATCGAGAGGTATGCTTGGGTGAGCTGAGGATCTTCTATTGAGCTGCTGATTTGTCGAGCCCGATGTTCTTGTCATGCTCTGTGGCGTCAGAAATGACGTGTCGGTCCTGATTGTTTTTGTGAGTTTTGAGGCAGGATTGGGCTATGGTGTCCCAATAAGTTCTTGCTCATGCGCTCTCGTGTGCGAATGGGTTGTGTTCGCCTTGGATTTGGTTGAGATGAGAACGTTCTGCGGTGATTTCGGGACTCGAGGATGAGCATTGACGGTTGTCGATTATGTCTTGTGTGCGGCTCTTGGCGTGGCATGTTACATTTCGACGAGTTGCAGTGGTGGTGCATCGAGAGATGCTGTGATCGTGGTCCGACGTGACACTCGCCGAATGTGTCAGAGGTGCTGACCTGACGTGGTGATGGTTTTCTTGGTGCTGGAAGGTGCTGTTCCCAGCATGTGCGAGGTTTGAGGTCAGGTCGAGCGTGGAAATTCTTCCCTTGGTCGGAGGTATGTTGGTTTCGCCTTTGGTTGGAGAGATTATGTTCAGCTAAGGTTCGTCGTCTTGCATTATGTTCCCGGATTTGGTTGGCCTCTTTGTGCCATGAAGTCCGTGCGAGACGTTATCCATGTTTTGGCAAGGTGGTTGCTTGTCAGAGTTGTGGATCGTCGGGATGATGAGTCTCGAGTTGCCGTGTTGGCTGTGTGCGTAGATCTGAGTGTGTAGCGGAAGTGTAGAAACCCGGTAAATAAAGATGAGAAATAAAATTTTCAATTTTATTCTTTAATTAAAATTTTCATGAAATAAATAAATAACATTTTTACTATATGTAATAAACTAGATAAATGTATTTACTTCCATTTACTTAAGGTAAATTGAAAAATAAATGCTTTAACCCTTAGATAAATCATAGGAAGCCCAATAAAAGTCCATATAATAGACTATGATTACAATTGGCCCATTGGATAATCCATAATGGGTTAGATTAAAGGATTAAAGGATTTCTTAAAGGATAATTAGACCAAAAATCGTAACACATGTTTAATATGGCATTTAAGGGCTTAAAATAACCCTATTTCTAGAAGATTGACCCAAGAATCAACCCTTACCTAACATACAACTTTAGACCAGCCGAAATTACATTGTTTTCACACCAAAAATGGGCTAGATTAAGAAGAGAAATTGAATTTTTCTTCTAATTCGGATTTAATGGGTTAGGTAAAATTAGGTGAGGAATCTTGACAAAATTGGCCAAGTTTTGGCTATAAATAGAACCCCAACCCACCCACAAACCATCTCTGGAGACCTAAGCTATGCTAGTGTGAAGATTGAAGGAGATTTGAAGGAAGATTTGAAGAATCAAAGGCTTTTCTATTTATTCTGAATTATTTTCCCCCTTTCTTTTGGAAGGAATTAAAGGTTGGAATATCTCAAGATAAATTCTAATTAAAGCATGTTAGATTGTTCCTTTTTCAATGTCCTTTCCATTGATACCTTATTCATTAAATTTCATTGAGAAATGAGTGAGTTATAGCCCTTTTAATGAAGAAAAATCGAAAGTAGCAGAAAAAGTGTCGTCTTGGGTCGACACTCGGGATCGAGTTTTCTGCCAAAAAATCGAAACTTAGTGAAAAGTGTCGACCTCCCGGGTCGACACTTTTTCAAAGCTGAAAAGTGTCGACCTCTTGGTTCGACACTTTTTCACGGGTGCTTTATTTTTAAGAACAAAACCGCACACATGGTATAAGTGTCGACCCAATGGGTCGACACTTTCTGCCTGCAAACAAAGGTCGACCCCTTGGGTTGACACTTTTCCTGACTTTCAACAAACAACTCGAGCCCACATCCTATGCCCCTTAGGTCCTGACCCAAGGGTGAGCTCTCCAACATATAAAGCCAAGGAAGTTTTTCTAACTTCCAATGTGAGACTAAAAATTAGCCACTATACAATAGGAATTTTAACATTTGAAATCCACGTTAATTGTATGCATTTAGTCACCAAAAGTAAGGAAAGGTAATATTAGCATGTTTGAATTCTTACAGCATGTTAAAAATTATTTTTGTAGAATAAAATTATTTTTAGCAAGTAAAAATCTATTTTTAACCATAATATTAGTAAATTAATCCATGAAAAATATTTCCAACATGTTAAAAATGAATTCCAGCATTATAAAATTTTTCTTTTTATACTAAGATATAAAAACTATTTTTCAGCACGTAAATCTATTTTTCTGCATGATAAACCTAATTTCCTATTAAATAATTAGTAAATTGATGCATGAAAATTACTTCCAGCATGTTAAAATTACTTCTAACATGATAAAATTATTTTCAGCATATTAAAGCTATTTTTCAGCATGATAATTCTATTTTTCCTATCAAATAATTAGTAAATAAATGTAAAAAAACTATTTTTAGCATGATAAAATTTATATTGTTATCAGAGAATTTCTATAATCAGCATGGTAAACTTATCTTTATCATCCTATCAGTAAGTTAATGTATGAGAATTATTTTAGCATGTTAAGTATTAATTTTAGCATGTTAAATATTAATTTCCAGCATGTTAAAAATTAAATCTTGCATGAAAAATTTATTTTTATCATCTTATCAGTAAAGTAACATATGAAAATTATTTTCAGCATGTTAAAATTTTTTTCAACAAGTTAGAATTATTTTCGACATAAAAATCTATTTTTATAACAAAATTTTAATTTTTATAATAATAAATCACCATTTTGGCTAAACTAATACATCTCTAATGTACAAAAACTTCCTGAAAATATGTCTAAATACTTGTAAATCAAATGCACACAAGATTAAACCATGAAATTAAATTAATTCTATTAAACTCTACTTACTTGGATTTTCTTCCTAGTTATCGTTCTTTCTTGAATTCCACGACTTAATGTCGTTAAACATGATGCCTTGAAATTATTATTCACTTCTCTTGCTACTTCTGAGATTTTGCCAGATCTGTACTTTTTACAAAAGAGCTTATTCTTGAAATTCATTGGCCATAGTGTTAAGTGGATGTCTAAACGTACTTGGGATCTTATGATCCACCGACCTAATGCCTGGCATTAATGGGGCACGGTCTGGTCCTGGGAGGAGCGCCCAAAAGTACTTGTGCCCATGGGAGTTGATTGACCACGGTGTGACATTGTACCGAAGTGCATGACTTGCTAGATTATTTATGACATTCCACACTTCATTATTGTACTTGTTTACTTGTTACTTGAAATTGCTTGAAATTACATGATATATTTGACTTACATGAAATGGCCAAATTCTTTCATGATATTTTTTACATGTTCAATATTCAATACTTGAAATTATCTTGGAACCTTATTATCATGTTATTACTTGAAATTCCGTATACAATTTCCTACTTGCTATTCATGATCTTAAACACTTCCCGATTTACTTGGAAAAAAATGTCCAAAATGATAAATACTTAAATATTGCCTGATTATAAAGATATAAAATCCTACTGAGCTTTTTGCTCACCCTACGTTTTGATAAATTATTACAGAAAATGAAATTGAACAAGGGAATGGACAAGAGTGAAAGAGTGTTTTTCTTTACTCTAAGATTTATGTAGGTCATTAGTGATTTTACAAGAATGTTGTATTTTAGAGTTGGAAGCTGTAATTTGCCTTTATGGCTTATGAATTAGTGGTGTAAACTTCATTTGATGGAATAAAAGTATCCTTTTCTTTTCTATCTTTCTCTTTAGAAATTAAATTGTACATGCTCTGATCGACACGCTTGTTTACGACTCGCTCACGTTCCCGATATTCTACGTCGGGGCGTGACAGGAAGCCTGGTGGGCCTGTGACCCACTGGTTCAGGATCGTAGCGTTGGTTGCTACGGGCGGATTCCTGAGTTTGCATTGAGCATGTGAGGATTGGTTCCACGGTGTGAGACGTGTTGTTGCCGTGCCGTTGCTCGAGATATCATGGTTCTTGGCACTGGCAGGATGGAGTGTTGGGGAATGTGTTAGCTAGTGCGCCGCATGAGTACCCTGTTCCTATGATGGAAGCCGTGTCAGGCGTCAGTGTTAGACCCGGATGGGGTTGTTGAGGATGTCGCCTGACAAAGGTCGAGGATGTATTCGTCAGAGTCTGTGGCTTGGTGCCCAACTTGTATTGGAGGTTGTGTCCTCGGAAGAGATCATGTTCTAGAGGAAGTGATCTCTGAGAGATTTTGGGTTCTGGTTGGTAGCTGCGAGTGACTGGTAAGGCTAGTCTCGTAGTCGACCATGGTAAGATGTGTATTGTTGGGGACCCATGTGCATTGGTTGTGGTGCAGGCGACCAGGTTACTGTGAGTTTGAGTGACACTTTCCTCCCCTAGAGATGTGTGCCATGAATTCTTCCAGTGGTGTCCCGTGGCTCTGTGGTAAGGGTGGAATCGGGATTGGTAGGTGTCCACTTGGATTAATTGAGATAAGATTGATGAGACAAGATAGAAGAGTGATGCCTGTGCGTGGAGGTCCTTGATGGGACGTTGGCGTTGGAGTGGTTATCCCTAGTCTGGTGACTAGCATGTCAGAATTTCCCTGTAAGTCTACATCGAGTGAGGTGATGACCGAAGACTTCTGAGTCTTGTCCTTGGTTTCATCGTGCTCCCCTAAGAGGGTTGAGTTGGCCCGATGATCGAGATCGGATGCGATGTCTTAGAGGAGTGTAGCTCGAGATGTGGTAATTGTCTGTGTGAGTCAACGGATGGCCTATCGTGAGTTGGATCGTGCCTGCTGGGCCAGTGAAAGGTTTCCCGTTGACGTGTATCTGGCAACCAGTGGATGGTTTTTCACAGAAAGAAGATGATGTTGGTGGTGCATCGTGAACGGTGAGAGCCGTGTATCGTTGAGGCCTTTGGTGGTCATTTCCGTGATGTGCTTTCAGGATGGGAACTCGGCTTTGTCGAAGTTTGGTTTTTGGCATAGTTGGCCTAGTGATATGTCTGGCTTTCAGCTTGCCAGGTGTGAGTTGATCCTTGGTGCTGAGCCGATGTTCTGGTTGCGATATGTCGAGATGGTTGTGTGAGCTGATGGAGGCTCTATATTGGTTGTTCCCTTGAGCAAGGTGTGCGACCGGTCAGCTGATTGTGAAGCTGACGTGCGATTTGTCCACCGACCATATGATGGATCGGTAGCTGTTCTCCTCGGTGAGCGAGGGGATGGCAGCGGTGCCATGATTGGTCTTTGCTGTGACTGAGGTGGTGCCGGACTGTGACCTTTGGTGTGTGCCTACTCTAATGACTGGTGCGCGGTATGCTGAGCAAGGCGTTCTTCGTGATTATAGTCTGGCTGCGTCCCTCAGGATCCGTGTCTTCGAAAGAATCGAGGTTTTCTGTGCTGGGGTTCTGACAGTGTTGTCAGTTGGTTAAGGTGTTCTTCCCCTGTGACTTGGTGCTAGTCTTAAATTTTGAGGACAAAATTTCTTTAAGGGGGGAGGGCTGTAACGCCCTGGATTTTTCGGATACTTTTCAGATCATTTTACTGGGTCTCGGAGTGTATTTTGTATTTTACACGTGTTTTTCTTTGATGCACCTTCGGAACTCTGTGTAGGGCAAACCGTGGTGTTCTCCGACTCCGGGACAGTACCGACGCGTTGTGCTCCTTCCGTGGATCGTGGAGGTATTTTTTCATAATTTTTTAAATTTGTGTAGTTTTTGGGCTTTTCTATATATTAACCCTTTAACCTCTCTCTCTCCCCATTCTCTCTTTCTCACTCTCTCTCATCTCTTTCTCTCCCCCTCTCCTCGGGCAGTCGACCGTGGCGGAGGAGGGCGAGGCGACGATGGCGGGAAGCGAGGAACTAGGAACGGGTCGAGGATCGAGGGCCGGTGGCGGGTGGAAGCTCGGCCACGGGTTCGTGGAGCGGTGAGGGTTTCGCTGCGTTTTCTTCGTGGATCGGCGTCCTCGGCGCGCGAAATCTTCGGTGGAGGTAGGGAGATGGACCCCCAGCTCATGCACTTCCTTTCTCGCGAGTTTTGTAGGCCGTGGTGAGCCGAGCATGTTTATTTGAGCTTTTTTGGGGAAAATCCATATTTTTGGGGAGTGAGCCAGATCTCTCGTTTCGCAGCATTTTTGGCCGATCTAGGGGTTTAGATGCATGCCTAGGGGTTTGGGGATGGATTCCCCTTTGTTTCCCCATCACCCGGGGGTGATTGGGGCATGGATAGGATTTTTGGGGTGTTTCCCGCCATTCTCAATTTTCTGGAAGTGTGGCGGTCCTTCTAGTGACCGCCACATCCTTCTGGCGGTCCCCGTTTGACCGTTTCAACCGTTCCGTGCGTGGGTTGGGCCTCGCGACCGCACGATGTGCCGCCAGAGCCCTGGTGGGGGCCGAAGGTCCGACCGCTAAGCCCAGTTGGCCGGCGTGGCCTTCGAGGCATTTTGACCGTTGGCTTTTGACTGTTGGAGGTTTTGGGGTCTGGCGGATGAAGGTACGCCCGCTACATGCCCTGTGGCGACCCTAAATAGGACCGCTTGTTCTTTCGTGACCCAGGGTGTGGCGGCTCATTGTTGAACCACTACAGTACCTTTGGCGTCCTAAGGTTGGGCCGCTAGAGTCGTGTGGCGACCCAAGAGAGGACCGTTAGGCGATTTTCATGCTTGCGATGTCGGGTTCACGTTGTGTTGGTCTCTGGTCGACCCGGTTGTGACCCAGTGGTCGACCTTTGGCCTCATGAGTGTCCCGGACACCCCGTGGGTTCCGTGTCCATTTTTTTAGGGTGTCTGGAGGTGCCATGTTACCTCAACTAGTGTGCCCGTAGGTGTGTGTGTTCTGGGCTTTGTGTTACACTCGATCGAGTCACCGTGTATCGGTGTAAGTGCGGTGGGGTTCCCCCGCATGTCGTGGGTTTCTGCGGAAGATGGTTCCCGAGTGGGCCAAGTGTTTGGCCTTGGACTGCGAGTCCAGTCATCCGGCCTGGGGCTGGAGGTTTCCCGCTTTTCCCTGGGATGGGGAATCGGTGTGGCGGCTTGTGAGTTGCTTTAGGAATCATGCTTCTGTGTTTTCCGCGTGGGCCATATGTATGGCCTCGGACTGTGAGTCCAGCTGTCTAGCCTGGGGCTGGAAGGCTTCTCAGTTCCCTTCCCGAGGGAATGGTCTCGACGACTCTTGAGCTGCCTCGGTATTCATGCTATCATGATTTTAGACCTAGCGATTAGGCTAGATTTACGGTCTTGTGCTGTTACGTACGATAGTCTTGACCCCGAGCCTCGTGACTCAAGGACCGTTGGACTTAGTGAGTCTAGAGTACTGTCCAGAGTCTAGTGGCTCAATGCCATTTGGTTCTTCTCGACTTTCACATAGGGTGCGTGCGTGTTTCTCGGAGTTTTCTCCTTGGAGAGTAGTCACACCAGTGACTCCCCACTAGTCGTAGCCTTCCGACATGCGAGTGGTCCCACCAGGGAGTGGTGGCGAGGCTACCCCAGAGAGAGACAATTTTAGACTAGTTTTCATCGGGCCCCACGTCTACCAGCCAGAGTCCGGCTAAGGGAAAAATCGGTCAGAGGGCCAGACCAGAGACATACGGTCTGTGTATGCACACGTGGTTGGGGGCGGTTGAACCCGCGCTGACGAGCGTGACCCCAGCTAGTCACTTGCTTTGTGGTTACTAGTACGGTGTCCCTGTTCCACCAGGGGTCGAGGGGGACACCTGAGGCGCGGTCTAAGTCGTCAGTGGACGCATTTGGCCTTGCTTCTGGTGGGCAGGTACTCCTGTCACGTGAGATGTGACTCTCCAGTTTTCGGATTTCGTTTCCCATCTACGAGACGTGGTTTTCTGGACCGACTGGTGTTTCCGAGTTAGTGGCCAGGGTGCTAGTATCTTTACCGAGGTTGCGTCTTGTTGGTGCGGTGTCCGCGACCGGGTGGTTGGGGTTGCACCTTGGACAAGTGTTTAGCTATAAAAAATTCAGACCACAAATATTTGTAGGTGATCGCCTTCCACAACAACTTTGTCTTGAGGGCAATTTGCATGGAGGGGAGATGCAGGACGCCAAGGCCACCACATGCAGTGGGCCGTGAGATGTCTTCCCAGGACTTCTAGTGTTTCTTTGGTGACCCCTCATAGGAGCCCCAGAAGAAATTAGCTAGAAGTTTATGAAACCCTTTGAAGAGGGAAGAGGGAACAGCAGCACATGATAACGTATAGATAGGCATGGCTGATAGAACATACCGAATAAGGATGAGATGGCTACCCGCAGATCGGAAGTTCGACTTCCAAGATTGAAGCTTGGCCGCAGCCTTAGAGAGGATGTACGAGAAGTGCACCGGCTTGGGCCGTCCAGCATAGAGAGGGATTCCCAAGTATGTGAAGGGGAGGGTTGCCTTCCTCAAGCCCGTTAACTACGCAATGGAATTGGTAAGAGAGACCGGGGTGCCCCGGGCTACCACAAAGGAGCTCTTGAATGTGTTAATGAGCTGGCCAGAGGCAACCTCGTATATCTTGAGAAATTTCATGAGTTCCCGCAGGTGCCGTATAGAGCCGTTGGAGAAAATAAGAGTGTCATCAGCAAACAATAGATAAGATACCTTGGGACACCTAGAGAGAGTAAGATAATAGCCACCACGACTGCGGGCAAACAAGCCGGACAGACCTCGGCTTAAAGCTTATTCCGCCAAGATGAAGAGAGCGGGAGCAATCGGATCACCTTGGCGTAGACCTCTAGTATATTTGAAGAACCCATGAACTTGGCCGTTGAGGAGGACAGAAAACCATGAGTTAGTAAGTAACGGTTCAATGACAGAAATGATAGCAAGGCCATGTTGTGCCCCTGTAGTTTTGATGATCTATAGTTTTGATGATAGCAATCAGTATGAGTCACAAGTCTATCCAGTTTATTCATCCATGCATTCTTAAGTCTAGACATTGCTTGCGCAGCAGGCACATTAAGTCCATACATCGCATGACTCGCAGGCTAGCAAGTCCATACACTGCATGACTCGCAGGGTAGCAAGTCTATACATTGCATGCACAAGTTCAAAGTCCATACATTGCTACATTGCTTGCACTTGTGAAGTCTATACATAGGCAGTTGTCCTGCAGCGTCAACACAAGTCCATACATCGGTTGCAGCACTGCACGCACACTCATGTCCATACACTGCATTGTGGCATGCACACTAGCAAGTCTATACATTGGTATATTTTACCTACGTTATATTCTCGCAAGCCTATACACTGGCATCTTTACCTACGTAGGACTTGGAAGTCTATACATCATGCAGTCTGCACATTGTGGCTAGCAAAGCCTATACATCAGTGTGTTAGCAAGTCTATACATCGTCCATCTTAATCAACATCTCATGATTCGAAGTCCATACAGCGCCTTGCTTAAATGCAAAGTCTGTACATCGGACTAAGTCTGCATAGGCTAAGTCTATACACTGCAGCATGCATTGTCTCCAAGTATGTACAGCGTCTAGCGTCTCTTGCAAAGTCTGTACATCCACCGTCTCAGTTGAGCTTTGAAGTCTATACAGCCCTTGCTTTGCCAAAGTCTATACATCGTGCAGTTGAAGTCTGTACATCCACCGTCTCAGTTGAGAGTTAAAGTCTGTACATCCACCATCTCAGTTGAGAGTTGAAGTATGTACATCCACCGTCTCTCTTGAGCACTTGTGCTTCTGATGTCTGATCAAGTCTATACACTCGTGAGCATATCTTCAATGTACATGTTGGGTCCCGAAGTGCAGGAACACGGATCTAGAGGGGGGGTGAATAGATCCTACTTCTAAAAACTATGTCCAATTAAAAGCGCAACTAGCACACAACAGAATATACAAGATTGAGTAATTTAATCTAAACAGGTTTAAACTAGATTCACTCAATCTCACCGAGCTCACACGATTGCACAAACAGATAGGATAGTGAACACACAATCACAAGAAACAAACCACAAGACACGGGGATTTTTAAGGTGGTTCGGGACCACGACGGGCTCCCTACGTCCACCCCTCACCAAACCGGTGAGGCTTCACTACACGCTACAAAATGTAGCAACACGGGGACGAACCCCAACACACACACGTTGCTTTTGCAGCAAACCACACACACACGAGGCCTTGCCTCAAGCTACTGCCACAGCACACACACACACACACACACACACACACACACACACACACACACATATACACACAACGTTGGGGAACACACCCCGAACAAAATACCTCACACGGAGACACAGCTCCGTCCACACACACGTAGGACAATGCCTACACAATCACACGGGAGTAAACTCCCAACCACACACGGGGAACGCACCCCAAGTTACGCCCGACCACACACGCGGATATACTCCGCACAAATCGACACACATAAATCAACCCACACACTCGGAGACCCCTTTCTCCGAACACCCACACAAAGTATTATCTCAAATGTATATGAACCAAAAACACATATATGCTATGACCCTCCAAACACATTAGAGAGATGAACACTAGATAGATGTGTCAAGTATAAGGCTCCCCCTTCTTCAGCAAAATCTGATTCTCCTTGCTCATTGACGGATGATCATGATTTAGATATTATCTTCTTCGTCTCCTCTGTTGTGTCCCTGTGATTTTGATGATAGCAAACACTATAAGTCACTTGAATGCATACAATTCTGTTTGTAGTGCATATGAATGTTTCATTGAAAATCTTATCTGAAATATTGCTGCATTTAAATATGGCTGTGTGGTGTGTGCTTTGGTGCATTTCATTTATTGCATTTATCTGGATTGTTTGATGTCATATGTGTTTACTTCATTCAGAACTGCTCATTCAGAACTTGGTACATTGCTTAACTGTGAGCATGGCATAGACTGTACACTCGTCTGTCTGCATGAGTCACCAAGTCCACACATTGCATCGTGTGTTTTTCATGAAGTCTATACATTGGCATGTAGCGTCTCATGAAGTATGTACATCCTCTTCAAGCATTTCAAAGTCTATACATTGCTGAGCGTCTCACTGACTGTCTCATGCAAGTATATACATTGGCATATGCATTCACTGTAAAGTCTATACATTCATAGCGTCCAGTGTCTAGAGTTTCATAAAGTCTGTACATTGGAAGTATGTACAACGGACTATTACACGCATCATTCCAGTTGTCTTCGTGTCGTTATTTCTTCCATCGCGTGCTGAACACTGCAGCACCTCGTGCTACTTTCTGTGCCACCTCGTGTCGCTCCATCTGTGTCACCCCTATGTCTTCGAGTCTTATTTTCGGCCGTTTTACTTCGAGTCTTCTGTATTCGTGTTGTTTTTTCCAAGACCCCGTGTCTTTCTTGCTTTGTGACCACACTTCGTGTCAGTTTCTGTTTTCGTCTTCGAGTTGTTTTCAGCCCGTGTCGTCCTCACTTTCGAGTCGTTTTCCTGTGTCTTCAAGTCATTTTAGTGTAAAGTGTCATTTCACTTTGTGCCATTCCCTTTGCTGTTTGATATTTCATGTTGATTCTCGTATTTATTCACCGATGACCTCGAGTCAACTTAGTCGTTTTGATTGGTCGTTCTTCGTGTTATTTCTGTGTTTGTGTCTTAGTGTTGTTTTTATGTCTTCGTGTTATGTTTGTGTTTGAGTCTTCATGTTATTTCTGTGTTTGTGTCTTAGTGTTGTTTTTATGTCTTTGTGTTGCTTCTTTCTATCTTCATCCAGGTTTCCTCTGATCGTGTGTTTTACTACCGTTTTACTCCGTGTTATTTCCTTCTCACCTCGTGCTGTTCTCATCTGACTTCGTGTCGTTCTCTTTGTAGTGTTAGCTTTGTTACTGTGGTACCTCGTGTCGTTCTCTCTTTATCTCGTGCTATAGTCATCTTATGTACCTCGTGTCATTCTCAGTATAGTGCACCTTTTGTTGTTCCTACACACCTCATGCAGCTTTAGCTTGAGTGTCAACCGACTTCTTTCAGGTATATATATATATAGAGAACCCTGAGTATTAATGATTTTAATCTCTTTGCAGGAGAAGAAGAAAAACAAAAAGAAGAAGGTGGTCCGAGGAAGAATATTCCCCAGTGACTGGGCTGCACGTGATCCAATACTAAAGGAACCAATGCTATAAGGGCACGTGGAAAGAAGGTTCTGGATCGAGTGTGGGAGGCACACGCATTCTGTACCTTATCCACCTGCTGCTGCTATATATTGAAGCCTTCGTCCACAGATGAAGGTTGATCGAAAGGGAAAAAGAAAAAGCAGAAGTGTAGAGAGTTCGATCCAGCAAAAGAAGAGAAGAAAATAGAGGGCAGAAACTGAAGAAGAGGAAGAAGAGAGAATAGCAGAGAGAGTGAGAGTGAGTGTGAGTGAAGAAAAGAGAAAAAGAGATCGAGATCAGAAAGAAAGAAAGTGATCGATATAGAAGAAGAGAGTTGCAGAGAGGCAGTGAGCAGTGAGCAGAAAAAGAAGAAAGAAGAAAGAAGAAGAGTGAGAGAGCAGAAGAGAGATCGTGAGATCTAGCAGAAGAAGAAATAGAAAAAGAGAAAGAGAGAGATGGAGAGCTCGTGAAGAAGAATAGAAGCATCGTTCACTGGACCTTGGATCAGATCCAATCCAGTTCGCTCCTGCGAGAGCTTTTGTGCATTTCATCTTTCCAGCTTTCTGTTGCTGCGTCTTTTGTTTTTTGTTTTTCTTTTTTTAACTATACTCAGTTGTTCTTCCGATCCTCGAGTGTGAGGTCGGGTTCCTCCTGTGGACTCAGGAGAAGGGAGACCTTGTGTCTTCGGTTTGCAAGTAGCTGGGTGCTACTTGTCGTTGTTTCCCTCCGGTTGGGAGGAAGGGAGGTCCGAGACCTCTAGGTTGCAAGTGGCTGGGAGTCACTTGTGGGTTCCCTCCTGGTTTGGAGGAAGGGAGATTCATCTCCGGTTCTGGTCTTGTGGTTTGCAAGACTAGGTGTTCCCTCCTGGTCTGGAGGAAGAGAGACTTGCGTCTCTGGTTCCAAGTGACTGGGAGTCACTTGGGGTGTCCCTCCGGTTGGGAGGAAGAGGGGAGGTTGTTCCCCTGGTCAAGCTGTTTGGCAGCAATTGTTGCAGACTGAGTCTGCTGTTCTAGCCTAGGTAGTGGAAGCCTCACTCCGGTTTGGAGTGAGGGGTGGACGTAGGTCTGTGGACCGAACCACCTAAAAAATCCTGGTGTTCCCTTGTGGTGTGCTTTTGTTCCTTATATGTTCTTCTTATTGCTGCGCATTAGATGCTTGCTTAGGATCGTTTGAGGGCTTATTGAGTTGTTGTCTTGCTTTAATCCTTCTAAGTATCCTCAGTTTATTTCTGTAACAGTTTTAATTCCGCATAACTGAGCTTTAGAGTTTTAATTAGGCTATATTTGAAGAGGGATACATTCACCCCCCCTCTGTATCCGGGCCTTGCATCCTAACAATTGGTATCAGAGAAGGTTCTCTGATTGATTAGATCCAACGATCTGCAGAGGATCATGTTGTCCCTTGGTGCATTTCTGATTTTACTCTTTGCTGCATTAATTTGCTTACCGATTTATTCAATGGGTTCTCCACTGGTTTTTAATGGCTCTAACTTTAACTCATGGGTTAGCAGTCTACATAACTATGTGAATTTGATGAATCCGGATCTGTGAAAGTTAAACTCACATGGTCCTCACAGACTGCCAAAGGAAAAGTCCAAATGGACTAAAAGTCATAGATCGAGAAATGAAGAGAATCAGAAAGTTTTGAATCTAATGAAAGAAGCTACTGACAAGGCTCTACATTCTTATTTTTATGACTGCAGGTCCGCTAAGGACATTCTGGAAAAGCTAAAGCTACCTCAGAGGAGAGATGAGGACAGTTGCCTGATGGCTGACAAGAGCAACCATGGCAGTGATCAAGATGAATCCGAAGAACAGGATGATGAGGAGGTAAACCCTTTCGAGAATTTTTCTTTAGATGACTGGGAAGATGCCTATGTCAATCTGACAATATCCTATAAAAAACTAGGGAAGAAGTATAAAGGTCTGAGAAAGGAGTTAAAGAATCATTAGAATGCTAAATCTCGAGGTGAAAGCCCTGAAATTCTAAAAATTGAAAATGAAACTTTTAGAAGACAACTACAAGATTTCGATTCTATTACTACATATCTAGATCATTTGAAATCTGAAAAACAAACCCTTGTGAAACAAATTGGTTTACACAAAAAGGAGAATCAGGAGCTTGTTTGTGAAATTTCTGAACTAAAGGAGAGGCTTAGTTTAATTGATGATCAGGTTCATCACTATAATGCAGTTCAGAATGAAAAATTGGTGAGAGAATTAGAGTGTGTCAACTCTAAACTTGAAAAAATGAAATCTGAAAATGCTTGCAATGCTTGTGCAGCTTTAAGAGACTTGATAAATGAATTTGATTCTGATGATAAATTTCAAAAGGATTTAATCAAATCTCTGAAAGAAGAAAATAAATCATTGCTAGAAAAGAAAACTGAAGCTGAAGATATGAAATCTGAAAATGAAAGACTCAAAAACCAGTCCAAGGAATTTGAACACAAATTGATGAGTCTTGAAAAAGAAAACATATTGATTTCTGAAAAAATGGAGGCTGATAGAATAATGAATCTAGAGCTTCAGAAAAATCTCAACAAACCTCAATCTGAGAAACAACAGGAAAACTTTTATGAATGTGAGTCTTCCTTAGATGATTGGATGTTTGATGATGATCTTCTAGAGAAAAATAGGAAATTGAAAGAGGAAATCAATAAGCTAAATCATCTAAACACCCAACTATTAGATAGGCTATTGACAATTGAAAAAGGCAAGGGTGTGAGCATGAATAATTCTGATAGGTTGGTGGATGCAGAACAAGAAATTGAGAGTCTAAAAACCATCAACTTAATGTTAAATGGAAATGTCAGTTGTAGTGAATAGAAAATAGCTGGATATGAGCTTACTATCACATCCCTTCAACAAGAAGTTGATGATCTTTACAAGTCCCTATCTGAAGCTGACAAGGAAATAGAATTAAAACAGGAAGTAGAAAAACTCAAAAGTCTGAATGATGCCTTACATCAACAAGTAATTTTCTGTGAAATAGATTTGTCCAAATATGAAGCTAATACTTATGGCTTAAATTCTGAAATTCATGACTTGAAAAATTCTTTGTCAAAATTTGTCAAGGGAAAGGACAATCTGAATAAGCTTCTGGGAAAGAGTGATAACTCTCAGAGAGAGGGGCTGGGTTACAGTTCAACAAACAAAATGATCAATAGTAATAAAACTTCAACTGTGTTTGTAAAAGCTTCTGATCAAAACACAACTGCTAGTCCTTCTGTTTTTCAATTCACTGCACAAAAGTCCAATATGAAACCCAAAACTGTGGAACAAACTCGAAAATTAAAAAAGGGTGAAAATTCACAGAAAAAGGAAAAACCCAAAACTGTGGAACAAACTCCAAAACAGAAAAAGGGTGAAAACTCACAGAAAAAGGACAAAGACACTCCTGTTGTTATAAAGAAGACTGCACACAATTCACATGATCTCTCACACACTCACATTAAAAGGGGGTCATGTTATTATTGTGGGAAAGGAGGTCACATAATGGAGGATTGTGGATTGATGTTAAAGGATGAGCATGCTAGTGGAACTTTACATTCTAGAAACTCTTTTGATAGAAACCATGTTGCTAGGAAGCCTGATGCCTCATGTTATTATTGTGGGAAGCATGGTCATCTTATGAGTGAATGTTTTATCATGAAAGAAGACAATAAACAGCATACCAAGTCCCCCATTCATGTTCATGGTCCATATGGATCTAAACACAATTCTAGTCAGCAGATTTTTTGTTTCAACTGTAATAAGCCTGGGCACAAGGCTGCTGAGTGCTGGTTTAGATCCAATTGGGGTAAAAATAGTTTTCATAGAAGAAATTCTTTTGCATGCTCCCACTGTGGGAAAAATGGGCATATAGTCAAGGACTGTTGGTATGTTCAAAAGAACTATGTTAATCCCCATTTTGTCAAATTCCCTGCAAAATCATTTGTGAAAATTTCATGCTATAACTATGGGAAGCCAGGCCATAAATCTGCTGAATGTTGGATGGTTAAGAACAAGCATCAAACTGCTCATGCATATAACAGAAAATCTTATGAACATGTTTATAAACATCACCCTGCTGTTAATATGCATCATAAGAACCAAAAACCAGCCATTTCATGTAGATACTGTGGAAAATTTGGACATTCTATGGATGACTGTTCACTGATGAAATTTGATGATAATGTTGCTATGAAAAAGTTTAGAATACCTGCTAGAGGTAAGGCAGGACCCAAAGCTGCTTGGGTCTCTACAGGATCAAAATGATCAATATTTTGCAGGAGTGCCTTGGACAGAAGAATAAAAATGGGGAAATAAACCAAGGCACCCAAGTTGATAAAATCTCATTCAGGTAAATTTCTCTAATCTGTTCAAATGAAATTTATGGTTGAGCTGATAAGTCATAGTTTCATGCATACATGCTTTTTATTTGATTTGACTCTTGCATTGAGCTTTGTAGGCTTTCTTGCTTGTACTGTGAGCTGTGTGCATATATGTTAATTGCATATCATGCACTTTGTAAGGGGGAGTTTGATTGATGCTTGCATAATCATGATAATCTCATTTGCTGAATGCATACATGTAGTTAGTTGCAATTGCATTTCCTTACATTAAAAAAAAATGATTCATTGCATCTAGATAGGGGGAGCATTCCTGATTCATCTCTTTACCTCTTGAACTCCTTCTGTCTAGCAATCTGATCCATTCTTGGCAAATGTGTGGTTCACTTGAATTCTCTGTTGTCTACACTGATGTAGCTCCATTGATTCTGTCTACTATGAATTCAATTGATAACTTGTTACTATCATACACATTTCTTCATATCTTGTCAAGACTGGCCCAAGCTAATCTGACTGAATTTTAGTCTTTAAGGCTTGCTTCTGAATTGCTCATTTCTCTCAACTATTGGTATCAGAATTGTCTCTGCTAATCTCTCTTGACAATGCCATTGATTCAGCCGAATGAGGAAAGATTTAATCAGTGCACCCTAGGCATAAATCAGACACTCTGAAAAGAAGAATCTTCTATTATACTGGCTTAAGAATGTTTTGATAAATCAAATTGATTTAAGCCTAATGTATTTTCTAAGTTTTGATGTAAAAGACTTGAAAATATCTGAATCATCATGCTTAATAAGTCTTAACCAATTGCCTCATGAATTTCATGCAAAACTTTCTGAAATCTGGAATTTTAAAAGACATGGCTTTCTTTGGTTAAGATACATGTAGAAAGTATTGTTCTTAATCATTTCAAGTGCACTGAGCTTTGTTTGAAGAATCTGAAAACAGTTAAAATTTAAAGCTAGAGCAATGACTGTGGTCATAGAGAAACTGGGTTTTCTATCAATGAAATAGAGTAAGCCCATGTCATGAAGTGTCATAGTTACCTCTTTTCAATATGTTTGAAAATCTGGCAGAGCAATGGCATGGATGTGTTGAGTAACTGGGGATTCTGGCCTCTGATCAAGGTGTCTCCTCATGTAAAAAGATTTCCATTGCTAACTCTGTTCCTTTTGAGAGGCAATTTGGTTGTCACATTGAGTAACTGGGTCACTTCACCTAAGACGTGTTGTGCCTCACGTAAAAAGGTGTTGACTGAACCAAACTTGCTCAAGGAAAAATAAGTGCTACTCAATTGGTATCAGAAATTTCTGAAAATCTAAAGACAAGCTCAGTCTCATTTATTTCTGTTTAATCTCAATATGATCTTGTGTATTTTCCATAGGAGTTACTGAATTTAAATGAGTAAGATGGAAGGAGGTTAAACATGAATATCAAATGAGTTGTTGGCTCACCTTTATTAAAAGGTGTTTCAGATATGAGTATTGAATTTTCTTGATAAACTTTGAATACATCTCTCTTAAATCATGATGGTCAGTTTAAACTCATTCATAATCCATTATAATTGAAGAATCTAAAATTCGTTTACAAAGATTTATGAATTTGGCGTGCTAAAATACAGTCTGTGTTTTGCTGATAGATGTTCATCACTTCACTATATCAATTGGCTTCACTCCATCACCTAATCAGGGGGAGCTTTCCTGTCTTGCTGAGTGTCTTTCTTAAAAGGGGAAATCTAGTCAACATTCTTGAGTGTCCCTGTGTTTTTATTGATATTCTCCCTTCATCTCAATTGGTTTCAACCTTCAAAATGTTTCTGATCATATTGCCCTCTATCAATGTATTTTGATTGACATTGGTTCTCTTTTGTGTGACATTAGAGATAGAGGTCACGTCTCCTCTCTTATGGTTTGCATGGCTGCCTAGCCATGGCGGCCCCCCCCTCGGGGGATGGTGAACTCCATCCCCATCCCCCTCCGTCTTCGCAAAAGCTTTCCTTCCTTCAAACTCTAGGCCGTGCTCTCTCCCCAACAAAGGTCTCGATAGCTACGTCAAAGGCTTTCTCTTTCGTTTCTTCAGATGGACAGCTGATTTCAACTTCAACAATGACCCTTCCATCATGCCAATATGGGTTAGTTTCCCAGCCCTTCCTGTTAATTTTTATGGTGAGGACTTCCTCTGCTCGATAGCAGGTAATCTTGGAAAGGTGCTGCGGATTCATGAATCCACTCTAGCCTGGACTCATACCGCTGAGGCTTTTGTTTGTGTTGAACAGGATATTGAAAAGCCTCTTGTGGAGAACATTTGGATCGATTGCAGGGGCCCTGGTTTTTAGCAAAGCATTAAATATCACCGCATACCTCATCTCTGCTCAGCATGCCACAAGATTGGACACGAAACAAAGGCTTGTGCGAGGAAACCTGGCACTTCAACTGTTAAATTAGACAACAATATACAGAGACCTCCTTCGGATGATACTGCAATTGCCAAGACTAATCAGGCTTGGGTGCCTGTGGGCTCGAAACATACTTACCCTACCACACACTTGCAGAAAGCTACTGGACAAGAAGAAATTCTGGTCGGCAATACCTTTCAACTCATTCAGCAGATTGATGAATCCACTAAGGATGAGGCTGATCCTTCATCTCTGGATTTGCACCCCTCCTTGGAGAATTCTCCTAATCAAACTGAGGACCAAAACAAGACACATGTCGAAGCCTGTTCTCAGGAGATTCACACTCTGTCCTCACAAAAGACTGCTGATGCTCCTGAAATATCCTATAATCCAACACCCCAGGGCACTGAACACCCAACAATTAATAGGTTGGACAAAGGCAAAACTATCATAAGTTCCCCCTCCTTCAATACTAGGCCCCCATCTGAAATAAGCCCAGTCAGAATTGGCAACCAAAGTTACACATCGAAGGCTGACGCCAATTTCAGTATGCAGCAGGAGACACATTATTTAAATGATCCTCAGTCGCAGGAAAAGATAAAAGAATGCAGGAATAACATTGCTCTCCAAGCTGAGATTGACAACATCACAGCTATCCATGCTGACAGACCGAGGGTCATAACTAGAGGAATGAAGAGGATTGGATCTGAAGGCAAGATCCAGTCCAAAACCCTTCTCTAATGTCTTTTCTCATCTGGAACATAAGGGGCATTGGAAATGACCTCTCTGTGGGGCGTGCTAAACTCTTACTCAAAGAGCATAGAGTTAACTGCATTGCCATTCTTGAGCCTAAAATTAATAACAGCAACATGGATAGAATTTGCAAGAAGCTAGGTATGGAGAAATGTATTGCAAATAAAGATGAGCAAGCTCACATCTGGATTATGTAAAAAGGACAGTTGAATTTTGATATTATATGTCAGCATGATCAACAAGTTACCATCAAACAGACCTCCCACAATTTTCCTGAATTCTATGCATCCTTTATTTATGCCAAATGCACTCCAATGGAAAGACTTCAGTTATGGGCGTCTCTCACTCATGCCAACTCTCTTATTAATGGCCCATGGATAGTGGCCGGAGATTTCAACAGTATCATGGCAGTTGATGAAGATTGGGGGGCAATCTTCCGTCATTCAGGTCCATGAATGACTTAAAGGATTGCACGAATGAGTGTGGTCTCTTAGATGCAGGCTTTATGGGCTCCAAATACACTTGGCACAATCAGCAAACAGGCTCCAATGGCATTTGGGCTAGACTTGACAGAGTCCTCACTAATAACTCTTGGATGAATTCTTTTCCCATTACTGTGGAACACCTCTCTAGAGAAGCTTCAGACCATGCCCCCCTTCTGGTCAAATTGGCTAGACAATACACTACTAAAAGTAGATTTTATTTTCAGCAAATGTGGACAAAGCATGACTTCTTCCTTTCAGCAGTAGAGTAGTCCTGGAGAACCAGTCCTTTAGCCTCCTCTGCTATTACTACTCTGGTTCTCAAACTTAAATCCTTGAGGTATACCCTTCGGGATTGGAACAAGAACATATTTGGAAATGTTCACAAAAACTTAATGGAAGCAGAAGATATGGTGTTACAGGCCGAACACAACTATGACCAGCAACCATCCTCTCATACACTCTCAGCCCTAGAAAGTGCCAAAAACATTCTCACAGAAAGAATTTTACAGCAGGAAATTTTCTGGAAACAAAATTCTAGGATCAGGTGGCTGGCTGAAGGAGACAGAAACACTAAATTTTTTCATGCCACTGCTTCAGCTAATAGAAGGAATAATTTAATCAACCATCTCAAGACTGCCATGGGTGACTTAACATCCGACCCTCAGAAGATGAAGGAAATTGCTGTCTCCCATTTTCAAACTGCTTTCACCTCCCAACCCCACCATGTTGATATGGACAGTATGAATTGCATTCCAAATATTGTGACCCAGGATGATAACACATAGTTAAATGCAGTCCCAACTGATGTGGAAATAAAGGAAGCTGTCTTCTCAATATCTCCTGATAGTGCCCCTGGCCCGGATGGCTACACTGGCAGTTTTTTTCAACATGCATGGCATATAATTGCAGACACTCTCATCAAGGCCATTCAGGAACTTTTCACTGATAGAAAGCCCCTCCCAAGATGTATCACAGCAACTGTCATAGCCCTTATCCCAAAGACAAAAAATGCCAATGACATTTCTGAATACAGGCCTATCAGTTTATGCAACTTCTCTCATAAAATCATTTCTAAAATCCTCAGCAACAGAATTAGCAGACTTCTTCCATCACTCATTTCAAAGGAACAAACAGCCTTTGTCAAAGGAAGGCACATCATTGAGAATATTGCCTTGGCCCAAGAACTGGTGCAAGAATTAGGCAGGAAAACCAGAGGTAGCAATGTCATTCTTAAATTGGACATGGCCAAGGCATACGACAGAATTGAATGGGATTTTCTTGTTGCAGTTCTGAAGAAGTTTGGTTTTGACACTCAGTTCATCAATATGATTGAAAGCTTGATTACTAACTGCTGGTTCTCAATACCATTAAATGGAGAACTAGCTGGTTTCTTCAAATCTACCAGAGGCCTCAGGCAAGGTGATCCCATTGCCCCCATTCTTTTTATTCTGGCCCAAGAGTCACTTAGCATGTTGCTCAAGGACCAATTTGACAAAGGTAAAGTGGGTTGGTATTCTGGCCCCCGGAGGTGCCCACCAATATCCCACCTTTTATTGACTGATGATACATTAATATTTGCCAATGCCAGTGCCACTTCAATCTGTCAACTCATGCACTCCTTAAAAACTTATGAGGAAGCATCAGGGCAACTGATCAATACTAGCAAGAGTGGTTTTCTTCTACACTCAAACTGCAACTCCACCCTCAGTAGAAAACTAGAAAACATAACAGGTTTCTCTAGACAAACCTTTCCTCAAAAATACTTGGGCTACCCTCTGGTTTTGGGCAGATCCAAGAAAGTTTTCTTTGCTGGCATCATCACCACCATTCAGAAGCGAATAGAAGGTTGGCAAGCTAGATTACTCTCACAGAGTGCTCGGTTAATTTTGATCAAACATGTTCTGTCATCCATCCCAATTTATATCCTGGCATCCACCCCTCTACACGCAGGCATACATCAGATGATGGACAGATCCTTTGCCAATTTTTTCTGGGGCTCCTCTAATTATGGAAACCGAAAACACTGGAAATCTTGGAATTCTGTATGCAAACCTATTGTACAGGGCGGTCTTGGGATTATGTCCCTAAGACATATGGATCTTGCACTTCGGGTCAAAATGCTATGGAATGGTCTCCATTCTCAATCCCTTTGGGCAGAGTTTTTCAGGGCCAAGTATATTCAGAATGCACGTCTCTCTGAGGTTAATTTCAAAAGCATGAAGGGCATAAATAAAAGCAGCTAGACTAAAGGAAAAATAATCATCCAGGATAATCAGAGGGTCATTCTGGGTGATGGGGCTCAAACTAATTTTTGGCCGGATACTTGGTTGGGAAACAGAACTCTTGCTTCCTATATATGCACTGATAGCACCATCAACACAAATGCAACTGTTAAAGACATACTTATGACTCCAAGGCCGGAGGACACTAATGCATTGGAACTCCACCTAACAGCTGAGATCAGGAGAATTTTGACACCATCCATTCTGACTCCTCATTCAGATCACTTCATCTGGTCATTATCAGGAAATGGTGACTATTCTATCTCATCCATTTATAAAAATCTGATGCAAACTCAATACTCGCAGATTATGGAGATGAATGTAAACTGGAATCGCATTTGGTCCCCATGGATTCCAACCAAAATTTCGCTGCATATATGGAAAGTATTCTTCAACTGTCTGCCCACTGATCAGAATGTTAAAGTTTGTGGTATACCTATATGCTCCAAATGCAATTGCTGTCAGATCCATAAAGAAGAGGATACTAACCACCTCTTTATTAACAGTGACTGGGCTGTGAACATATGGTCTTTCTTTCAAAACAAAGGTCTGGAGCTAGGTGGTCGGACAGTCAGAGAACTTATTT
The DNA here is from genome assembly GCA_022559845.1 of Amorphophallus konjac. Taxonomy (NCBI): domain Eukaryota; kingdom Viridiplantae; phylum Streptophyta; class Magnoliopsida; order Alismatales; family Araceae; genus Amorphophallus; species Amorphophallus konjac. The sequence continues at coordinate 398,652,274 of CM040118.1, forward strand.
CCCAAAATATTCAAAATGCTGCTGGTACATCTCTGTTTGGTCTCTTCATTATAGCTCTGACTGGTTTCAGCTTGTGGGAGATATGGACTACTAGAAACTCAGTCCTCCATGATGGAAAGCATCCAAAGATCCAGTACATGATCCAAAAAATTCTCTCCCAGGTAAGGCAATCACTAGCAATGTCAAAGCTTCGGGAAGACAAACATGAAAGGAGAACAGTCCTAGCTGCTTGTGGAATTCAGTCCATCAGGAACAACAGTCCAAAGTTGAAGCTCATAAAATGGCAACTCCCACCCTGGCCTCACATTAAACTGAACACCGATGGTGCCTCCATGCTTACTCAGGTTTCAGGTGGGGGTGGTGTTATCAGGGACTCACATGGATCAATATTATTGGCTTTTTCCCATTTTTATGCTCAAGCTAGCAGTATGATGGCAGAGGCTAGAGCACTTAAGGATGGTCTGAAATATCTGAGAACTATTACTACACACCCGAGCACCATTGAATGTGACTCCTAAATCCTGGTCCAAGTTATTAACCAAAAGTTTCCCTGTCCTTGGGAAATATTGAAGTATGTGACGGAAATCCGGGTCCTCCTCACTGCAAATGATACCATCATACATATCTTCCGTGAAGCGAATAAGGTGGCAGATTCTTTGGCCAATCTAGCTTGCACAAACAAATGTAATCTTTATTTTTCCTCACAGCAGCAGCTTCCTAGTGCTATAAGAGGCATTGCCCGATTGGATAAACTAGGAATGCCTAGCATCCGTACAATGTAATTCTTGTGATTCTTTTATATGAATAAAAATACCTCCTAGCTATGCATGTCTAATGCACCTAGGAAAGGTTTTTGATAAAAAAAAAGATGTTGCAGTTATTAGAACTCCCCCTTTCTCTCCTTTGAACATATTTGAATGCTTCTGAAGTATGAAACCCGTTCTTGAAGAAGAATGATTGATTCTTGCATGGATGATGCTTGTAGCATGAATTTCTTCGCAGCTTGTGGCAGAGGAATGGATGAGGACGTGAAACCTTGTTCTTCCCTTCATACACAAGCTCAAAACATGGTGGAAGAAGCCTTGGGGTTGCTACCTGCGACCTGCACATACAAGGGTTAGAAGAAAATGATTTTCAGATCTAGCATCATATCCCTTAGGGTTGGCAACCCAAGAGATGTAAATAAATGATTAGAACGGTCAAGGGACAGCTTGGAGACCAGATCCATGAATTAGGAGACATATAGGGCATTAAGAATTGATTGGTAGGACTTTTGGGGCAAGAAAACGGCGGTCAAACATCGCGGCTGGGCGTCTGACCAGAAGGGGTCGACCCCAGGGTCGACCCTCGGGCACACAGAAGCCAAACAGAACCTAAAATTTGGTTCTGGGTTACAGGGGTCGACCCTCGTGCTTCCAGAACCCAAACAGAACCTGATTTAAGGTTCTGGGTTACAGGGGTCGACCCCAGGGTCGACCCCAGGGTCGACCCCTTTCAGCAGGTTTCAAAAAAAAAAGCTCTGCGCGCTTCGGCGACATGAATTAATTCTCCTAGCTCCGAACTCCGATCGAAGCAAGACTGGAGGCGTTGGAAAGAGGACTCCCAGAGCTACAACATATAATTTTAGAGAGGAGATACAACAGTTGGATTGAAAATGGTGAAGACTGTAAGACAGTTTGAGTTTGAAAAATAACTAAAACCTCCATCAAACCAAAGGGAAACAATTGAATAAATGTTACCATAATCCCATGAAGATCAACAATGATTTTTCATCCTGAAAAATATGATAAAGCAAGGTGTTAGTTGACAATTAAGATCTTTACATCAAGCATTAACACTATGACCATGTTCACAATAAATTGCTTCGTTGAACCTATTCCAAGAGTGAAAGATGGAACTTACAACATTGTTTTACCTGAGTTTCACATTGTCCTTAAATGCTTGTTCTTTTATTGAATCGTTCATGTAAGAATCATGGAGTTCCAATATTGAATTACCATTGCATGATCAACAAATTTGGAATCAAGGTACGCATAACAATGTTGAGTCACATTCCATGTGATCAATCCACAAGCTCATCAAACCACATATCATTCCCTCCATTCATTTAGCATTACTAAAGTACACATTCATGATATGTGGCTCAATATGACATGATGCTCAATATGAGAGGCTCAATATGACATGATGCTCAAAATGACATTTATCCAAGTATATTTTTCACAGAGACTTCTCATTAAATACAAAGCAATCTCACCAAGTGTAGAGACAATGTATATGCAATGTTTGTTCTAACTTCAAAGCACGTATGCATCCACATGATGATAAGCCTTGTAGAATTATAATTCATCCACATGATGATAAGCCTTATAGAATTACAATGCATACAATGCATCCACATGATGATATCCCAAAAGAAATAGTTTATGATCATTTCCACAACCAGTTCAAGTGAAGAGCATTCACGCACAAGGCTAAGCAACAAAGGCATTTTGTAATCATCAAAATCACATACACAACAGTACACACTTTACTTGATGCATTCTACGTTACACATTAGCATGTCTGTACAACATCTGCATAGTGAATGTGAAGTCTGTACATGATTCAGTGTTGCATTCACTAAGCCTGTACACACCTCAGCCTTGCATATATGAAGTCTGCACATGCCTTAGCACTGCATATATGAAGTCTATACATGCTCTAGCGTTGCATATATAAAGTATGTACATGGCATTGTTTCGCATTCACAAAGTCTATACAATGGCTGCACATTACACTTTAGCTAGTCTATACAATGCAGAGTCTTTACATTGCTATCTTTAACTACGATCGAAGTCTGCGCATTGTGTTACTTTGTTCACACTTTGTTTTGCTAAGTCTACACATTGATGCACGTTTACTTCTGCGTATTTGATGTCTGTACAGGGCTTAAGCTCTGCATATACAGAGCCTATACATTGCACAGCATTGTATTCACAAAGTCTGAACATGGCATAAGCCCTGCATGCGTAGAGTTTGTACATGCCATAGCACTGTATTCACATAGTCTGTACAATGCATTGCTTCGCATTCACTGAGTCTATACTGCTTCAGCTCTGCTTCATGAAGTCTATACATTGCTTCAGCTTTGTCTTCACATAGTCTGTACAATGCAATTGTCCTGCTTCATGAAGTCTATACATTGCTTCAGCTCTGTCTATGTGTAGTATGTACATCAGTTAACCCTTAAACTGATAATTCCTTTCGAATGTCTGACAGGGACTATCTGCAGAGACTGATGACTTGGCTCGTGATCCAAGGAAGGACGAGGTGCCCAGATTATGACACGTGGAAGCAGCCCAGTCAGGATGCTGCCAGGTGGTCGAAGCTCCTCAGATCTGGCGAATTCTCTGGGCGGGAATTGTGGAAGCCACATGCCAAATTAAAACTATTGCTGGTATATATATGAGTCTTCTTCCACCAGAAGAAGGCTGATCAAGATCGAATAGAAGCAGCCAGAGCTAAAAGAGAAGTACAGATAGTGAGCGCCTGCACGATCAAAAGAGAGAAGAAGAAAAGGAGAGAAGAAGATTCAGAGAGAAGAAGAGAAAGAGAGAAGAGAAGATTGAGAGAGTTGAGTTGAGAGAACTTTCGAGAGATCTTGTAAGTCAGACTCTTGGTTCAGATACCAGAGCTGATTCTTCTCATACTTGAGCTACATTCGTCTTGTTTTTACATTTCGTTTGTTTCTGCCTTTCTTACTTTCGATACACTTTTGTTATCAAGCTGTGAGGCAGCAATTGCAGTGGAGGTTTCCACTGGACAGGTGAAGCTGTAATCCTCAGCAGCTGAGACCAGGTCTCGGACAGCTAAGCTGTATTGCCCAGCGGTTGCAGAGGATCTATTCCTCTGGTCGGCAAGCTGTTAAGCCCAGCGAAGCTATGTATCAGCGGTTGTTGGCAAGCTGTGAAGCCAGCTGTTCAAGCTGTTAGTCAGCAGGATCCACATTCCAGTTGGAGTGTGGGGTGGACGTAGATCTCTGGATTGAGATCGAACCACCTTAAAGATCGGTGTCTACTGTGTGATTGCCTGTGGTTGTGTGATTTCAATGTGTTCATTCTACTGCTATACAGTTGCTTGTTTTAATTCCACATTAGAGTCAACTGTGTTCTAAAATTAGACATTAGATCTATTCACCCCCCTCTAGATCCACTCTCCGTGGTAATAGACTGCATCCATCTAACATAACAGTTGGTATTAGAGCCTAACTCTTCTACAGGGACTCTTCGCCCAAAGTGAAAGGTACAGATGGATGCTCGAGGGATGATAGCTGAAGGACACTCAACCACAAAGCCCCCATTCTTCGATGGATCTAACTATGCATACAGGAAGAACCGTATGCAAGTATTGTTGAGGGTGAAGGATTATGAGATCTGGAAGGTATTAAGCAAGGGACCTTATGAGCTGTCCCCTAATGAGGAAGTCTGGACCAAGGAGGAGATCAGGAGGTCTACTCTAAATTGGAGTGCCATAAACGCCATTCAGTGCTCTCTGCACCCTACAGAATTCTCCCGCGTATCAGCCTGCAGTTCAGCTAAGGAGATGTGGGATGCACTTGAAGTGATCCATGAAGGGACCTCTCAAGTTAGAGAGATGAAGGCTAATTTCCTAGTGTCTGAATATGAGGCATTCAAGATGAAGCCAAACGAGACCATCAAGAAGATGTACGCTCGATTAACTATTATCACAAATGGTCTTAGAGGTCTTGGGAAACCTCATACAGAATACGATGTAGTGAGGAAGATATTGCATTCCCTGACTCATGCTTGGCATACTAAGGCTACAGTGATTGAGGAGTCAAGGGATTTACGAACCACAAGGGCTGATGAGCTAATTGGCTTGCTGATGGCATATGAGATTAATATGCCAAAGATAGAAGAAGCTGAGAGGAAGAAGAAGCCAATCACTCTGAAAGCTGGTGCCAGCAAATCCAGCAAATCCAGCTCTAGCAATTCATCATCCGAGGAGAGCCTGAATGAAGAAGATATAACTCGTACTGAGATGGCAATGATGACCAGAGAGTTCAGGCGGTTCCTCAGGAAAGGAGCAGGACGATTCAGCCAAAAGAAATATAGTGGCGGTCGAAGGGATAAAAGGTATAAACATAACCCTGCTAAGAAAATTGAAACTAATAATTGTTATCAATGCAAGAAAACAGGCCATCTGAAAGTTGACTATGCAGAGAATCAGAAATACAAGGACAAGTCAAAGAGAAGGAACACGAAAGGGAAAGCAATGGTGAGTACCTGGAGTGATGAAGATGAAGGTTCCTTTAGTAGCAGCTCAGACAGTGAAGCCGAATCTGAGAAGCCCATTTGCCTTATGGCAACAAGCTCTAAAGACAGAGAGGAGGACTCAGATGAGGTAATCACTAGATTCAAAAATTTCACTATTGTTGATTGGGTAGATGCCTACCATGACATAGCCGATAGAGCTGATGATATTAGAAAGGAAAACAGGCATCTAAGAAGAAAGATTAACTACATGCAAAATGATACAACTCTAACTGATAAAATTGCATGTCTAGAATCTGAGAATAAAAAATTGAAACTCACATCTTCTGAATTAGAAGAAATCAAAGATGAGTCAAAAGCCTCTAAAGAAGAAAATGAGAGGTTAGAAAAAGAAACTGATGAACTGAAATTGAAAATTCAGAAATGTGAGAGTGAGATAAAAATAGTGAATGAAAAATATCAAGCTGTCCTAAGTGTGAATACAGAACTTAAGAAATCTATTGAAGATATTCAAAAGGATAATGAGGACAAGCTTAAGACTATTAAGAAAATGACCCAAGGTTCAAATAACCTAAATGTTTTATTAGGGTCAAAGGTCAACTTCAGAAAAGAGGGCCTTGGATTTAATTCTAGTGCAACAAAAACCTTTGGAATGAAAACTATTTCATTTGTTGCACAAAAAGAGAAAGGACCTCTAATTAGCATGAATTCAAACATTTCAATGAACAAAACTGCTAATCTGAAAAAGCCTAGTGCTGAGGAGAAGGGCAAACAAAAACTGAATGAGACTAGTAGAGCTAGCACATCCAAACAAAATCCCAAAGCTCAGTCTCAGGTTAGGGGTCAACCTACACATTCTTATAAACCCCATGTTAAGGTCACCAAGTCTTCACCATCACCACCACCTATGAAGAAGACCCAATACACACCTATGAACAGGTCAGTAGGGTCCAAGGTGCAGGGGAGGCAGAATGCTTTTAGGGCTCAACCCAAACATTTCTACCAACCTAGAGCCCAATCACACTTCTTTGCACAGTCAACCTATCCAAATAGGTCAGGATGGACTAGGACTCAAGGAAGGTTTACAAGTTATGGACATCAGGCTACACAGTCCTATAAACCTTACATTAGGAATTGGGTTAATGGGTATGGCTCTTGGACACCTAGGAACAAATATTTCCACAGCCAGCCCAATGATTACTATGGCCAAAATTTCATGAATACATCCTGGCCAAGGCACTGGCACAGAAATAATCAATCTGTAAATAATCATGCTAGTGTCAACAAGAAAAAGCAAAATAAAAAGAAATCTGGAAAATCCACTGAACAGAACTGTTTCAAACAAATGTGGATTCCTAAAAGTATGCTTTCTCGTTTTAATTGCTTTTCATCTTCTCTGGATCCCAATCAGTCTTGGGTTCCAAACTTCTCTACCTGATTGTGTGTGCAGGTATGCCTGGCAGCCAAGAACAATTTGTGGTACTTGGATAGTGGTTGCTCCAGGCATATGACAGGGGATAAGGCCAAGTTCTGCATGCTGACAGAGAAACAAGGAGGCCTTGTCACCTTTGGTAGCAACACAAAGGGTAAGATTGTTGGAACATGTAAAGTAGGTAAGTGTACTACTTGTTGCATTGAAGATGTCATGCTGGTTGAAGGATTAGCTTATAACTTACTTAGCATCAGCCAGCTATGTGATAAAGGATGCAAAGTGCTTTTTAACTCTCAATGTTGTAAAGTTTTTGAACCTGATTCCGAAACTATTAAATTTTCTGGTAAGAGGATAAATAACACTTACATGATAGATTTAGATGATATTCAACATTCTAACCTATGCCTTACTGCTAGTAGAGAAGACTTAGCATTTTTATGGCATCGTAGGTTAGGTCATGCTAGTTACACTATTTTGCATAAACTGAATAAGCATAGCATGGTTATAGGACTTCCTGAAGTTTCCTTTAAAAAAGAAAATAAAATCTGTGATGTATGCACTCAGTCCAAGTTAACTAGAAAGTCATTTAAATCTAGGATAGAAAGTCTGTCTTCTAAACCTTATGAGCTGATACACATGGACTTTTTTGGGCCAATAATGGGGACATCAGCGACAACCAGCTCACTTTGTGTTTGCATTTATGTCCTTTTGTATTTGTATGTACGCCCTTGTGATATATGCGTACACAATAGTAGGTCTTAGTGGGTTTATTTGCAAAAGGCCATTGGGTTTCTTTGCAAATATGCTTGTAGGCCCTGCAGGGGCCCCCTCCCTCCTCCTTATTGGTCCACATGGACTCTTGGGTCCAAGGTGGCTGGTCCATGGTCCAAATTTGGACTTGGACCATGAATTAAATAAAGAAGACAATTCCAAATTGTCCTCTTTAAGGGGGGGGCGGACCTATTAGTTTATTTGGGTTTAATGTGGTGTTCACACCACATCTCAACCCTCCATTCTTCAACCCTTGATCCAAGGGCTCATATTAGATTAGAACCCTTTCATATAAATACTTGTATTTTCTTATGGAAAGAAGGAATGAAGAAGAAATTAGCATTTTGCCTCCTTGAAGCTTGTGCCCCTCTCCCCTCTCTCCCTGGTGTTCTTCCACCTCCAGCCCAGTTATAGAGTGAGATCCCTCCCCTCTTGATCCCCTCCAACTTCTGAAGCAGCTCCGGTGATCGCCGCCGCCGCCGTCTCGCCGCCGACGCGTCTTCACCAACGAATTCGGTTTTCTGTCCACTCTGGACAGACCTCTCTTCTCCGAATTGTCCCTCTCTCTTCCCTCATCTTCTGAAGCTCCAATTTTCAGGGTTGGTTCCACTCTTGAACCCTTACCTCCACAAAAAATTTCAGGCAAAAATTCGTCCTTTAGATATTTTTAGATTTTCGTCCAAGTTCAAATTTCAGTTCTGTCCAGGTTCTGTCTACTGTTCATCAGTTCTGAGTCTACCTTGTTCGACCCATGTTTTGAATTTTGTTGGGGCTCTAAACATTACTGAGACTTCTGTCCACATATGTCTACCACCATGAATTTTCTTAATTTTTGATAAGGTCTCTAGGTATTTTTCAAAATTCGTACCAGTTCCTGTGAGCAATTTTTCCACAGTGTCCCAGATCCGACCCAGGTCCACTCAAAATATCCCATAAAATCCATTTCCTATCCAAATCAAAAACCAAAAATAGTCCCGGTTTTCTATCTCGGAGATCTTCAACTTTTCTGAAGAACTCATCTCCATATTCCAAGGTCCTCCCACCGGTCAACGGTGATTTTTAGAGAAGTCAGAACCTGCCCCTGCAGTTCTGGCCTGTTTACAGCAAGGGTGTAAATTCCATAAGTCAGATATACGTATCTGATTATTTTTTTTGAAGGCCCCTACGTCGAAGTATTTGGAGTCCTCTTTCCAACGGCGCCGAGCTCGTTGCATTCCGACGACGGGGTTGATCACAGCAGCCGATCTCGCCGGACAGCGCGCGAGAAGACGGCAAGTGCAGACTTGTGGCCGGTTTCCCGCGAGCGTCGTCCGAGGGCCGCCCGGCGTCCGGCGGTCGTTCCAGCAACTCGCCATCCTAGGGGAGCGCTTCCCAAGTGTACCCACACCAGAGGAGGCATCAGGTCCCACATGACCCCTCCGGTCCACACGTGGGCCCCACTAGCACGAGTACGCGCGAAGCCGAAGCCGTGCCCGGAAACCGCCCGTCAACCCGGAATTGGTCCTCCCGGGCCCCCTTGTGTCGCCCGTTACCTCCCTGCGTGGAGTGGGCTTACTTGTATTGCTGTAATCTTAATGTATTAAGTTCCCGGGAGTACGAGTTTTGGCCGGGTGCCATCTTCGCCACGCCGAGCGCGTGGAGGTATCGTATTCGCTCCTTGCTTGGCATTCCGCTTATTTCTATATATGCTTGTTTATGCCGCTGCTAGAGAGCATGTGTAGGGTTATCTAGCTCGCTTTTAATTTATCATATCACTGCTGCGAGTGAGAGAGTGACCGTCCCGTGACCCGATCCGGGCACAATTGAGAGCCGACCACCCTAGCTCACTGCCGGTTGTTCAACCGCGCACATCCGACGCTTCCCTCGCTAAGGGACGACCGCTAGCTTATCGTGTCCATGGTCCCGTCCCGCATCAATTTGGTATCAGAGCGAGTTTGAGTCTAGGGTGTCAAAAAGCAAAAAAAAAAAAAAGAGTGTCATTTACGTCTAGTCATTAGTCGGTCTAAGTCGTGTTTAGGATCATCATATTTTTAAAACAACAAAAAGAGTCGTTTTTGGGTCGCATACATCCCTTTACTCGGTATATAAAAAGGTGTTGTCCGACCGTTAGGTTACGCCTATCGGGAAGGCCGCACACTTGTGCGAGTGACCTTCGGGTCAATTATCTCCGCCGCGTACCGAGTTTTGGTTAAGTCTAGGCGCATCATTTTGCATTAGTGTGTTTTGCTTTAGTCGGTGTCCTCTAGTCGGTGTGTTTGCATGCCCACTCGTCGGGGTACTCAGTACTCACCCCCACCCCCACCTATGGCCAACCCACGGGATACCTCGGGAGACTTCCACTCCCTACAAGAGGCGATGATGGCCATTATGGCTAGGTTGGACCAATCCGATGCTAACTTTCGGACCTTCTCCGAGAATATGGATGGTCGCCTTAGGGCCATGGAGGGACGCATGGAAAACTCCGATAGGTCGGTCCAAGACCTCGTTGGGCGGTTAGATAGGATGTCACACGGGGACCCTCCTGGGGCAGCCCAAGGTCCACCCGCACCTCCTCCCGCGGGGGCCCAAGTCCCACCCGCTCCCATGGCCCAAGTCCAGGCCGCTCCCTCGGCCCAAAACCAGCCACCACTGGTTCCTCCACCTGCCCCTCCTCGGGTTCCCCAACTACCACACCGTGACCTTGGTCTCGAGGACTATGGGTCCGACAATGCCTACGAGGGGTATGGTCAACGCCGTCGTGGTTTTCAGCCACAACGAGATGAGGATGATGATCGGGTCCTTAAGACCGTGCGAGCGGATCCTCCCGCTTTTTACGGGTCTTTGGATCCGAAAGTCTACCTAGATTGGGAGTTTGGCATGGACCGTTATTTTGAATGGTATGATATGTCGGAGCGTCGAAGGGTCCGATTTGCCACCATGAAACTCATGGGGCAGGCACAAACCTATTGGAAGAATGTGGAGAGCCTGCTACTTCAGCGGCTAGAACCCCCGATTGACACATGGGCCGAGATGAAGAATAAACTTCGGCAAAAGTACCTTCCTCCCACATACCGCCAGCGACTCATCGATAGATGGCAAAGTCTTAGCCAGGGAGACCGGTCCGTCTCCGAATACATCGCGGAGTTTGATGAGTACTTTCTACGATGTGGTGTCACGGAGGAGAGTACCATGCCCGTGTCCCGCTTTCGACGTGGTTTGCGGCCACACTACCAGTATGAGCTTTTCCGCCGCAATGCCAAGACGTTGGAAGAGGCATATCAGGTTGCTCTCGAGATGGAGCAATTTGAGGGAGAGTTCGAGTCTAGCCATCGGTTGGGCCCCACCCCTCTCCGTAGTACCGAGCCCCGTCATTCTATAGGCCCACATCAGCGGCCTCCCATGGCTCGACCTCAGGAGCCCACCCGTCAGGAGCACTTCGCTCCACGGCCTCGCCCTCCTCCACCCCGGGATCTATTTCCATCCCAACCACCGGCACCCTTTGCCCGTCCCCCAGCTCCTATAGCCCGTCCTCTGGCACCGGCACCCCCGCCACTCTTGTCCAAGGCACCTACACCTCCCCCATTGTTGCCTACACCCCCTACCCGGCGGGATGATAAGGGTAAGGCCCCTCTTATCGGGGAGAGTAGTCGATCGCGAATACAATGTTTCCACTGTCACGGGTACGGCCACATTGCTAGTGAGTGTCCCGCTCGCACCACCCTAGCTCACTGCCGGTTGTTCAACCGCGCACATCCGACGCTTCCCTCGCTAAGGGACGACCGCTAGCTTATCGTGTCCATGGTCCCGTCCCGCATCAGCCAACCAGGTCTGTCAGCTTATCAGGGATGAGGTATGGATTTGTCATCGTAGATGACTTTTCTAGGTACACTTGGGTATACTTCTTATCACATAAAAGTGATGCATTCACAGAATTTCAGGAGTTCTGTCTTAAGAAAAACTAGAAAATTGAAAATATTCTATCTTATCATAGAGGTGAGTTTGAAAACTCACAGTTTGATGAATTCTGCAGGTCAAATGGAATTAACCATAGGTTCTCCTCACCAAGGACACCTGAGCAGAATGGAGTTGTAGAGAGAAGGAACAGAACCCTAGTGGAGATGGGTCGTACACTCTTGGTTGAAGGTGGTCTACCAAGGAAGTTCTGGGCTGAAACAGTAAATACAGCCTATTATGTAATTAACAGAGTTATGGTAAGACCTTCTACCTAGAAAACACCCTATGAGATCATAAAGGGTAGGAAACCTTCAATTGCTCATTTCAGGGTTTTTGGTTGCAAATGTTTTATACATATAAATGATAAAAGAGACCTTGATAAATTTGAACCTAAAGGTGAACCAGGAATTTTTCTTGGTTATTCTGAAAACACCCGAGCATATAGAGTGTATAATCTGAATTCGAAAACTGTTGAAGAATCTCCACATATTGTTTTTCATGAATCTTTGGTAAAGTCTAATATTGGTCAATGTAGGAATAAAGACAATAGTGATATTCTGAAAGAAGGGAATCCTGCAGACAAATCCGAAGATGAGGAAGGAAATGAAGAGCTTAATGAAGAAGAGCCTACAGTTCAGGGGGAGGTAAATGAAAATCATGATAATGAAATTGTCAACAGTAGATATCTAAAAGAACATCCTGTAGATAATGTGATTGGCAATTTGCATGACCCTCCTAGGACTAGAGGCCACTTAAGAATTCAAAATGAATTGAATGCATATGCCTTTGTATCAAATGTAGAACCCAAGTCCATTGACTGTGCTCTTAAGGATGTGCATTGGATTAATGCCATGCATGAAGAGCTCAATCAATTTGACAGGAATAAGGTGTGGCAGTTGGTTCCACCTCCTGATCATGAAACAGTCATAGGGACTAAATGGGTGTTCAGAAATAAAACTGATGAATCAGGGAATGTGATTAAAAATAAGGCCACACTTGTAGCACAAGGGTATAATCACGAATTTGGAATATACTTTGAAGAGTCTTTTGCTCCTGTAGCTAGGTTAGAAGCAATCAGCATCTTATTGGCTTATGCATGTTCCCTAGGAATAAATCTTCAGCAGATGGATGTAAAATCTACTTTTCTGAATGGGGAAATCAGTGAGGATGTCTATGTGAGCCAGTCTCCTGGATTTGAATGCTTAGACTTCCCTAATCATGTCTATAAACTCAGAAAAGCTCTCTATGGTTTAAAGCAAGCTCCTAGAGCTTGGTATGATAGGTTGAGCAAATTCCTCACTGATAAGAACTTCACAAGAGGTGTAGTTGATCAAACATTGTTCACCAAGGTGAGTCATTCAGATATTCTTATCATTCAAATTTATGTGGACGACATTGTCTTTGGGTCAACTAACCCCAAATTGTGTGAGGAATTCTCTCAAGTTATGACTAATGAGTTTGAAATGAGCTCAATGGGTGAGCTCAAACTATTTCTTGGACTACAGGTTACACAATCAAAGGATGGTACCTTCATCTCTCAGTCCAAGTACATAAGGGATCTATTGAAGAAGTACAAAATGGATAACCACAAGGAAATAGCTGCTCCAATGGGTACCTCTGTTGTGTCCCCTATGGTTCTGGAGTTTTGATAATGACAGATATTATGTCTCATTATGTTTACATCATTGATGATATAATCCTGTTGCATTATGAGAAACTGTCAGAACAGGGTAGAGGATGTCTCACAGGTCATGAAGTTAACCCAAGTCAAAGAGTCAAAGTTAAATCATGACAGGTAAGGTGAATGCTCAGATCATGGAATGCTTTAATTAGTTCTCCTGCATACATTCAGTTCATGTCTGCTATATGCATTCAATTCATTGATTCATGTTTATTGTGCATTGCCTCACATCAAGTCTAGACATCCTGGTTGCATTCTAAGTCTACACAACCTGCTAGGTCGGTCTTCAAAGTATGTACATTGATCTTCAAGGCATCGAGTCTATACACTGGACTGTGCTTCATGCATTGGCCAAGTCTGTTTAGTTAGTATGGACAGTAGTGGGTCGACCCACTCCTACTGATGCGTCGACCCATCAGAACACTGACTGTCTGGGTTTCAAAGTCTATACATTGCTGCTTTGGCCAACTCTGTACATCCGTTTGCCTGACTCCTGTTTCAAAGTCTACTCATTCATTGTTAAGGCAAGTCTATACATTGGCTCATGGTCTTCAAGTCGATACAGAGTCTTCATCTTCTGAAGTTTGTACAGCCAGTCACTTAACAAAGTCTGTACAGTGTCTCATATTGGCAAAGTCTGTACATCGTCTGGTCTGTGGATGCTTTGTCCTTTTGAAGTCCATACACTAGATTGTTAGCCCTTCAACTTCACACATTCGAGTGTTAACCTTTAAGTCCATACATCGCTTCAGAGTGTTCAGGCGAAGTCTATACATCAGTCCTCAAGTGTTACAAGTCTGTACATTGGCCATCAAAGCCTTCAAAGTCTGTACATCCGTCAAGACTCTCAAAGTCTGTACAGCCTGCTTTGTCGATTCAGATTTCAAAGTCTATACAACGTGGGCTTCAGTTCTTCAAGTCTACACATCATTAGTTGAACGTAAAGTGTATACGTTGCAGCGTCAACTCATTGGGCTGCAGCGTCAACTCAGCAAGTATGCACATCACCATTAGACTTTCAAGTCTACACACTGGAAGCTCTTCATTTGATTGAGTCTATACATTATCCTAGGCTAAGTGTGTACAGCGTCTCATTCATGCTTTGATTAATGAAGTCTGTACATCAGTCTTCACTTTCTAAGTCTGTAAAGCCGTTGGGTTTGGACTCAGAGTCTGTACACTCGATGTGCCTTTGGATTGGTTAAGTGTGTACATTGAGCGTCTCACTTAGCGTCTAAGGCAAAGTCTACACGTTGCTACAGTAACGAAAGTCTATACATCCGACTGTGCAGTGTCTTAGCCATCGTCTCAAACTCTTCAGGTCTACACATTGGGTTTTCACATGAAGTATGTACAGCCGTTCACTGTTGAAGTCCATACACTGGTCGGTGGAAAGTCTACACACTGGTCTTCAAATCCAAGTCTGCACATTGGTCTTCGATTTCAATGTCTATACATTGGGCTTTTACATGAAGTCTATACATTGTTGTCTGCATTGCAAGTCCATACATCCTCAGCTGAACCCCATGTCCATACAACGACACTGTAGCTTGCATAGCTCATGTCTGCTCATTGGTCTTCATCTCCTGTAGTCTAGACATTGGAAAGTATATACACTGAGCTCACAAGAAGACTTCCAAGTCTATACACTCTCTCAGTGTACATACTTGGCTATTTGCTATTTCAGAGTATATACACTCGGTGTTATAAGATTTAAATAACCACTTGTTCTATGTTATGATTATAAGATTTTTTGTATGTATAGGGTTAACGCAGAATGACCAAAGCGTCCATGCAGCAAGTATACTAGTATAAGTATTAGCTGCTGGAACACATCACTGCGTCAACGCCACGGCCTAGTAGCGTCCACGCAGCAAGCAAATAAGCTAAAGTATTAGCTGCTGGAACACCACTGCGTCAACGCTATGGGCTAGCAGCGTCGACGCAGCACGCTTATATACTGAAGACACTTGATCACTAGATCATCGATGCGTCAACGCCATGGGCTGATAGAGTCAACGCAACAGTCTTGAGTTTTACTGAACGAATGTCCTTGAATTGTAGGGCACGTGATCCGAGGTGCCTGGCTCGTGAACCAGGAAGCTGCCACGTGGTCCGAATTTCTAGGGCTGGAAACGTGGAAGCCACACGCGCCAGTGTGCTGCTGCTGCCAGTATATAATGTAGCCTTCGTCTTCAGATGAAAGAAGATCGAAGTAGAAGCCTGAAGAGCAGAAAGCCCTTCGATCCAGAAAAAGAGAAAAAGAGGAAAAGAGAGGAAGAAGAGATAGAAGAGAGAAGCCGTGAAGAGAGAGCAGTGAGTGAGAGATTTGGAGAGCAGAAAAGAAAGAAAAAGAGAAAGAGAGTGAGCGAGAGAGCTCGTGGAGAAGAAGGAAGAAGCTGCTTGAAGATCTGTCTTCACTGGACCGTGGATCAGATCCAGGCCAGTCAGCTCCGTTGAGAGCCACATTGTGCATTTCGTTTTACAGCTTTCTGATTGCTGTGTCATTCCCCTTTATTGTTTTTCCTTTGTTTTCTGATCATCCTTGTTTTTCCGATTGCCCTGTTGGGGATCAGGTTCCTCCTGTTGGTTCAGGAGAAGGGAGATCTGATCTTCAGGTTGCAAGTGACAGGTTGTCACTTGTGGGTTGCCCTCTGGTTAGAGGAAGGGAGGCTAGTCCTCCGGTTCTGGGCTTGTGGTTGCAAGTCCAGTGGTCCCTCCTGGTCTGGAGGAAGAGAGGTCTTCGACCTCTAGTTTACGAGTGGCTGGGAGTCACTTGGGTGTCCCTCCGGTTGGGAGGAAGAGGGGAGGCTGTTCCCCTGGTCAAGCAGTGTGGCAGTAACTGTTTGCAGACTGAGTCTGCTTGGTTCTAGCATTTACTAGTGAAGCCTCACTCCGGTTGGGAGTGAGGGGTGGATGTAGGTCTGTGGACCGAACCACCTAAAAATTATCTTGTGTAGTGGTCTGATTGTTTGCTTAGCTTCCGCTAGATGCTTGAATAGGTGCGCACCAAGTGCTTGTATTTGAGTTGAATTGAATTGGTTCTACTCTGTGGTTTATCTCTTGCATCCTAGTTTTTATTTGGCCATTATTCATAGAGGGATACATTCACCCCCCTCTGTATCCGGGCCTAGCACCCTAACAATTGGTATCAGAGCAGGTTGTCTGCTTAGAAGGTCCAGCGATCTGTAGATTCGATCCTGCTGTCTTGGTGCTTCATTATTCCTGTTGCATTTATCTAATCAACTTTCATGGGTGATCCACCGGTTTTCAATGGTTCTAATTTTAATGCCTGGTTTATCAGTTTACGAAATTATGTTGATGCTGTTAATCCTGATCTGTGGAAATTAATTTCACAAGGTCCTCACACCTTACCAAAGAAAGTGTCCAAATGGACCAACAGCCACAGATCAAAGGATGGAGAAAATCAGAAAGCCTTCAATCTGATGAAAGCAGCCACTGACAGAGCCTTACACTCTTATTTTTATGATTGCAGGTCTGCCAAGGACATCCTGGAGGAGCTGAAGCTAACTCACAGGTTAAATGAAGACAACTGCATGATGGCTAAAGGAAGTATTCCTAGCAGCAGCCAAAATGAAGAAGAAGATGATGAGGAGGAGGTAAACATCTTCGAGAATTTTTCTTTAGATGATTGGGAGAATGCATATGCTGAGCTGTTTGAGTCTCATGAACAATTAAGAAAACGATACAAGAACTTGAAAAAGAAAAGTGATCAGGGTAGTTCAAGTTCACCATGTGAAAATTGTTCAAAGATGAAGCAATCTCATGATGCCTATTTGTCAGATATCCATATGCATAAAAACCAGAATGAAAAATTGATGAATGAATTTAAATGTGTTTGCTCTGAACTAAGTAGACTAAAATCTGAAAATGAATGTCTTGAGAAATAATGTGAAAAACTCCAGGTTCAAACAATATGTTCGGTTAAATCTGCATGCAATGAGTGCCCATTCCTCAAGGAAATAAATGAAAATCTTCACTCAAATTTAGAATGGCATAAGGAGTTTATTGTTTCTCTAAAGGAAGAAAACAAAGATCTGTTAAACAAGATTCTGGAGCTTGAACAGATAGAGGAAGAGTTGAATGATAAAATGAGCTCAATAAAAATTGATAAAGACTCTGTTGAAGAAATTGAAAATCTGAAATCAAATAATGACAAACTAATTCAAGAGGTTGAAGGTTTGAAGCAGTTGAACACTGCTATGTCAGAGAAACTTCTTCTCTTAGAAAAAGGAAAAACTGTTTACATTGAAGAGTCTGAAAAATTGAGAAATCTGGAACAAGAAATTGAGGAATGTAAAATTGCAAACAAGGTGCTAAGCGAATGTGTAACTTACAATGAACAAGAGATTGCCAATTATGAAATACACATCGTTTCTTTGGAAAATGAAATTGAAGATTTGAATAATTCCTTGTCAAAATTTGTGGACGGAAAAGATAATCTGGACAAAATTCTAGGAACTAAGGTAAATTTTCAGAAGGAAGGGTTGGGCTATAATCCCTCAAATAAGAAGAGTTTTCAAAACAAAGTTCAAACTTCCTTTGTTTCTAGCTCAACCTCTCACAGCCCTCAGAACCTTCCAGGTTATCAATCTACTGCTCAAGAGAAAACAACAGAAAAACAGAAAGAAAAGCATCAACATGTTCCTCTTCCCACTCTGCATGTTTCACCCACTCACTCGCATGCATCTAGAAAGAAAATGATCTGTCACTACTGTCACAAATATGGACATTTGATGTATGAGTGTAATTTGATGGAAAAAGATGACCTAGCAGCTGCTCAAAACAATCAAGGTAGAAATCATGTCCTTAGGGAAAAGAAAATTCATTGTTATAACTGTGGAAAAATAGGACATGTTGCTGCACAATGCTGGTTAGGCCCTCATAGAAATACCTTTTCTAATTGTTCTCATTGTGGAAAACATGGCCACACAGTCAAGGACTGTTGGCATGCTCAGGGAAGAACTTTCTCTCAGAATATAAAACTCCCTACAAATAGAAATATTTTTGGAAGAAATAAAACTGTTTTTAAAGAAAAGAGTCTGGCATGCTTTGAATGTGGAAAATTTGGCCACCGAGCTTCGGAATGCTGGTGGGCAGGTAAAGGTAAACTAAAATCTCATGCAAGTAACAGAAATCTTCATGCCAATGCACATAAAATTTATGTTCAGAATAATGCACACAGATTCCATGATAACAATGTTGTGAATAAAAAGAATTCAAAATCTGCTGTTTCCTGTCATTATAGTGGGCAGGTTGGGCACTCCATGAGTGAGTGTAATTTAATGAAGTCTGATGACTTACATGCCCAAAGAATGTGGAAAGCACCTATCAGAGGTGTTACTAACAAAGTAGGCCCCAAGAAGTCTTGGGTACCTAGAAACACAAAATGAGATCTGTGCTTTGCAGGTATGCCTTGGGATGAGGAATAAAAGGGGGTCAAATAAACCAAGGCATCCAAAGTATGGTAAACCCCAACTCTGCTGATTAAATGTTTCTTCACCTGAATTTTTTTTTGTTTTAATTGAACATCATGCTTAATATGTCAATGCATACATGTCCAGAACTGTATCTGCCTTTTGTAATTTTCTTTTATCATGCACTGGTGCATACATGAGTTTAAAGAATGTCTGCATTTGATGCATACATATGTTAATTGCGGTTAGTTGATATTTGTTAAAATGCATAATCTCTGAATACAAATTGCATTCTAAAAAAAAAAATCTGAAAAGGTGAGTTGAGTAAGTCTGTTGCTTGGATGATGTCTCATGCTTAAAAATGTTCATCTGCACATTTGACATGCACATGCATCACAATTGCATTTAAGTGGCACAGTGTTAGCTAAAAGATGCATGTAGAATTGCATATGCATTGGATTGTCATGTATGACTCTTGGTATATAAATAGTAAGATACTAAAGGGCAGATGAACTCTGTCTGGAAGTGCTTACTATGTGTGAGGTAGTCTTTAGACCAAGTCCTCCGTCTGGTACCATAGGTCAGAGTTGCATACATTTAGGAATGTTAGATCATGCATACATTTAGGGGGAGCATTATTCATATTCTACCATCTGAACTTCCCATCTTCAGATTGAACTACTATCTTGCCTAAATCCCTGTGATGAATGTGTAATGCAACACATTTCAGCTTCCTGCTTCAACTGTTATCAGCCATCTTCACTCATCCTATTCATTGGTATCATCTGTTGAGTTGGCTGTTCCCAAAAATGTTTCGGCCTTTCCTGAAAACTCAGAAAGAATTCTCTGTACATATCTTGATCATAAATCTAAAAAATAACTTAAACAGGAATCTTCTATTATATAGGATTATGAATGTCTGATTCTTTCAGCCGGTTGATGTTTCATGTATGTCTTGTGCTTGCTTATGAACATATCTTGAAAATATCTGAGTTGGTCTTAATAAACTTTAACCAACATTTTCATGTTGAGTCTTTTAAACTCTTCTGAATTCTGAAAATTCTGAAATCATGATATTCCTTGATTGATATGTATGAAATTAGTATTGATTTTTAAACATCTGAGAATATGGATTATGTCTAAGGGTAAATCTTGTCAGAGCAATGACCTTGGTCACTGAGAAATCATGTCCAAAGGATTGTGTCATGAGGTGCCATAGTTAACTCTGCTTAAAAATGATTGATAATCTGGCAGAGCAATAGCATGCACACTGAGAAATACATCTCACTCATCAAAGAAATGATCTGTAGTGTGTCATGAACTGTAAATGCAATCTCTGTTCCTATGAAGCATGACAGTTAGTCCATCCAAGTGCTTAGGGATACTGGCGTCTAAATAATGTGTATCCTCTAGTTACAAGGGTGTACTAAACTCAAGTGCTCATGAAGAATGTTATGAAAATTACTGCTAATCTAGTATACTATTTGAAAGATATGTCCAAAAGAAATATTCTATTGGAACCCTTGACAGAAACAAATGTTTTTCTTATGTGTTTAACTTCATTACTATTGATTGCATCTCTTAAAGGAATCTTTGAAATTAAGTGAGTAAGGAAGAAGAAGGTTAAACAAGACTGTCAATGTGAAAGCAAGGTTCACCTTTATTAAAACTGATTTCAGATATGAGTACAGAAAGCTTATGAACAAGCCTTGCATACATCATATTCTGATCTGACTTGTCAATGAAGATCATTCATAAATCTCTATAATAGAAGAGTCTGAAATACCTATTTAATCAGATTTATGAAATTGATATCCCATTGAAAACCTTTCTCATTTATTCTGAGTGCCTTCTTTCTCACAATGGACTCCATTATTTCAGACTTAACTGTTGATTTCTTTATCTCCTGTGCTTCATTCCAATCACTGTTCATCTAAGGGGGAGAACTTTTGCATGTCCCTGTGGTTCAATGTTCATTCAGGAGAGTATCTTGTCAGGGGGAGTTTTAGATGATAGTAACTCTGTTTGCATAATAGCTCCTATTTCAAATTCTTAAACAGTCAATGACCACTCCATTCTTTTTGATGTTGACAAAGGGGGAGAATTTTTGGTGTGAGTCATTAGTCTTTATTGGTGCATGCATTAGTCATTATGGGTGCATGTTTATGAACTGTCACATGGTATTTCATAATCATCATGATGGACCTATTGCAATGACTCATAATATTGCCATCATCAAAAAGGGGGAGATTGTTGTGTCCCCTGTGGTTCTAGAGTTTTGATGATGACAGATATTATGTCTCATTATGTTTACATCCTTGATGATATAATCCTGTTGCATTATGAGAAACTATCAGAACAGGGTTGAGGATGTCTCACAGGTCATGAAGTTAACCCAAGTCAAAGAGTCAAAGTTAAATCATGACAGGTAAGGTGAATGCTCAGATCAGGTAATGCTTTAATTAGTTCTTCTGCATACATTCAGTTCATGTCTGCTATATGCATTCAATTCATTGGGTCATGTTTATTGTGCATTGCCTCACATCAAGTCTAGACATCCTGGTTGCATTCTAAGTCTACACAACCTGCTAGGTCGGTCTTCAAAGTATGTACATTGATCTTCAAGGCATCGAGTCTATACACTGGACTGTGCTTCATGCATTGGCCAAGTCTGTTTAGTTAGTATGGACAATAGTGGGTCGACCCACTCCTACTGATGCGTCGACCCATCAGAACACTGACTGTCTGGGTTTCAAAGTCTATACATTGCTGCTTTGGCCAACTCTGTACATCCGTTTGCCTGACTCCTGTTTCAAAGTCTACTCATTCATTGTTAAGGCAAGTCTATACATTGGCTCATGGTCTTCAAGTCGATACAGAGTCTTCATCTTCTGAAGTTTGTACAGCCAGTCACTTAACAAAGTCTGTACAGTGTCTCATATTGGCAAAGTCTGTACATCGTCTGGTCTGTGGATGCTTTGTCCTTTTGAAGTCTATACACTAGATTGTTAGCCCTTCAACTCTATACATTCGAGTGTTAACCTTTAAGTCCATACATCGCTTCAGAGTAAAGCCTGTACATCGGATAGTGTTCAGGCGAAGTCTATACATCAGTCCTCAAGTGTTACAAGTCTGTACATTGGCCATCAAAGCCTTCAAAGTCTGTACATCCGTCAAGACTCTCAAAGTCTGTACAGCCTGCTTTGTCGATTCAGATTTCAAAGTCTATACAACGTGGGCTTCAGTTCTTCAAGTCTACACATCATCAGTTGAACGTAAAGTGTATACGTTGCAGCGTCAACTCATTTGGCTGTAGCGTCAACTCAGCAAGTATGCACATCGCCATTAGACTTTCAAGTCTACACACTGGAAGCTCTTCATTTGATTGAGTCTATACATTGTCCTAGGCTAAGTGTGTACAGCGTCTCATTCATGCTTTGATTAATGAAGTCTGTACATCAGTCTTCACTTTCTAAGTCTGTACAGCCGTTGGGTTTGGACTCAGAGTCTGTACTCTCGATTTGCCTTTGGATTGGTTAAGTGTGTACATTGAGCGTCTCACTTAGCGTCTAAGGCAAAGTCTACACGTTGCTACAGTAACGAAAGTCTATACATCCGACTGTGCAGTGTCTTAGCCATCGTCTCAAATTCTTCAAGTCTACACATTGGGTTTTCACATGAAGTATGTACAGCCGTTCACTGTTGAAGTCCATACACTGGTCGGTGGAAAGTCTGCACACTGGTCTTCAAATCCAAGTCTGCACATTGGTCTTCGATTTCAATGTCTATACATTGGGCTTTTACATGAAGTCTATACATTGTTGTCTGCATTGCAAGTCCATACATCCTCAGCTGAACCCCATGTCCATACAACGACACTGTAGCTTGCATAGCTCATGTCTGCTCATTGGTCTTCATCTCCTGCAGTCTAGACATTGGAAAGTATATACACTGAGCTCACAAGAAGACTTCCAAGTCTATACACTCTCTCAGTGTACATACTTGGCCATTTACTGTTTCAGAGTATATACACTCGGTGTTATAAGATTTAAATAACCACTTGTTCTATGTTATGATTATAAGATTTTTTGTGTGTATAAGGTTAACGCAGAATGACCAAAGCGTCCACGCAGCAAGTATACTAGTATAAGTATTAGCTGCTGGAACACATCACTGCGTCAACGCCACGGCCTGGTAGCGTCCACGCAGCAAGCAAACAAGCTAAAGTATTAGCTACTGGAACACCACTGCGTCAACGCTATGGGCTAGCAGCGTCGACGCAGAACGCTTATATACTGAAGACACTTGATCACTGGATCATCGATGCGTCAACGCCATGGGCTGATAGAGTCAACGCAGCAGTCTTGAGTTTTACTGAACGAATGTCCTTGAATTGTAGGGCACGTGATCTGAGGTGCCTGGCTCGTGAACCAGGAAGCTGCCACGTGGTCCGAATTTCTAGGGCTAGAAACGTGGAAGCCACACGCGCTAGTGTGCTGCTGCTGCCAGTATATAATGGAGTCTTCGTCTTCAGATGAAAGAAGATCAAAGTAGAAGCCTGAAGAGCAGAAAGCCCTTCGATCCAGAAAAAGAGAAAAAGAGGAAAAGAGAGGAAGAAGAGATAGAAGAGAGAAGCTGTGAAGAGAGAGCAGTGAGTGAGAGATTTGGAGAGCAGAAAAGAAAGAAAAAGAGAAAGAGAGTGAGCGAGAGAGCTCGTGGAGAAGAAGGAAGAAGCTGCTTGAAGATCTGTCTTCACTGGACCGTGGATCAGATCCAGGCCAGTCAGCTCCGTTGAGAGCCACATTGTGCATTTCGTTTTACAGCTTTCTGATTGCTGTGTCATTTCCCTTTATTGTTTTTCCTTTGTTTTCTGATCATCCTTGTTCTTCCGATTGCCCTGTTTGGGATCGGGTTCCTCCTGTTGGTTCAGGAGAAGGGAAATCTGATCTCCAGGTTGCAAGTGACAGGTTGTCACTTGTGGGTTGCCCTCTGGTTAGAGGAAGGGAGGTTAGTCCTCCGGTTCTGGGCTTGTGGTTGCAAGTCCAGTGGTCCCTCCTGGTCTGGAGGAAGAGAGGTCTTAGACCTCTAGTTTCCGAGTGGCTGGGAGTCACTTGGGTGTCCCTCCGGTTGGGAGGAAGAGGGGAGGCTGTTCCCCTGGTCAAGCAGTGTGGCAGCAACTGTTTGCAGACTGAGTCTGCTTGGTTCTAGCATTTGCTAGTGAAGCCTCACTCCGGTTGGGAGTGAGGGGTGGATGTAGGTCTGTGGACCGAACCACCTAAAAATTATCTTGTGCAGTGGTCTGATTGTTTGCTTAGCTTCCGCTAGATGCTTGAATAGGTGCGCACCAAGTGCGTGTATTTGAGTTGAATTGAATTGGCTCTACTCTGTGGTTTATCTCTTGCATCCTAGTTTTTATTTGGCCATTATTCATAGAGGGATACATTCACCCCCCTCTGTATCCGGGCCTAGCACCCTAACAACCTCAACCAGTTTGGATGAAGATCCTCAAGGTAAACCAGTGGACCAAAGGCTATATAGAGGTATGATCGGATCCCTTCTATATCTTACAGCATCTAGGCCTGACATTCAATTTTCAGTGTGTTTATGCTCTAGATTTCAGGCTAGTCCCAAAGAATCACATCTTAAATCAGTGAAAAGGATTTTTAGGTATTTACTAGGCACCCAAGAGCTAGGTCTTTGGTATCCTGCCAAGTGTGAGTTAGAACTTCTAGCTTACACTGATGCAGATTATGCTAGGTGTCGAGTAGAGAGAAAAAGTACTAGTGGATATTGTCAATTCCTAGTTGGCTGTCTAGTATCTTGGGTATCTAAGAAGCAACACACTTTAGCTTTATCTACAGCTGAAGCTGAATATGTTGCAGCTGGTAATTGTGCTGCCTAAGTACTATGGATCAAGCACCAACTGGATGATTATCAGATAAAATTGGGATGTATTCCAATGTTATGTGATAATACTAGTGCTATATACCTTGCTAAAAATCCTATTCATCATTCTAGGACTAAGCATATAGAGATAAAACACCACTTTCTTAGAGATGTTGTAAATAAAAAGGAAATTGAAATGAACTTCATTGAAACTGAAAAATAAATTGCTGATATTTTTACTAAGCCTCTTGGGAATGAAAGGTTAAATTTCTTAGAAGAGAACTTGGCTTGTGTAAATTTCAGCATGATGAATAAACTCTCTAGATTGCTTGAATAAACTTTGTGAATGTTGATTGTTGCACCATACTCATTATCATGCATAACATTCATATTTTTTTTGGCATCACACTCATGATCATCATTGCATATCATCTAGTCATGATTGTGTCTAAGGTCTCTCTCTCATCTAAAGTCACATGCATATAGATAGGGGGAGTATTGTTAGAAATTCAGAATGGTCATCAAATTTATTGAAATTCAATTTCTTGACCCTGAATGAGTTGAATCTGACATATGGCAATCTGTTAGTCAGTTCTGATTCCTAAGCAATAGAAAACAGACTTCTTCACTTATAAGAACTTTAATTGCTTGAAGACTGACTTAATGGTTTAAATTTTATAAACTTTATAGTTTAAAGATTGCAATCAGTAAATAAGAAAGCTGAAAATTGATAAAGCTCTCAACCCTTATTTCATTACATGTCAGACAAAGCCAATTATATCTGAAATCTGAAAATTCACTTGAAATCATGTTAGAGAAGCTAAGTATGTGTATTGTCCTTAAACAAGTCATTCTGAAACAAATAAAGGACAGCTAAGAAAAATATTGGCAAACATTGAAAATTAATTGAAAAACATAATTGGCAGAGCAATGACTGGTTAATTACTGAGAAACTAAGTGATCCATCAAAGAAATGGACTATACTTAAGTCATGAAGTGTATCAGTTATCTCTGTATAAATGATCAAAACAATGTGGTGGTTTCACTGAGTACCTGGGGGTAACTGGCATCTGATAAACGTGTACCCTCACACAAAAAGGTGTAAATCAGTTCTATTGAGTTTGATCATAGGCAGAATGGTCCATAATGTTGACTATCTAGGGGTATTGGCGTCTGATAAACGTATACCCTTACGCAAAAAGACAAATGGTACCTGAATACCCTTAATGAAATACAATGAAAAATGTTGTTCTTTCAAAAGAATTTTCAAGGATGTCAATTTGTTTAATTTCAATACATGACCTGGTATCTCTTAACAACTTTTAATGAGTCTATGAAAGTAAGATATTCTGAAACTGAATCTCTCATGCAAATGTGATTTTGGTTTATTATTTTATCATGCACAGAAAACTTATCCAATGATTGTAGTGCATGAACTTAAAATTTATAACTTTTAAACCAGAACTCTATCTGAAAGCTGTTTTTCAATTCATATGACTGAAGACTCTGTGCTTTAGAATGCTTATTCCTGAACTACTTGTTCAGAATGCCAGTCAGATGATCTCTCTTGATTCTTTCCCTTGTAATATCTTTCTTTCTTCTTTGTTGATGGCAAAGGGGGAGAATATTGTCTGTTTGTTGAATTCCAGGGGAAGTGTATACATTGTTTTGGCAAAGGGGGAGATTGTTAGAACTTGCATTCTCATAGCATGCATTAGGAGTCAGTGTAACTCATAGTATTGCCATCATCAAAAAGGGGGAGATTGTTGTGCCCCTGTAGTTTTGATGATCTATAGTTTTGATGATAGCAATCAGTATGAGTCACAAGTCTATTCAGTTTATTCATCCATGCATTCTTAAGTCTAGACATTGCTTGTGCAGCAGGCACATTAAGTCCATACATCGCATGACTCGCAGGTTAGCAAGTCCATACACTGCATGACTCGCAGGGTAGCAAGTCTATACATTGCATGCACAAGTTCAAAGTCCATACATTACTGCATTGCTTGCACTTGTGAAGTCTATACATTGGCAGTTATCCTGCAGCGTCAACACAAGTCCATACATCGGTTGCAGCACTGCACGCACACTCATGTCCATACACTGCATTGTGGCATGCACACTAGCAAGTCTATACATTGGTATATTTTACCTACGTTATATTCTCGCAAGCCTATACACTGGCATCTTTACCTACGTAGGACTTGCAAGTCTATACATCGTGCAGTCTGCACATTGTGGCTAGCAAAGCCTGTACATTAGTGTGTTAGCAAGTCTATACATCGTCCGTCTTAATCAACGTCTCATGATTCGAAGTCTATACAGCACCTTGCTTAAATGCAAAGTCTGTACATCGGACTAAGTCTGCATAGGCTAAGTCTATACACTGCAGCATGCATTGTCTCCAAGTCTGTACAGCGTCTAGCGTCTCTTGCAAAGTCTGTACATCCACCGTCTCAGTTGAGCTTTGAAGTCTGTACAGCCCTTGCTTTGCCAAAGTCTATACATCGTGCAGTTGAAGTCTGTACATCCACCATCTCAGTTGAGAGTTAAAGTCTGTACATCCACCGTCTCAGTTGAGAGTTGAAGTATGTACATCCACCGTCTCTCTTGAGCACTTGTGCTTCTGATGTCTGATCAAGTCTATACACTCTTGAGCATATCTTCAATGTACACACTTTGCTTGATGCATTCTACGTTACATATTAGCATGTCTGTACAATGTCTGCATAGTGAATGTGAAGTCTGTACATGATTCAGTGTTGCATTCACTAAGCCTTTACACACCTCAGCCTTGCATATATGAAGTCTGCACATGCCTTAGCACTGCATATATGAAGTCTATACATGCTCTAGCATTGCATATATAAAGTCTGTACATGGCATTGTTTCATATTCACAAAGTCTATACAATGACTGCACATTACACTTTAGCTAGTCTATACAATGCAGAGTCTTTACATTGCTGTCTTTAACTACAATCGAAGTCTGCACATTGTGTTGCTTTGTTCACACTTTGTTTTGCTAAGTCTACACATTGATGCACGTTTACTTCTGCATATTTGCTGTCTGTACAGGGCTTAAGCTCTGCATATATAGAGTCTATACATTGCACAGCACTGTATTCACAAAGTCTGAACATGGCATAAGCCCTGCATGCGTAGAGTCTGTACAGACCATAGCACTGTATTCACATAGTCTGTACAATGCATTGCTTCGCATTCACTGAGTCTATACTGCTTCAGCTCTACTTCATGAAGTCTATACATTGCTTCAGCTTTGTCTTCACATAGTCTGTACAATGCAATTGTCCTGCTTCATGAAGTCTATACATTGCTTCAGCTCTGTCTATGTATAGTCTATACATCAGTTAACCCTTAAACTGATAATTCCTTTTGAATGTCTGACAGGGACTATCTGCAGAGACTGATGACTTGGCTCGTGATCCAAGGAAGGACGAGGTGCCCAGATTATGACACGTGGAAGCAGCCCAGTCAGGATGCTGCCAGGTGGTCGAAGCTCCTCGGATCTGGCGAATTCTCTGGGCGGGAATTGTGGAAGCCACACGCTAAATTCAAACTGATGCTGGTATATATATGAGTCTTCTTCCACCAGAAGAAGGCTGATCAAGATCGAATAGAAGCAGCCAGAGCTAAAAGAGAAGTACAGACAGTGAGCGCCTGCACGATCAAAAGAGAGTAGAAGAAAAAGAGAGAAGAAGATTCAGAGAGAAGAAAAGAAAGAGAGAAGAGAAGATTGAGAGAGTTGAGTTGAGAGAACTTTCGAGAGATCTTGTAAGTCAGACTCTTGGTTCAGATACCAGAGCTGATTCTGCTCATACTTGAGCTACATTCGTCTTGTTTTTACATTTCGTTTGTTTCTGCCTTTCTTACTTTCGATACACTTTTGTTATCAAGCTGTGAGGCAGCAATTGCAGTGGAGGTTTCCACTGGACAGGTGAAGCTGTAATCCTCAGCAGGCGAGACCAGGTCTCGGATAGCTAAGCTATATTGCCCAGCGGTTGCAGAGGATCTGTTCCTCTGGTCAGCAAGTTGTTAAGCCCAGTGAAGCTGTGTATCAGCGGTTGTTGGCAAGCTGTGAAGCCAGCTGTTCAAGCTATTAGTCAGCAGGATCCACATTCCAGTTAGAGTGTGGGGTGGACGTAGATCTCTGGATTGAGATCGAACCACCTTAAAGATTGGTGTCTACTGTGTGATTGCCTGTGGTTGTGTGATTTCAATGTGTTCATTCTACTGCTATACAGTTGCTTGTTTTAATTTCGCATTAGAGTCAACTGTGTTCTAAAATTAGACATTAGATCTATTCACCCCCCTCTAGATCCACTCTCCGTGGTAATAGACTGTGTCCATCTAACATAATAGACCAAACCCGAACTTACGAAGAACTTCAAATAAAAAACCCCATTCCATACGGTCATATGCCTTAGCCATATCAAGCTTGAAGATGACATTCCTGCCTATGCACAGGTTGCCAAGGTGTTGGACCATTTCCCTAGCCAGAGAAATATTCTCAATAATGTGACGACCTTTTACAAAGGCCCCTTGTTCCTTCGATATCAAGCGAGGTAGAACACGGGCGAGATGGCCGCTAAGAACACGTGAGATGATCTTGTACATGAAATTGCATAACCTAATTGGCCGGAAATCAGCACAAGTAGCCAGGTTATCAACCTTGGGAATAAGAGCAATCAGGGATGACATGAAGCTGCGAGGAAGTGGATGGCCACAGAAGTAAGCTTGAACCGCTGCCACCATATCCTTGTCAATGAAATCCCAACAGCACTTAAAGAAATGTCTAGTGAACCCGTTTGGGCCCGGTGCACTATCAGATGACATACAAAAGACCACATCTTTTATTTCCTCATAAGGGGGCACCGCACTAAGAATAGCATTATCTTCGTCAAGCAGTACTGGTTGGATGGCAGCCAGTACTTCTGTGTGAGTATGGTGCGGATGGGAGGTGAATGCCTTAGTGAAGTGTGAAACCATCAGCTTGCCCATGGCATTTTCTTGGTTGACAACAACCCCATCATCCCCATGCAACTTAGAGATGGTGGCGCATCTATGATGTGATAAGGCATAGGCATGGAAAAATTTTGTGTTACGATCCCCTTCAGCGAGCCACTTGATTCTAGATTTTTGCTGCCAAAAAATTTCTTCCATAGAAAGCACACGGTCTAGATCTTCCTTCGTAGCTAAGAAAGCCAAATGATGCGCATCCGATGGCTGAGAGTCAAAGGCGTCTTGCACAAGGTTAAAGACTCCTTCAGTCGCCTACACATTAGCAAAGATGTTATGGAAGGTATTGTGGTTCCAATACCTATAGAATTCTTTCATATGCTTGAGCTTTAAGGCCATGGAGACCAAGGGAAAAGAAGAAGATGGTGCCTCTACCTACGCTTCCCGGGAATCACCAAGGAATAGAGAGTGGCTCTTCCACATTTGTTGGAAACAAAACCTTGACGGCCTCCTTAAGGATTGGACGGCCAGAGATAATAACAGCGGCCAATGATCACTGCATGCCCGAGATAGATGACGAATAGATATAGGGGGGGGGGATAAAGTCCAGTCTCCATTAAAGAGAACCCGGTCTAGTCTGGCCCATATGCCATTGGCACATTGGCCATTATACCATGTAATCGGTCCGCCAGTGAAGCCTACGTCTTGAAGCCCAACTGCAGCCACACAAGCCTGGAAGTCACACATGGATAAGGAGAAGGCATGCTTTCCCCCGCGTTTCTCATTAGGGTGAAGGATACTGTTGAAATCCCCTCCGATCAACCACGGTATGTCACAAGTGGCAGCATAGTCATCTAGATGGTCCCACAGGATGCGACGATCCGGCAAAGAGTAGCTAGCATGCACAATGGTAAGGTAGATAGTGCAGTCCGTAGCTAAGGAGACTGAAACAGTGACGTGCTGATCCAATGAGTTGACGAAGGAGACATCAATAGGAGGCTGCCAAAGAACCCATATATGGCCCTTCTCAGATGAATTGGCAATACAATGCTTCATACGGATATTGCAACAATACCTTTCCATCATAGAGATCGGGAGCTTTGGTTCAAGAATAGCAACAAGACGCGGGTCATATTGATGGATGAGATCTTTCAACCTACAGACCGATTGGGCATTGCCCAATCCTCTAATATTCCATAGGAGTGCTTTCATGGGAGGTGTATAGGATGGGACCACCTGAAGCATTTCGTCTGTGACTTCCATGGGTAGTGACCCCATCGCCCACAGCTGGAGTGGATTGAACCTTCCCTACAAAGTTGGTGTGAGCTATAGTGGGATTAATCCCAATAGGTGAGGGCTCCAACCCAGGAACAGGAAGGGCCTGAACAAGAAGATTGGGGAAGGTGAGTGACGCCCCATCAGATGAGGAGTGGGATGCAACATCCTCAGGTGGACATACTGCCAAATCAGCCAGGCTAGTAGTAGCATGAGAAGGAGGTGGTGATCCAGAGAAGGATCCCAACCTAGATTCACCTGGGGAGGAGGAAGCTTCTGTATCAGAAAGACCATCTGGTGGCGGTTGCTTGGATTGGTGGGAGGAGGATGCATCCGCCCTGGCAATGATCACCTCCGCACCAACAACATTGATGTCAGCAAGGCAATGAGAAGCTGAGACTGCAGGAGGGGTTGGCAAGAGGTGCATCCTCACACCTTCTGACTTGGCATTAGCAGGGAGGACCTCCGAAGAGGTGTGAGGGAGCATGGAGCCCTGGTCAGGGTAGGCGGCTGTGACTATAGGAGGATGGCAATGGACATTCGAAGGGGGGTCAACACCCTGGTAGAGGGCGTCATCCCCCAAGGGAGGATCCACCACTGGCAGGTGAAAGTGCTGAAGGCTCAACGGGGCGGTAGAGGGGTGGATGACCCACCAAGGGGGCCACAGAAGCAGAGCATACGGTGGGCATTAAGGTTGCAAAGGGATGGTCAGGCTGAGAAGAACAACCGACAATGGCAAGGGTGAGCAGCTTGGTAGCGAGCGAATGCAATCCCCCATTCACTGATCTCAGCAGGAGAGTGGAAGAGGCCTGGGAGGGAGGCAATGCCTTAGAGGCCATATAATGAGGCTAAAAGTCATGCTGAGATGGAGAGGCATCCTGTTCATTTGCAGAGTGGCCAGTGGAGGGAAGTGGTGGGACTAGACGGCCAAGATGGGGGGATATATCAACAGGAGAGGCTCGTGTCTGTGCTGGAGGGGGAAGGCTTATAGCTGGTGCCTGAGAAGACCCTGCAACAGAGGGGCCAACAGGAGGTTGCGAGCACTTGGCAGTGGGGTGGCCCAAGCATTTACAAGTGGAGCAGAAGAGAGGGAGGCGAGGGTAGAGGACCTCCTGCCAACGGCCTACAGCACCACCTGTACCAATCCAGAGCCGGTGGGGAGGCTTCTTGGATACGTCCAGTTGGACACAAACTCTTGCAGCAGAGGAACGGGTGTGGCAAAGAGAGTTCCTATCAACCTTCAGTGGTTCACCAATGCATCCAGCCAGAGAGAAAAGCATTGGTTCATTGAAGAAGTTGGTTGGAAGCTTGGGAACTTCCAGCCAAATAGGGACAAGGGGTGAATCTTCCTCAGCTGAAAAGTCCATAAACCATTTGAAAAATTGCATGGGCCTTCCTTTTACGAATAGAGTCTCCTTCAGAAGCACCTGGAGATAGTCCTCTTTGCAGTGGAACCGGATGAGCAGATGCCTGTTGTCCAAGGCGCTGAGGATGAAATCCATAAGGAAATTGAACTACTGGGCAAGGTGTGCCCTGATCTCCTGGAATAGAGGTCTGCCTCGAGGCGTCCTGGCCATGATAGCCAAGTCTAGAGGCTGGCAAGAGACCTTGATTTCTTCAGGGGTGAAGAACACTGATGGTTCGCCTGCATCCGTGAAGGCAGGGGGTGCCTAGACAGGTTTAAGGAAGGAGGGCTGAGAGACCTGATGACCCCCTACGCAAAGGATGGGCCAGCTGCCATAGGTGGAGAGCCAGGTAAGGCGCCTGCCACAGCTCCTGCAAAGCCTCCACCATCGAACGTAGGCGGCCGAGCACTAATAGGCCTGGGAAAGACCCGAGGAGCCATGCCAGTAGAGGGAAGACCAGGAGAGGCGACGGTGACACCAAGGCCAGCCGGACCCGCACGGGATGGCAACAGGGCTGGATCGGCCGAACGCCTGCTAGATGGATCAACCGGCGGTAGGGCGCTTGTAGACTCAATAGCGGTCGAAGGTGAGGCATGGTCGCTGGAGATCAACGTAGGCATGCCAACAGCACAAGAGGGTAGGAGTACTCCCGAAGGACCTGGTGGAGTTGCATCCGATGATGGAGCACCAACGGAGGGGGAGCAAAGCACCGGCACACCACTACTGACGCGAGGGAGAGCAAGGCCAACGGGAGGTTCAACAGAGGACTGGGCATAGCCTTCGGAGGAGGCAGGAGTAGCGTTGCAGAGCTTCGAAGGACCTTGTGGGAGGAGCACGCCAAGATCCGTAACAACGTGGCAAGCGCTAGGAGCGACCGTGCCAATGGAGGGGATGGACAGAGAACCAAGGATGCCGCTAGTGGAAGCACCCAACGGCAAGGAGCCACTAGGGCCAGGGCGTGACCGACGCGAGGAAGCTTGGCCTCCCCTACCACCGGCCATGACTGGAGGCCACGGGCGGGAACCAGCAGACCAGAACGGGATTGGGAGGGAAACGAGATTGAGGAGAGAGAAAATAAAAACTCTAGTGTGTCACTTCACCGTGTGGAGTAAATGATTCAGAGGCGTGATTTGTTGACTCGCCACCCCTATATGGTCTAAAGATTCCCTGTTCCCATTGTCATGTTGTGAATAATTTTGAATGCAAATAAGAAAATGTAGGACATCCGCGTGGGAAAAGAGGACTAGGGGCCGCCATCATTGAAATCAGTGATGGATTCCCGCTGAAAATAGTGGCCACAGTGGAATACGATTCCCCATTTTGAGGAGAAGTCTCGTCGAGCACGTTGCGTCAGCACAGTGTAATAGGAAGAGCCGTAGAAAGGAAGGAACACTAAGGGCCGCCATCGTTGAAATTGGTAGTGGATTCCCTTTGAAAATAGTGGCCACAGTGAGACACGATTCCCCATTTTGGGGTAAAGTCTTGTCAAACTTATCACATGGGAACGGAAGAGAGGAGGCGTAGAAGGGAAGGAATGCACCAATAAATAGAACAAGTGGCAGGAAATAAGTCATTCCATTCACATATCTATATAAACTGGCATGCGCATCATAAGCAAGGGAGTGGGTGTACAAGTAATTCACTAACTGTCATCATGGCCCTCCTAGTCATCCCTCTCCTCCCTCCGAAGGCGGGTGTCCCTGGGAGGCCTCATGCAGGTCTGTAAGGCAATGCTCGCCTCACCTCACAACGCCCGGTCAGCCTCGGTAACGGGTCACTCCTCGGTTAAGGGGACTAGAAGGCTACCAATAGAGAAGGGGCCAGACTGACGGAGATGCACTACGTGCTCTCATCCCCTCTGGTGGCAATCCTCACCAAGCCCGGACCTCCCTCACTTAGGCCTCTAGTGCCTTCCCCTCATCCCAGTCTCGCTGCCACTCTGCCCTCTCCTCCTCCACTCTCTCCCTCTCTGCGTCCCTCAACGCCGCCAGCTCCTTTGGAGCCCTCACTGGCCTGGCCAAAAGAGGACATTCTTCCTCCATGGCCGCCTCTTCTCTCCCTTCCACAACGTTCCTTGGGTGATGGGGGGTGACTTCCTCCTCCTCTCACACCTCAGCTCCGTCCACCACGCTCCATGGGGTGAGATACAATCTTAAGGGATTAGAATGAGCTAAGAAAGCGAGGAAGTTCAGAGAGGGGATAAGGTGAGAGAGATCACGATGGCATTAAGGGCTCTATGTTTATTTCATTGGAACAAAATGGGCTACATTAGGATTTGGGCACTTCGGGCCTCAACTTCCTCAGTTCGATTACATAAGCTCTCCACAGCTCACGCTCTTCCCTTATGCTCAATATCGCCTTCCTTGGAATGCTTACCTTCCATGATGCTTTGATATCCTTCACATCCTTTACGTCTACCTCCGTACTCAGCTCCCTCTTCCTCAGAGAAGGAAGGCTAGATAACAGTGGAAATGAATGGCGAGGGAGACCGATTTGAGTACAACGTCAGTGCACATTATAAAGGGAAAATTTGGTTGTACCGATGAGTCGGAGTTCCCTATCAGGGGAGAATCATGTGAGGAGTTCTCGCGGGAGTAAGCATGACGCTGCACGAGTGAACAGATTCGGCGCCAGGGTGTTGAAATGGGCCCGCCAATCTCCGCGTGTCTTTAGCTGAGGCACACGATTAGCCACGTTCCCACCAAAGCCCAACACGTCGGCCATATATTGAATGGGGCTTTGTTGAAAGATACTGGAGGTGGTCTGTGCTCCCTCACGGGAATCGAATTTAAAGTGTAGGTCGATCCAGCATTTGAAAAGAAGCATGCACCCATAAGGAGGCTTACCCATGCTGGAAGCTGTGAGACCGCTGTAGAGAAAAGCTAGGATGGCGGGCCCTACTCTTTAGTCCTTCCAGAGTCCACAAATCGCACCCAATTGATCCTCCTCCATAATATTGTCAGTGCAAGGAACTAGGAGAGCTCTCGCCAAGAAAATTGTGAACCCTTTCATGAGTTTCTCTAGGTGATCATCACCTGTCAACTCTTCTAGGTCATTTATAGTCCATCCTGCAAGCTTCTGCAGGTTAATTTTCCTTTGGGTCTGGACGCCCTTGACGGCTCCGGAGGGCATAAAACTTCTAAGGACTTCTTCGGAGGTCATCTTATGCAGCATGGGCAAGATCTTTATCTTGCCGTCTTTCTTGAAGCTTTTCAGGCCAAGTAGAAGTTCTGCTTCCTCGAGAAGGATCGTCACTTCAAAGGTAGGGAAGATGAAGGTGTGAGTTTGAGGGTGCCAAACCTCTACCAATGCACCCATGGCTGCCCAGTCCATGTAAATCTGATCATAATGTTTGGCGTGCACGACAAGCCCTTGCAAGTTCCATTTTGTGATGATATCCCTCATGCTAATAGTTATGTTGGAAGTGAGCCTCGAAAGCCAAGGCAGCTTGGAAAACTTCCTCAAGCCCAGAAAGAGGGAGTATGGCTGAAAGAAAAAGAAGAATGAAGAACTAAGGAAAAATCCATCTAGAAGAAAAGAGAAAAGGTGTCAACTCACCATCCGTGATTGGATCCTCTCACTAAGATGGCCCTCGATGTCGGTAAGCCTCTTGAGCTCGTGGCTAAGACGGCTCCTCTTCGCGGGACGGGAAGACTCACCTTCCATCTTAAGATAGCTGAAATACCTCTTCCTCTTCCCTCTAAGGGTTTCATTCCTTCAAGCCAATCTTACCATTTTCTTAGGCCTAGTGGGCGTCTACTTATAGGAAGGGGAGGGGTGAAAAGGGAACACATGCAATTAATGAGAAGTCACTACTGTGGGCCCCAACACGGGTCCCGATTTTGTTTGTGTGTGTTTGATGTGGCAACATCTTGTATAATCGAACATATTTTCGTTTCCTGTGTGTTAATCTTGTTTTGGATATAAGTTTTGAAAAAAACACGAAGCGGATTACCGCCGTCTCACTGTATACCACCTCTGGTTACTGTGTCATGTATTGTACTATATGATATTTACACTACTAGAGCGTGTCAAGGACCTTACGACCCCAATGAATCTGAAATTTGAGTTCCCCTTCAACAAAAATAGTGATGATTTCAGAGGAATTTGGGTCATACGGACAGGCCGTTAAGTTGTGATAGCATGGGGATGATCGATGGTTCCGTTCGATGGGTAAGTGCGTGGATAAATGGGCCCCGGCTCAGTATCGACTCACCAGATTGGTATCCTGACCCATCCTTAACAACTTAACAATATTATCCCTGGCTAATTTCTACTTTTAGTTTGTTTTAATTTTTCCTTTAAACCCAACATGCATTCATGTAGGATCTTTGATTTCACTGTGAAAAATCATTCACTGAATTCGATTGTGAGAGCCACTGTGCTTAAACTTCAAATATGAGATATTCCATTCTTAGTTGAGTACAGAGTTTCCTCGAGACTACTCTGGGCTATTTTTCCAGAAGAAATCCTTGTTTGGATTTATCAACTACTCTTTTTCTTTTGCTCCATTGGACCCACCTGGGCCGCAACTCTTCCACATTAGCTGGTAACTGCTCCCCATGGTGAAATCTGTAGGTTTACGACCTAGGTACTTCCACACAGTGAAGTTGGTCCCTTTTTCTATTCATGCCTGAGCACAAATTATGTCCTTTCTGATGCGGGACGGGACCACGGACACGACAAGCTCGCGATTGTCCCTTAACGAGGGAAGCGTCGGACGTGCACGGTTGAGAAACCGGCAGTGAGTTAGGGTGGTCGGCTCTCTCGTGTGCCCGGATCGGGCACGGGACGGTCACGCTCTCTCTCGCAGTAGCGGTGATATGAAAATATATAGCAAGCTAGGTCCTAAAACATGCTCTCTAGCAGCGACATATAAAGCATATATGAAAATAAGCGAAATGCCAAGCAAGGAGCGAATACGATACCTCCACGCGCTCGGCGTGGGGAAGACGGTCCCGGCCGAAACTCATACTCCCGGAACAATACTACACAATATTACAGCAATACAAGTCGCTGCCCACTCCACGCAGGGAGGTAAAGGGCTACACAATGGGGTCCGGGAGGACCGAATTCGGGTTGACGGGCGGCTTCCCGCGTTGATTCGGCAACACCCGAACTAGTGACGGTGGGGCCCACGTGCTGTCCGGAGGGGCCGTGTAGGACGCGATGGCACCGCTATAGTGGAGGATGCCTGGAAGGGTGCTCCTTGGAGTGGAGGCACGCTGGTTCACCGGCCGGAGGCCGGGCGGCTCCGATCGGCACCGGTCGGAACAACCGGCCACGGATCTGCAGCTTCTGGGTTTCAGCGCGCGTCCCGGCGAGAACGGACGCGGCGATCAGCCTCGATGTCAGATCGACACAAAACTGGCACCTTTGGAAACCTAACTTCAAATCCTTCAATCTAGGTCTGGAGATCTGGTCTGGATCTGCACGGATCTTGGCCTTAATGAATTTTTGAGTTGCTATTGTACAGTGACTGGATTCTCAGATCTGCAGAGAACTTGTCTGAGAACTGCCTTTGACCGATATGTGAACGTCCGAATCTGAAGTTTTGGTCTTCAGAAAAGTTGTAGGAAATCAAGCTAGGAAAATGGACATAGTTTTTATAAAAGGTTTGGAGGTGTCTGTGATTTGTTCTTATTTTTGAACTGGAAGATGGTCGGATCTGGAACTTGGCTGAAAGCATTGTAGCAGAGATAGAACATGAATTTTTAAAAATTGATAGGGGGCGGATAAAAAATCAAGAAAAATGGTGGATGTAGGGGATGATGGAGAGAACTCCCGGTAAAATTGGTAGCCCTAAAAAAAAATAAAAAAGAAGGTCGGAGATGGGAATCTCAGAGCTACTGTCACTGTAGATAGAGACAGGACAGATCTGGGAGTGATTGAAGACCGAAATTGCAAAAATATCAAACGAAGGATTTTCGACCTGAATTTTTTTTTGGATGATGGGATCGAAGATAGGAACACACCATAAAAATTATAAACCACGAAGAGGCCATGGCGGGTATCAAGAATTTTAGGAAGACACCTCTGTCCAGTAAGATAGAAAATCGAAGACGGATTCGCGGCGGCTCGAAGGCGGCACGAACGGCGGCGGCACCAATGAAGATCAGAGGTTGAGAGGGGGAGATAGAAGATTGAAACACTCTAGAATGGGGGGTTTGAGGAGAGGAAACCAGGGGGAGAGAGGAAGGGGTGCAAGAGCCTTCTTGGCTTACACACAAAATTTTTTGATTTTTCCTTTTTTTTTCACATGAAAATACATGGTTTTATATGCTTCCAACCAAATCTAACCTCCACCCTTAGATCTAGGGATGAGAGATAGATGGTCTGGATTGCATGTGAATAACAAACAAAAATTAATAAACTAATAAGGGGAGAGGGGCGCCCCCTTGACCAAGGGTAGAAGGTTGAATGGGGGTAGGTGGCCAACCATGGAATCTTGACCCATTTAACCCCATGTGTCCATATGACCAGCCCACCCTTCTAGATGTCCACCTAGGAAGGTTGACCAGGCCCACAAGGTGACATGGACCAATGGGAAAGGGCTGAGGGCCCCCTTGCTGGTCCTACTGCATAATTGCATAAAAACCCACACAATCCATGGGAATGACTCCTTGGCTTATAAAGCCTTACATTTGCGTACATACTTTCCCAAGGATATAAACACAAACTAAAAGGACATAAATGCAAAAGAAAAAGTACAGGCTCGGTGTCGATTCCCATCAACTCTCCCCGGGTGGGAGGAACTCGACCCTGTTGAGTAGGAGTAGGGATGCTCGAGTACTCCGGTGGATCCGTCACCGTGCCAAGTAACGCGGGTACGCTCCACTCCAAGTGATCGTCACCTGCTCATTCCATATATACTCGATATGCGCGGACTGCTATAGGCTAAAGGTGGACACTCCGGGTGGGGCACTCTCAAAAGGGAAGGGAGCAGCTCGAAGACTCACTAGGAATCACCGCTGAGTCCCTGTAGATGTCTAGATCCGGGTGTAGATGTGGAACCGATCCCATACTCATCGAATGAGTCCACTCGCCTCTTACGCATAAGAGAACGATAACGAGCTTGCACAAGACACATGCAGACTCACCAAACACTAACACACATATGCAAACAACACAAATAAGAAACGGACTCATGCATGACTCTAGACAAAACTAGTGTTAGTCAGACCCGTACATGGATGACGGCGGACCAGGACACCCGAATATGTGCCATGCATACACTAGATGCAACCAAAGGTAGGTAGGATGATGTACTCCTAGACACCCAAAAAGACACCATGCATGCAAGGACTTCCTATCAGATGTGGGTGTGGGTGGGCTAAGAGGTTCATCACCACTACATGTAGGTAAGGCATGCCATGCTTCCCAATAATCGGACCTATTGCTATGTGGAATTTGATTGGCCCGAGTGGGAAGAGAGTGGTAGGGGACTTCCTTGACAAAGTAGAGGGGAAGTTGTGGAGCACGAGGCCCACTAGAGAAGGGGTCGAATGGGTCAAAGAATGTGTGACCCCCCGGTTCCTCCATTACATAGTCCCATGTTTGAAATTCATGAAGGTGATGGTCACCTCCATCCATCGTGGTAGATGGGACAGTGTATAGAAGATAGGGCTTTTCCCTCGGGATAAAAGGAGTGAAGTCGGGCTCGACCGGTAGCGGGAGGAGTAGAAGAACCTCCGTGGTAACATGACCCACGGTGTACACGGAGGTGATGGACCCTAAAGCGGGATGAGTGAAACTACGACCTGTGGGTCGGTCGAAGCCTGGAGCCAACAAGTGCGTAAATATCAATTGCCGGTCTAACCCTTTAAGAAGGTCATCCAATGTATCCACAGAGTGACTAGACCGGAAAGTGGTGTGAATTGAATTGATTGGTACCAGAGGTTGGATAGGGTCCATAGATGGGAAGGGAAGTGGGACCAAGCCATCCTTGAGCCAACTAACTAGTGGCTCGGCTATGTAAAGTGTACCCGTTAGAAATACGGGTGGCTCGGGCTTTGGTGGCTCTAAATGAGAGGGCTCCGAAATAAGATCGGAAGGTGAGTGTTATGGAGCTCTCATGGGTGGGGAAGGAGGATCCACTATGATGGGGAGAGGGCTTGGGGACTCCGTTGATGGGGCCGGGTTAAGACTACCGGCGATGACCTCCTTAGGCTCGGGTAGGAGTACATCACTAGGAGTACGTATCCTATCCACCCCATCCAACCGGTCCAAAATCATTTACATAAGTTCGGCAACGGAGTGGGTTGGAATAGGGATATCCTGGTGGACTCGCCCGTAGTCAACCGTCCTAGGATTGGGTCTTGGCTCATCGATGTGTGGGGCTCTTTGCCTCCGACTAGGACCCACTTGGTTGGAAGTGATTGGGTGGGGCCGGTTGGAGGTGACCGGTTGGGGCACGTAGACCTTCCTAAGCTCTCTCTTCATGTCCCACCATGACTTGATGGGCCATTGCCCCCTAACCTCTCTCATTCTTTCGATGTAATCCCACTTTTCGGCAGCCCCATGAAGAAGCCGCTCTTTGGCGAAAGAGAATTGCATTGCCTCGGACATAGTATAACAATCAAAGTAGGTGTCCATGGTGGCCTCCCACTTGAGGTAGATGCCCGGGTCATTGGAGCCAAAAAAATCTGAGGCTTCAGGCCTACAGAAGCGGAGAGGATGGTTGCCAAGCCCATGGGTGGGCCAACGGTCATATCGCCCTGGTGATTGGGACTCCATGAGAAATTGGGGAACTACATGTTAGACATGCCGACACTTGGACAAGACTGACTGACTCTTATAGGACTACACGAACTAGAAGACACCGACTAATACAAACACTCACTAATGCAAAAAAATGATGCACGTAGACCTAACCAATATCCGGTACGTGGCGGAGATAAGCAATCCGAAGATCACTCGCGCAAGTACGCTACCTTCCCGATAGGCATAACCTAATGTTCGGGCAACGCCTTTTAATATACCGGGCTATTGGGTGAAATGCAATTTGAAAGTACTCTTTTTTTTGTTTTGAAAGTAATGATGGTTCTAGACTCAACTTAGACCATGATGTATGAAAGACTTATGCAAAGACTACCCTAGACTCAACCCGCTCTGATACCAAATTGATGCGGGACGGGACCACGGACACAACAAGCTTGCGATTGTCCCTTAACGAGGGAAGCGTCGGATGTGCACAGTTGAGAAATCGGCAGTGAGCTAGGGTGGTCGGCTCTCTCGTGTGCCCGGATCGGGTCACGGGATGGTCACGCTCTCTCTCGCAGCAGCGGTGATATGAAAATATATAGCAAGCTAGGTCCTAAAACATGCTCTCTAGCAGCGGCATATAAAGCATATATGAAAATAAGCGAAATGCCAAGCAAGGAGCGAATACAATACCTCCACGCGCTCGGCGTGGGGAAGACGGTCCCGGCCGAAACTCGTACTCCCGGAACAATACTACACAATATTACAGCAATACAAGTCGCTGCCCACTCCACGCAAGGAGGTAAAGGGCCACACAATGGGGTCCGGGAGGACTGAATTCGGGTTGACGGGCGGCTTCTCGCGTTGATTCGGTAACACCCGAACTAGTGACGGTGGGGCCCACGTGCTGTCCGGAGGGGCCGTGTGGGACCCGATGGCACCGCTGTAGTGGAGGATGCCTGGAAGGGCGCTCCCTGGAGTGGAGGCGCGTTGGTTCACCGGCCGGAGGCCGGGCGGCTCCGATCGGCACCGGTCGGAACAACCGGCCACGGATCTGCATCTTCTGGGTTTCAGCGCGCGTCCTGGCGAGAACGGACGCGGGGATCAGCCTCGATGTCGGATCGACACGAAACTGGTGCCTTTGGAAAGCTAACTTCAAATCCTTCAATCTAGGTCTGGAGATCTGGTCTGGATCTGCACGGATCTTGGCCTTAATGAATTTTTGAGTTGCTATTGTACAGTGACTGGATTCTCAGATCTGCAGAGAACTTGTTTGAGAACTGCCTTTGACCGATATGTGAACGTCCGAATCTGAAGTTTTGGTCTTCAGAAAAGTTGTAGGAAATCAAGCTAGGAAAACGGACATAGTTTTTATGAAAGGTTTGGAGGTGTCTGTGATTTGTTCTTATTTTTGAACTGGAAGATGGTCGGATCTGGAACTTGGCTGAAAGCATTGTAGCAGAGATAGAACACGAATTTTTAAAAATGGATAGAGGGTGGATCAAAAATCAAGAAAAATGGTGGATGCAGGGGATGATGGATAGAACTCCCAGTAAAATTGGTAGTCCAAACAAAAAAAAAAGAAGGTCGGATATGGGAAATTCAGAGCTGCTGTCACTGTAGATAGAGACAGGACAGATCTGGGAGTGATTGAAGACCGAAATTGCAAAAATATCAAACGAAGTATTTTCAATATGAATTGTTTTTTGGATTATGGGATGGAAGATAGGAACACACCATAAAAATTACAAACCACGAAGAGGCCGTGGCTGGTATCAAGAATTTCGGGAAGACACCTCTGTCAGTAGGACAGAAAATCGAAGACGGATTCGCGGCGGCTCGAAGGCGGCACGAACGGCGGCGGCGGCACCAATGAAGATCAGAGGTTGAAAGGGGGAGATAGAAGATTGAAACACTCTAGAATGGGGGGTTTGAGGAGAGGAAACCAGGGGGAGAGAGGAAGGGGCGCAAGAGCCTTCTTGGCTTACACACAAAATTTTCTGATTTTTCCTTTTTTTTCACATGAAAATACATGGTTTTATATGCTTCCAACCAAATCTAACCTCCACCCTTAGATCTAGGGATGAGAGATAGATGGTCTAGATTGCATGTGAATAACACACAAAAATTAATAAACTAATAAGGGGAGAGGGGCGCCCCCTTGACCAAGGGTAGAAGGTTGAATGGGGGTAGGTGGCCAACCATGGAATCTTGACCCATTTAACCCCATGTGCCCATATGACCAGCCCACCCTTCTAGATGTCCACCTAGGAAGGTTGACCAGGCCCACAAGGTGACATGGACCAATGGGAAAGGGCTGAGGGCCCCCTTGCTGGTCCTACTACATAATGGCATAAAAACCCACACAATCCATGGGAATGACTCCTTGGCTTATAAAGCCATACATTTGCGTACATACTTTCCCAAGGATATAAACACAAACTAAAAGGACATAAATGTAAAAGAAAAAGTACATGCTCGGTGTCGATTCCTATCACTTTCCTTATTTGTTTACCATCCAAACAATTGTTGATTTCAGAGGACCCTCTTCAGGGATGCTTTGTTGAAACTCTGGAAAGATTCCAATCATGTGATGTTGAAAGTGTGTCTCATCGCAACTTGGCATCCACTTTTTGGTCCATTCTCACTCCATTTCATTACACTTTTATTCCATTCCACTACGTGTCACTCCCTTGTAAAGTAGACACCAAGGCAGGACAGCTATAGACACACCGTTTTTTACATTACACTGAGTAAATCTCATGTTACACCATGATGCCCCGATGTGACTTTCACATTTGAGTTATTTGAGTGATTTCTAATTTTTACATGTAAAAAATTGTATAACATAAGGAATTGTGTGATGATTATTTTCTACATAAAAAAATCATTGTGTGTTAATGGGCTTGGCCCATCCTTTAATTCTTGTGTGTTAATGGGCTTGGCCCATCTTGTAATTCATGTGTATTAATGGGCTTGGCCCATCCTTTAATTCTTGCCCATCCTTTAATTCTTAAAAAAGAGAGAGAGAAGAGAATATTAAAGAA
This sequence comes from Amorphophallus konjac, assembly GCA_022559845.1. Classification (NCBI taxonomy): domain Eukaryota; kingdom Viridiplantae; phylum Streptophyta; class Magnoliopsida; order Alismatales; family Araceae; genus Amorphophallus; species Amorphophallus konjac. The sequence goes on from CM040118.1 coordinate 398,696,101, forward strand.
AACCTTGGCCCACTCACTTAAAAGCCCTCTCTATTATCTCTCTTTTTTAGGATCTTGTCCCCGCTATTATCTCTCTATTATTTCCCCTACTATTATCTCTCTATTATTTCCCCATTTCTATTATCCCTCTTATTATCTCCTCTATAAATAATACACATACAACCCCCCATGGGCTCTCTCCGACCCTCACTCTAAAAATTCACCCAGCCCACCAAAGTTCTAGCCCCATTTTTTACCCCTTCTGCTCTTTTTCGCTTTCTGACTTCTTCATCAAAGTTCTTCCTTTTTCAATGATCTAAAACTTCTCTTTCTTCATCCGCCTCTGATTCCACTTATTTTTTTGCGTTATACTACAATTTTTAAAGCTCTATCTTCCATTTTACTGTTCGCCTACACGCATCCCCTCTATTCTAGCCCCATTTTATCCCCCTTCTACTCCTTTTCTCTTTCTTACCTCTTCATCAAAGTTCTTCCTTTTGTAGAAATATAAAACTTCTCTTTCTCCACCTCTGATTCCACTTCTTTTTTGCGTTATACTCCAATTTTTAAAGCTCTATCTTCCATTTTATTGTTCACCTACACATATCCCCTCTGTTCTAGCCCAATTTTCACCCCCTTATGATCTTTTTCTCTCTCTGATCTCTTCATCAATGTTCTTCCGTTTTCAAAGATCTAAAACTTCTCTTTTACATCCTCCTCTGATTCCACTTCTTTTTTGTGTTATACGCCAATTTATAAAGCTCTGTCTTCTCATTTTACTGTTCACCTGGATACGTCCCCTCTGTTCTTCACATGTTTCCCCCCTCTTCTGCTCTTTTCCTCTCTCTGATCTCTTCACCAAAGTTCTTTCTTTTTAAACGCTCCACACCTCCTTATTCTTTGTCTCCTTCTAATTCTGCTTCGTTTTCCCGTTATGATCTAGTTTTCAAGTTATTATCTACTTTTCAGGTTCGGAAAGGGAGGTTTTGCCGGATTCTGAGTGGACGCTCCATCGCACCGTCCTCTCACATCATGCTCAAGCTATTGGAGCTCACCCTCGAAGCCCGTCACTAGCGTTACCAATACGCCTTTTCTCACCCCGTCTTTCTTTCTTGTTTACTTCTCGTAGTCTTAGTCTTTGCATGCATCGTCCATCTTTGTCTGTAGTCATCTTCTAAGTGCAATTTTTGCATAAATTTTTGTTCATCATATCATCTTTCTATCCCCTACATCCTCAAAAGGGGTTTAAAGTAGCACCGACCAGGTGTGTTTTGCCTATACATTCATCATAACTGTTACAAGGGACTGATACTATGATATTCTCATTCTAATCCACTTGTCATTTGTTTCGTCCTTTTTTTGCAAGGGGTAACCGAGGAAAGCACTCTTCGTCGGCCGGCCGAAGGATGAGGAAGAAGGAACCCACATAATCTCTTGCCTTGGAGACAAGACGCGATCATTCCCTTTCTATTTTGAGGTCTCCGACCTCTGGCGATCACACTCCTTTTATTGTGGGGCCTCCAGCCCCTGGCGATCACACCATTAACGCACACATGCATTTTATTTTCTTTTGTTCCCTTCCACATTTTTCTTTTCCGTTAAATCCCGCAAAGAATAACTTCTCCCAGAGGTTTAATTCTGTCATTTCTATTTCTGTCATTTCCTTTCTGTTCAAATCCTGCGGAGAGTCACTTCTCGCGGTGGTTTAATTCCTGTCATTTCCATTTCTGTCATTTCATTTCTGTTCAAATCCTGTGGAGAGTCACTTCTCACGGTGGTTTAATCTTGTCATTTCTATTTCAGTCATTTCCTTTCTGTTCAAATCCCACGAAGAGTCACTTCTCGCGGTGGTTTAATCCTGGCATTTCTATTTATGTCATTTCCTTTATGTTCAAATCTCGCGGAGAGTCACTTCTCGCAGTTGTTTAATTCTCGTTATTTCCATTTTTGTCATTTCATTTCTGTTCAAATCCTGCGGAGAATCATTTCTCGCGGTGGTTTTATTCACGTCATTTTATTTTTGTCATTTCATTTATGTTAAATCCCGTGGAGAATCACTTCTCGCGGTGGTTTCATTCGCGTAATTCCTTTTCCCCCATTTGAAGTCCAGTTAAAACCCACGGTGAGTGACATCCTACTGCGGCTCTTCCATTCCGTGTGTTTTCCCATCTCTAAACCCCATTGAGACAATCCTCTTCGGGAGTCTTTCCGGCATTTTACCGCTCAACGCGCGCTTACTACCGCTCTCTCAATTCCGGTGACGTCGTTCACAAGGTGCTGGGCTGCTCTCACTCCCTTCTTTTCTTTCTTACAGATTCTTCTTGAATGCTCAAGGGCGTGGCCTTCTTGTAAGGCAGCAACTGCAGCAGCATCTCCATTAGAAACTTCAAGTCTATATATAGGAGAGCCCGTGGGAAAGTTTCCCTCTGAGAAAATCTGTAGTAGGACTATTTCAAACTTGAAATGTTCTAACCATTGATCTTCTTTCAGTAGTCTTTGACTTGATCCTTCTGTCATAAGGGAGCAGCAGAGAAATCTATTTTCCCTCCAAAAATTCTTTCTTGGCTAGAGTAGAATATTCTGTAGAAGGTTGACTGTGAGCTGGTTCTCAGGCTGAGAACTGATGTGTCTGCAACATCCTTAAACTTCATGGGCTGGCCTGGCAGGGAAGGACGTCCATTGTGACATCTTGAGACATAGGGAATGGCTTTGTCTAGTGTATAGAGAAATGCAAACCACCTGCCACGTCCTTTCCTAGGATAGAAGGGACTTTCACAGATTTGTTCCCTGACAAGGTCCTCTTTAAAAAGATGATCTAAGGTGTCATAAGGAGATGGTAGACCTTTGACCCGGGAACCTCTTCCAGACCTTAGAAGAGGAGTTTTTGGAGGTTTGCGCCTACTATTAATGCTCTTAGTACGGTTGCTGAAAAGATAGATTCTTCAGAATACTTTTGAGTTTCTTCTTCAGTAAGGTCGACCTGCTGAGAGGATGAGGTCGACACTACTTCATAAAATCCAGTTTAAAATGGCTTCTGGATTGATCATGAGGTCGACCTCTTGTAGAAGTGAGGTCGACACTACTTGCGCTGGCCACTTCCTAGAGTGCTGGTTGTGATCGTGAGGTCGACACTTCCTGAAGGTGAGGTCGACACAGTGTGGCACAGCAGAGCGTTCGCAAAATGGAGTCGACACTAGGAGTCAGCTCTTTTGACTTGGAAGCTTGAAGGTGTCGACATGCCTGATGACGAGGTCGAGATAGCCATGAGGATCAGCCGATGGACTGTTTACTGTGAGGGTCTGAGGTCGACACTCTGAGAGGCTGAGGTCGACACTACCAACACTGATTGTCTATCTGGCAGGTTACTAGAAGTGATGAGGTTGATGCAGCATGTTGATGAGGTCGGGGTAATTCATCTAAGAGGTCGGAGCAGCTCTTCTGGTAAGGTCGACCTGCCCTTTAAGAAGTTGCACTTCTTATCTGAATTCTGCTCGATTTGATTTCTCTTTATTTTGCCAACCTATTCTTGGTTTCTGAGCAACCCATCAATTTAATCACCTACCTTGATTTCTGTGCCTTTGCTTCTTGAGTTTCTTTTTCTACCTTGGAAGACTTTTTGTTCCTTTGAAAGAACACTTGCAAAGACGAGGCTTCTTACTGCAATCCCAATTTAGCTTCTAGGGATAAGACATGTTGTTCTAAGGCTGAGGCATGTTGCCTTGGCTAATGATGCTTCTGATCTGTCGTTGCTTACAGTTCCTTCCCAAGCCAACTTGGCTGAGTGTTTATACAAGAGAGTTATTTCATGATGAGCATAGCATGGAGCTTCATGATCAACATTTATCATGCATGCTAAAGCATAGTTGAATCAAATTCAGACATCATCAAAATAATATATATCCAACATTCAAAACAACATATATCCAACACACCACACCTAGCTGTAGACGCCTAATTTCGGACATCTCGCAGATCCCCAATGGACCTTCGTGTGAATGACGCTTAATTGTTGCACTTGGTTTATCTATGTCTTGAGTTTTAAAGCCTAGCCCGTAGCCTTGAGGCTATTGGGCCTCGTCCATTTAGGGGCCCAAGGACCATGGACTGGGAGGCCAAAGAGTTGGCCGCCCCCAGTCCTGGGTGACCAGGCCGCTGGCCGCCCTCCCCAGCTGCCCTCCCCTTCAGGAAGGCCAGGTCGATGGCCACACTCCTAGTTTTACTTGGTTAGCGAATGTGGCTTGGTTTGTGAGCACGTTTTCCCCCTCGTTTTCCATGATTTTCCCCCACGATCTCAAGCCTCCGACGGGGAAGAACAAAACCACCAATTTCCAAGTGATTAAGATGGGGGGGACGAGGGGGTGGAAGGTGGTAGAAGGAGAAGAGGGCTTTCTTTTTTTGGATTTTCATTTTCATTTTTCTTTCAGGTCTCAGAAGAGGACATCCGGAGAGAAGGATTCGGTGGAGTCTTCCCCGGAGGGTGAGAAGAAGGCCGCGCCGGTCGTCTTCCTCCTGTGCCTTTGATCTGGTTTGAATTTCAATACTCTTATTCTCCACCTCTTGCATCACGGTTTCCTGGTACGTACATCGCACATGCATATAGCATAATCTATTGGCCCGGTTAGGAAGGCAATCGAGAGGGGGGTGAATTGATTGCCCACCCTTTTAGACAAAATTAAACTAAAACACGCAGATAGCAGATAAACACTAGCCCTCTCTTGATAACATGCAGAGACAACGATATTAAATGATGAAGCTCACTGATTCAAGCTTGATAAAAATATATAAGTGATAAACAGACAAGCACTCACAACTCCACAATGCTAAATGATGATCACTCGGTTGACAATAAATGAACATACAGTTGATAAATCTCTCGTCTCACCGAATCACACTCGTTATATGAACAGATAGGATATATCAGCAATCACACAAAGAGCAAACCATGGCACAGTGATTTTTTAGGTGGTTCAGACGCACCCAAGTGCCGTCCTACATCCACCCTGCTCAACTCAAAAGGATTCCACTAAACAATGCTACACGACGGCAGCAACCACCACACACACAGACACGACGACCCACACACGTGGGTTCTCGCACGACGACGAGAAACCGCACACACACAGAGCAAGCTCCAAAATCATTTAAGAAGAAAGGGATATGAAAATACAATGCCCAGTTCAAGATTAAAAATCTATGCTCCAAGGTAACTAAGAAGATGGATAGACAAGATCTTCCCATTTGATATTCACGCAACTAGGAGATCAGATGGAAGGGTGCTATGGAATGGAAGCATAAGAGAGAAAGAAGTCACCCCCCTTGATGAAGTCTGCCCAAGCAAGGAGATCGTGGAGAGCAACAGCGGCTCCCTTCCAGCTTCGAGCTCGGGGATGAAGGATGCAAGCTTGGTGGTGGGTTCTTCATTCCCCAGCAGAAGCACCGGCCCTCTCCTCCTTCTTCCTGCAAAGATAGAACAAGCTTAGCCCTCAAGAAAATTCTACTACGAATGGGAATCGCAACATATATATAGCAGCATATAGATGAACAATTGACCACAATGCCCTTTTAGAAACCCTTTAAAAACACACCCAATGGATGGGAGAAACCCTAACGGTAAGGGTGTAAAAGCTCAGTCCAGTCGGATAGCAAAATGGGTCTTACGAAACCCATCTAGAAAACACGATCCGAACACCCCAGAAGAAGTGTCGGCTCTTGGATTCGACACTCTTTTCAAGACGCTCTGCCAACACACAGAAAAACCAAAACACAGGCTAAGGTCTGTGCATATAAACCCATGGTCGATGCATGTATGTGGAGCAAAGACCAGGTCAGTTCACAAAGAGGGTCGGTGCACAAATTGTACAAGCTATAGATATGAAAGGGTCGGTGCAAGTTTTATGAAAGTGCAACCACGGTCGGTGCAAGGATTCATGCACAAGGTCTGTGCATGTTATGGACAAGTCGGTGCACAATGTGAAAGACCCAAAGAGTAGGTCGGTGCACATTTGTTAAAACAACAAAGAAGTCTGTGCACATTATGTAAAGCATGAAAGCAAAGTCGGTGCACACTCTTTGAAGCCTATAGACAGGGTCAGTGCAAGGCATGCACAAGGTCTGTGCATGTGACAAAGATTGCGTCGGTGCAAGGATTGGTACACATGAACAAGTATGCCAGGTCGGTGCAAAGTTTCACATGAACTACACCAAGGTCGGTGCAAACTAGGAAATGCATGGTCAGTGCAAAGTTTTATGCATAGGAACAAACCCAGTGCATATGCCAAGGTCTGTGCACAATCAGCACAATCAGAAAAGATAGGAAAGTGAAACTCGGTGCAAGTTTGTATGTAGCAATAGGATGGGGTCCGTGCAAACAATGTGGATAGGGTCGGTGCTAGGAGCAGCAAGGTCCGTGCAATGTTGTGAAGGACCAAAGATTGGGTCGGAGCAAAGCGTGAACATGAGTCAGTGCAATGTAGAATGAGGTCGGTGCAATGTAGCACAAGGTCCGTGCAATGATGCACAAGGTCGGTGCAGTTATGAATAAAATCTGTGCAATGGACAACAAGGTCCGTGCAAAGAATCAACAAGGTCGGTGCAATGCACAGCAATTTGAACTTGGTTTTAACCATTCAGCATGCAATCCAAGATTAAGACTGACAGAACTCAGATACGCCAATCATACAACCAGCAAAATATTCATAGCAACAAATGTTCAAGCAAAACACACTATGAAACCAAATTCAGTTAAATGAAGCTCACTTCTATTTATGAATAACCTGAACTTGACTCAATTATCCACAAGCTATTCAAATCTCACTTTCATCAAAGATCTATCAATGCAAATCATAGATAAGATATCAAAAAGACTTTTTCACACATGGTCTTCGTCAAAATAGCCCGGGGCACAACAATCTCCCCCTTTTTGACAAAGATAAAATCCTTTGAAAAACTACAAGGATTTGCATGAAAGAACTAATTCCCCTTTTGTCAAAACAAGCATTTTTCAACTTTCAATTTTCAAACACCCATTCAAAATTTATGAAGTCAACAGCTCAACATGCAAATTTTATTACTCCCCCTTTTTGTCCGAGTCAAATAGGGGATTATCAAAAGTAGGGAAGCAAAACCGGATATGCACAGTTAACTCAATGAGATGCACATGAAAAGCAAGGAATGAACATTCAAGCACATATGCATTCATTATTGTATATAGTATCAAGCATGTTCTATATGAACAGGTTAAGAACAATGCTATCGAGTAAGAGCATGAGTTGCATGAGCAATGGTAAAAGGGTAGTGCTTACAAGAAGTGGTACTGCATTACTCATGAAATATGACTGATTCAAGATGTACATTCATACAATCACTCCCTAGATGTATATGTGAAGGATGAGCAATGAAATCTAGACAGTATGATTTTTAGATTTTCTAAAGAACACAAGTAGGAACTGTTCCTCCCTACACTTCCATACACCGTGGTCGGCTTTTGGTAGCTTCGCACAACCCCAAAATTATTTTCAATGTTTTTTTTTGAATAACTAAGATGACTAACCTTTTGACACGAGTCATGTCCTTTGTTTCAGGGGCACTTCCCAGTTACTCGGTATCGTCACTTATGATTATGTGGATAGGATACTTTTTAATGCGAGTTTCCTCCTTTATTTCAGGGGTAATTCCCGATTTACTCGATGTCAAATCACACTTATTCACATGTTTGGTGGGGCTAACAGCTTTTTCCTCACGAGTCACGTGATTTTTATGTAGGGGATCAACAGCCCGCAAGTGTGTTGAGTGGAATAAGTGAAATCCTTATAAGATAGATTCATTTAACTCAAAGGTACAAGTGGTGTGAGAGATTGCATAGAATGTAAGAGATGAATTAGCCTATTCATTGTGATGTCTCCCCCTAAGTGTATGCACAGTTATAACAAAAACCTCCCCCTTAATATGTGCCATGTAACAACATGTCTACGTCAAAGTAATTTTATTTAGCAAGGGAGTAAGGTCATAGGAGATATCAAAACTGAAAGGTGTGTATTCTATATACACTCAAGCAAATGTCAAAATGGTATTTTCAAGCAAGTTGATTACCAGTACGTGGCGGAGAACGTAGGTCCAAAAATCATACTCACGCATAATGAAAGCTTCCAGGTGGACGTAATCCACCTTTCCACTGACGTCATTTTATATACCGGTGAATCATGGCATTCATGCACACAAGTATGAAGTTTATGCATTTATGTACATGCGGATGCGAGAAGATAAAAGCAAATTGTTATTCACTGTGATATGCACAAAAGGCAAAGTTTGAAATGTAAACGCCATAGAAAAACTTCTTATGTGCAGAAGATAAAGCAGTATGAACAATTTCATTATGCAAAAGTGTAAAGTGTATATGTACAAAGCAACTCAAAAGGATTTAACTATCTAACCTGCACACTCCTAATTCTCTTCTAAGAAAACAAAACCGATCAAAGTTTAAAGGTTTTGTAAAAATATCGACAAGTTGGTGTTTTGTGTAAACAAAAACTAGCTCAAAATCACCTTTATTAATATGATATCTTGTGAAATGATGTCTAACCTCAATGTGTTTAGTACGAGAATGTTGGACAGGATTTTTGGACATATTTATTGCAGATGTATTATCACACATGATGGGAGTATTTTTCAAAAAAAACCAAAATCAAGCAATTGATGTTGGATCCATAGAACTTGAGCCACACAACTGCCTACAGCCACGTACTTGGCCTCGGCTGTTGATAAAGCCACACAATATTTTTTCTTTGAGGCCCATGAAACCATGCAGCCCCCAAGAAACTGACAGTGACCGCTTGTGCTCTTACGATCCATTTTACATCCAACATAATCAGAATTAGTGAAAGTATGTAAATCAAAGGAGTTATTTTTAGGATACCACAAACCAAGGTTAAGTGTTCCATTTAAATACCTGAAGATTCTTTTCACGGCTGACAAATGAGAATCCCTGGGACAAGATTGATATCTTGCATAGAGGCAGACACTAAAATGTATGTCAGGCCTACTAGCAGTCAGATATAACAATGAACCTATCATACCCCTAAAAAGTTTTTGATCAACTTTGTTACCTTTTTCTTCCTCTAATTTCAGTGAAGTGGACATAGGTGTAGCAAACGGCTTGGCAGTTTCTAATTGGAATTTCTTCACGATCTCTTGTGTGTAGTTCTTCTGGTATATGAAGATTCCATCATCCAGTTGTTTTATTTGAAGTCCCAAGAAGAAGTTCAGCTCGCCCATCAAGCTCATCTCGAACTCTCCCTGTATGAGTTGAGCAAATTCATCATTCATTTTCAAATTTGAGGCTCCAAAAATTATGTCATCTACATAAACATGAATAATTAAAGCATGTTGATCACAAGTCTTTGTAAACAATGTCTGATCTATGTTACCTCGTTTGAAGCCATTATCAATAAGAAATTAACTTAAACGATCATACCATGCCCGGGGAGCCTGTTTTAATCCATATAGTGCCTTGTCCAATTTGTAGACGTGGTCCGAAAATCTTTCATCTTCAAAGCCCGGTGGTTGCTCCACGTATACTTCTTCCTTGATTACTCCGTTGAGAAAGGCACTCTTCACGTCCATTTGAAATAGCTTGATGTTCCTGTGACAAGCATAAGTAAGTAAAATTCGTACAGCTTCTAATCTAGCCACAGGAGCGAAAGATTCATCAAAATCTATACCAAATTCTTGGGAGTAGCCCTTGGCTACCAACCTTGCCTTATTCCTTACAACCACCCCATCTTCACTAAGTTTGTTTCGGAAAACCCACTTAGTTCCGATTATAGGATGGTTATCAGGCCAGGGCACGAGGAACCACACCCGATTCCTTTGGAATTGGTGTAATTCTTCTTGCATGGTGAGAACCCAAAAATTATCATTTAAAGCATCATCTAAAGATTTAGGTTCAATGCTGGAAAGTAAAGCTAAGTTATCATGAATTTCAACTTCCCTCATTGAAGCCCGCGTTCTCACTCCATCATCTACACCACCGATCACATTCTCCAACAGATGGTCCTTGTGCGTGGTCCATTGGTGTGGAAGGGTCAGATGTACTTGTTCCACTTGTTGCTCTTGCTCCTTTTCTTTTTCCTTCTCTTGATCTTGATCTCCTGCCTCACTTTGTTCGCTCGACTCTCCTTTCTCAACATCACTCTCACCTGTAATCAAAAATTGATCATTATCATTTGATTTTCTCAGTGTACTCATCAACAACAACATGTGGACTCTCCTCTACAACAAGTGTTCTAGTGTTATAAACACGGTAAGCTCGAGATGATAGAGAATACCCGAGGAAAATCCCTTTATCACTCTTCGCATCAAATTTTTTAAGATTGTCTTTACCATTGTTTAAAATGTAACAAATAGACCCAAATGGCTTAAAATGTGATATGTTGGGTTTCTTACCTTTGTACAGCTCGTAAGGAGTTTTCTTAAGGATCGGTCTTACCATTGCTCGATTTGTAATGTAGCAGGCGGTGTTCGCTGTCTCTGCCCATAGATACCGTGGAAGACCATTTTCAGCTAGCATGGTTCGCGCCACTCCACGAGCGTCTTGTTCTTCCTTTCGACCACTCCGTTCTATTGCGGGGTCCTAGGTGACAAGAATTGATGTTCGTACCCCTGCTTCCTGCAAAATTCATCAAACTCATGATTTTCAAATTCTTTTCCGTGGTCACTTTGAATTTTCTGAATTGAATAACCTTTTTCATTTTGAACTCTAGCACAAAAAGCAATGAATTCATTACATGCATCACTCTTATTAGCTAGATACAAAACCCATGCATATCGTGAAAAATCGTCGACAATCACAAATCCATAAAGCTTCCCTCCAAGACTTTGAGTCCTGGTGGGACCAAACAAATCCAGATGCAATAATTAAAGGGTTTTTTTAGATGAAACATTGTTTTTGCATTTAAATGACATTGTGGTTTATTTTCCTTTATTACATGCTTCACAAACTTTTGAAGTTTCAAAATTCAACCTAGGAAGACCTCTAACTAAGCCAAGATGATTTAGCTTCCTAATGACATTAAAACTGACATGCCCAAGGCGATGATGCCACAACCAAACATCTTCATTCTTGTTTGCAACTAGACACAAATTTTCAGATGTAATTTCATTAAAGTCAACTTGATAAGTGTTGTTACTCCTCACTCCTATGAATTTGATTTCGTGTGAATTGGCATCAACAATTGTGCAGTGAGAAGACTCAAATACGACCTTGTGACCCTTGTCACAGAGTTGACTTATACTCAATAAGTTATGGTGAAAACCTCTAACAAGTAGAACATCTTTAATGCAATGGTTGAGATCCTTACCAATTCTCCCAATTCCTATTATCTTACCTATGTCCTGTCCGCCAAAAATTATCGTACCGCCACTTTTCTCTGCAATGTCTACAAAAAGTTGTTTATTTCCTGTCATGTGCCTGGAGCATCCGCTGTCCATGTACCATTTATTCTCTGTCGCCTTCATGCAGACCTGCATCAATAAGCAAACATGCTCATTTAGATTTGGGTACCCAAGTAAGCTTGGGTTCCTTGATGTTAGCATTTCTAAGATTGTACTTACTGAAGAACATGTCATCATCATATTTCATTAGCTGACATATATACATGTCATGCCCTACTCTCCCACAATAAAAGTAAGTGGGTCTCTTCCTACCAAAATTTTTCCTGTTATTTACATGTGTAGAAGTATATGGGAAACGAGAATTAACAGTTGATGGATTGTTATGTGTGTGTGAACATTCTCCATGATATTGTGAATTCTTAATAGTATACTGAAAATCATTTGTGTTGCCATGCATAGAATTTGAACTCTTCACAACATATTTTTCCTTACCTTTCGACATCTTTTCATTAGCATTCTTCATTTCATTCAAATATGTGATGAGTTTTTCATTCTTCTTTTTCAATTCTTCCTTGACTTTCTCATATTCAGCCATTTTTGCATTCAGTTCTTCCAGCTCTTTCTTCAACCTATCATACTTTTCTTGGATTTCATCTTTTATTTTAAAAGCATTTTTCTTTTCCACTTCTAAGCATGCAATTTCATCTTCAAACAAAAGCAACTTTGATTCCAAAGTGTCATTGGCATTTTTGAAAATTTTAACATTTCAAACAAACTGCATTTCTCACATGAATTAGATGAATGTATTATTTTATGAATCTTCTTCTTCAAGGTTCTATTCTCATTTTCCATTCTTCTATATTTTTCATCCAATTCCTCATATGCAAGTTCCCATTGTTCATTTGTGATAAACTCTAAGTCAGAGATTACCTGTTCATGGTCACTCCCGACCATAAGACACATGTTCTTTACCAGCTCTTCAATATCTTCTTCTTCATCGGACGTAGGCTCATCCTCGTCCTCATCGCTCCATGTTGCTTTCATTGCCTTGGGCTTCTTGCCCTTGATCATTTTTCCTTTCTTTTTCTGTAACTTGGAGCATTCACCTCTCATTTGCCCCATCTTCTTACACTCATAACACATTACTTCAGCCGCTTTAGGTGGTTCATTTTTTTACTTTGGTTGCTTCTTTCATTTCTTGAATTTTCTGCCAAATCTTCTCCTTTGGCGGAGAAATTGTCTAACTCTTCTTGTCAACAAGGCATCTTCTTCATCGTCTGTGGTTCCCATCGAATCCTCTTGACTTGAGACAGTTTCCGGGTATGCTTTCAAAGCGATTGGCTTTTTATTCTTTGTGTCCTCTTCCGTCCTCTTTATATTAATCTCATAGGCCATCAAAGACCCTATGAGCGCATCCACGGTGAGTGTAGACAAATCTTTCGAATCCTCTATCATGGTCGCCTTGGTGTGCTAGCTTGGTGATAGGGACCTCAGCACTTTCCTTACCAAATCTGTATCTTTAAACTCTTTTCCGGGTGATTTCAACCCATTTGTGATCTCCATGAGTCATGCGAACATCTGGAAGATATTTTCTTCCTCTTTCATATGAAACAGCTCGTAATCTCGGATCAACATGTTCGCCTTTGTCTCCTTCACTTCTATTGTGCCTTCATAAATTAGCTTGAGCTTGTCCCACATTTCTTTCGTACTGCTGCACATAGAAACACGAGCATATTCATTCGGGTGAATAGCACACTGAATAATATTTAATGCATTAAAATTCTCAGTGGCCTTCTTGATACTGTCATCATCCCACATATCCTCATCCGGGTGTAAAATGTACGGACCATTCCTAATGACAGTCCATATTTCATGACTTTGAGCACGTAGAAAGACAGTCATCCTATTCTTCCAATAGGGGTAGTTACTGCCATCAATGAAAGGTGGCCTATGAATAGAATGCCCTTCGGGCATTAACCACTTATTAAGATTGTTAGCCATTCCTAACATATCTCTCTAAACTGTAAAGTTTCTAGATGAAAACAGAGCCAAGGCTCTGATACCAGTTGTTGGCCCATTTAGGAAGGCAATCGAGAGGGGGGTGAATTGATTGCCCACCCTTTTGGACAAAATTAAACTAAATCACGCAGATAGCAGATAAACACTAGCCCTCTCTTGATAACATGCAGAGACAACGATATTAAATGATGAAGCTCACTGATTCAAGCTTGATAAAAATATATAAGTGATAAATAGAAAAGCATTCACAACTCCACAATGCTAAATGATGATCACTCGGATGATAATAAATGAACAGACAGTTGATAAATCTCTCGTCTCACCGAATCACACTCGTTATATGAACGGATAGGATATATCAACAATCACACAAAGAGCAAACCATGGCACAGTGATTTTTTAGGTGGTTCAGATGCACCCAAGTGCCGTCCTATGTCCACCCCTCTCAACTCGAGAGGATTCCACTAAACAACGCTACACGACGGCAGCAACCACCACACACACGGGCACGACGGCCCACACACATGGGTTCTCGCACGACGACGAGAAACCGCACACACACGGAGCAAGCTCCAAAATTGTTTAAGAAGAAAGGGATATGAAAATACAATGCCCAGTTCAAGATTAACAATCTATGCTCCAAGGTAACTAAGAAGATGGATAGACAAGATCCTCCCCTTTGATATTCACGCAACTAGGAGATCAGATGGAAGGGTGCTATGAAATGGAAGCATAAGAGAGAAAGAAGTTGGCCCCCTTAATGAAGTCCGCCCAAGCAAGGAGATGGTGGAGAGTAGCAGCGGCTCCCTTCCAGCTTCGAGCTCGGGGATGAAGGATGCAAGCTTGGCAGCAGGTTCTTCCTTCCCCAGTAGAAGCACCGGTCCTCTCCTCCAACTTCCTGCAAAGATAGAACAAGCTTAGCCCTCAAGAAAATTCTACTACGAATGGGTATCGCAACATATATATAGCAGCATATAGATGAACAATTGACCACAATGCCCTTTTATAAACCCTTTAAAAACACACCCAATGGATGGGAGAAATCCTAAGGGTACGGGTGTAAAAGCTCAGTCCAGTCGGATAGCAAAATGGGTCATACGAAACCCATCTGGAAAACCCAATCCGAACACCCCAGAAGAAGTGTCGACTCTTTGAGTCGACACTCTTTTCAAGATGCTCTGCCAACACACAGAAAAACCAAAACACAGGCTAAGGTATGTGCATATAAACCCATGGTCGATGCATATGAAAAAGGTAGGGTCAGTGCATGTATGTGGAGCAAAGACCAGGTCAGTGCACAAAGAGGGTCGGTGCACAAATTGTACAGGCTATAGATATGAAAGGGTCAGTGCAAGTTTTATGAAAATACAACCACGGTCGGTGCAAGGATTCATGCACAAGGACTATGCATGTTATGGACAAGTCGGTGAAAAATGTAAAAGACCCAAAGAGCAGGTTGGTGCACATTTGTTAAAAGAACAAAGAAGTCTGTGCACATTATGTAAAGCACGAAAGCAAAGTCGGTGCACACTCTTTGAAGCCTATAGACAGGGTCAGTGCAAGGCATGCACAAGGTCTGTGCATGTGACAAAGATTGCGTCAGTGCAAGGATTGGTACACATGAACAAGTATGCCAGGTCGGTGCAAAGTTGCACATGAACTATGCCAAGGTTAGTGCAAACTAGCAAATGCATGGTCGGTGCAAAGTTTTATGCATAGGAACAAACCCAGTGCATATGCCAAGGTCTGTGCACAATCAGCACAATTAGAAAATTAGGAAAGTGAAACTCGGTGCAAGTTTTGCAAAGAACAGGGTCGGTGCAAACGTTAGGTCGGTGCAAGTATGCAAAGACCAGCACAAGTGAAACTCGGTGCAAGTTTGTATGCAGCAATAGGATGGGGTCGATGCAAACAATGTAGATAGGGTCGGTGCAAGAAGCAGCAAGGTCCGTGCAATGTTGTGAAGGACCAAAGATTGGGTCGGTGCAAAGCGTGAACATGAGTCAGTGCAATGCAGAATGAGGTCGGTGCAATGTAGCACAAGGTCCGTGCAATGATGCACAAGGTCGGTGTAGTTATGAATAAAATCTGTGCAATGGACAACAAGGTCCGTGCAAAGAATCAACAAGGTCGGTGCAATGCACAGCAATTTGAACTTGGTTTTAACAATTCAACATGCAATCCAAGATTAAGACTGACAGAACTCAAATACGCCAATCATACAACCAGCAAAATATTCATAGCAACAAATGTTCAAGCAAAACACACTATGAAACCAAATTCAGTTAAATGAAGCTCACTTCTATTTATGAATAACCTGAACTTGACTCAATTATCCACAAGCTATTCAAAGCTCACTTTCATCAAAGATTTATCAATGCAAATCATAGAGAAGATATCAAAAAGACTTTTTCACACATGGTCTTCGTCAAAACAGCCCGGGGCACAACATAATCCTTTAGCTCCTATGTTTAGAGGTTTCCTCCCAAAACAAACAGGGTGGTGGGTGGTCGAAAGTCTCGACCATCCCTCCTTCCCACCACCCCCAGGTAATCTTGCCGCCATCACTCCCGTTTTTCTAGTTCTCATTAGAGTAGATGCTACACTTATCACTTTATTAATGGCTTCTTTCTTTCTTTCTCTTTGAGGTACGTTTTTTAACATGACTTCAGCATAAGTGACATAGCAGGGCTCTACGTCTTTGTCTGGCCAAGGATGAGGAAGAGGGTCCCCATCTTCTCCATATTGGATCATCTCCCCGCGATCATCATCCCTGTGAGGTTTAGGTAAACACCTCTGGCGATCACGATTTTCTAATGCTTTCTATTTGTTCCTCTGTAGGTACCCAGGCTCGAGAAGGTTGAGGAGATCACCACGCGAGGTGTTGTTCGAACACATTTTATTCTATCTGGTTTATTTGTTTATTTATTTTATTTATTTTATGGATTTATTGGCGTGCCAGTCACCATGGTGACGATTCTTATTGTGCGCTCGATCTGACTTGGTCAGTCGATTGTGAGTGATCGTGTCTGGACTAGAAGTCCATCATACCCTGAACGCTATGACGTTAATTACGTCCTCCCTAAGGAAGACAACCCTTGATTAAACGCTAGAGGTAGGAGGAAGACAGCGGTAAAGCCGTATGCTCAAAGGAGACAAAGTTCATCTGCTTGCAAGACGTTAAACGTATTTGAACAGAGCAAGGGTTTATTAATTACGGGAGAAACCCGACGGCATATTCCCACCATCTTGGATGATGCCAAGTGGGGAATAGGAAACCACCCATGCAGCGGCAGGGTAGGCTCCGCAAAAGATCGGGTATACAGACATAACTTGGAATCCGGATGGGGACCGGCCTGATGTAACACACCCGGTACGAGTGCGATGTCTTATTAATATCCCCCTTCGGAGGGCCATCGGAGATCACGCAAGGGCATAACTCCGTGGGCCAGCAGGGTTAGAAGAGAGTACCACACTCGATCGGTGGGGTTATATAAATTTCGGCAGCATGTTCCCTCAACCTGGATTATGCCAAGGAAGGATAGGTCATCATCCACGGAGAGCCGGGACAACGACCGAACAAAGATGGGCACCAGGCCCAGGGACATCTCTTGCCTTCATATTATTGATCAATATTCCCTTGGAACCCATCATAACACATGTAATGACATGGTTCTTTGGGTTCATAAGGCAGCGGTGAAATCCAAATTCGGGACGAGAGCTGTAGGGGAGGTCTTCCCCATTGTTCTATCTCATCAAGACACAAGTGATGGTCTGTGAGTATCCCCTTAAACAGATGTAGGGGCGATTAAGAAGTTTGAAGAAGAACGGTGCAGAGATGGGCCTCGGAGTGGGTTTCATCTGATTGAAGGAGGGATCTCGGCGTGATCTTGATTGGCAAGAAGGATCTCTCGGCCTGGACATTTAATGGACAAAAGGAGGCTCTCGGCCTGGTCCTTGGGTTGGCCAAAGGGGGTTCTCGGCCTGGTATTTGGTGGATGGAGAGGGGCTTCTCGGCCTGGTCCTTGGGCTGGCAAGAAAGGGGGGTCTCGGCCAGGGCATTTAGTGGACAAAGGGGCTTCTCGGCACGGTTCTTGGGCTGGCCAAGGGGGGTCTCGGCCTGAGGTCTTCTCGGCGGGCTCCTGGGCGCGCCGGAAAGGGGGGCGCCGAGAGGGGCAGTATTAGGTTTGGAAAAAAAAGGGGGGGGTGAATGGCTAGGAGGAGGGACTTCTCGGCAGAGGGCTTCTCGGCACGGTCCTGGCCGCGCTGGGAATCTACACACCGGGAGCCTTGCACATATAGCCTCACATGGAAAGCGTTGTAACAGACTGGTTGTCATTTAGCCAAAAGAAGGGGAAGGCCTCTCGGCCTTATGGTTCTCGGCGGGGAAACTTGCACGCCGAGAAGGTGAAATGCAGAAGGATTTCAGGGTTTCAGAGCTCAAAGATGATGCTCTGTTTTTGGGATTTCTGGGTTTTATGGCTCAGATCGAGGCCGAATCGGGGGAGTATGAGGAGATTTCACGAACACCTCTGCTGGAAGGATGCCAAGGGATCTGAGAGGCCAGATCATCAGGAGGAGGAGAGACCATCATCGGGGCTGAGTAGCCTTTATCTGTATACTGCCAGACGTCTGGGGGAGTCAAGAGATGGCTGTCTCTGATCCCCCGGACTAGCATGGTATCATCTGGGAAGCAGATCTGCAACGAGAGAACCCTTGATGCTGAGACCTCAGACCCTAATCATTCAACGATTGGAATGGGGATCCAGGGTAGCATTCGGCCTTTATCTGTATACTGCCAGACGTCTGGGGGAGTCAAGAGATGGCTGTCTCTGATCCCCCGGACTAGCATGGTATCATCCGGGAAGCAGATCTGTAATGCGAGAACCCTTGATGCTGAGACCTCAGACCCTAATCATTCAACGATTGGAATGAGGATCCAGGGTAGCATTCGTCTACGGGTTCAAATGCATCATTTATAGCCGGCGGGCCAGGGAACCAAGAGATTGATGTCTCTGGTTCCCGGACAGCACAAGGGGCTTGAGGAACAGACTCAAATACATACGGAGGGCATGCTATTGAAGCGGGAAGAAAGAAGAGAATAGAACCCAGCAACCCATTGAACAAGGGTGGGGGTTCTACCTTCATCCCCGTTCGAAGAACAGACCTGACTCCGAAGCCTGAGTCATTTCGCCCATGGGGCATTCATACAAACAGTATGCATACATATGGAGACAAAAGAAGATAGTATTGCCCAAAATCCATCACGGCCATTGCATTTACTTCATCTCACCATCATTTACATCGAGAAACATAGAGGGGAGGAACAGGGAAAGAATCGTATGAATAATCTAAACATCAAGACTTCGACTATTACATACGGAGAATCAGTAAAAAGAAGAAAAAGAAACATCGAACATGGGGGGGAGGGTAGAGCATTGACTCCTCTCCCTCCCCCTATCAGCCCACCTGGAGCCCTTCTTCTTTCCTTTCTTCTGCTTCTTCTTTCGACGGAGACTCTCTCCCTCTCTTTTCCTTTCTCTTTCTCTTTCTGGCTATCTGTTCGCTCTTTTCTTCTTCGTCTCTTTCTTCTTTTCTTTTCTGTCTATCCTCTTTCTTCTTTTCTTTTCTGTCTATCCTCTTTCTTGCTATCTCCTTTTTTCTCTCTTCGAAGGGAGGGGGTTTTATAACCCTTTTCCCTTTTCCTTCTCGGCAGGCATCTTCACGGCGCGCTTGAGGTAGGCTTCCCGGCGCCCTCAAATTCGATCTCTCGGCGCCAGTATCTGGGCTTCGACATGGGCTTTCGGCGCCACCTTCATATAGGCCCACTTGGGGTTTCTTTAAATGTATCATCATCCCAAAGGGTCTATCATCTATGAAATATCTTGTATTGAAATCGCGATTGCAATCTCCATCAGTCCGCAGATAGGGTTTTATCAGTCTGTAGATAGGGGTTTCATCAGTCCGCAGACAGGGTTTTATCAGTCCGTAGACAGGGATTTCATCAGTCCGTAGACAGGGGTTTCATCAGTCCGTAGACAGGGATTTCATCAATCCGCAGATAGGGTTTTATCAGTCCGTAGACAGGGTTTTATCAGTCCGTAGATAGGGTTTTATCAGTCCGTAGACAGGGATTTATCAGTCCGCAGATAGGGTTTTATCAGTCCGTAGACAGGGATTTATCAGTCTGTAGATAGGGATTTATCAGTCCGTAGATAGGGATTTCATCAGTCCGTAGACAGGGTTTTATCAGTCCGTTGACAGGGGTTTTATCAGTCCGTAGACAGGGTTTTATCAGTCCGTAGACAGGGATTTCATCAGGATCGTCATCTGAACGGTGACAAAGCCGGGTATCATCTTATCAATATCGTCACTCTAATGGTGACGAGCTAGGACATCAGCTTTAGTCTGGGAAGACCTCAGCCGGGTGTATAATCTGTGTAGACTATTCTTCTTCTGCTCTATCTTTTCAGGGGCCTTTACCATCTTCATCTGCCGGTGCCGGCTTCATCTTTATCTCATATTACTTCCGTCAGTAAGTCGACATCTGACTTACCCTGACATATCATCTGTGACTTCTTGGACGAAGCAGTAGTACAGCTGGAAGGTCTCATTAGTTGAGTGACTGCTGCTCTATCAGTGCTGCCGTCTGAGTGACATTGGCACTGGGCATCGGCTTTGGCCGACAAGGGCTTTAGCCGGGTGAAAGGTTGATAAGCTTCATCATTAGTCTTTCACTGTTGGTCAGATCTTCTTTTCAATTATGCTTCCACCCTTGTTCATTTTCCGGGTGTCAACAAATGCCCCCCACCTGCAGGCAGCGTAAGCGCAGAATAAGCGTCACGGGGGTTGCAGGTGTCTTTTACTATTCGAGGGTATCTTCCTCAATTTGTCTTCAATTCAGTTCTCAGACCTGATCATCTCACTGTAACAATATTCTGCACATCGATGTTTCTTCTCTTCATATTTTCTATCATTATTTTCAGCATTTGAGGCTTTTCGGCCTGCAGGACCTCCCGGCGCGAAGCTTCTCGACGCAGGGGCCTCTCGGCGCAGCCTGGTTGGCCAGGCTCTCGGCCTGGACCTTCTCGGCGCGCCCTGGCGCAGGGGATCTCGGCCTGTGGGCTTCTCGGCGCGGGGGCCTTCTCGGCGCGCCCTGGCCGCAGAGGGGCCTCGGCCTGGGGGATTCTCGGCCTGGGAGTCTTCTCGGCGCACCTTTTGGCCGCCGGGGGATCTCGGCCTAGAGGCTCTCGGCGCGTGTTTCACCGCACCGAGAACCTGGTCGCCTGGGCCCCTATTTAGGGCGCCGACGGCCTGTTTTTTCTTCATTCTTCACCGTTCTTTCTCTTTCTTCAGTTTCTTCCATTTCCTCTCCTCGGCGCGAGCCGTCTTCGTCCTCTCGGCCGTGGCCGCGAGTCCTTCCGTCCTGGGTGACGTTTTTTGGGGATTCAATCCCTTTGCTTCCGGGATCACCCCCTCTTGGTTGGTGACTCCCTATTCTTTTTGGGCAGATCCTGAATAAGGGGATATGCTGCCGAAATTTTTATAGAATCTCATGTTGCAATCCTTATAAGACTGACTTTTAATCCACATTTCTTCTTTTGTTTACAGATATAGCAATGGCTTCTGGCTCTGCTGCTGCATCTTCTGGAGCTGTTGGAGCTAGTTCATCGGCCCAGCCAGACATATCTCGGGCCACAGTAAATTGGTTGAACGTGCACAGCTTGGATTATG
This sequence comes from Amorphophallus konjac, assembly GCA_022559845.1. NCBI lineage: Eukaryota > Viridiplantae > Streptophyta > Magnoliopsida > Alismatales > Araceae > Amorphophallus > Amorphophallus konjac. The sequence goes on from CM040118.1 coordinate 398,717,221, forward strand.
GATATGATAGAATAGCTTCAGTTGACGAATCATCTGATTCTGAAACTGACACAGTGTCGACGGCCCGGGTATACTCCACGGCGACCGAGACATGCTTTAGGCGGGATAATAATTACCGGCCAGACTTCCCGAAGGATCGCCACTTGATGCCGTTCATCCGGACCTTCACAGTGGGTGGCTTGCGACATTATCGGATAGCTCGCGTAGTTGAAGCTGCCATCCTTGCCAAGCGGGATAGCATGAAGGAATCAGTGTATCACAGCAAGGCTATATATCTTCCCGGGGAGAAGCGGGACTGGGATGCAGTCCTTGGAATATCAGAGCTAGAACCGGAGAAGAAGATGCTTACCCGGGCACCGAAATTTACACCTGCTCGGTGGGACAATGCTGGCGGCCGAGTTAATAGGGAGAAGCCCGGCTATGGTATGTTCTTGGCACCTATAAAGTGGGGATATCGCGAAGAGCCCTTCGTGCTAAATTGCTCGGCCATTCAGTTCAAGTACCATTTGTCGGCTGGCTGGTTCGGAGACTACAAGATCACTGACTCCCATCTATTCCGAGTAGGGGCAGTAGAATTTACCAAGTTTGTTCTGACGGAATATGCCCCTCTGCTGATCAGAGCGGGAGTATACCATAGTGTTTTTGCTTCCAGATTCCGATATCCCATCTCCAGAGGGTTATGCTGTGGGATGTTTGAAGTGTTCTGTCCTTTGTTCAACACTTTTTATACAGCAGAGGGTGAGACATCCCTAGACCTCTGGAGTTTATCACGGCTTTCCGGTCTGCCTATTGACGGAGAACCGTATGAAGAAGTCTGCTTGGCGGACTCCGAGAAAGACAGCTCTGATGGAGAAGGCAAGTATTCCCTTGGCTTCTCTTACCGGTATCTGATGAAGGTCTATCGCTCCATCTATCTGGCATATAGTAGAGGATCCTCCAAAGGCTATCATCCCCGAGAGAAAGGTAGCAAATTGAGGGTCCAGATAGGGCAGTGGCTCCAGTACTTCTTCGACGGTCCCCTGAAATATGCAGATTTCCCCTCCATGGGTCCTGTTGCGAGCAAGCAGATAAGAGCTCCCCGCTATAAATCGGCACTGCCATCTTCATTGCGCCATGCGGGCAAAGGTGGTCCCAACCCGGCAGGGGTAGATCCCATCACACACTGTGTAGCTTATTTAACATTCTGGCTGTGTACTTTTGCTCTTCCACAAGGGGACGAGACAGTCATTCGGCCAAAGGCCATATATCCAGCTTGTCAGATGGCCTGGGGGATGAAGCTGTCGCTCTACCCAGTGGCCCTGTGTTTGATCTATAAATCTTTGGGGGACCTGTACAAGCATCGGACTCCCCGTTCTTTGAGGACCGTGGGTCCTTTTCATTTCTTCAATGCCTGGGTCTGCAGTATATTCCTTGAATTAGCTCCGAGAACCTTGCAGGCGGACACAGTGTCACCCAGGATGGTTGAATTTGCCAGCGCTGAGCCTGGTCCCTTTTATGATCAGCTATTTAAAATAAGGGGCCGGCTGATAAGAGTACTAGTGGACGCCCCTGGCAGCATACATTTCTGGAGCTTGGCTGCAGGTTCAGCTCCTTTGATTGATCCTCAAAGAGAATGCAAGCTGGAGGAGATAGAGACATATATCCACCCTGTCTCAGGGGTCAACACTGCTAGGCCGATCCTGGAACCGGAGCTGGTGAGATGGGCCATGGCAATTCGGCCTAGTGTTTTGGTTTACAGAAAGGGTGGCCTGCTTCTGTTGGAGCCATACTATCCGTTCCGATTTGGGCGGAACTTTGGTTATGACCAGCACATCCCTACTTCAGTTGCTCAATTTCCCCTGGATAGCAGGGCCAAGCACGGGTCCACCATTGTCGGCGACGGCCGGTTGTGGTGGGATTTCTATCATCGTCAGGACGACGCAATTTTCAGGGTGCCCACCATCTCCAACCGTGTTCCCCGGGTAACATCAGAATATATCAAATGGTGGAACATTCGGACCGGCTTTTTTAGGGATGGCAGGGGTGCTTTCTGGGATGTAGCGGAGCGCTCTTTCCTGAAACAGCAGCCTGGGGCGGTGTTTGAAATCCCCGAGGCCCATTTGAGAAAGCTTTATTCGCAGAATCCGAGGGAGGCAGAGAACTATCTGGCCCAGCGTCGAGCTCTGAAGGAAAAGAATTCTGAGCCGCCCGCTCCTGTCTTTGCCGCTATTAATGAAGACAATTTCATGAAGACCCTGAAACATTTGTGCCATATAGGAGATGATTGCTTGGAGGCACAACAGTATCCATTTCCTGTTGAAGAGCCGCTCCCGGCAGTAGCTCATTGGAGGGGTCCAGTTGATAAATTTCATCCATATAGGACGTTCGTACGCCAGGAAGATAGAACTTAGACGTACTATAAGCAAACGTCCTGGCTGTTCATTCTGCTGAATTTGCATGGATTATCTGCAGAAAGCCCGATAGCTGGCGTTTTGAACAAGCCGCTATTTATATCATTTCATTATGTCGATGGCTGGGGCATGGACCATCTTGACTTGTTTCGCTGCCTGGATTTTCATGGCCATAATGACCTGGCAGCTTTGGTAGAGAAATGCCAGATATTCGGCGATGTTTGTTGGCTTATCAAGGAGGCTGCTTCCCGCTCCAAAGAAGTGGCTTATCTGTACTGGCCGCTCTCTGTATTTTATGATGGACCAGCAGGTATAATCTTTTCCTTTCCGACTGCAGTGTTTTCTGTTTAGCATCTAAATTTTACATCTATTGATCCCATCATCTTTCTGCCGTTCTTAACAGACCGGCCCGACATAAAGCGGCAGGGGCTCTACAGGAAGATTATTGCGCAGGCCGAGAAGCCCACTTATTTTGAAGTCCCTGTAGCAGCACCGACTACTACTCCCCTGCCTCCTGGCAAGAAGAGGAAGGCTTCTGCAGTCAAGGCTGCGGTTGGGAAGGCCAGGAAGGCCAAAAAGGCCCATGCTCAACGATCGGCTTCGATAGCGATGGACACCAGGACCCCTCTCCCTGACATTCCCTCATTTGATGAGTTCGAAACTCAGAGGGAGGCTGCTCAGGCATCAGTTCAGGGTAACATCAATATTCTGCCATTGCATTCTTCATTCTCTCTTGCTGGATTTCAGAGGAGTGTTTAAATCTGACCACTCCTTTTTGCACAGCTAAAGAGACAGTCATGGCACCTTCTGTGGTGGAGACCAGATTGCCTTCTCCTACGCCGGCTAGTGAGGCGGAGGGTAAGCATGCCTTTTCATCTTTTTATGTTCATTTCAACTATCTTTCATCGTCCCTCTCACGGGCTTTTCTTTATAGTGATGGCCGGGGAGGAGACTGAGATTACAGGAGCGGCTGGCGATATTACTCAGCCGCGGGAGGGTTATAAGACCCAGGTGAAATGGGGCCCCGCTCCCGGAAGGCGCATAGTTACCCGGTCTTCCTCCAAGCAGATGTTAGAATTGACGGCCCCGCCCATGGACAGAGTAGAAATCTCCTCCGGTAGCTCTGCGGCCGCTTCTGAGGTAGGTGGAGAAGAAACAGATTTCAGCGGGAGCGACACGGAGGATGCCTCCAGACCAGAGGCCCCATCCGTGTGTACCGCCATTGTCTTATCATTTACACCCCCCAAGCTGTCGGTGCCATTTTCTAGAGAAGAATTACCGGAAGAGTTCGCCGCTCTGGATACCGAGGCAGATATGACTCCCCCTTTTGTGGTCGCATCAGCGGAGCTTTCTTCTTCCCTGCAACCTTTTGAGGATATTGGCATCACTTTAAAAGTGAGTCTTTTTCCCTTTATGGTTTCATTTTCTCCATCTTTATCTACTGCTTGATGCTGCATTGATTCGTTCACAGGAATCCCCTGTTGCCCTCCCAGCTACGAGTGCAGCTGTTGAAGCCACTTTATCTGGCACCTTGGCTATTGTTCCTGCTTCGGCAGCCGTTCTTGAGATAATTCGCCCTGTGCCGGTGAGGGTGCAGTCCTCCACAGACTTAGCATCATTGGACCTGCGGAATGCAGGGGAAGGTCCGGCTCTCATCAAGGCTTTGGACTTTAGAGCCGAAATGGACCCAGCCAGGGGTTCTGCCTTTATACCAGCTACAGTGATGACCATCGCTCCAGAATCAACAGTTCCCACAGTATCAGTCATGGAGAGCGAGCCTTTGCCTCTTCAGATCGTGGTCCCCGCAGACTTGACATTGCAGGGGCTGGGCACCGAAATGGAATAAGGAGAGGTATCTGTTGCAGGACTGGGAGTATCGCCTACAACGGCCACGGAATCTGCTTCTGTATTTTCAGAATCTGAGGAGGAGATGCCTGAAGTTGCATCCGAGAGTATTCCGATGGCCGCCTCCGAGGAGATGGAGGTGGAAGATCTCCCGGCCACCTCAGAGGTTATGGGCGGAGCTCAGTTGGTGGCTTCGGCAGACCTGCCGTCTTCTTCTTCGCAGCTGGATATCACCCTATGGGCGGATATAGACAGTGAAGTAACTTTTGAAGTAGCTCCTCTTCCTTCACCTGGCTTCACTTCCCCTGAAAGTTTTGTCTGGCAACATCTGGGCATGCTGCGTCAACTGGTGGAGTCCCAACCTGGACTAACTTATTCACAGTTGAAGGAGATAGCCGGGCGCTTCACCGCCAGCTTACAGGCGATGGGATGTCCCACAGAAATATGGGCCCAGCGGGTTCTTTTGTTGTTAAAATTTTTTCATCGCCGGGATTTCTTGACACACATCATGTCGGACAGATTGACAGCCTTGAAGTTGCAAAGAATGGAGTGCAAGTCCGAGCTGGCAAAGATGAACTCTATCCTTCAGGAGCGACAGCGTCAAATGCAGTCTTTGGCGGAGCGGGAGCATTTCGTGCGCGACCGGATAACTATCCTGGAAGCTGAACTGTCTGATCTCCGAGCTGAGCTGCCGCAGCTAACAACTTCTCGACCGCAACTCGAGGAAGAAGCAGCTTTATTAGAGGGGCAGGTGGCATCCTTTCGAGACCAGTCTGTTCGACTGCAGGAAGAGGAGGCTCGGCTTCATGAACTAGGAGCCGCCCCTTCTGTGGGTCTTCTGGCATTCGAGGATATCTTCCGGCAGCCATGAATCATTTTCTTTTTCTTTTCTTCTTCTCTCTTTTTTTGGTGCTCTTTTGTGATACAATGTCCCCTCGGGGCCCTTTATATACTCACTTCTTAATGAAAAGAAAATTTTGCTTTATGTGTACCTGCCTTCTTTTCCATGTGGTTTTATCACTTCAGGGAAGTGGGGTAGTGGTTTTAGCAACCCCTCATGCGAATGACTCGTATCTGGCAGGAGAGCGTCCACCCCTTCAGAGAAAGGATGGGGAACTCGCTCCACCGCGTGACGGCATCCGAAGAGGTGCTTAAACCGGATTCTGTTGGTAGTGGCAAATGTTCCTCTTGGCAATATGTGCTGTGAGGGAGACAATCTGCAGGAATGTGAAAGAAAGGGCCTTATCAGAATAGACGGAAAGTCTAGACTGGGTAGAGGTTATAGCAGGTGGGACGATTACGGGATATGTGGTTTTCATCAAGACAGACGTAGGATCTGAACTGAATAGGGTTTTATCATTGATCGGGCGAAAATGCCAGTCGATCAACAGCTGGTTTCATCATCGATATTGGGTTTATATCGATACAAGAAGAGTTCATAAATTTCCTCAGAATAGACGAAAGGTCTAAACTGAGTAGGGTTTCATCATTGATCGGGCGAGGTGCCAATCGATCAACAGTTGATTTCATCATCGATATTGGATTTATATCGATGCAAGAAGGATCTATAAGTTTCCTCAGAATAGACGAAAGGTCTAAACTGAGTAGGGTTTCATCATTGATCGGGTGAGGTGCCAATCGATCAACAGTTGGTTTCATCATCGATATTGGATTTATATCGATGCGAAAAGGATTTATAAGTTTCCTCAGAATAGACGAAAGGTCTAAACTGAGTAGGGTTTCATCATTGATCGGGCGAGGTGCCAATCGATCAACAGTTGGTTTCATCATCGATATTGGATTTATATCGATGCAAAAAGGATTTATAAGTTTCCTCAGAATAGACGAAAGGTCTAAACTGAGTAGGGTTTATCGTCGCAGGTGGGACTTTGCCGAGAATGTATGGGTTTCATCAGAACAGTGATGGGTTTCATTGTTGGTGGGACATGCGAATGGGGGTATGTAGATTTTATCAGGGCAAACGTAAGGTCTGTCCCAGAAAGGCTTTATCATCGGTGGGCATGGAGCCATATGACCGACGGAAGGTTTTACCAATGAAGGCAGATGAAGGTATCATGCCGGTTGGCACGGAACTTTTTTAATTACCATATTACTGACCCAAGTGCCCTTTCAGGTTTTCACCAGAGCCAGCCCCCTCTTGCTTTTGCCCACGCGTCCTTTCGGATTTTCACGTGGCGGGGTACCCGATTTTGCCTGCAGTGCCCTTTCGGGTTTTCACCACAGCTGGGTTTTAGCCATTTTTTTGCCCTCGTTCAGAATGCCTGAACAAGACTGGCGGGGTATCTCTATTTTTAACACCATTTTGTTTCTTCTTTTCTTCTCCCTTTCTCTTTTTTTTATTGAAACTTTGATTCTATAACTGATGGGCGCAGCTTGTGCATATATCATCATTGATGTGGGTGCTAACATCAATGCAAGGGTTTCATAGGTCTCATCAGGATAGACGTAAGGTCTAAACTGGACGGGTTTCATCGCTGATTGGGCAATGCGCCAATCAATCAGCAACGGGTTTCATCATTGGTATTGGGTTTATACCAATGCAAGGATTTTTATAGGTTTGATCAGGATAGACGTAAGGTCTAAACTGTACAGGTTTTCATCGCTGATCGGGGAGTGCGCCAATCGATCAACAGCAGGTTTCATCATTGGTATTGGGTTTATACCAATGCAAGGATTTTTATAGGTTTGATCAGGGTAGACGTAAGGTCTAAACTGGACATGTTTCATCGCTGATCGGGCAATGCGCCAATCAATTAGCAACGGGTTTCATCATCGGTATTGGGTTTATACCAATGCAAGGATTTTTATAGGCTTCATCAGGATAGACGTAAGGTCTAAACTGGACAGGTTTCATCGCTGATCGGGCAATGCGCCAATCAATCAGCAACGGGTTTCATCATCGGTATTGGGTTTATACCAATGCAAGGAAATTTTTTATAAATTTCACCAGGATAGACGTAAGGTCCGAACTGGGTGGGTTTTATCACGGCGGGACGTAAAGAGCTATGCGGGTTTCTTCGTGGTTACCACATTACCGACCCAAGTGCCCTTTCGGGTTTTCACCAGAGCCAGCCCCCTCTTGCTTTTGCCCGTGCGCCCTTTCGGGTTTTCGCACGGCGGGGTACCCGATTTTGCCTGCAGTGCCCTTTCGGGTTTTCACCACAGCTGGGTTTTGGCCATTTTTGCCCTTGTTCAGAATGTCTGAACAAGACTGGCGGGGTATCTCTATTTTTAACCCCATTTTTTTATTTCTTCTTTTTTTTATCCCCCCCTCCCTGTTTAGAGGGTGTCAGACCGTGACGACACAAGATCACGATAAGTGGTAGCCTGGTTAGGACGGAGTGTCACTATACCAAGGAAAGGATATCTCGGCTAGGGCGGAGTGCCATTAGACCAAGGAAGGGTAGTTCGGCTAGGGCGGAGTGCCGCTAGACCAAGGAAAGGATATTTCGGCTAGGGCGCAGTGCCACTAGACCAAGGAAGGGTAGTTCGGCTAGGGCGGAGTGCCACTAGGCCAAGGAAGAGGTATCTTGACTAGGGCGGGGTGCCACTAGACCAAGGAAAGGATATCTCGGCTAGGGCGGAGTGCCAATAGACCAAGGAAGGGTAGTTCGGCTAGGGCGGAGTGCCACTAGGCCAAGGAAGAGGTATCTTGACTAGGGCGGGGTGCCGCTAGACCAAGGAAAGGATATCTCGGCTAGGGCGGAGTGCCACTAGACCAAGGAAGGGTAGTTCGGCTAGGGCGGAGTGCCACTAGACCAAGGAAGGGTGGTTCGGCTAGGGCGGAGTGCCACTAGGCCAAGGAAGAGGTATCTTGACTAGGGCGGGGTGCCGCTAGACCAAGGAAAGGATATCTCGGCTAGGGCGGAGTGCCACTAGACCAAGGAAGGGTAGTTCGGCTAGGGCGGAGTGCCGCTAGACCAAGGAAAGGATATCTCGGCTAGGGCGGAGTGCCACTAGACCAAGGAAGGGTAGTTTGGCTAGGGCGGAGTGCCGCTAGGCCAAGAAAAGGGTATCTCTTGCCCGATTACTCGGGGAATATCAGCTGTGCAGCATGATACAGCTTCAGGTGTTTACCGTTGAGTGGTGAGAATTGGATCTCCCCTCGATGATTAACAACTATGTAGGCCCCTCCTTCGTAGACCCTTTGTATCACATATGGACCTTCCCAATTGGGATTTAGCTTTCCCTTCAGGTTGGACGCCATGACTTCTTTTTTCTTGACCATGACAAGGTCACCTTTCTTGAATTCTCGCCCTTTTACGAGTTTGTTGAATGCGGTGGCCATGCGGGCCTGATACATCTGGATATTCTTCTGAGCTTGGAGATGCTTCCCTTCCAATTCAGCCAATTCTTCTAATCTTCGTTCTGCATTGGTTTGTTCGCCATGGGCTAGGTCGTATTGGACTGCCACTCTGAGTGACGGGACTTCCAGCTCTAGTGGGACTACTGCCTCTGAGCCATATACCAAGGAGTATGGTGAGCACCCTGTAGGTGTTTTGAAGACGGTGCGATACGCCCACAGAGCTTCATACATCTTTTCTTCCCAATCCTTCTTATTGGCACTGACGACTTTGGCCAGCAGGGTGCACAAAGTCTTATTGAAAGCTTCTGCCAATCCATTTGCCTGTGGATTGTAAGGAGTGGAAGTCCTCCATTCGATCTTATATTTCTCGGCAAGCCGGTAGACTTTCTGATTTCTGAAATGACTCCCATTGTCAGATATTATTCGGCTGGGGATCCCAAACTGGAAGATGATGTTTTGCTTGATGAATCTAGCGACCAACTCGCCAGTAACTTCTCTTAGTGCTATAGCCTCTGCCCATCGGGAGAAGTAATCTGTTATGGCCAGTATATACTTATGCCCGGCCGAGGAAGTCGGTAGTGGACCGACTACATCAGTTCCCCATTGTGCAAACGGCCAGCTAGGGACTGTAGGGTGCAGAATCGTAGGTGGCCTTCTAGGCACAACAGCATGCTCCTGACACTTCTGGCATGACTTTGCAAATGTGCAGCAGTCTTCAAACATAGTGGGCCAATAGTAGCCCAGCTTCTTGATTCTATCTTCATCTTGGGACCAGCCTGGTGGGCACCTGCTATCCCAGCATGTACTTCTTTCATTGCCTGCCAAGCTTCTTCAGTGGACAGGCAGCGGAGCAGAATCTTCTTGCGTGCATCTGCCATTATTCGGAACAGAGTCCCATTCCTGAATTCATAAGAATCTTTGATTCGCAAGAGTTTCATCTTTTCTTCTCTTTTTTGCGGCAGCTGTTGGTGTAAAAACCATTGTAGCAGGTGTTGTCTCCAATCAGATGCCTGTTCTATACTGATCGTGGCGACTTCATTTTCTTCGGGGCAGCCTTCTAGCATGCTGGGGACTTGCCGCCGATTTATAACAACAATGTTCAGTGTCTCATCTGGTGGGACTGCTATTGAGCTGGCTAGCTTTGCCAATGCATCAGCCTGGGCATTATGTGCACGGCCCACATGCTTGAGCTCAATATGATAGAATTTCGCCATGAGGCGCACAGCTTTTTGGTGGTAGGGGTTCAACTCCGGCTTTCGCACTTCGAACTCACCTTGGATTTGCTTTATTATCAACATTGAATCCCCGAATACCTGAAGCATCTGGATACCCATGTTGAGGCTGATATGCAGTCCGATTATCAGAGCTTCATACTCGGCTTCATTATTAGTGCAGGGCTTGTTTATAGAACAGGAAGTATGCACAACCTCCCCATCTGGCGATTTCAGCACAATACCGGCTCCGGCTCGTATTCTGATTTTTCCATCGGAGTCCGTCTCTGTTCTAGATGCTCCGTCAAAGAATAGCTGCCACATAGTTGACTGAGCTTGGCAGGCTTCTAGTGCCTCATCATCGGGTAACTCAGTCCCCAACATATCATTCTCTGGCACAGGATGTTCTGCGAAGAAATCGGCCACAACCTGTCCTTTTATTGCCCTCTGGGGTATATACGTGATATCGAATTCCATCAGAATTACTGCCCATTTGCCCAACCGGCCTTTCAGTACTGGTTGAGTCAGTATGTATTTGAGTGGATCTGCTGCAGATATCAATCTGACTTCATGTGACAGCATATAGTGCCGGAGCTTTTTAACGACAAAGACTAGTGCCAAGCATGTCTTTTCTATATAGCTGTAGCTTTCTTCTGTTCTGATCAGCCTCCTACTCAGGTAGTATAGAGCCTGCTCTTTGCCTTCTTCATTTATCTGTGCTAGCATTGCCCCCAAAGAACAGTGTGTGGCTGCAATGTACAGTATCAGGGGTTTGCCCTTAATAGGTGCCCCTAGCACTGGAGGGGTTTTGAGATATTCTTTCAGCTTCTCAAAGGCTTCCTGACAGCCATCGTCCCAGAGGAACGGCACATCTTTCATCATGAGCTTGTGAAAAGGGTGGCATTTCCCCGACAGATTTGATATGAATCGTCGGATGTAGGCCAAACGCCCTTGTAAAGATCTCAGCTCGTGGAGATTCCTTGGTGGAGGGAGCTCCTGGATAGCTTTAATCTTGGATGGGTCAATCTCAATGCCCCTATGACGGACAATGAACCCAAGGAATTTTCCACTGGACACGCCGAAGGCACATTTCATAGGATTCATTTTGAGCTCATATTTGCGCAGCCTCTGGAACACTACTCTCAGATCCTGCAAATGGTCTTCTTTTCTGCTGGTTTTCACCACCAGGTCATCAATGTAGCACTCTACTTTTTTGAAGAGTAAATCACCAAAGATCTTTGTCATAGCTCTTTGGTAAGTAGCGCCGGCATTCTTGAGGCCGAACGGCATCCTTTTATAGTGGAATATCCCCTTCGGAGTGCGGAATGCAGTGTGCACTCTGTCTTCTTCAGCGATCCAGATCTGGTTATATCCGGATGACCCATCCATGAATGACAGGACTTCATGGCCAGTGGTTGCATCGATCATTACTTCAGTGATTGGCACTGGGAAATCATCCTTCGGGCAAGCCTTATTCAGGTCCCTGAAATCTACACATATTCTGATCTGCCCATTTTTCTTCTTCACGGGCACTATATTGGCCAGCCATGTAGTATATTGGTTCTCTTCAACAAAGCCCACATTGATCAGCTTGTCGACTTCTTTGTTGATCTGATTTATCAGTTCGGGATGCATTCTCCTTGAAGGCTGCTTTACAGGGCTTGCCCCCGGGTTTATCGCCAATCGGTGCTGTGCCACATCAGAGCTCAGTCCCGGCATCTCATCATATGTCCATGCAAAGCAGTCTCGGAACTCTTTCAGAAACTGTATGTACTGTTCTCTGGCAGCTGGTTCTAGCAGTGCACTGAGGAATGTCGGCCTTGGCTCATCCGCTGACCCCAGATTCACTTCTATCAGCTCATCGACGGTGGCCTAGCCTCCGTCCTTGACTTCGGGTGGGGCTTCTTGCAAATCAATAAAGCCTCCCGGGATATAATTCTCTTCAGTTTCATGTTCTTCTGTATCGTCATCCTGCTCATCAGCGGATGTCGGCTTATCATATAAGGCCGATACCATCGGATTCTGTTCAGTCTGCCCCGAGGACTAGACTGGTTCAGAAGAGAATTCAAAAGTGGAATCTTCCGCTCTTAGGGATCTTTCTGTTGCAGGCTCCCCTGAAAGGTCATCTTTCTGTAGAGCCCGGACTTCTTCCAGAATGCACTCAAATTCCAGGCATTCTCTCAGTTCTTTGGCAATCTGGTCTTCATCCGGAGTTCCCGTATCAAATTTTGCTTCGGCCTGGAATAGATCCTCCTTGCAGGACGGGTCCTTCCAGCACCGACCCCTCTTAGTCTTATCAGACATCCCTGCTTCTGGCTGGTCATCTTGGGCTTCATTGTCTGTTATGGTTTGATACATAATCTCTTCATCCTCAAAGGGATATTGATCATATCCTAACCCAGGGGAGTCTCCATGCTGGTAGAAGGTAGAGATGACATCCACCTCGGCTTCATAATATTCTTGAAGGGTATAACCCAATCCCGGATGCTGTGTGATCTTCCTCAGTTCCTTATTATCTCGAGGCGGATCCCATAGCTCCCTGAATGCTTTCTTCTGGGCTGCAGATTGCAGTGATGGCATTTGCATCTTGGAGAACATCTGCGAAACCCGCTGGGTAGTATACTCCAGGCCTGTAATCGGCACCATCTGGTTTGCGGCTTCTTCAGGGACCATGCAGTCTTGATCATCTTCTTCGACTGCCTCCCCGGTGTAGAATATGGTAGGTGGCTCGCAGAAGCGAGGGATTTCCATAGTCTTCAGTGGCAGCACTATTTGGTATTCTAGGCTGGCGACGAGTTTGATTAAACCTCGTGGGACCTTCACCTGTATGCACCTTTCCTTCATTTCTTGATCAGTGCTATCTGGACGGATGCTAGGAGGGGTGATCCGAGCAAAATCATCAGCATAAGAGATGTGAGCTACTTCATGCTTTTCAACATAGCCCCTGGGTGGCGGTGGAGACCAAGCTTTTGCCTTCGTCGCCGGCTCCTTCTGGCTGATTACAGCCTCTTTCTTTTCATCCTTTTGTGACACCTCGGTGTAGTAGGATGCATCGAGCATATGGCACTCGAACACTTCAAAGGGATGTAGGTCTGCAAACACCCTTTCTTCCTTTCCTTCATGGCAGTATTTTATGCATTGGTGTAGCGTGGCGGTCTCCCCAACAGGGCCTTATACGTGGTGTTGGAGTCGATCACATAGAATCGTACCACGGTCGTGAGGTCGCCCAATGTGAGGTTGAAATCAGCCACCCCGAGAGGTGTTTCACATTTCTGGTTGAACCCAGCAATCTTCATGTCTCTGACCTTGGTAAGCTACAGATCAAAGTAGTATTTCTGATAGATGCGATACGGGAGAATATTTACAGCAGCCCCGGGATCTATCAGTATCCTGCTCAGCGATTGACAGTTCAGGGAGCCCCTCATATACAACGGTCTGTTGTGACTGGCATTTGGGATCAGCATATCATCTTCTGTGAATGTGACTGATGGTCCAGCATTCACTTCTGCCAAGAGTGCTTCATATTGTGCCGGCGACTGCAGGGCATCCACAATTGCTTGGCGGGCCTCTTCACTCAGAGAGAGTATCTCCCAGATGGAGAATCTGGTGGGGAGCTTCTTCAACATTTTCATGATTCGACTGCCAACCCGAACATTAGACAGCCTCATCTCCTCTGCCCACCGGGGTCTTGGAGGTTCGTGTGGTGCCTGTGGCCTTTGCTGCCCAGTCCCAGTTTCATTTTCTTCATCGGTCTCCCGAAGGGCTTCTTCTGTAATGACTGCCCTTGGTTTTGCTAGAGGGCTATTTTTCTCATTTTCTTCATGCTGTTTCTGCTTTCCGGCTGCTGTCTGCTGGCACTTATTGCTTTTAGCTGGAGCAGTGTGAGCCCGTTGCTCGTTTTCTAAGCTGGACAGGAACTCCAGGAATGAAGGGGCTCCTTCTGCTTTATCTTTTCCTTGGTACAAGCTGGCAGGGGGAGGAACCTGGACACCGCGCACCTCTGGTTTTGGGATTTGATAGGGTTGCTCCCCTCTGAACATAATATTATGGTTAGCTGGTGGCGGACACCCCCATTTTCTCCCAGAACGTGTTGCATGGGCTGAGGTAGAGGCCTCAGCATGATTGGCTTCTAGCGGGACATCTGATGCTTCTTGTTCATCATCCTCCCCGGGCAGGGAAAAGAGTACCGACAGAGTATTGCATTGTACTATCGTGACCTTCTTTCCCTTTTTGGCCTTAGGCCGTCTCTTCTTTTTCTGGGAAGTTGGCTTTGCTAGTTCCTGCCCCCAGAAGGACTCAGTCTTATCTTTTCTTTGTTCTGCTTCCGGTTGCTCTTCAATTTTCAATTCTTCGAGCTGCTCCCAGAGTATACAGTCTTTCACCAACAGGTGTTTCGGCTTTTTCTGCTCATACTCATCAAGCTCATTAATATATTGCTGCAGACGCCTGGTCGCAGGACTTTCTTCTTTATGTGCAGGGAGGGGAGTTTGTCTCCTCCGGTTGCGAGTATGGATCCGGATGACTGGTCCGGTCTCAACTGTTAGCCATATTGGCTTTATTGGAGGCGACTCAGGCCTTGGGGTGACACCCCGGATAACTGCTCCATTGGTTTTAGCTGCGGGAGTCTTCTTTCTGCTTTTTGTGGGTACCGTCTGCCATCCTTCCTGATCTCTCAATGGGGTGAGGAGGCAGGCTTCATAGGTGTGCCTGGTGCAATCTTCAATGGCTTCCTTAGGCAGCTGTTGATAGATTGAGATCATATTAGCGGCCACCCTCCAGGGCGGAAGCTCATGTTGCCGAGGAGGCTTCACCTGGTAATCTCCCAGCTGCAGTTCACCCTTCTTGACCATTCCTTCCATGATATCTTTGAAGACATAACAGTCCTCAATTGGGTGCCCCAACACTCGGTGAAATGGACAGAACATCGGATCATCTTTCTTTTCTGCATCTTCGGGCTTCTTCGGTTCAGGCAATGTTACCTTATTGAACTTATATGCCCAGTTAAATAATGCTGCAGTCTTATCTTTGGGAAAATAGTAAGCCCTTCTCATCCTGTCCCTCAGAGAGACTTTGTCTCTTCTTTCTGCTGTATCTGCCATCGGGGGAGCTTCATCTGCCCCTTTCTTCCCTTTTTGTTGCTCAAAGGTTCTAAAATCGACGGTGTTGGCCTCAGAGTGTGATGGCCGCCGATCATTGGATTTACCTTTTGGCATGGCGGGAGCATTGACGGTCGGACATTTGGACAAGAACGCCTCGACCTCCGCCACTATATTGTTCAGTCGGTCAAATGTTTTGACATCTGCACCGATCATTTTTTCTAGTACTTCCCTCCTGAGGTTCTGCTTGCATATCTGCACTGCATCCTCCTGATGAGGAGGTCTTCTGCATCTCATGGCTAGATTTCTCCATCTTTTGATGTACTCCAGTGCAGTTTCATCCTGTTTCTGCCTAGTAGCATACAGTTCTGCTATTGTGATTTCCCTCTCCGTGACATGAAACCTGTCGCGGAATTTTCTCTGCATATCGGGCCAATCCTGCTGACAAGCTTGAATACCATTCAAAGGCCAACCCAGTGAGGGACGAGCCAAAGAACTTGAGCAGATAGGCTTCATCGACTGCTAGGTCGCCCATGATGGTAGTATAGTAGGCTATATGCTCTCTGGGGGAGCCTTGGCCATTGAATTTCTCAAACTTTGCCGGCTTGCTGACGCCTGGAGGCAGCCTTTTGGCAGCATACTGGGGAGGATACGGTACCTTATACACATCATAGGCACTAGTAGCATCTCTAGTCTTTTCTGACAGCTTCATTTCCACAATTCTTTCAATCATCTGCTTGTGGGCTACAGCTGGATCTATATCTTCTGGAAAGAAGTGGGCTTGTTGCTGGCTGTGAGGAGTTGTCATCACAGTGGCGCGCAAGATGGGCGCGGTAGGCTACGTCTGAGACACAGAGGGTTGAGCTATTGTTTGCTGTGGAACAGGTTGACTTGGTGCTTTGCCCTTATCAGCTAAGAGAGGATTAGCCAGGATAGTTGTTTCTGTGGAGCTGGATGTCTGCCCCGCAGGTTCAGCTTGCATCGAGACTGATGTAGCTTCCTGTCTCTCATTGAGCTGTCTTCGGAGAGCATTGATCTCCTGTTGGTATCTTCTGAACATCATCTGGATCATGGGATCCATGGTTGATGGAATTTGTATATCTTCAGAAGTCCCTTCAGCATCATCAACGAAGGGGTTATCTCCATCTTCCGCTGTTACCACATTAACTGTCATAGTGGTAACCCTGCGGGCTTCATCATCAATTTTGATTTTATCTTTTGCTGCCTGGCCTCTTCTTGTGACAGGACCAGGTCTAGTTGCCAGCCTGAGCAATTCCTCTGGTTGAGTTGGTAGTATATCCTGCCCCCTGGCCAGTCCAGCCATATTGCAGGCGAAGATTCGCATCTTTCCTTTCCGCCTGTAGACCTTTCTTTTTATTTGACTAGGATATCTGAGCCGGTCAAAGACCGATATTCTTTCTTTGGCTTCTTCCTCGTACAGGTCTTCTTCATTATATCCGACCCTGGGGCCTTCTTCATAGTCATTTGAATCGGAGGAAGAGGCTTCGATCATCATTTCTTGGAAGGTTTCTCCTTCTTCATCATCCCTGATGCCCAAGGCACGGGATAGTCTTTGCTGGCCTAGGGCAGAGCTCCCTAGGTAGTGGAAGTAATCTTGGACTACTTGCTTAGTCTCCTCTGGGTCGCGCCTTTTCGGCTCAGGTCGGAGCATCAGTCTGTCCTGGCCCTTTTGCTGCCGGGCTAGTCTTGTCACCCGAGCATTCAGATGTTCGGCCCTGGGATATTTGAAGATATCAGCCTGTCTGGCACAGGCTCCTGATCTTCTTGCAGTAAGCATAGTGACTGGTTCACTTCTTCTTATATTGCCAACTTGGCAGCGGTTGGCAGCAGCATTGCTTTCATCTCTCTTCATTTCCCTTCTGCCCCCTGCTCTGAGGCGGGCAGCAGTGATATCAGTGAGGTTCTCTCTGTCTTCAGCTGGGGCCCAGCTTTGGATCTTCTTCGGTTGCCAAACCTGTTTGTATTTTGCTGGCTTGGGTGCCAGCGGCTTCCTTTCAGCATCTTCCCAGTTGGCCCTCCTAGAGGCCAAAACTTGGAACTTGTTGTCAGTTGGGATGGTCGGGACGATTCTGTCTGGCCGGACTCCCCTGGGGCGACCGTCGAGATTCGCCCTAATAGCACCCATCATTATCGTCTTTCCGGAATTGGAAAGGCGACGATCAACAGCAGTAGACCGGTTCCTCCGGTTGGTTTTCTTCCCCTTCTGGGCAGCAGTTTGGACCATGTCCCTTTTCTGGACATGATGGACGTAGTAGGCGACGGCCGTGGGGGCCGTCTTCTTCGGTAAGCCATCCTTGCGATCAGCGGCCTCCACTGGGGCGTTTGCAGCAACGCCTTGCTCCTCGTTATCGACCTGTAGAAGGTCGGTGTAGACAACGCCCAAGCAGTTGGGCAGCCCGACAGCTGGGGGAAACGAACCGAACGCTAGTGGTACCGCAAGGTACCCCTCCTGGACGTGCATGTCCACCGGTTGCTTGTCGAAGCATACAGACGCGATTTGTGTTGCCATCGTAGTTTCCTGGAAACAAGGAAACACACGGAATCAGAAATTTGAGGGGGGCCCGCTGGGCCTCCTACCTTAGCGTAAAGAGGAAGGGAGACTAAGTCCCACCGGGTGTGCCAGACTTGTTCGAACACATTTTATTCTATCTGATTTATTTGTTTATTTATTTTATTTATTTTATGGATTTATTGGCGTGCCAGTCACCATGGTGACGATTCTTATTGTGCGCTCGATCTGACTTGGTCAGTCGATTGTGAGTGATCGTGTCTGGACTAGAAGTCCGTCATACCCTGAACGCTATGACGTTAATTACGTCCTCCCTAAGGAAGACAACCCTTGATTAAACGCTAGAGGTAGGAGGAAGACAGCGGTAAAGCCGTATGCTCAAAGGAGACAAAGTTCATCTGCTTGCAAGACGTTAAACGTATTTGAACAGAGCAAGGGTTTATTAATTACGGGAGAAACCCGACGGCATATTCCCACCATCTTGGATGATGCCAAGTGGGGAATAGGAAACCACCCATGCAGCGGCAGGGTAGGCTCCGCAAAAGATCGGGTATACAGACATAACCCGGAATCCGGATGGGGACCGGCCTGATGTAACACACCCGGTACGAGTGCAATGTCTTATTAATATCCCCCTTCGGAGGGCCATCGGAGATCACGCAAGGGCATAACTCCGTGGGCCAGCAGGGTTAGAAGAGAGTACCACACTCGATCGGTGGGGTTATGTAAATTTCGGCAGCATGTTCCCTCAACCTGGATTATGCCAAGGAAGGATAGGTCATCATCCACGGAGAGCCGGGACAACGACCAAACAAAGATGGGCACCAGGCCCAGGGACATCTCTTGCCTTCATATTATTGATCAATATTCCCTTGGAACCCATCATAACACATGTAATGACATGGTTCTTTGGGTTCATAAGGCAGCGGTGAAATCCAGATTCGGGACGAGAGCTGTAGGGGAGGTCTTCCCCATTGTTGTATCTCATCAAGACACAAGTGATGGTCTGTGAGTATCCCCTTAAACAGATGTAGGGGCGATTAAGAAGTTTGAAGAAGAATGGTGCAGAGATGGGCCTCGGAGTGGGTTTCATCTGATTGAAGGAGGGATCTCGGCATGATCTTGATTGGCAAGAAGGAGCTCTCGGCCTGGACATTTAATAGACAAAAGGAGGCTCTCGGCCTGGTCCTTGGGTTGGCCAAAGGGGGTTCTCGGCCTGGTATTTGGTGGATGGAGAGGGGCTTCTCGGCCTGGTCCTTGGGCTGGCAAAAAAGGGGGGTCTCGGCCAGGGCATTTAGTGGACAAAGGGGCTTCTCGGCACGGTTCTTGGGCTGGCCAAGGGGGGTCTCGGCCTGAGGTCTTCTCGGCGGGCTCCTGGGCGCGCCGGAAAGGGGGGCGCCGAGAGGGGCAGTATTAGGTTTGGCAAAAAAAAAGGGGGGGTGAATGGCTAGAAGGAGGGGCTTCTCGGCAGAGGGCTTCTCGGCACGGTCCTGGCCGCGCCGGGAATCTACACACCGGGAGCCTTGCACATATAGCCTCACGTGGAAAGCGTTGTAACAGACTGGTTGTCGTTTAGCCAAAAGAAGGGGAAGGCCTCTCGGCCTTATGGTTCTCGGCGGGGAAACTTGCACGCCGAGAAGGTGAAATGCAGAAGGATTTCAGGGTTTCAGAGCTCAAAGACGATGCTCTGTTTCTGGGATTTCTGGGTTTTATGGCTCAGATCGAGGCCGAATCGGGGGAGTATGAGGAGATTTCACGAACACCTCTGCTGGAAGGATGCCAAGGGATCTGAGAGGCCAGATCATCAGGAGGAGGAGAGACCATCATCGGGGCTGAGTAGCCTTTATCTGTATACTGCCAGACGTCTGGGGGAGTCAAGAGATGGCTGTCTCTGATCCCCCGGACTAGCATGGTATCATCTGGGAAGCAGATCTGCAACGAGAGAACCCTTGATGCTGAGACCTCAGACCCTAATCATTCAACGATTGGAATGGGGATCCAGGGTAGCATTCGGCCTTTATCTGTATACTGCCAGATGTCTGGGGGAGTCAAGAGATGGCTGTCTCTGATCCCCCGGACTAGCATGGTATCATCCGAGAAGCAGATCTGTAATGAGAGAACCCTTGATGCTGAGACCTCAGACCCTAATCATTCAACGATTGGAATGAGGATCCAGGGTAGCATTCGTCTACGGGTTCAAATGCATCATTTATAGTCGGCGGGCCAGGGAACCAAGAGATTGATGTCTCTGGTTCCCGGACAGCACAAGGGGCTTGAGGAATAGACTCAAATACATACGGAGGGCATGCTATTGAAGCGGAAAGAAAGAAGAGAATAGAACCCAGCAACCCATTGAACAAGGGTGGGGGTTCTACCTTCATCCCCGTTCGAAGAACAGACCTGACTCCGAAGCCTGAGTCATTTCGCCCATGGGGCATTCATACAAACAGTATGCATACATATGGAGACAAAAGAAGATAGTATTGCCCAGAATCCATCACGGCCATTGCATTTACTTCATCTCACCATCATTTACATCGAGAAACATAGAGGGGAGGAACAGGGAAAGAATCGTATGAATAATCTAAACATCAAGACTTCGACTATTACATACGGAGAATCAGTAAAAAGAAGAAAAAGAAACATCGAACATGGGGGGGAGGGTGGAGCATTGACTCCTCTCCCTCCCTCTATCAGCCCACCTGGAGCCCTTCTTCTTTCCTTTCTTCTGCTTCTTCTTTTGACAGAGACTCTCTCCCTCTCTTTTCCTTTCTCTTTCTCTTTCTGGCTATCTGTTCGCTCTTTTCTTCTTCGTCTCTTTCTTCTTTTCTTTTCTGTCTATCCTCTTTCTTCTTTTCTTTTCTGTCTATCCTCTTTCTTGCTATCTCCTTTTTTCTCTCTTCGAAGGGAGGGGGTTTTATAACCCTTTTCCCTTTTCATTCTCGGCAGGCATCTTCACGGCGCGCTTGAGGCAGGCTTCCCGGCGCGCTCAAATTCGATCTCTCGGCGCCAGTATCTGGGCTTCGACATGGGCTTTCGGCGCCACCTTCATATAGGCCCACTTGGGGTTTCTTTAAATGTATCATCATCCCAAAGGGTCTATCATCTATGAAATATCTTGTATTGAAATCGCGATTGCAATCTCCATCAGTCCGCAGACAGGGTTTTATCAGTCCGTAGACAGGGGTTTCATCAGTCCGCAGACAGGGTTTTATCAGTCCGTAGACAGGGATTTCATCAGTCCGCAGACAGGGTTTTATCAGTCCGTAGATAGGGTTTTATCAGTCCGTAGACAGGGATTTATCAGTCCGCAGACAGGGTTTTATCAGTCCGTAGACAGGGATTTATCAGTCCGTAGATAGGGATTTATCAGTCCGTAGACAGGGATTTCATCAGTCCGTAGACAGGGTTTTATCAGTCCGTAGACAGGGGTTTTATCAGTCCGTAGACAGGGTTTTATCAGTCCGTAGACAGGGATTTCATCAGGATCGTCATCTGAATGGTGACAAAGCCGGGTATCATCTTATCAATATCGTCACTCTAATGGTGACGAGCTCGGACATCAACTTTAGTCTAGGAAGACCTCAGCCGGGTGTATAATCTATGTAGATGATTCTTCTTCTGCTCTATCTTTTCAGGGGCCTTTACCATCTTCATCTGCCGGTGCCGACTTCATCTTTATCTCATATTACTTCCGTCAGTAAGCCGACATCTGACTTACCCTGACATATCATCTGTGACTTTTTGGACGAAGCAGTAGTACAGCTGGAAGGTCTCATTAGTTGAGTGACTGCTGCTCTATCAGTGCTGCCGTCTGAGTGACATTGGCACCGGGCATCGGCTTTGGCCGACAAGGGCTTTAGCCGGGTGAAAGGTTGATAAGCTTCATCATTAGTCTTTCACTGTTGGTCAGATCTTCTTTTCAATTATGCTTCCACCCTTGTTCATTTTCCGGGTGTCAACAGGTGTCCATCTCCAAATCAACCCCACCACCAATCATATCATCCAGCATACTCCCGGACGCCTACACTAGTGGGTACCTAAAAGATGAAGGCGTGGAGATTCTTAAATGGCTTAAAGCCCCAGTATATTACTCAACTCACCCCGATGGATATCCAAGTATATGTCAATGTGGTGAGAAGAGCCTAACTCCTGGAAGATGCAACGGAGTTGTCTGATCGCATTCAAGGTAGAGATGCCAAGAAGGAGCAAGTTACTTGCCCCAGTAACTTCAAGCCCTCCTTCAGGATAAAGAGGCCCAATTTTGATGGGCGTAACTTCAACAAGGATGGGCGTGACTTTCATAAGGACAAGAAGCCGAGATCGTTTGGCAAATAAATCATCCTGGTTGCTACTCCATAGAAGTAAGTACGCAAGTATTGTGAGAAGCTCAGACACAAGGTTGATGAGTGCTGGAGAAGACTTGGTGCTTGTCTTCGCTATGGGAGTCGGGATCATAGAATCCGGAATTGTCCACTTCTTAATGATCAAGCTCCACCGGAAAAGCTTCCGGTAGCTATCAAGAACAAAGGAAGAGTCCAAGCCCTTATAAATGTGGAACCTACCGAAGATGGAGGCGTCGTGGAAGGTACTATTTCTGTGTGCTCAAAGCCCGCCTCTATTCTATTTGACACTGGAGCTACGCATTCATTTATATCTAAGAGCTTTGCTGATATTTTACCTATGAGGCCTATCCCGTTAGAATCCAAACTTGTTATTACTACTCCTATTAGAGCGGGATCGGAGATTAAATATTTCTATCCTGCTAGCGAAGTTCTAGTCAGCAGTTGCAACCTACCTGTTGACTTAGTATGCATTGAGATGGAAGGATATGATATTATTTTGGGAGCTGACTGGTTATCTACACATGGTGCTAGTGTTAACTGCAAGTTGGGTAGGGTAACCTTTAGTGGCTACTCCAACCTCTTATTTTCTGGTGTCAGGCATTCTCCATAACTATCCCTTATTTCGGCCTTTAAAGCTAATAAATTATTGAAGAAGGGTTGTGCGGCTTTCTTAGTTTCTATTACTATGGCCAAGCATAAAGAACCCAATCTGGAGGATATTCCTATTATTCAGGATTATTCTGATGTATTTTCGGACGAGTTTCCTCGTATTCCTCCGGAGAGAGAAGTGATCTTCTCTATTTATTTGATGCTAGGAGTTGCACCGGTTTCTAAGGCTCCGTATCGGATGTCCGTTGTTGAAATGAAGGAGTTAAAAGAACAACTGATGGAGTTATTGGAGAAAGGATTTATCTGACCAAGTACTTCACCTTGGGGAGCCCCAGTCCTATTTGTGAAAAAGAAGGATGGGTCAATGAGATTGTGTATTGACTATCGGCAATTGAACCAACTCACAATCAAGAATAAATACCCATTGCCGAAGATTGATGAACTATTTGACCAGATTTCTGTAGCTCGATATTTTCTTAAAATTTATCTCAGATCTGGTTATCATCAGTTAAAGATCAAGGAATGGAATATTCATAAAATGGCATTCAGGAGCAGGTATGGACATTATGAGTTCACTGTTATGCCTTTTGGCCTAACCAATGCGCCTGTAGCATTTATGCAATTGATGAACGGTGTATTTAGGCCATGCCTTGATCAATTTATGGTGGTCTTTATTGACAACATTTTGATCTACTCTAAGTCCAAGATGGAGCATGAAGAACGTCTCAAGAAAGCCCTCCAATTATTACGAGATCACAAACTTTATACTAAGCTTAGTAAGTGTGATTTCTGACTAGAAGAAGTTTCTTTTCTAGGTCACATAATCTCACGGAAGGGTATTGCGATCGATCCTTCAAAGGTCAAGATCATGAAGAACTGGGAGAGACCTACTAGTGTGACCGAAATTTGAAGCTTCTTGGGATTGGCAGCATATTATAGAAGATTTATTAAGGATTTCTCCAAGATCACTGTATCTTTGACAAGATTGACGAGAAAGGAGATTCCTTATATATGGTCCAAGGAATGTGAGAAAACATTCCAGACTTTGAAAGATTGTCTGACTAGTGCCCCTATACTTACATTGCCTATTGAAGGAGGAGGATTCGAAGTTTATGCTGATGCATCCGAAATTGGCTTGGGCTGTGTATTGATGCAACATGGCAGGGTGATCGCCTATTCCTCAAGGTAATTGAAAAATCACGAGGAGAATTATCCCGTGCATGACTTAGAGCTGGCGGCTGTAGTCTTTTCCTTGAATATTTGGTGGCATTATCTCTATGGTGAGGCATTTATTATATATTCCGACCACAAGAGTCTCAAGTACTTATTCTCTCAAAAGGAACTCAATATGAGAGAAAAACGGTGGTTGGAATACTTGAAGGATTTCGATTTCTCTATACAATATCATTCCGGAAAAGGTAATGATGTAGCGGATGCTCTTAGCCGGAAGCCGATGGCATTAGTATCAAGCCTAATGATTAAAGAGTGGCAATTATTAGAGCAAATGGCAAACTTAGATCTCAATATGGAGGAGAAGGAAGAAGGAGTATTGATTGCAAATATTAGACTCCAACCCAAGTTACTCTCAAGAATTAAAGAGCTGCAAGATGATGATCTGCTGATTGTTGAAATTAAAGAGAAATTAGATCAACAACCAGATTTTCTTTTGGCAGATGATGGGAGGCTATTTTTCCGAGGAAGAACCTATGTACCTGATTGTTCTACCACCAAGGATAAAATTATGGAGGAGGCATATCGATCGAGGTACACTATTCACCCTGGTGCTACAAAAATGTACCAAGATCTCAAAAGAACCTTTTGGTGGCCTAACATGAAAAGAGAGGTAGCCGAGTTCGTGAGCCAATGTTTGGTCTACCAACAAGTTAAAGTTGGTAAGTTGAAACCTCTCAAAATATCGGAGTGCAAATGGGAAAGTATTGGCATGGATTTCACAATTGGATTGCCAAAGACCCGAAGTGGATTTTATACTATATGGGTGATTTTGGACCGACTAACAAAGTCCGCTCACTTCTTGCCCATCAATACCAAATGGACCGTGGATGTTCTAGCTGCCCTATATATCAAGGAGGTCGTAAGGCTGCATGGTATTCTAATTTTTATTATTTCGAATAGAGATTCGAGATTCACCTCTCATTTCTGGAAAGGTTTGCAATCATCTTTGGGTACTAGGCTGAATTTTAGCATGGCTTTCCACCCTCAGACATATGGAGAAACTGAGAGGATGAATCAGATTGTCGAAGATATATTGAGAGCTTGTATGATAGATTTTGGCGGAAGTTGTCATGAACATTTGTCCTTGATTGAATTTGCATATAACAATAGCTATCAGTCTAGCATACAAATGGCGCCTTTTGAGGCACTGTATGGCAGGAGTTGTAGATCACCTTTATGCTGGAGTGAAGTTGGAGAGAAAAGATTGATTGGCCCCGATATTATCCAAGATACAACTCACAATATCTAGTTGATCCGAGAAAGGCTAAAAATTGCTCAATCACGGCAAAAGAGTTATGCCGATAATCGAAGAAGAGACCTCGAATTCTAAGTGGGAGAGCATGTCTTCTTCAAGATATCACCCACACGAGGAATTAAAAGTTTTAGTATCCGAGGAAAATTGAGTCCAAGATTTATTGGCCCTTTTGAGATTCTGGAAAGAATCGGGGAAGCGGCATACATGCTGGCTTTGCCTCCACAATTGGCTGGTGTCCATGATGTATTTCTTGTATCCATACTGAGGAAGTATGTGTATGATCCCTCGCATGTGATTCAATTCGATGACTTGAATCTATCAAAGAATTTGTCTTATGGAGAAAGACCGATCAAGATATTAGATCGGAAGTTACACCAGCTGAGGAATAGGGCTATACCAATGGTAAAAGTCCAATGGAGCAAGTGTGAATTCGAGGAAGGTACCTGAGAATTGGAGGAGTCAATCAAGAAGAAGTATCCGGATTTAATCTCAGGTTAGAATTTTGACACTTCATTTGAATTTTAATTTTTTAATTGTATGATGTGAATTTGGAGGATCAAATTCTTTTAAGTGGGGGAGGATGTAGAAACCCAACAAATAACTAGATAAATAAATATTTCAATTTATTTAAATAATTATAATATTTATGAAATGATGAAATTACATTGTTATTATATGAAATAAACTAGATAATTGAGTTTTTCTTGAAATAAATTGAAATTAAATCTTTTAAATTTTAGAAAAATTATAGGAGAACTAATTAAATTCTCTAGAATGAATTATGATTAATAATTGGGCCATTGGACAACCCATAATGGGCTGTATTGTGGGTTAATGAGCTAAAAAGGGTTAAATAGGGCTAAAATTTGTAGCACATGTTACATATCCCTTTTTATGATTAAATTAGTCCCATTTCTAGAAGATTTTCATAAAATTCAAACCCTATATCATAGCCCACCATGGATTAGGCTTATTTCCCACATTTTCCCACCATATTAGGGCTAGGTTAAGAGGAAAAGTTGGAATTTGCTTCTTAGATCACTAAATTCAGAACACTAAATTCGGAGGTGAAGAATTTTAATTTTTGAAGAAGGCAATCTTAACTAATTTGACCAAGTTTTTCCTATAAATAGTGCCCTCTAAGCCCCTCTAATCACCCTCTAGGCTTTTGCTATGTTGGGGAAGAGATTGGAGGCAATTTAGGGGTGTGGTTTGAAGGAAAAAAGGGAGCTCTTGACCATTTCATCTAGTTTTCCTCTTCCTCTCCAATTCGATTTAAGGTATGTTTCTCTCAGGCTAAATCTTTAATAATTTATGTCATCTTGTACATTTTCAAGTGCTCTTTCCATTGGTACCATTTTCTCCAATTTTTATTGAGTATTAAGCATGCTAGAAGCATCCTATTGAAGGGTATCACCATGCTCGCCAAAAGGGGGTCGGTTATTGAGGTGGTCGAACCAGGGACCGTCTTCTGGTAGCGGTCTCCTGACAGACCGTCTACTTGTACTCATTTTCAAAAAAAATAATAATATATTTTAATGAACGCATCCAGCACATGGACGCCTTCTTTTATACGCATCCCCTAGAGTGGACGCCTTCATGAGATATTTTTCAAAAATAAAAATTATATATGTTAGACACGTCAGAAGCCATGGACGCCTTCTTTTATACGCGTCCCCTATGGTGGATGCCTTCATGCGATATTTTCAAAAAATATATTTTTGAAAACGGTCCCCAGAGGACCGTCTTCTAAACAAAACGGTCCCCAGAGGACTGCCTTCTGAATAAAACGGTCCCCAGGGGACCGCCTTATTCCTGCAGAGTCTGTTTCATCCAGTTTTGCAACATCCGCCTGACTGTGATATTTTCAGGTTCTAATTGAACCAATATATCACCCAGCATGTAGATATGTCATGTTATGTTGCCTATAAACTAAATCTACACACAATTAAGTTAAGGATATGAAAGAAAATGATTCTATTCCATGAGCTTAAGTTTCCTTCCTAGTTCTTGTTACCTTCATGATATCTTTGCTCTCCATAACTATATTATCCTTTTAGCTTGTTAAATGGAGTAGATATCATCTTTAAAACTGCATGGGTTTAGTTGCATAATCTTTGGTCGATACAAGTTTAACGATTTCTGTGTTACCATTGTTACCATATTTTTCGACAAGTCGTATAGCTCGCTAGATTTCCAAGGAGCGGTGTCTAAGGAAAGAGGTCCACTGGCAAATACTTTAAGTGGATGAGTGGTTACTTAATTAGGCCCTTGTGAATACGAGGAGAACCTCCCACTCTCCCACCTCTTATCTAGCCGTGATTCTTTGATTTTCTAATTAAGCACCCGACTGTGAAAAACTTGATCGAAACCTGTTTAACAAGGTCTTCCGTGAGAGTCGATCATGCTTTGTCTGTTAACCCATTTCTCTTATCGACTTAATTTCGTTAAACATGATACCTTAAATCCTCTTCGAACTTTTCTTACAAGTACTTGTAATCTTGTACTACTTGATCCTTGAATCATAAATTTTGCTAGATCTATACCTTATTTCAAGAGCTTTACCTTGAAATTCTTTGGCCATAGATATTATGTGGATGTCTAAATATACTTGGGATCTATGATCCATAACCCTAATGCCTGGTGTTAATGGGGCCCGGTCTGGTCCTGGGGTGAGTGCCCGAAAGTACTTGTGCCCATGGGAGTTGAATGACATTGTGTGACATTGCACCGAAGAGCTTGACTTGCTAGATTCATTTATGACATTCCACAGTTCGTGAAATACTTGACTTGCTTGAATACATGAAATACTTGATTTGTACCTGTTTGCGTGAAATGGCCAATTCCACAATAATACTTTCTATATGATCGTTCTCTACTTGAACTTTACTCTTGATATCTTGTTTACTTATGATTCCAATTGCTTGCATTTCTTTACTCTCTCTCCTATTCATGTTCCATATTTTATTTACGTTTCTCGGCATAGCATAGTAATTTTATCAAAAAATGATAATTCTTTAAGTTGCCTAGTATAGAGATATAAATTCTTACTGAGCGTTTCGCTCACCCTACGTTTTCGATTAACATTGCAGGTAGTTCCGACGATTAACCCCAAACACATGGGGATGGGCTAGAGTGAACGACGGATCAAGTTTATCTTAGTTACCTAGGTTTTATGAGTGTTACTCTTGTTAGAATTATGTACTTGGAAGTTGTATTATGCCTTTTAAGGCTTAAGAATATTATAAACTTTATTTCGATGAAATAAAAGTATCCTTTTTTTCTTATATCTCATTATGGTTGGACCCCTTACGTATGCTTTAATCGACACGAGTGTTAAGACTCGTCGCGCCTCGATATTCCGCGTCGGGGCATGACAACCACGTTCAGGCCTGTTGACTTAGCCCCCCTCACACTAGACGTGGTCCATGTTCACGCCGGGACCTTATCTATAAGCTTAACGTCGTCGGGCGGTCGACCACGTTCAACCTTCTGATATGGGAATGGGCGAACTGCCCTAAATCCCATGCCACTCGACTTAAACGAGGAGAAATACATGCCCAATCCCTATTTCATGCTTTCATACATCAAATACATTCATTTAAACCCAAGAAACTACATGAATCACATATATCTTCCACATTCACATCAAGAACTCACAAAGAACTTACATCACACCCATTTTTTCGGCAATTAAACCTTTTTATCATGGAATTAACAACACGAAAACATGAGAAATCTTGATGAGGAGTAAGAGGATTCCATCCCCTTACCTAATTCGCGGAAAACATGTTGTTCTACCTCAGTTCTTCGCGTAAAATCCAACCCCACGTGTGAGATGCGGCCCCACCAAGCGAACCACCGTCGTCTCACCTTCAAGATCGGTCCTCTACCGCTCCATAGCTTGGCCGGATGTCCTCATAGCACCATGTCTATAGCCAGGAGAGGAGGATAGTTCAGGAATAAATAGAAGAGAGAGAGAGAGAGGAGTGTCGAGAGTGAGAGAGAGGGGCACCCTCGTCGTGGGTTTGGGGAGGATTTTAAGATGTTTTGTTCTTTTCTTTTTCTTTTTCTTCATGCAAGAAGCCCTCTAAGAAACCAAAATTATGGTTATGCCCATTCTTCCTTAAATTTTATTAAATAAATTCTAAAATTTCAATAAAATCTCATAATTCCTTCAAAAATCTTTTAAAATATTATCTCAAAAATTCGGGCTCTTAAATTATTCACGAAAAATTAGATCCGATGCCTAATAGGTGGGAACCCGAAATCCAAGATATTACACTATCCCTCCCATCTCCGACGGCTGACGGGGATTGTGGCGGGCAATGGCGGACAAGGCGACGGCGATCGAGGGAGGTTGAGGCCAGTGGCTGTGGTGCGGTTGCTCGCGAGTTACACGAGCCGGGTGTGAAAAGAATGACATTTTTCGCATGGAATGACATCCATTCATCACAGAATCTTCGTAAAAGGTAGAGGGATGTATTCCTACCCTCCTTGTGTTATTTTCTCACAATTTTGAGTCGTTTCGGGTGAGGAAGAGTGGGTTTCTTTCATGTTTGGGGAAAAACGCATGTTCAGGGCATGTGGTGTTTTCCGCCAATTCGGGTAATGATTTTCTATTTATTATGTACCTTTGGTGGTTTGGGTGGTGGGGAGAAGCTCCCAAATATTTTCCCCCTCAATCGGGGTCAAGTGGGGCGTGAACGAGCACCCCACGAAGGGGTTTCATAGGTTTCCCACCGAAATCAGCCGACTGATCGCCGGGATCTGTCGACCACTCCACGTTTGCCATGGTGATGGCAAGTGCAGGGGGCAGTCGACTGATTGCACTTGTCGATCGACCGACCCAGTGCACCAGTCGACCAATAGTGCAGGTCGATCGACCAACCAGTAGCCTAGGTCGATCGACCTGGAGGGACGGTCGATTGAAGTGATGTTCAAACTGCCATTTTGGGCCTTATAATGCGATGTTCACCTTGGTAAAATAAATTAATGATTTTGTGATTAAAAATACATATGGAATGGGCTATCCAAGGCCGACAACATCTGAAATTATGGTTGCCGAGGTGTGGTTACTCGGGGTTCTACTATTGGGTATAATTTAGTTAGAGATTTCCCCATGCAAGCATAATAGGCTGACGTGAGTCGAGCATGCCGTGTGTTGTGTGAGTGGGTGAGTTGACCACCCTGTTCCACATTGGTTTTGCCATGTAAGGCTTGCCCTCCTGAGACCACAATGTGTCGAGGAGTCTGCCTTGGGTGAAAGTTTTCCCCTTGATATATTCTGGTTCTGACGGGGTTTTACTTTGTGAGGCTTGCCCCTTGTGGAGGCCCTAGTGTGTTGAGGAGTCCGCCTAGGGTGAGGGTTTCTTGTGTTTCTCCTGTGAGATGGTTTTGAGCTTACTACGATGGGCCCCTATGTATGTAGTGTGTTGAGGAGTCCACCTACGTTCCTGGAGCTAGTTCGTTGAGGAGTCCTCCTACTCTAGAGCCTAAGTTTGGGCTAGGGGTGTTATGCCCCAGGCCCCTGTGGCTTTTGGTTTTGATGATTGGCTTTAGGGGTTTGTGATGATTGGTTTTAATGTGAGTTAATCACTGTGAGTCACCATGCTTTTATTCAGTCATTCTATATTCAGTCATTTTATCAGATCATAACTCAGTCATTCTTATATTCAGTCTGTCATTCAAATGTTCATTCAGTCTATCATATGTTCAGTCAGTTTATCTGCTTACACTGTGAGTCATTGCATTTGAAGTTCAGACTGTTTATCTGCTACATACATTTATAGAGTCTGCACATTTGCATCAGGCAGCAAGTGTGTACAACGCCCTGTGTAGGCACGACAAGTCCATACACTGGTTGCACATTGCACTGCTGCAGGCACTTCTAAGTCTACACATCGTGTAGCTTCCTGGCATAGTCTGTACACTCATCTGTCTGCATGTGTCACCAAGTCCACACATTGCATCATGTGTTTGTTCATGAAGTCTATACATCCTGCACCATCTCATGCAGCATCTCAAGCCAAGTCCATACATAGTTTATCAGCACTTAGAAGTCTGTACATCGGTCCGTCTTGTTCAGCGTCTTAGTGCATTTAAGTCTGTACAGCGTCCGTCTCAGCCAGCGTCTCATGCTGCATCTTAGGCAAGTCTATACATCGCCTTCAGACTTTCAAGTCTATACATTCCATGATCTTCCAAGTATGTACATCCACAGTGTGACTTCAAAGTCTGAACATTGTCTCACTCCGTCAAAGTCCATACATTTGTCTTCTCTTCAAAGTCAGTACATTGGCGTTGGGCATCAAAGTATATACATCGCCTTCTGCAAGCTTTATCGCAAGTCAGTACATCGGTTTGATATCAACAAGTCTGTACATTGGGTTCAACTCTCCAAGTCTGTACAACCACACTCAATAGGTAAAGTCTATACATTCTTCAGCTGGAACTGTGCAAGTCTGTACATCGTTACTTGCCAAAGTTTGTACATTGGCATCTGTTCCTACGTTGCACTTCCAAGTCTGCACATTGGGTTCTTTACCTACGTTCATCTTTGAAGTCTGAACATTGGAAGTTTTACCTACGTTGCACTTCAAAGTCTATGCACTCACTGTCCTCCATTGTTTCAAGTCTGTACAGCCTTTCCATTGGAAAGTCTATGCATTGGTCGTTGAATGATCTTCAAGTCTATACAGACCTTGACTCGCTCAAGTCTGTACATCGGCCTGCTATCTTTGACAAAGTCTTCACATCGCGAAGTCTATACACTCAACTCCTTCACACTTCAACAAAGTCTGCACAGCGGCTGTCTTCACATAGGAAGTATGTACAGCCGTTCACCTCGTGAAGTCTAGACATTTGATGTGCATAGTCTTGAAGCATTTAGGAAGTCTGTACTTTGGTCTGCTTTACATTGCATAAAGTATGTACATTGCACTGTAGCTACATTGTTTCAACTGAAGTCTGCACATCAGCCTGCATGATTTCAAAGTATGTACATTGCACAGCATGCATCAACTCCAAGTAGGTACATCGTTTGTTCATGAAGTATATACATTGCTACAGTAACGCAAGTTTATACATAGTCCGTCTCATGCATTGTATTAGGCTAAGTCTATACAGTGAACTGTCTCATTCAGCGTCTCATATGCACATTTGAGTCAAAGTCTGTACAGCCCAAGTCTGTACACTGAGGACGCTTGTTAGCCTTCAAGGTCTATACATTGTCTACAGTGCATCCAGCAAGTCTATTCATTTGAGAGTCTTGTTCAGCGTCTCATAGAAAAGTCTGCACATTCTATTGTTCAACGTCTGCATGCATTACATGAAGTTTGTACACTGCATCGTCTCGACTTGCGTCTCACTGAGCATCCATTCACAGTAAAGTCTATACAGACTTCATCGTCTTAGGGTACGTCTCATGCTTTTGCCTATGTCTGTACAGCCGTTGGCTTCTTAATTGAAGTCCATACATTGAGTAAAGTATATACAGCCATTGCTTGCGTCGCCTTACACGACCAAGTCTGTACAGAGTTTGCATTGCATCTCATGAAGTCTACACATTGGTAAAGCTAATGCATGCATTGTTCATCACCTGTCTTGTTCACTGCGTCGACGCTGACATTGGATGCGTTGACGCATTGGCCAGTTGCCAAGGGCCTGAGCATCTCGCTTGAGGAGCTGAGGCGACGCTGCACGTTGGAAGCGTTGACGCCTTGGGCTGATGTCCAAAGGTCTCTTGATCAACATCAAGTCTGTACAACATGAAGTCTGTACATTTGCTTTTGTCTTGAACAGAAGGCCTTAGTCTACACACTCTTCTGTTATCATAATACACCCTTCAGCAAGTATATACACTTAGCACGCATGAAGACTGCTAAGTCTATACACTCCCTCACTCTGTACACGCTTGCTATATTGATTTTTGAAGTCTATACAATGCTTTGCATTCACAGAGTCTGTACAGGTTGTTCAGACTTAAACTGATGACTTATCCGATGCTATATCTGACAAGGATTCTTACCGAGATTGATGACCTGGCTCGTGATCCCAGGAGGACGAGGTATGCAGATGCTGACACATGGATGAAGCTGCCTCGGTTCTGGCAAATTCCTTGGGCGGGAAAACGCGGAAGCCACGCGCCCAGGGGCTGCTGCTGCTATATATATGAGCCTTCTTCCACTGAAGAAGACTGATCGAAAGAAAAAGGAGCAAAGTCTATACATCCAGTCTGAGAGCAGCAGAGAGTATTCGATCCAGAGAAGAGAAGAGATAGAGAGAGCCTGCGAAAGAAGAAGAAAAGAAATAGAAGAAGAGCAGAAGGAGAAGAAGAGTAAGAGAGAGTTAGAGAGCTCGTGAGGGTTAAGAGAAAAAGAAAGTGAGAGAGAAGAGAAGAGGAAGAAGAAGCTTCATCTGAAGACTAGTTCCTACTGGACCGTGGATCAGATCCAGGCCAGTCAGCTCCGTTAAGAGCCACATCTGTGTTTTCATCTTTTACAGCCCTCTGATTGCTGTGTTATTTTCATTTATTATTTTTCCTTTGTTTTCTGATTACCTTTGTACTTCCGATCCTCTGGACTGAGGTCGGGTCCCTCCTGGTCTGGAGGAAGAGAGGTCTGCGACCTCTAGTTTCCAAGTGGCTGGGAGTCACTTGGGTGTCCCTCCGGTTGGGAGGAAGAGGGGAGGCTGTTCTCCTGGTCAAGCTGTGTGGCAGCAACTGTTTGCAGACTGAGTCTGCTTGGTTCTAGTGTTTGCTAGTGAAGCCTCACTCCGGTTGGGAGTGAGGGGTGGATGCAGGTCTTTGGACCGAACCACCTAAAAATATCTTGTGCAGTGATCTGACTATTTGCTTTGCTTCCGCTAGATGCTTGAATAGGCGCGCTTCAAGTGTTTGTATTTGAGTTGAATCGAATTGGTTCTATTCTGTGTCTATCTCTAGCATCCAAGTTTTTATTTGGCCACTTTTCATAGAGGGATACATTCACCCCCCCTCTGTATCCGGGCCTTGCACCCTAACAAGGGGGAAACCAGTCATTAGGCCTAGACGTTGAGGAGTCTATCTTGTGTGTGCACATGTGGTTGGGGGCTCAGATGACGTGTTGACGAGTAGGGACCCCAGCTAGTCAACTTATTTGGGTAGCGTGCATGCGTATCTAAAGGTTAAGGTGTATGGGTGCCATGCAAGAGTTCCACTATGGCCGACAGCATTGTTGTAGCCCTTTCGGCCCATGGCCTTCTCCATGGGTTGCGACCAAGGTTTACTGACTTTGAGGCAATGGTCCTCTTGTGCTATAAAAACACATCAAATTTACCTCAAGTCAAAGAAGTAACTGGAGTCTCAGCTATTCCTGGGGATCTTATCACTGATGCCCCCCTAACCAGAGCCAAAGCCAAGGTATTGGCTGCTAATCCCTCATCCTCTTGTGCCCATGATTAACTCAGATCTTATATGGAATGTTAGGGGCATGGGTAATAAGGCTAATGTTAGAAGCCTTGCTCGGATAATAAAAGTTCATAAGACTTGCATTGCAGCAGTATCAGAACGTCGAATTGATTTCAGTCGGGCTAATAATGTGGCTCGTAGCATTAACCTTCACTCTGTACTGGGTAACAATAGTGCAAATTCAAAAATATGGTTGTTTCACAACTCTGGTATTTGTCTTGATGTGATTGAACATCATCCTCGATACATTACTGTTGCTCTTAAGGATAATAACTCCTTTTATATGTACTTCACTGCTATCTATGCATCATGCAGTATTAGCCGTCGAAGCGATATGTTTTACGCAATGGAATTCAGTCAAGAGGTAAACATTCCCTGGGTCATTGGTGGTGATTTTAATTGCATAACCACTCCTGAAGAAAAGATTGGTGGTATCATGCCCTCTGCAGTTGCAATGACAGATTTCCAAAGTTTTATAATAGCAACTGGGCTTATTGATGTTGGGTATTTAGGATCTCCTTTTACATGGTCTAACAGTCAAACTGGGACTTCACATATTCGAGCCCGATTGGACAGGGTACTTTACAATGCAAATTGGTTAAATTTCCCTTTCAACTTGTCTATCAAACACTTGGTTAGAGGACCTTCTGATCATGCTCCAATCCTTATGTCTTTGCTTCCAATGAAAGCTATACCTGGGAGATTTTTATACCAACAAATGTGGGATACCCATTCTGACTTTCTAGAGTTTGTAAATCAACAATGGAGCAAGCAGGAGCACATCTACCATCCCTTCTATTCACTGTAGGAAAAGCTTAAGCAGCTGAAGGTTGCACTGAAAAGATGGAACAAAGAAGTATTTGGTAATGTTCATCTAGCTAAAGAAATTGCAGAGTCTCATATGCTACAGGCTCAAGAATACTTTGATGACAATCCTACTATGCAAAACTGAGAGAATCTTCAAAAAGCTAATGCTCAGATGAGATTAGCGCTTCATCGAGAAGAAATATTTTGGTTTCAAAAATCCCGGATCCAGTGGGTCACTTATGGAGATCGTAACACAAAGTTTTTTCACCATTACACCAAGATAAGAAGACAGAGAAACCATGTCCATAAGCTGAAAATTGATGGCATTTGGGAGGAGGACCAAGCTGTGCTACTGAATGGTGCGGTGGATTTCTTCAAAAACATTTTATCCTCTGAGAGTCATAGCGTTGATGATCAACTTCTTTCAGTCATTCCTAATTTGATCACCGAAGAGCAGAACATGGTTCTATGTGCTACCCCTTTGCCTGAGGAAATCAGAAGCAGTGTTTTCTCTCTTTCTGGCAATAGCTCCCCAGGTCCTGATGGCTTCACTGGTAGCTTTTTCACTTACTATTGGGACATTGTTGGAAATGATGTTATTCATGCCATTCAGAGCTTCTTTTAAGGATGGGGCCTTCCGAAGGGAGTCACTTCCACCACTCTATGTTTGATCCCAAAGGTAAAGCAACCCATTTCCTTTGCGGATTTCAGGCCCATCAGCTTATGTAATTTTGTATACAAAAATGTATCTAAAGTCATTTGTGATCGGTTGAGACATTCTTCCATCTATCATATCTGACCAACAAAGTGGTTTCATTAGTGGCAGAGTAATCATGGATAACTTTCTGCTAGCTAAAGAGCTTTTCATGGAAATTGATAGACCAGTCCGAGGCCATAATGTCCTAATCAAACTTGATATGGCTAAAGCCTATGACCGCATAGAATGGGACTTCATCCTCACTGTTATGAAGAGATTTGGGTTTTCTAATAGATTTATTTCTCTCATTGCTCAGCTCCTAATGAATTGCTGGTTTTCTATTGCCTTAAATGGTCAACTACATGGATATTTTAAATCCTCCCGGGGGGTGAGGCAAGGTGACCCGTTTAGCTCATGCTCTATTTGTTTTAGCATAGGAAGTACTAAGTCGGGGACTCAGCCATCTTTTTAGCTCTGGTCAATGCCAATACTATCATCTTCCCCGCAATGTTATGCCCATTTCTCACATCCTATATGCTGATGATTCTATAATATTCATGAATGGTGGCTTACCTTCTATCAAACTTTTGCTCAAGTTTCTGAGAAGGTATGAAGAGTCTTCAGGACAACGGATCGATACACAGAAAATCTCATTCATGGTTTCTAAACATATGCCAATTCACGCTGTAGAAAGGATCAGTCAGATAACTGGATTCCAACATAGAACTGGGAGCATTAGCTATTTAGGGATTCCAATTTTCAAAGGCAGAATCAAAACACCCCATTTCAAATATTTACTTGATAAAGTTAATGTTAAACTTGTTGGATGGCAAAGTAAATTTCTATCTCAGGATGGAAGAATTACACTTATCAGGTCGATGTTATCTTCAATTCCCATATACACTGCTAGTGCTGCTGCTAGTCCATATACAATTCACAAGCAAGTTGCGAAAATTTGTGCCACCTTCCTATGGCAAGGGCTTGAAACAACTCATAGGAAGCACTGGGTCTCCTGGGACAAGATATGTCGATCCTCATCTGGGCATACGCAGATTAGGGGACATTCAACTATGTTTCTATGTCAAGCAGCTGTGGCTCTCTTTACATAGTAATTCTTTATGGGCAAACTTTGTTAGAAGTAAATACATCCAAGGCCAGCATATTTCAGACTGTAAAATTCCTTTCCCAGCTGGAGTTAAAGCTCGAGATTTTAATAAAGCCCGTTCAGTTCTGATTGAAGGTATGCAGAAGATAGTAAACAATGGTGCAAACACAAACTTTCTAAAAGATGTCTGGTACAAGGAAAAACCTCTGTTAGAATATTCCTCTTTCCAGAACAAATCCATTCCGGAAGACTACTCGGTTCAAGTTGCTTTGGCTGGTCAT
This sequence comes from Amorphophallus konjac, assembly GCA_022559845.1. Classification (NCBI taxonomy): domain Eukaryota; kingdom Viridiplantae; phylum Streptophyta; class Magnoliopsida; order Alismatales; family Araceae; genus Amorphophallus; species Amorphophallus konjac. The sequence goes on from CM040118.1 coordinate 398,754,401, forward strand.
CAACACCCAGTATGGCAAGCAATTGAAGATAACAATTTGCGATCTGAGATATGCAAATTTATCATACAAGATGGGGATGATATTTCCATATGGTCTCTTACCAATTCTGGTAACTTTGATATCAAATCGACATATAATTATATCAAAGGGCATATAGATGGTACTCCAGCTATCAAGCTGTGGTATCGAAGGTTTCCTCCTCGTGCTTCTTTATTCTACTGGAAAGTCCTTAATCATGCAGTGCCAGTTGACAGTCGGATTCAAAACAGTGGAGTTCATATTGCATCTTGCTGTAATTACTGCTTACTCTCTCATGCAGTTGAAGATTTTGATCACCCATTTCTTAATAGTGAAATGGCCACTTATCTATGGAATAAATTTGGTCCTATTCTTGACAATTCATAGTTGGAAATAAGAAACATAAACAGTCGGCTACAATACATACTCAATGAGGTAACCATTCACAGCCCGCAAGGCTTTGTTATATTGTTAGTGGTCATGCTGATTGTATGGGAAATATGGAAGAACAGATGCTGCAACAGATTTTAAGGCCTTAGAATTAACTTCTCCCGAATAGCTGATCAAATCCTCGATGATACTTCCCAGGTTATGCAGCAGATAATTTTTAAATATAGTGCTGGCAACACCTTCACTCAGGCTCTCCATTCCTTGGGCATCACTATAAAACACAAAGTTATTTCTTGCTTCATTGTTCGATGGCTTGCTCCCAAGTCCTACTTTTCTCTCAATGTGGACGGTGCCAGCAAAGGCAATACCGGTCCTTCAAGGGGAGGTGGCTGCTTCAGAGACCCCCATGGGAAAATGCTATTGGCTTTTTCATATTTCTATGGTTATGGATCTAACATGGTGGCAGAAGGAAGGGCCCTTCTTGATGGCCTTAGATTGGCTCAGCTGCACAAAATTCCTATTTCTATCATATACTATGATTCTAAATCTCTGATAGATCGGCTAAAAGATAAAAGAAGTCCTCCTTGGTCTCTTCTTCCTTGGTGGAGAAAGCTATAGGATGTTGTCAGCATATTTCATTGTCCCATTGTTCATACCTACAGGGAAACAAATCAGGTTGCGGATGCTTTGGCCAACTACGCCGTCTCCACGGGTCAAAATGTTGAATTCTCATCGGCAAGGGAGCTTCCAATTGTGGCTAGAAAATATATCACGGCTGATGCTTCTTGCATCCCCAACGTCCATACTCGACGTGTATAGTCACAGTTTTCTTTTTTGTTTACTATACACTTGGCACTGTATAGCTATAGGCTCTTCTTTTCATTTCATGTGTACTCAAGGGGCATTTCCCCCTGAACTCCTATACATTCTTTTAAGTAATAAAATTGCATCTAGTGACTTGAAGGTGGAGTGAGAACATTCCTTTCCTCTGGAAAGGGGTGCACTCTCCCTTTGTTCCATTAGATGTTTTGGCCAAAAAAAAAGGCAATGGTCCTCCCGAGGGTGGAGGTTGTGTTCCTGACCATGCAGTCTTGTTGGGGTTCTGTTAGTGAGGATGGGCCATTAGTTTAGAAGTGTCATGAGGTTTTGTGAGCTACTGCCTTCACGATTGTAAGGTCATGATTTTTCGACAGATAGCTATAGTTTCGACTTGAGGCTAGAACTTTCCCGTCTTTGAGGCTATGGATTCTCCCCGACCTTGAGAGTCGAGGGTTTAGTGAAGGAAGCGTGTGGGAGTCGCTTGGTAGTGTAGTTCCGCAAAGTGCGGGAGCATAGGGCCATGTTGGTAGGCTTGTAGGTTATATTTTTACTCCCACCGTTTACTCGCTATTGTTACTACTGTTACTGTTGTTGTTATTGTTCTTATTGTTCTTATTAATGCAGCCACTGTTATTATCATTTTTATTATTATCATTTTTATTGTTGTTGTTTGCCATTGTTACTTGTGGTGGGGATCCACAGTCGAGACACCTACTGAGCCAATGAGAAAAGGCTCACCCCTTCCCTTTCAGGTGCGACGTCTTCTCTCGAAGCTTGGTGTTCCAGCATGGTGATCGGAGCCTAGTAGTTGCCAGTGTGTCTGAGCCAGGGTATGTCCCATTGGCCGTGTACTTTTCTTTCTTTAGACTATACATTTTGGACATTTTACTCTGGACTATAAACAGTTTAAACTGTAGTAAACAAACTTTAAATTTCTACACTTTAATTTTTGTATTTAGTTTAGATTCGTATGCATCTCCACAGCATAACTTGACTCTTCCGAGCCCTTGGCTCATGGGTAGCAGGCCAGGATTTAGGTTGCACTGGTTCCTTTCTAGAACTCAGATCCTGGGTCGTGACAGATGGCAGTAGAGATATTGTGGACTTGCATAGGAATCTGAGATGAATACAGAAACCAAAAGTCCAGAGTGTCTGGTATAGTTAGTAGCTGGCATAGATTATCGTGTCCTAATGACCACATGGTTTTTTTTGTATATGTGCCAAGGAGACATGGTGTCAAGAAGGAGGACCCGACCCTTAGTAGAGCTGTTGGGTAGAGATTAAGAGGGGCTGCATTATGAGTCACCTCCTCCAGCCATAGCAGAATTTTTGGCGGTCTTACAACATTTTCACGCTCGACAGCAAGATCGAGAGGCTGGCGAGGGTTCTTCAGGTTGAGGAGACCATGCACGAGTATTGAGGGAGTTTATGTAGTTTTATCCACCATGGTTCGAGGGCCAGCCTGATCCCAATGCTATGAGGTTTTGGTTGGATGTCACGGAAAGGGTGTTTCGTGCAATGGAATGCAAGGATCATGATAGAGTGCCTGGTGAGCTATCAATTATAGGGTTTAGCACAGATATGGTGGAATTCGCGATGGGAGACGGCCTTCCAGTCTTGTCCACTTTGAAAGATTTCATGGCAGGAGTTTGTGGTAGCCTTTGGGCGTGCATACATTCCCGATTACATCAGGACTATGAGATCTTACTAGTTTTTGGAGCTACGGCAGGGAGATATGACGGTGCTTTAATATCGGGCGTAATTTGTTGAGTTGGGCTGATATGTATCACAGATTATGGTAGATGAGATGTTGAGGACCAGACAGTTTATCAGGGGCTTGAGGCCCGATCTTTCTCAGGCTATGATTGTGGCCCACGTCACAAATTTGGATTTGGCCTATCAAACAACGACAACCTTAGTGGCAGAGATCTTGGAGACCCAGGAGTAGGTTGGAGCTGGGTAGTTTTAGCATGGCCATTCTCAACAAGGGTTTTCACAATAGCCTAGCAAGATCCCGCAACCCCCGAGTCAGTTAGGGCCAATTCTGGTAGCATCCTCTCACTCGGATACCACTTCTTTGAGGTTGAGATTCAGGCAGATGTATGGGAGGAGTGGCCCTTAGAGGAGGCATCCGGGGCTAGAGTGGTTATCATAGGGGAGCAGGCAATAAGGACATTGCTCGAGATGTGGTGATTTTCATCCAGAAGGGCCTTGCATGGTGAGCGCGTTGGATTTGAGATATTTTAGGTGCAATCAGGTGGGGCATATACCACCTGAGTGTCTCCTTAGGCCCCGACAACTGTAGTAGTTTCAGCCACAACACTAGCAAAATAGAGATTCTGGGGGTGTGTGATGTGCTTTTACCCGGCTGGAGGCAACGATATCCCACCTCGTGGAAGGTATAATTATATTTTGTTTTATGATGTGTTGTGTCTTTTATTGAAATCCCATTGTTTTATGCTCTATTCGTATTTGTGAACCTCTTCAGGGTTGTTGGCGAGTCAGTTAGGGAATCTCGTGTGTTGACAGTGGAACTGCCTATGGGAATACTATGATTATCCCTCATCCTAGTAAGATGCGTTAATGCTATTGTGAGAGAGCGAGATTACCAGTCGGGCTACATGGATGGCATTGTATGGCTGGTGTTGTGATTTCTCAAGCATTTTTGGGCTAAGACTCATGGCATTGTAGGTTGTTGCCAGACCCAGGAAAGAAGTCGATGCTTCAGATCTAAGGTGTTTGAGCTCTCCTCACCCCATATTTCTAGGTTTTGTCGATGGAGATGGAAGTTATTTCAGGGTAGGTTCCAGAATCTTCTTGTTTCTGTTAAGTGGGCTATGCAGAGTTGCACAGCAGAAGCTTGGTGGGTCCATGACCTATAGGTTCCAGGATTGGAGTGGTAATATAGAGTGGAGACCGATGAGAGTCTAAGGGATGTGTGTGAATTTTGAGGAGGTAGATCTTGGGTCCCGGAAGAACTATTGTAATTGATGGGTGAAGCTAGTTAGGCTAACTAGCGCCCTGATTCATTTATGAACTGTTGTGTCGATAGTTCGGCGATGAAGCCATTTTGGAAGGAGGGGACCCAATTGTGACTAAGAGCGATTGTTAAAGAAGGACCCGAGTGCACATTTAGTAGTGGAAACTCGGGATCATTCAGGATTTTGAAAAGAGATCGCAAAGTTGACTCGACGATCATCATAAGGCATTCCTTGGTCGAGATGAATGAGCATAGCAAAGATTGATGAAGTTAAAGGAGTAATTGTTGTTGCTTTGACCATTGTGTAGTAGCCAAGACAAATAGTCAATGATTTGTGAGAATGCCTAGGGAGAAGTTGTATTGTGGAATCTGTGGAACTCTTAAGCAGTCTGAGCGCCCTGCTGAGGAGCAGGTGAGAAATGGTCCATTAGGGTGAGTTTGACAAAGGGGTTGTCCCCCGGTTAGCCGACACCGGTTAACCGGTGGGCCCCGCCTCCTCTCGCCCTCCCCCTCACATAACTCGGCTAACCGGGGGCGAGTATCTCACTCGACCCTTCGGGGTCCGTTAGCCGCCCCCCCTTACCCCAATGTCAAACACGCCCTTAGTGAATGGCTTTGGACGTGGATGAGGTGCTGATGATAAGGTAATGAGTGTGATCAGCCAGACGTCATATTGTAATTGGGCCTTCGTAGTAGGGCTGCTTGAAACTTGGAAGGCCGTATAATAACATGACAAAATAATGATGACGGTGATAATAATGATATTAATACATGGCATAATAAAATAAGAATAATAATATGAATACCCAGAATATCAAGATGTAATAACAGTAATGAGAATAAGGGATATATTGGCCCGATTATTGTGTGCATTGAATGATTCCTCGGTGAGGGCCTCCAGAGGAAATGATAGAGGTTCTTGTGTTATTTGGACAAGGAGTTTTAAAGCATTGCGCTAGGATTAGTGTGATTGAGGAGCTCAAGGTTCATGCGGGTGACCTCGTTATTTTCCACCCCTCTTGAGACTTTGGTGTTGGCTGGATGGTCTGCTTGGGACTAAAGGTGGTGTTCGAGTGGAGTCGGCTCGAGAACAGAGATAGTGGATGTTCAAGCTGACCAATACATTGATAGCACTTAGATGAGACTGCTCGTTGGCCCCTATAGAGAAGCAGAAGAAGATTATGGTCAGGAAGAAAGATGTCTGGTTGGTATGTGGTCGGTGGCTGGCGGATGAATTTCTGCGGTCAGAATGTTGGTCAATGTATCGGTTAGCGTGTGGTGTGGATCATGGAATGTAAAATCTCTCGTGGTCGATGGTATTGGTTCCACGTGTATTGGACTGATGAGAAACTAGTTTTGGAACCAAAGTTGGCCCAGTAAGGAGCATAGGTGGTCCGGCCCGTGACACAAGAAACACCGGTGGTGTGGAGCCAACAGTAGAGATGCAGTTCTCTGAGATGGCAATATGTGTTCTGCTAGAGGATGAAGTTGTGATTACGCTCCTGGTGAGGAGTACTCGGCATTCAGCAGATGTGGAAAATGATGTCATGGGTGGATTGCCGAGTGTAGTTCTCGGTCATGGACAGTTTGCATCGTGGGTCGTGTGCCCCCCTAACTGTGTGCAGAGCATGTGGTGGTGCTCATAACTTAGAGGTTTTGATGAAGTTGAGGTGATGCCAGACGCGTCTACTCCTGTGTGCCTCACTCGATCTGAGGATTGGCACGAGTCATTATGATGGAGCAAGAGGGTCCTGTAGGTTATATTTGTCTGGTTATGTTCCTCAGAGGATCTAGTGTGGAGAGTGAAGGTGATTGTGGTGGAATCGCGAACATCTTAGTAGCTACGTGAGTTTCATCCCTTGTGGGTTATGGTGTATTGTCTTCAAATTTTGAGGATGAAATTTTTATAAGGGGAGACTGTCATGACTTAGGTTTTTAGATCACATCTCCCCAAGTTTCGGAGGGATTCCGTGAGTCCTAGATCGTGATTAATAAATAAAATGAAATTTTATGAATATCGGGTGTTCGGATCCCTAAATAAGAATAATGAATTATTTTTAAGCACCGTCACATGTCACATGATAGGTGAGTTGTGCATTTTCCAAAGATTGCAATGTTATTTTTTGATGATTTTCTAATTTTCAAAAATTTTAAACATCAAAAATAAATCCTATAAATAACTCTTAAGCCCCCACCCCCTCTCATCTCTCGGTACTCTCCCTCTCTCCACCATTCTCTCCCTTTTTCTCCCTCCCATCTCTGATAGCCAATGGGGATTGTGGTGGGTGAGGCGGTCAGGGCGACGGTGGCGACGACGGCGAGGATCGAGGGAGGACGAGGCCAGTGAAGGTGGTGCAGTTGCTCGCGGGTTACGCGAACCAGGTGCTAGAAGAATGATGTTCGCGTGGAACGATGTCCATTCATCAAAGGATCTTTGTGAAAGGTAGGGGGATGGATTCTTGCCCTCGTGTTATTTCCTCATGATTTCGAGTCATTTCGGGCGAGGAAGAGTGGGTTTCTTTCATGTTCAGGGAAAAAATGCATATTCGGGGTGTATGGCATTTTCCACCGATTTGGGTGATGATTTTCTATTTATTTATGTGGTTTTGGTGGTTTGGGAGGCGGGGAGAGGTTCCCCGATGTTTTCCCCCTCGACCTCGTTTAGGAGGCGGGGAGAGGTTCCCCGATGTTTTCCTCGTCGACCGGGGTCGAGTGGGGCGTGAACATGCACCCCACGGAGGGGTTTCGTTCCGCGTTCGTAGTGGTGATGGCAAGTCCAGGGGGCCAGTCAATTTAATGCACTGGTCGATCGACCGACCTAGTGCACCGGTTGGCCAACAGTGCAGGTCGATCGACTGACCAGCAGCGTAGGTCGACCAACCCGGAGGGACAGTCGATCGAACTGCTATCTGAACTGCCCTTTTGGGCCTTATAACGTGATGTTCACCCCAGGAAAATAAATTAATGATTTTGTGATTAAAATACACATGGAATGGGCCATCCAAGGCCGATGACATTTGAAATCATTGTCACCGAGGTGCGGTGACTCGGGGTTCTACTTTTGGGTATAATTTAGCTAGAGATTTCCCCACGCAAGCATAATAGGCCGACATAAGTCAAGCAGGCTGTGTGTTGTGTGAGTGGGTGAGTTGACCACCTTGTTCCACGTTGGTTGTGCCGTGTGAAGCCTACCCTCCTGAGGCCCTAGTATGTTGAGGAGTCTGCCAAGGGTAAGGGTTTTCCCAGTGAGATATTTTGGTTCTGAGTTTGTTTTACTTTGTGAGGCTTGCCCCTCATTGAGGCCCTAGTGTGTTGAGGAGTCTGCCTAGGGTGGGGGCTTTCTATGTTACTCCCGTGAGCTGATTTCAAGCCAGTTGTCATGGGTCCCTGTGTATGTAGTGTGTTGAAGAGTCCACCTAGGTTCCCAGAGCTAGTGCGTTGAGGAGTCCCCCTACTCTAGAGCCAGAGTCTGGGCTGGGGGGAAATCGGTCATTGGGCCTGGACGTTGAGGAGTCTATCTAGTGTGTGCACATGTAATTGGGGGCTCAGACATCGTGTTGACAAGCACGGACCCGATCTAGTCCACTTATTTGTGTAGCGTGCATGCATGTCTAAAGGTAAAGGTGTATGGGTGGTGTGTGTGAGTTCCGCTATGGCTGACAGTGTCGTCATAGCCTGATGCTGGACGGGACGTGAACCTGGGACTCTAGCTCGCGGACGTCCCTAAGCGAGGGAAAAGCGTGGATCTGCGCGGTTGAGGAACCGACAATAAGTTAAGGGTACTTGGCTCTTCCGTGCTCGGGTCGAGTCACGGGACGGGTCACGCTCACTCTCTCGCAGCGGTGATTGAAGTAATAATATGAGCTAATTAACCTATCACTTGCAGCGGCATACGCATATATACGAGGAAAGCAAATGCCAAAGTGGGAGCGGACACGATACCTCCACGCTCCGGGCGTGGGGAAGACAACCCCGGCCGAACTTCGTACTCCCAGTACACTAAATAATTAATTACATCAATGAATATTACTGCCCACTCTACGCAGGGAGGTAAAGGGGCAACACGTGGACACGGGAGTAACGGGTTCGGGTTGATGGGCAGCGATTTGGGTAGCGTCGGTGGTGGTGCGCGCCGACAATTGTGGGGTCCACGTCCTAGTCGGAGGGCCGATCGGGCTGGCAGTGGTACCGCAGCGGTGGGGACTCCTGGAGGGACGATCTCTAGGAGGGGAACGTGCTGGTTCGCCTTGTGGAAGGTGAGGCGGCCCGACTGGGGAATGTTGTTGCTTACTGTCCATAGACCTATTATGCAGTTTCAGGGTTACGCGACCTGGCGAAAATAACTGCTGCGATCAGACCCGAAGTCGGATACACGCAAAACTGGCGCCGCTGGGAAGCCCTCTCAGAGATCTACTACAGGAATTTTACTGTGGCGGGATTTTCCATGGGGGAATTTCAAACAAGAAAGTTTTATGTCTTAGATATGGCCGGGTAGATTGAGATCTCCCTGAAGAAGTGAGTTGGCCGAAGTTGAAACTTTGGATTTGGGAGCTAGGATTTTTATGAAAGCTGGAGGGGAAAGTAAGGAACAGAAGGATAATTTTTTTGTAATTTTCGGAGGTGGTTTGAGAGGGGAAGTGGTATTTATAACAGTGGGTGGTCGGGTCTGGACTGCAGGGGATAGAGCTGAGTCCGGATTTTGCAGTGATTTTTTGGATGGGAAAGAAAATTCATCAAATCATGAAAACATTTGTGGAAGAAGGCTTTGGTGGACAGAAATCCTAGTCCAAGTTTCAGATGGATCTGAATTAGGGAAGGGGGTCAAAACGAAGAAGAGTTGGGTTGCTGGAACACAACTCTGCACCAAGACATAATAGGTAGATTGGGGGAAATAAATGGTAAAGGAAGGTAAACAAGAGAGGAAAAATGTGAATTTTTTTTGTGGAGGCTAGGGGAACGTGGGGAACTCACCTTCCAATTTTCAGCACGATCTGATCTCCTGATGGGGAGCTACAAATCGGGCTTTAGACCTCTGTCAAACAATGGACAAATCTGCGACGGCGAGGCTGTGGTGGTGCGATGGCGGCTGCGGCGGAGCTTCACACTCGGAGGGGAGATACAACTTCGAATCAACCAAGTTTTCTAGGGAATCCACCCTAAGAATACAGCAATCAAGCTGCAAGTGAAGAGGAGAGAGAGGGGCCCCCCTTGGGCAATTCTTGGAGCAAATGCTTAATTCTTCATTAATTCTCACAAAATGGAAAATACATGGATTATATGGAAATGTACAAAAACTTAAACTACCCCTAGATCTAGGGTTAGGGAGGGGCAAATAAGGGATAGCATTTTCTTTCCCCATGTGGTCAAATGATCATAAATAAAAAAATACAACCAGCATTAAACTATATTAAAGGAGGGGCGCCCCCTTGACTAAGGGGTAAGCATTTTTGAATTTTCTTCCACCTTGTCCACCCCTTGGTCCAAGTCCAATCTTGGACTTTGAACTAGCCTCACATGGGCCCTAGATCCTAGGTGTACCAATGGGAAAGAGGGTGGGGGCCCTGCTGGACCTACTGACATTTTATATAGAAACCCAAATGCCTTTTTGCAAAGAAACCCAATGATTTCTAATGACTAACCCTTTGGCTTATAATGCCTTACAATTACAAACCCAATTAGACAAGGATATAAATGTAAACAAAAGGACATAGATGTAAAAATAAAATGTTAGTGCTTGGTGTTGATTCCCATCAATTCTCCTCGGGTGGGAAGAACTTGACCCCGTCGAATAAGGTGTGCGGCTGCTCGTGTGGCTCCGGCGGATCTGTCACTGACCAGGTAGCGTGGAGTACGCTCCACTCCGAGTAATCGTCACATGCTCATCCCATATATATTCGATATGCACATGCTACTATGGGAATGAGGCTTAGTGGTGGACACTCCAGGGTGGGGTCACTCACAAAGGACGAAGATAGCTCAATGACTCACTGGGAGTCACTGTTGGTTCCCTTTATGCGACTAGATCCGAGACATAGAATGGTAGAGCCAATCCCAAATTCCAGCAAGTCTACAACGTACGCATTAGACCCGACTTGCCTCACACTCGAAAGGGACTGACATCGCGAGCTTACAATAGACCGACTATGCAACTCCTAATATGCTCGACACATGCGGACTCACTATGCACTCAACAATCTTGACAAACTGGACAATAAAGAATAACACGGACTCACACATGACCCTAAACAAACCTACGGTTAGACCGACCCATACATATGTAATGGTGGACTAGGACATCCGAATGTGTGCCATGCATACACAATATGCAACCAAATGTCGGTAGAATCATGGACTCCTAGATATCCCAAAGTGCACCACTCATGCACTGACGGCCTTTTGGATTTGGGAGGTTTGGGTGGGCCAGGAGAGTTGACTGCACCTTCTTTCGTACCCCAATGAACGAGCTCCTTGCGGAGTGTAGGCAGACTGGCTTGTGCGGTAGTGGTGTGATAGTGAACTTCCCTGAAGAAGGGGCGTAGATATGGTGGATCCAGGGGTTCACTAGGGAAGGGGTCGAAGGGATCAAAGAATGTGTGGCCCCTCATGATGGGCTCCCCCATGACACGGTCCCATGTCTGGAGTTCTTGAAAGTGTAGGTAGTCACCTTCATCCATTATGGTAAGAGGGATGGTGATCTCATAGAGTAGATATGGGTCCTCCCTCGGGATGACATTACCGTAACAGAGGACAAAGTCAAGCTCATCGGGGACAGGGAGGAACAACAGGACCACGGTGGTGATATGACCCACGGTGTATACTGAGGTAATAGATCCCAAAGCCGGGAGCATGAAGTTATGACTATAGGGCTGGTCTGACCCTAAGGCCAATATATATGTCCGCTCTCATTAACATTCTAAACTCCTTAGTAGATCTGTCACACTTTATATGAAGCAAAAGGACCGGAAAGTGGTGTGAAAGGAGTTAATGGGGACTACTGGGAGTGCTGGGTCCATGGATGGGTAGCAAGGCGGTCTAGGGATCAAGCCTATCTTGAGCCAACTAAATAGTGGCTCGGTAATGATTAGCTTTCACGTTAGTAACACGGTTAGCTCTGGCTGAGGTGGCTCCAAATGAGGTGGCTCCGAATAAAGATTGGAAGGTGAGGGTGGCAATGGAGCTCTAGGGGAAGGGTTCCCCGACTGTGGTGGGTGAGGTCGCAGGGCAGGAGCGTCCTGCCTCGTGGATTTATGTGGAGAGGTAGATGCTCACCGAAGGGCAGCATCAAACCTTGACTTGTCAACCTCTAGAGCGACCTGATAAGAATGCTCCAGAGTGGTCACATCGCGGCAAAGTAATTCAAATCGATAGTGAAGGCGCAAACCTCTCCGAAACTAAAATACGGTCGTGGTGCTCTTCTCTCCAACTCCATATCCCAACCGGTACTCATCGAAGTCCCTAATTGATGGGAATCGACATTGAGCCAGTACCTTTTTATATTGCATTTATATCCTTTAGTTTATTTTTATATCCACGGGAAAGTATACGCGCAATTGTACAACTTTATCGGCCAATGTGTCGCTCCCGTAGATTGTGTGAGTTTCTATGTAATTTTTCAGTAGGACCAGCAAGGGGGCCCTCAGCCCTTTCCCATTGGTCCATGTCATCTTGTGGGGCTGGTCAACCATCTTAGGTGGACATCTAGAAAGTTGGACTAGTCATATGCCACATGGGTAGACAAGTGGCCCATTTTGTCCAAGGTAGGCCACCTACCTTTCAACCTTCCATTCAACCTCCCCCACGTAGTCAATAGCCCCCCCCCTTACATATTATATTCCTTTTTTTGTGTTTGTGGCATGCAATCCCAGCCCTTCAATCCCCTTCCCTAGATCCAAGGGTGAAAAATTGATTTGGTTGGAATCATATATAAGCTTGTATTTTTATGAGAAAATCAATGAAAAATCAGAATTTTTGTGTGTAAACAAGGAGCTTGGTGCGCCCCTCTCTCCTCCCCTGTTGTTCTTCCCTCCCCAACCCCAGATCTAGAGTGTTTCTACCTCCTATACCCCTCCTCTCAACCTCCGGTGATCGTCTGTGCCGCCGCCGCCGCCGTTCGTGCCGCCATCGAGCCGCCTCTGCAGTTCTATCTTTGTCCGATCACAGCAGCTTTTATGAATTATCTGCCTCATCCATGAGCTTGGATTGATCTGAATTTTTTATGGTTTGTTCATCCCTTGCATCCCAAGATCCACCTAAATTTTCACGTCTAAATTCCATCGTTTAGTATTTTTACATTTTCGTCCAACCTGTCATCCCAGATCTGCCAGGTTTCTGTCTACAGTGATAGAACCTCTGAGTTCTCCCCCTCCGACAATCTTTTTGATTTTTCCAAACCCTCCCAATTTTACTGGGAGTTCTGTCCATCACCCCCTATCTTCACATATTTTCTTAATTTTTTATCAGCCTTCTATCTATTTTTAGAAATTCGTGTTCTTCCTCTGATACAGTATTTTTAGTCAGATCCTAGATCCGACCACCCTCCACTTCTAAAATCATAAAAAATCACCATCACCTCCAAATCCAGATCCAAAAAGAGTTCTGGTTTCCTTGTTCGATTTCTTACAACCTTCCTGAAGAACACATCTTCAAATTCGGACATCTACTTCACAGTCAAAGGTAATCAACATGAAAGTTCTCTGCAGATCTGAGTCCTCAGTTACTGTACAACAGCAGCATATAAAATTCGCCAACACAAAGTACAAATCTGGTGAATTTTTTTGAAGGCCACTAGATTGCAGTACTTCGAAGCAGCTTTCCAACGGCTCTGATCTCGTCACATTCCGACACCGGTGCTGATCGCAGCGTCCGTTCTCGCCGGAGCACGCGCTAAAATACAGAACCGGCAGATTTCCGATCGATTTTTCCGACCGGTGCCGAACGGAGCCACCCGGCCTCTGGCCGGCGAACCAGCGTGTCGCCAGCCCGGGGAGCGCTTCTCCAAGTGTCTCCACTACAGCGGTACCACCGGGTCCCACACGGCCCCTCCGGACAGCACGTGGGCCCCACGGTCGTGAACACGCGTGTAGCCGAATCAACACACGAAGCTGCCCGTCAACCCGAATTCGGTCCTCCCGGGCCCATTTGTATAGCCCTTTACCTCCCTGTGTGGAGTGGGCATGTTCCCATTACTGTAATTATTATGTGTTAAGTTTCCCGGGAGTACGAGTTTTCGGCCGGGTCCGTCTTCCCCACGCCGAGCGCGTGGAGGTATCGTTCTCGCTCCCTACACTTGGCATTTGCTTATTTTCATATATACTTGTTTATGCCGCTGCTAGAGAGCATGCTTTAGGTCCGTTAGCTCGCTATATTATCATTCATCGCTACTACGAGAGAGAGCGTGACCGTCCCGTGACCCGATCCAGGCACGAAAGTGCGAGCCGACCACCCTAGCTCTTGCCGGTTTCTCAACCGCACACATCCGACGCTTCCCTCGTTAAGGGGCAGTCACGAGCTTGTCGTGTCCGTGTCTCGTCCCGCATCAATTTGGTATCAGAGCGAGGTTGAGTCTAGGGTGTCCAAAAATAACAAAAAAAAGAGTCATTTACGTCTAGTCATTAGTCAGTTTAAGTCGAGTCTAGGATCATCATATTTCTAAAACACAAAAAGAGAGTGTTTTTAAATTGCATTTCAGCCCGATAATTCGGTATATCAAAAGGTGTTGTCCGAACGTTAGGCTACGCCTATCGGGAAGGCCGCACACTTGTGCGAGTGACCTTCGGGTCGATTATCTCCGCCACGTACCGGATATTGGTTTAGGTCTAGGCGCATCATTTTGCATTAGTGTGTTTTGCTTTAGTCGGCGTCTTCTAGTCGGTGTGTTTGCATGCCCACTCGTCGGGGTACTCAGTACTCACCCCCACCACCACCTATGGCCAACCCACGGGATACCTCGGGAGACTTCCACTCCCTACAAGAGGTAATGATGGCCATTATGACTAGGTTGGACCAATCCGATGCTAACTTTTGGACTTTCTCCGATAATATGGATGGTCACCTTAGAGCCATGGAGGGGTGCTTGGAGACCTCCGACAGGTCGGTCGAAGACCTCGTTGGGCGGTTAGATAGGATGTCACACGGGGACCCTCCAGGGGCAGCCCAAGGCCCACCCGCACCTCCTCCCGTGGTGGCCCAAGTCCAACCCGCTCCCATGGCCCAAGTCCAGGCCGCTCCCGGGGCCCAAAACCAGCCACCACAGGCTCCTCCACCCGCCCTTCCTCGGGTTCCCCAACTACCGCACCGTGACCTTAGTCTCGAGGACTATGGTTCCGACAATGCCTATGAGGGATATGGTCAACGCCGTCGTGGTTTTCAGCCACAACGAGATGAGGATGATGACCGGGTCCTTAAGACCGTGCGAGCGGACCCTCCCGCTTTTTACGGGTCTTTGGATCCGAAAGTCTACCTAGATTGGGAGTTCGGCATGGACCGTTACTTTGAGTGGTATGATATGTCGGAGCGTCGAAGGGTCCGATTCGCCACCATGAAACTCATGGGGCAGGCATAAACCTATTGGAAGAATGTGGAGAGCCTGCTACTTCAGCGGCTATAACCCCCGATCGACACATGGGCCGAGATGAAAAATAAACTTCGGCAAAAGTACCTTCCTCCCACATACCGCCAGCGACTCATCGATAGATGGCAAAGTCTTAGCCAGGGAGACCAGTCCGTCTCCGAATACATCGCGGAGTTTGATGAGTACTTTCTACGATGTGGTGTCACGGAGGAGAGTACCATGCCCGTGTCCCGCTTTCAACGTGGTTTGCGGCCACACTACCAGTATGAGCTTTTCCGCCGCAATGCCAAGACGTTGGAAGAGGCATACCAGGTTGCTCTCGAGATGGAGCAATTTGAGGGAGAGTTCGAGTCTAGCCATCGGTTGGGCCCCACCCCTCTCCGTAGTACCGAGCCCCGTCACTCCATAGGCCCACATCAGCGGCCTCCCATGGCTCGACCTCAGGAGCCCACCCGTCAGGAGCACTTCGCTCCACGGCCTCGTCCTCCTCCACCCCGGGATCTATTCCCACCCCAACCACCGGCACCCGTTGCCCGTCCCCCGGCTCCTATAGCCCATCCTCTGGCACCGGCACCCCCTCCACTATTGTCCAAGGCACCTACATCTCCCCCTTTGCTGCCTACACCCCCTACCCAACGGGATGATAAGGGTAAGGCCCCTTTTATAGGAGAGAGTAGTCGATCGAGAGTGCAGTGTTTCCACTATCACGGGTTTGGCCACATTGCCAGCGAGTGTCCCGCTCGCACCACCCTAGCCCTAGGTGTTGGAGAATCCGTACCTCCCGAGCTTGAGTATGTCAATTACGTGGCCGATGAGGTACTAGCCGATGAATACTATGCCTTGGGGGAAGAGCTGGGCGACTCTCCGGCCGCCCAGGATGCCGCCACCTAGTGGGCTTGATGCTACCACCTTAGTCTCGAGTCGTGCATGAGTCAGTGTGTTTTCTTGTGTGGTTTGTTTGTGTGGTGTGTTTCGAGTCGATTGTTGTGTGTATTGCATGGTAAGTCTGCATGAGTCTTGTGCAAGCTCGTTGTCGGTCTCTTATGAGTAAGAGGCGAATGGACTCACTTGATGAGTATGCGGTCGATTCTACATCTATACCCGGATCAGTCACCTATAGAGACTCAGCGGTGATTCCTAATGAGTCTTTGAGCCGCTTCCCTTCCTTTTGAGAGTGCCCCACCCGGAGTGTCCACCTTCAGACCATAGTGTTGATTGTTTGTTTACCTATCTCTTCTTATCTTCTTTCTTTTTTTGTTGATTGTGAGGGTTTTGAAAAATGATATGGCGAGATGATAAATAAACTACCAAAGATCAGCTCAACCTATGCACATGTGAACATGAACCTAGGCAATCAAATCTAACTCTAGCATGGGCATGCTATCTCAATCAAATTACGCTAAGGGAAAAACAAAAGCACACGCCGGGGCGTGGAGCAAAGATAAATAAAAAACACACCGCTAGGGGTGGAACAGTCAAGGGGAATAAAGAGATTTGATGAAAAAGACAGCTAGTGCCCAACACTAAGGAAAGTCGTGATCGCCACCAAAGTAAACACGAGTCAAAGACTCGAATATACCTTGGAAGTAGGTGGATGAAACACCCGCCCACGGGAGAGAAAACCAAGGAAAGCCTGCAGATCAACTTGAAAATAACGGTCCAAACCCTGTGCGTCGCTTGTAAATAACGGTCGTGAGATAGACCGCCAGAAATAAATAACGCTCCTGCACCTGACCGTCAGATAACCTGCAGTGAAAAGATGTGAATTCTTTGAACTCCAACCCTTCCAGCCGGCTAGAAGGCTTGGGCCTCGTGCTAGTGATCCTTTAAAACCTGCCAAGGATGTAGAAAGCAAAACAACACAACCTCAATTAGCCCTCAACATAAGTATAACATCAATCCTTAAAAAGCTTAAGAACATCAAAAGGAGAGGGGATTACCGGGGAGTTGTTGGTTTTTTAACCCCTCTGGGCGTTTTTTAAGTTTAGGAGGATATGTGTATGCTTAGCAACAGTGAAAAACGTGGAGGAAGAGGAGGGACAATGCTTTTGATTGATAAAACCAAGGGAAACTTGAGCATGCAATAATGACGATCTTGACAAGCTAAGACCCAAAATTACTCCCTTGACTTGGAAGATGGACGTGGGAAGCAGCTCCTCCTGGATGTAGATGGCTCCTGAATTTGGCAGCACTTCGTCGTGAATCAAATCTTCCTCTCTTGGGTCATGAAATCAAGGGTTCTATTTATAGACTCCCTCAAACTCTCAGGTCGAGTTGAAGATAAATCAGCCAAGAAAGGAGGATAATCCTTAGCAAATCCTTGAGGATAATATCAACAAGAGTCCAAAGAAACAAACGAGAGGTCCTGAGGATTAGAATTGAAGGAGATAATGCTAATCCAAAACCCTATCTCATCCACGGAGTAGCAGAGAAAAGGCCTGAACTGTCAGGACTCTCTGAAGGAAGTAACGGTTGCACGATAGACCGCCACTTGGAAATAACGCTCCAAGGAATTATCGTCATTTTCAACCCTATCCAAAGGATAAGATCGACGGGAAGAAGATCTAAACAATAGGACTCTGCAAGTAAGTAACGGCCAGGGCATAGGGCGTCATAAGGAAACAACGGCTAGGGAGTAGACCGTTATTATCAAAGGACAACGAGGCCCTAAGTCTTGGGACTCTTCAAAGATTAACGGCCTAGGCTTCATGCGTTATTATGAAATGACGCGCCTAGTCCAGACCGTTATTATCATTGATTTTCAAGAAAATAGAATGGAGGGATTGCCAAGCTTTTGAACGAAGTGCCACCAGGAACCAGGTCTAATCCAGGAATTGAGACCCAGAAAATAGGCTTCAACTGATTAAATGGAATTCAATGAAGAGTGAACAACTCAGAGCATCATATTGAATGAATAAGGAGATGACCCGACTTTATTGGGTATAAAACGGGTGTCAACACATAGCAGTTTGCGCATATCGAGTATATATGGAATGAGCAGGTGACGATCATTTGGAGTGGAGCGTACCCGCATTACTTGGCACGGTGACGGATCCGCCGGAGTATTCGAGCATCCCTACCCCTACTCGACGGGGTCGAGTTCCTCCCACCCGGGGAGAATTGATGGGAATCAACATCGAGCCAGTACCTTTTCATATTGCATTTATATCCTTTAGTTTATTTTTATATCCACGGGAAAGTATACGAACAATTGTACGGCTTTATCGGCCAATGCGTCACTCCCGTAGATTGTGTAGGTTTCTATGTAATTTGTCAGTAGGACCAGCAAGGGGGCCCTCAGCCCTTTCCCATTGGTCCATGTCATCTTGTGGGGCTGGTCAACCATCCTAGGTGGACATCTAGAAGGTTGGACTAGTCATATGCCACATGGGTAGACGAGTGGCCCATTTTGTCCAAGGTAGGCCACCTACCTTTCAACCTTCCATTCAACCTCCCCCTCCTAGTCAATAGGCCGCCGCCCCCCCTTGCATATTATATTCCTTTTTTTGTGTTTGTGGCATGCAATCCCAACCCTTCAATCCCCTTCCCTAGATCCAAGGGTGCACAATTGATTTGGTTGGAATCATATATAAGCTTGTATTTTTATGAGAAAATCAATGAAAAATCAGAATTTTTGTGTGTAAGCAAGGAGCTTGGTGCGCCCCTCTCTCCTCCCCTGCTGTTCTTCCCTCCCCAACCCCAGATCTAGAGTGTTTCTACCTCCTATACCCCTCTTCTCAACCTCCAGTGATCGTCTGTGCCGCCGCCGTTCGTGCCGCCATCGAGCCGCCTCTGCAGTTCTGTCTTCGTCCGACCACAGCAGCTTCCACGAATTGTCTGTCTCAGCCACAAGCTTGGATTGATCTGAATTTTTTATGGTTTGTTCAGACCTTGCATCCCAAGATCCACCTAAAGTTTCATGCCAAAATTCCATCGTTTAGTATTTTTACATTTTCGTCCAACCTGTCATCCCAGATCTGCCAGGTTTCTATCTACAGTGACAGAACCTCTGAGTTCTTCCCCTCTGACCATCTTTTTGATTTTTCCAAACCCTCCCAATTTTACTGGGAGTTCTGTCCATCACCCCCTACCTCCACATATTTTCTTAATTTTTTTTTAGCCTTCTATCTATTTTTAGAAATTCGTGTTCTTCCTCTGATACAGTATTTTTAGTCAGATCCCAGATCCGACTACCCTCCACTTCCAAAATCCGAACAAATCACCACCACCTCTAAATCCAGATCCAAACATAGTCCTGGTTTCCTTGTTCGATTTCCTACAACCTTCCTGAAGAACACATCTTCAAATTCGGACATCTACTTCATGGTCAAAGGCAATCAACCGGAAAGTTCTCTGCAGATCTGAGTCTTCGGTTACTGTACAACAGCAGCATATAAAATTCGCCAACACAAAGTAAAAATCTGGTGAATTTTTCTGAAGGCAACTAGATTGTAGTACTTCAAAGCAGCTTTCCAACGGCTCTGATCTCGTCGCATTCCGACACCGGTGCTGATCGCAGCGTCCGTTCTCGCCGGAGCGCGCGCTGAAATACAGAACCGGCAGATTTCCGATCGGTTTTTTCGACCGGTGCTGAACGGAGCCGCCCGGCCGCCGGCCGGCGAACCAGCGTGCCGCCAGCCCGGGGAGCGCTTCTCCAAGTGTCTCCACTACAACGGTACCACAGGGTCCCACACGGCCCCTCCGGACAGCACGTGGGCCCCACGGTCGTGAACACGCGTGTAGCCGAATCAACACACGAAGCTGCCCGTCAACCCGAATTCGGTCCTCCCGGGCCCATTTGTATAGCCCTTTACCTCCCTGCGTGGAGTGGGCATGTTCCCATTGCTGTAATTATTGTGTGTTAAGTTTCCCGGGAGTACGAGTTTTCGGCCGGGTCCGTCTTCCCCACGCCGAGCGCATGGAGGTATCGTTCTCGCTCCCTACACTCGACATTTGCTTATTTTCATATATACTTGTTTATGCCGCTGCTAGAGAGCATGCTTTAGGTCCGTTAGCTCGCTATATTATCATTAACCGCTGCTACGAGAGAGAGCGTGACCGTCCCGTGACCCGATCCGGGCACGAAAGTGCGAGCCGACCACCCTAGCTCTTGTCAGTTTCTCAACCGCGCACATCCGACGCTTCCCTCGTTAAGGGGCAGTCACGAGCTTGTCGTGTCTGTGTCTCGTCCCACATCACTAATGAACTCAGACACTGATTTGTTGCCTTGGATGGGTCTGATCGGGGTTTTCTCTTTCATTGGGACTTGGGCGTAGGGGTTGGCCATAGTGGCAAAGAGATGGGAATTTGTTCCCCTAGGAGTGGGCATGCATTGGAACACTTTTTTTTATTTTTTTATGCAAGACTAATGCAAGCACCTAGACACGACTCTAAATGGTGAAAAGGGGTAAAATGTGGACTCAAATACAAACCTATACTCAACCAGTATCCGGTACGTGGCGGAGGTTTGATCCGAAGATCGCACTCACGCAAGTGTGCTACCTTCCCGATAGGTGTAACCTATCATTCTGGGAACACCTTTTGATATACTGGGTATAGGAATGCAATGCAACCTTTGGACCGACTACCCTAGACTCGACTTAGCTCTAATACCAATTTGATGCGAGATGGGATGTAAACCTAGGACTCTAGCTCGCGGACGTCCCTAAGCGAGGGAAAAGCGTGGAACTATGCGGTTGAGGAACCGGCAATGAGTCAAGGGTACTCGGCTCTTCCGTGCCCGGGTCGAGTCACGGGACGGGTCACGCTCACTCTCTCGCAGCGGTGATTGAAGTAATAATATGAGCTAATTAACCTATCACTTGCAGCGGCATACACATATATACAAGGAAAGCACATGCCAAAGTGGGAGCGGACACGATACCTCCATGCTCCGGGCGTGGGGAAGACAACCCCGGCCCAACTTCGTACTCCCGGTACAATAAATAAATAAATTACATCAATGAATATTACTGCCCACTCTACGCAGGGAGGTAAAGGGGCAACACGTGGACACGGGAGTAACGGGTTTGGATTGATGGGCAGTGATTTGGGTAGCGCCGGTGGTGGTGCGCACCAGCAATTGTGGGGTCCACATCCTAGTCAGAGGGCCGATCAGGCTGGCAGTGCTACCGCTGCGGTGGGGACTTCTGGAGGGACGATCCCTAGGAGGGGAACGCGCTGGTTCACCTTGTGGAAGGCGAGGCAGCCCGACTGGGGAATGTTGTTGCTTGCTGTCCATAGACCTGTTATACAGTTTCAGGGTTACGCGACCCGGCGAAAACAACTGATGTGATCAGACCCGACGTCGGATCGATGCAAAATTGGTGCCGCTGCGAAGCTCTCTCAGAGATCTATGACCATAGGCTATTACAGGAATTTTTCTGTGGCGGGATTTTCCATGGGGGAATTTAAAACAGGAAAGTTTCCTGTCTCAGATCTTACCGGGTAGACTAAGATCTGCCTGAAGAAGTGAGTTGACCGAGGTTGAAACTTTGGATCCGGAAGCTGGGATTTTTATGAAAGCTAAGGGGAAAGTAAGGAACATGAGGATAATTGTTTTGTAATTTTCTGAGGTGGTTTGAGAGGGGAAGTGGATTTTATAACAGTGGGTAGTCGGGTCTGGACTACAGGGGACAGAGCTGAGTCCAAATTTTGCAGTGGTTTTTTGGATGGGAAAGAAATTTCATAAAATCATGAAAATTTTTGAGGAAGAAGGCTTTGGTGGACAGAAATCCCAGTCCAAATTTCAGATCGATCTGAATTATGGAAGGGAGTCAAAACGAAGAAGAGTTGGGCTGCTGGCACACAAGTATGCACAGAGACAGAATCTGTAGATCGGGGGGAATAAATGGTAAAGGAAGGTAAACAAGGGAGGAAAATGTGAATTGTTTTTGTGGAGGCTGGGGGAACGTGAGGAACTCACCCTCCAATTTTCAGCACGATCTGATCTCATGATGGGGAGCTACAAATCGGGCTTTAGACCTTTGTCCAATAATGGACAGATCTACGACGGCGAGGCGGTGGTGGTGCGATGGCGGCTCGATGGCGGCGGCGACGGAGCTTCACACTCAGAGGGGAGATACAACTTGGAATCCACCAAGTTTTCTAGGGAATCCATCCTAAGAATACAACAATCCAGTTGCAAGTGGAGAGGAGAGAGAGGGGGCCCCCTTGGGCAATTCTTGGAGCAAATGCTTAATTCTTCATTAATTCTCACAAAATGAAAAATACATGGATTATATGGAAATGTACAAAAACCTAAACTACTCCTAGATCTAGGGTTAGGGAGGGGCAAATAAGGGATACCATTTTCTTCCCCCATGTGGTCAAATGACCATAAATAAAAAAAAATACAATAAGCATTAAACTATATTAAAGGAGAGGCGCCCCCTTGACTAAGGGGTAAGCATTTTTGAATTTTCTTCCACCTTGTCTACCCCTTGGTCCAAGTCCAATCTTGGACTTTGAACTAGCCCCACATGGGCCCTAAATCCTAGGTGGACCAATGGGAAAGAGGGTGGGGGCCCTGCTGGACCTATTGACATTTTACATAGAAACCTAAAGGCCTTTTTGCAAAGAAACCTAAAGATTTCTAATGACTAACCCTTTGGCTTATAATGCCTTACAATTGCAAACCCAATTAGCCAAGGATATAAATGTAAACAAAAGGACATAAATGTAAAAATAAAATGTTAGTGCTCTGTGTTGATTCCCATCATAGCCCTTCCGGCTTGTGGCCTTCTCCCTGGGTTGAGACCAGGGTTTTTTGACTTTACGGCAGTGGTCCTCCCGAGGGTGGAGGTTGTGTTCTTGACCATGTGGTCTTGTTGGGGTTCCGTCAATGAGGATGGGCTATCACTTTAGAGGCGTCGTAAGGTTTTGTGAGCTAGTGCCTTCAAGATAGCAAGGTTGTGATTTTCCGACGGATAGCCGTAGTTCCGACTTGAGGCTTGAACATTCCTAGCTTTAAGGCTGTGGGTTCTCCCCGACCTTGAGAGTTGAGGATTCAGTAAAGGGAGCATGTACGAGCCACTCGGTAGTGTAGTTCCATATAGTGCGGGGGCAGATGGACATGCAGGCAGGCTAGTAGGTTATATTTTACTCCCGCCATTTACTCGCTACTGTTACTATTGTTGCTACTGTTGTTATTGTTCTTATTAATGATGTCGCTGTTATTATCATTTTTATTGTTATCATTGTTATTGTTGTTGTTTGCCGTTGTTACTTGTGGTGGGGATCTACGGGACCCCTACTGAGCCAATGAGACAAGACTCACCCCTTTACGGTGTCTTCTCTTGAAGCTCGGTGTTCTTGTGCGGTGACCAAAGTGCAATAGTTGCCAGCGTGTCTGAGCCGGGATATGCCTATTGGCTGTGTACTTTTCTTTCTTTAGACTGTAGTTTTTGGACATTGTACGCTGGACTGTAAACTATTTAAACTATAGTAAACAAACTTAAAATTTTTGTACTTATTTTGTATTTATTTTATATTCATATGCATCTCCACAACATAGCTTGACCCTTCCGAGCCCTTGGCTCATGGGTAGCGGGCCAAGTTTCGGGTTGCACCGGTTCCTTTTCGGAACTTGGATTTTGGATCGTGACAGATACTGTCGAACTTTTATCCTTTATGGCCTAATGAATCCCATACTCAATGGTCTCATTAAAAAACTCCTTTCCTAATGAACCAAGCAACCCTTGCAAGGGATTTCTTGAGTATTGTTCGTAGGACATTATCCCTATATCTATATCTGTGAGTGAATGATCCACTATTCTCACTCAATTCCCTTCACACGGATTCTGCCATATCCAAAACACAAGCTTTCGGGACTTCTGGTTAAAGTCCCTAGTATTTTATGACTAGGAAGATTCTAAACTTATGTTTAAAAGTGATTCATCTCATTATTATGCTCACGTTTCAATTTAAACTTAATTGGATAAGTTTACAGACTTCATTATAATCTGCACAAGCACATAAAACAAATAAAAAAAATATTGATGCCATAAATTAAATTCAAACATAAATTTATAGAAAATGTTCCATTAGATGCCTAATATTGGACATCTTGCGGACCATGTTTAGCCATCATAAGAGTGACACATTTTTCTGGGTGATTAAACCCTCGGCCCCCCATTTCCAATCTAATGACTCATACAGGCTGAAAATCATCGAAATAATGGGCTAAATCCTCTTATCGGGCATTCGAAACGACGAACGCCAAATTCCTGAAAGAAGGCCACATTGCTGGCTACCCAAGGCTTCTGGATGGCTACATCATTGGCCGCTGAGATGTCCTGGGTGGCCTGGAACATGGCCGCCCATGTCTTCTGGGCAGCCAAGTATCAGGGTACCTAGGTCAGTTTAAACGGTCATCGATGTGGCTGCCTTCTAATAACCGTCCATCAACCCACATTTTCATGACTTCGCCTACTCTGGGCACATCCTCCTCAACCAACCCCACTCCGGGGAGTCAAGGCACGTGTAATCATGCACATATTTGTCTCCGGAGTGGTCCAAAACGTCCACATGAGGATTCAAGTGCTATTTCAAATGGATTCGGGGAGGGAAATCCCACCAAGTGCAAAAACCCAAGCCTAGGGTTCTAGCAAGGGGGTTGGCAATTCTAGGGGATGGGAGCCTGGGAGATTTCAAGCAGGAGAGTCCTTTGAGTGTTGTGAGAGCACTGAGATCCCTTTTCCACTTCCAACCCACCGATCCAAGACACAAATTGACCTCGAAGAGCTCTGAGATTCATAGGGAAGGTGGGTGGTCAAAAGTATCGACCATCCCCCCTTCCTAAACCCCTTTCCGGTATGATTGACCCCCGATTGCATGCTTTTTCTTCTATTTTGAGCATAGGTTACACTTTCATAGTCTAATGGGTTCGTTTTCTTTATTTACTGGATGAATTTCACGGACTTCACAGCAGACTCGCAGATTCGAGCTCCCCGTTCTTGGCTGGCCGAGAGTGAGGATAGGTAAGACCCACATTCTCCCATTTTGGAAGGCATTTGCGATCACCCATTCCTGTGGGAATCAGGTAAACTTTCTTGGTGATCACCCTCTTTTCATTCTGATTCGTGTGCTATAGTGTTGGACCAAGCTACGATTCCACCTCCTCCTAGAATCCCGGTAGCTCCAAATCCGGCACCTACAGCTCTCTGGCGATCATGGTGGAACCCACCCATTCACTGTGAGTCATTTAGACTGAAGTCTTTTAAATTCCTTTTCCAATAAATTCTTTTTTTTCATTTTATTTTCTTCATTTCTATAGCTTACTACGCCTGCTGGACAACAGGTTCACCAACAGAACCAATATAGGAGGTGGCCAGGTTTCTGGCCGCCCAGAGCCAAGGCGGCCATGAACCTAGCTGCCCACCCTCCTAGGCGGCCAAGAACCTGGCCGCCCAGGTCCCAAGTAGCCAGTAACCTGGCCACCCAAGTCCTGTGAACGCCTGACGATCTGGTCATCTTCTGTTTCTTTTCCCTTTCGCAGTATTGTCCCTATTTACTTTCTGTTTGCATAATTTAGCTTATGTTTTGTATATTCTTGAATCTTTTATGCTCTAACAGTGTAGGTCTGAGTCCGAGGTGGGCTTAGAAAGAGTCGGCATCACACGGATTAGGAACACCCTCCCTTTGGATTGGACTCTTCACCTGGGGATTCTGACTCGGTTGCAACTAGTCCTTTCCATTTGGGAACCTCCATAAGTCTCCGCGAATCATGGATTCCTACTTGGTCATTGTAATGACCCAAAACTTGGATACCGAGCGTACCCGATACCACTTGGATCCCGAGAGGCCACCCACGAGCGGGAAAGCTCGAAAGGGTTAGTAAGGTGTGTGGAGGTACATTAAAATTTAAAATAATATAGGAACAAATATATAATTAATAGTTTAAATGACAAAAAATAAAATTACATTTTCAATTAAAAAATTAACTATAGAGCTAATAACAAAGTCCAGTCCAACTAAGTAAAGTCTACAGGAAAAGAAACATACTCAAGCACCAGGTGAGCTCCCGGCTCTGGCAAGCTGGCACTAAGAACCACCACACTGCACCTCCGAACCACGAGGAGGAACCACTACACTTGAAAAGAAAGGGGTGAGCCTCATCTCATTGGCTCAGTAGGGGTCCCACGGATCCCCACCTGGAAACAACAACGGTAAATCACAGTGCTAACAACAGCAACAATAACAGGAGTAACAACAATAAAAGCAACAGCCGTAACGACAACAGTCGAAGAAACCATGGCTCGCTACAAGATACTCATAATGGCAAGAAAAGCAAGCTCGATCTCACAACCGGGAATCGCCAAACCAACATGAAGAAACTCTGGCTACACTGCCAGGAACACCACAACACCTCTTTCGCACAGGCTCATCCTCATTGACAAAGCCCAACTCAAGACCACACGGTCCGAGAGTACTGAAACACACGACCTCGTCATTGTGCATTCTACACTGACTACGGGTGAAGCCTCGGTAACTCTACCGAAAACCTTAAACCTCAGTGTCGGAAGGACACACGAAACCACTCAAGGAACCACTCCAAGAGAAGCACGCGTCGAGAGAAGCACGCGTCAAGAAGGTCGCACGTCAAGAGAACCTCACGTCAAGAGAGTCATAAGTCCTGTGACGGGAGAACTAGGCCCACTAGAAGCAAGACCGGATGCATCCACTGACAAGTTAGTTCGCGCCTCAGGTGTCTCCCTACTCACCCAAGGTAGAAACTGAGACACCATACAAGTAACATTGAACAAGGACTAGTCGCGGTCATGCTCGTCAGTACTAGTTCACTGCCCCCAACCAAGTGTGCACACATGGACCAACTACTCTAGGTCAGGTCCTCTAACTGATTTCCCCCCAACTGGACTCAGGCAGGAAAGGCAATGGGCCCTACAGTAACCAACTTAGAAACCGTCTCTCCGAGAATTGCCTCGCCACCACACCCTAGTAGGTCAACACCTGCGTGTCGTACAGAAGGCTACAACTAGTGGGAGGTCACTTTACATAGACTCTCAAAAGAAAACACCGGAGAACTGGACAGGCTACACTCGTGCCCGCCATGAGTAACTCGAAACATGAAGTGACACAATGCCACACGACTCTTAGACAATTGGCAAGATCTACAATTACAATGGCCCTTGAGTCACACGACTCAGGTCAAGACCGCCACGTAGCACGGCTCTACTCCATCAAATCATTCTAGCCTTAGAGTCAAAACCACGGTGAACAAAATCATGGAAGCACAACTACCGGATCCATTCCTCTAAAAAAAAGATTAGAAGTCTTCGGCCCCTTGGCCGCTCATCGGACTCACAGTCATAGGCCACACTCATGGCTAATATGGAAATCATCTTCTGAAAAAGCCAATGTCATGTGGAAACGACCTTCCACACTCACACCGACACACAGTGACTTGATTTACCATAACAGGAAAGCCCGAAGCACATGGGGTCACCCAGACCCTCAAAACCACATGGGCATGCAAATCGAGGTAACACGACACCTCCAAGTGCCCAAAAAACATAGTCTCGATCCCCACGAGATAGCCAAGACACTCACGGTGTCACGCCCCGAGATATGCAGCGGAATTGAGTCGGGAACGTGAACAGCCGGTAATACACCTCAAGCTAGCAAGATAATCAGAGCGCTAAACAATCACACATAAACGAAGAGTGAACACAATGTAATGTACTCAAAATTCTAACTTTATTAAATCATAGTAATCAAAAGTACATTTACATTTGACTCTCTTGACATAGTGACTGACTAGACCCAATAAAAGAAAAATTACAAAACATGATCAACTTCACTGCCTATTACAGTGAAGGGACTTAGCTATAACAAGACTCATGACTTTTAAACTATCTAGGGCTTCTCTTGATCTTCACTCGCTCTCACCCTTGGATCCGTCATTTGAGTAATCCAAATCCGTTCCACTAGAGTTTCCTGAAAAGATTAGGAAAGTAGGGAATGAGCACACTTGCCTAGTCGGTATCTTCGTATCAACATGAAGGCATAATTTACGTAATTATCATTTTAGCTCTATGAGAGGCAATAATGTAAAATGCGATAAAACACGTGATAAAAACAAAGAAAATCATAAGTCACAAGACAAGTATGGAGATATGAACGAATATGGGATCATGATCAAGCAAGATTGTAATAAAGATATAAGGTTGGCCTTTCATGTAACAAGAATGTACTAGAATGTAACAAGAATGTACTTTTCATAACCATGAAGGTTATGTTCTAGAAAGTCATGTAACAAGAATGTAATAATTTCATGATAAGCCTCGTGGATTTCACCCATTTATAAAAAGTACTTCCGGCGCAATGCGACGCCAGTGTTCATCATACGCCATGGTTTACAGTATGTTTCCGGCCATCCGCCGAGGGGGCTAGTGTCGAGCCCTTGGATACTTTCCATGCCCGCTCTTGCATCTTCAAGTTATAAATCAAGCTACTTCCACGAGAAATATAAAGTTTAGCCAATAAAGTTTTAATAATAAGTTCCATGATAACAAATACCAAGGTAAGAATGCACCAAATACGAATCATGAGAGTTCAAGGATGAATTAATGACAAGGTCATGTTTCAAAAGGAATCATGTAGCATAACGGTATATTCTTATGTTTCCAAAGTTCATTAATAATTTAATGTATAAGATGTTGGGTTCCAGATAGTTAAGGGACCATCTAAGAATAGGATGACTTAACCCCTTGGTTAAACCACGGGTTTCACAACAAGATAGCAGAAGACGGTCAAACCATGACCATTTTCTTGAGAAGGCGGTCAAGTCAAGACCGCAATTAGGCAGAGTCAACATAGGACAAGGAACAAGTCGACACAGTTGATCAAGCCTAGAACAAGACGATCGCGCTAGGGCCGCATCTTGAAGGTGGCAGTCGCCTGATGGTCACCTTCTGCACAGAGTGCAGGAAAATGCAAAAATCTCAAGTGCTCTCTAGACCATTGGGTTTTTAGAGTACAACTAGCTCGGCGTCCCAATTGGAATCCGAGGCTCGCGGAGACTTACGGAGGTCTTGAAACATGATCACCTAGTCCAGCAGAAGGAATATCCGACGGAGAGGATCTCAAGTCTAAGAAAGTGTTCCTATCAAGTGTGTGTGTAACTAATAGCAATGTATTGGAATACGTGCTATATACTTAAGAAAGGCTGGGGGTGAGAGTGAAACGTGTAAAAACAACGTTCAAAACACTAATATAACGATTTCCACAAATCATAAGAAAAGTATCTTTATTATATGACTATATGATTTTGACATGAAATTAACATAAGATTAAAATAGATTTCTAAAACATGAAGGGCATAAATTCTACAATAATTTATGCATAATATAACCAAAATCATGAATATAATGACATAACTCAGAATAGGACCTAATTACTTAGGCTTAGCATATATTTATAGGGCTGATCTGCATTCTATTTAGGGTTAATAGAAAATAGACAATGGTCTAGTGAGAATCACCTTTTGAGAATAACGGTCTATCGGGGACCGCCTCTTGACAGTAGCGGTCTCTGATGGACCGCCTTTTGTTTGCAACAGACAGAAGGTAAATAGTGCGTGCAAGGCCTATTCTAGGGCAAATTAACGATGCAAAATGCATAAAACACGGCTAAACACGATAGCATGATTCTAAAGCATAAGAAGGCATAGATTTAATCAAAGTTCTTATCTTTCTAGTTAAGATGTTATGGACAGCATGAACTAAAAGGGCTATTGCGCAGTCATGGGAAAACATGAAATATGACGTGTAGAAAGCAAGAAATTAAGACAAAACAGGGGGCTTTTACTCCTAATACGTTGTTGGAGCCATCATGAGATAACCTACCTCTGGGACGGGCTCTAAACTTCGAATTCCTTGCTGGAAGAACACCCCAGTTCCTACACGTCCTACGTAGAAACTGTAATTGCCCAACCTTCTAACTCCTTAACCTCTTATCCTTAATTAATGAGATTCGGAGGGTGATTAGAAGACATAAAGGGGAATGAATAACTCTAAAGGATGAACCTAAAAATACCTCTGATAGGATCCCTAAACTTTGGATCTTTGCCGAAAGAACACGCTCGTTCCTCTGCGTTCTGCAGAGAAACAGCTCCTTCCAGATCCTCTAGCTCCTCAACTGCTTGATCTCCAAACACGAAATTTGGAGGGGAGTTAGGCAATACTAAAGGGAACAAAATCTTCTAAAAGACTAACATGAAATAACTTCGCCTTACTGTTGAACCACATGAGCCAAAACGAGAGTTCGCGCAGGTCGATTCAGGGCCCTATTTATAGGGAATGACCTAGGGCTAAAGAATTAGGTCAAAATAGGAGTCCTATAGGTCATTAATTCGATCCCCCAACAGTCCTAGATGAGTTTACATGCCAGAGCACTTCGATCCTAGGCGATTGGGATAAGAAAAATCTCATTTTTCCATTCTTCTACATATCTCATTTTCGGAAGGAGGTAGCGGTCCTATCTAGACCACCTTTAACAGATGGCGATCTTGCGATAGACCACCACTACCCATGGCGCCAGAATTTGAATTCCATTCAAATTCCTCCCTATAATTATCCCCTAATTATCTACTAAAACTAGAAAATTATATCTATTACGTTTCTAGAGTGGGCTTGGGCCTTGAAAGCCCTAGAATTGGGTTTATGGGCTTGGTTTAAGTGGGCTAATCCCTTTGGTTAATATAGGGCCTTCCATAATTTATTTAATAGCCCATTAAGCCTTTTAAATGGTTAATAATTTTTTTTAATTCTTGAAAAATCCTAGATAATTTTTAGGGAGTTACACACGGGATCAAAAGTCAACCACTGGGTCATAACCGGGTTGACCGGAGACCAAAATAGCAAATTAGAGTAGGCTGGGTCGACTCACAACACAGCCGGGTCGACTCAGCATGGTCGCGGTTATGGGGGAACTATCTTCACAAATCGCGGTTGACCTCCTGACCGCCTCTACGAGGTCGTGGTCGACTTGACATCCACCTTCACAAGGTTGCGGTCGACTGTAGACCGCGACTAGCACGGCGAGTTGACAGACTTTTTATGTAAGTCAACTAACTTTTAGACATGCTGCTAGGGTACGCCGCATCAATTATATAGCGGTCTCCATGAGGACCGCGAATACCTGGTCACTATTGGTCATCCGACCACGTCCAGAATTGTCATACTATTCATCTTCTTCGATGAGTCGCGGTGCCTGGGTACACTGTGTTCAAGCTCTAGAGGCTGAACGCGGCTTGGCACCAGACCGCGATCACATTACGCTGCAAATAAATGGAAAACCACACGAAAACCCCTTTTCCACGCCCCAATCATCCCGTACGAAGGGGAAAAACATTCATATACCCTTTACATGCCTTCCAAAAGCTGGAAGGACTCAAAAAGATAACAAAACGACAAAGAAATGGGTGATTTCCTCTAATCGACCAAAACTGACTCACATGACTATCTGGCCTCATTTCGGCCTCAAATCATGAAGAAATACAACTAAATTAACAGAAATTGCATCCCGACATGGCATAAAGTCAAAATCTACCATTTGAAACAAAAATCACCGCCTAAAGTGGCGAATTCGACTCACACCCCAAAACATGCTTTTAATCCCCAAAAATGGGAAACCCGTTCAAAGTCGCATCCGTTGACATGAAATTAAGGGGAAACGCAGAACAAAGGGCAAGGAATCCATCCAGCTACCTCCACTGACTATTTCCCACGTCGAAGATGATGTTTCCATGCGAAAATGTCACTCGAAACCCCGCCGGCATCACAAACTCGCGAGTGAGCTCCACGCATCGCCACACCTCGATCTTCGTGCCATCCACACCGCTCGTCATCTCCACGTAGCCTCCACCTCATCCCGCACCTTCTCCGTCGGCCGCCCGGAGAAGAGAGGAAGATAAAGAGAGAATGGAGAGGAGAGAGGGAGTGCGTGAGATGAGAGAAGAGAGAGGGGGTGAGGGTTAAATAAATAGAAACATTTATGAAATTATTTTTGGGGCTCAAAAATCTGGAAAATAGGACAAATGAGGAAAAAATACCACCACGATCCTCAAAAAATGCACAACGCACCTGCAACGTCTCAGAGTCCAAAATCTTAACGGTTTACCCTACACGGGTGTAACACCCCAGTTAATTAATAAAATTTAAAATTAATAAATAAAATATATACTTAAAAAAATGAGAAAAAGGAATATATGAAACGACGTTACAAAAGTAAGCGTAGAAATTTTACTTAAAAACTTGGATTCAACATAATTTTGTGTGAACATATAAAAGGGGACGAATGAAGAACAAATTAATGATATAGTGAATGAATAATTGATCTAAGACCCGATTAAAAGTAAGGCCGATCTATTGAACATGTTAAAATAACTATAGTCCTAACTAACTTGTCATCTAATAACTTCAATAATCCTCCTTAGTTAAATGGTACTATAATAATTAATTATTTTACCAAACTACATAGATAAGAATGAAGAATTATTATGCTATGAATTTAATTCAAATGACAATAAAATAAATTTAATATTTTTGAGGCACAATCATGGCGATCCGGATTTAAAATAATTTTTGAATGAATATAATTCTCGAAATAAAATAATAAATAAAATAATATTATTTAATTATCTTCTCGATGCAAAATTTTAATAAAAATATAGAAAAGTATGTAACCTATATAATAAAGTATGTCTAGCAAAATTTCCAAAGGAAAGAAACCCAAATTAAATTTTTTCTAGGTCCAAATCAGAGTTTTTGGGTTAAACTCAAAGATTAGCAAGAACCAGCCCAAATCGGCCAAATTGAACCCAATTCGTGCCCTAATGGGCTCAGATCAGAGCCTAAACTCTAGGCCCATCTAGGAGCAACGTTTTCCCTCAAAAACCTAAACCCTAGAAGCCTTAATTCGAGGGTGGCGACGCTAGATTAGGTCGAACGCGAGGTTTTCGCCGAGCTTTGGGTTTCAGATTTCTCTTGCTTGTGGAGGACTCTTCGAGCCTCCCAACCCCTATAAATTGAAGACCATGCCTCCCTTGAAACCTCTTTTGCTTTGGGCAGCGGCGGCGTGCGAGATCGAGGGCAAATTCGACGAGGAAAGCGAGGTCGTGTTAGGGTTCCAGCGAGGTTCCTTGTCTTCACTTTACGTCCATCAAAGGTAGGTTTCTCTCAGGCCGAATCTTTAATAAAGCATGTCATATTGTTCATCTTCGAGTGCTCTTTCCAATTATACCATTTTTCCTAATTTTTGTTCACTATACCGATCGAATCGTGGGTTTTAGTGAAGGTGTGTCGGGGTCCGTCGGAGGGCGAGGCTCGATTTCAGATCACGGCCAAGCCAGTGACTGCTACCTGAGAACGTGTCCCCCGATAGACCGCTACCTTATGTATTATTTCAAAATTTTAATATGTAAAAGTGAACGTGTCAAGACTACTAGACGCACCCTTTTATACGCGTCACCGATCATGGACATTTTTTGTGAACGTAAATTATTTTTGTTTTAATATTATTATGGGATAAATAGTAACCATGTCAATCTACCTGGATGCCTTATTTTATGCGTGTCACCTAGTATAGACACCTTCTTTCAAATATTTTCAAAAAAAATTATTTTTATGATCATGTCCCTGATCAGACCATCTTATGTAGAAAGCGACCTCATGCGCGTTCTATCCCTGTTTCCAGCAAAAACCCTGTCTATTTCTTGCGTGTTTAAGGCAGTTGTTAACTGTTATACAACATGTTCTTATTGTTATTAATGTTATAGAAACTCACTTCTAACTAGGGATCATGAAATAATTGATCTAAGCTTAGTTATCTTCATATTTATTTCTCCATGCTTATCATCTTCGTGTCATCTTCTGATTGGAAAGGGAATAGAATAACTTGTCAATTAATTGACTAATTCTTGATTTCTGCTATTCATAGCCTGCTAGCCTAATGTTATTCATGATTAAGCTTGTTTGAGGGTCGTGCCACTCCGGTGGTTTCGACATACCGATTACTCCCATTTTCCGTGGTTTTAAGCCCCTTAATTCTTGTACATAGAATGCCTCTCCGTCGGATATTCCTTCTGCCGGATTAGGTGTTCATATTTCAAGGCCTCCGTAAGTCTCCGTAAGCCGGGGATTCCCACTAGGAGGCCGAGCAAGTTGTACCCCCAAATCCTGAACCCATTGGAATCCACGAAGGGAGGAACAAGGCTCTGTCCAAGTTCTGGTGAGTTTTCTATCCAGTTACCTGATCGCGGCCCTAGCCTGACCGCTTTCTGATGGTAGCAGTCATGCCATAGATCGTGTTCTTGTGAAGCTGTACGATCGATTTTAGAGGCGTCAGGTTCCTTGGATGCCTTCTTGTAAACGTGTCAGTCATCGTGGAGGCGTTCATGGTTCTGACCGACTTGCTTTGACCAGCTTGATAGCGGTCCATTGGGGACCGTTGCCTTCTTATAGCAGTCGAGACCTGACTGCTATTCCATCTAGTATCCCAAAAATTCCATTTTCACGATTTTAATGCATTTTGACCGTACTAGCCTCTCCAGGCTAGTATTTCCTATTATTCCGACCATTATTGGGTCTTTTCTGGGAATTATATTCCTAGAAATCACTTGATATCCTCCCTTAAAGTCATTTTCTTTAATGACTTTTCCCTCTTAATTAATAAGCTTGTTGATTGAAATTCATCTAAGGAATTCATATTCCTACTCGTATTACCTTGGCGACATGACTTGTCCTTGGAATTCTTGGCCATTAAATATTGTGGATGTCTAGATTTCATGGGATCTCTGATCCAACCCTCAATGCCAACGCACCAAAGGGGCCCGGTCTGGTCTTGGAGAGAGCGCCCGAAAAGTTCTAGTGCCCATAGGAGTTTTAATGACATGGTGAGGCATTGCACCGAAGTACTTGCTAGCGTGTAAGTTTACAACATTCCACTTCTACATGAACGTTATATATTCATTTGACATGAATACTTGAAAGTGCTTGCTTGCGAGACTTGACTTGATAAATGGCCAATCACTTATACATGTTTAGTTGTGGTTCCACTTGACTTACTTGTAGCCATCATGATACTTGCTCCTTATGCCTTGATTGTGGTGAATATACTTGTTCTCATCTACTCAATTTTCTTTATTCTCTACTGATCATGACTCTACGTTTGGTTATCATTTCTTGAATTTTACCTATTTTCTATCGTTCATGCATATAGTTCTGTCAAAAAAAAAAAAGGTTAATCACTTAAATACTACCTGACGATAGAGATATAAATTCTACTGAGCTTCTTGCTCACTCTCTTCTTCAACATTTTTCAGGTAATTCGATAGAGGGAGCGCACAAAATCAGGAATGGGCCAGAGTGATCAAGGGAACTTGAAGCTTTAGTGGACGCGAGTTTTTTCTTGTTTCTTGAGTCTTGTTAGAGTCGTGCGTCTTGTTCTTTTCTTTCTTCTTTCTTTATTGAGTCCATTGTTGTAGTTCCAAGTCGGAAGTGTAATTTTGTTATTAATAAAAAAAATATATTTTTATTTTCTGGCCTCGGTGTGTTGTATGGTGTTGCTTTATTGTCATTTAAGTCGCTCTGCTTGTCATGACTGTTTCGCTGTCACGTTCTGAGCAAGTTCTGATGCTATCGGTTTGGGGCATGACAATGAGGATCCGAAGAAAAAATATCCCAAAAATCCAATCAAATAACCAAACTTCATTCGGGACCCACAAAAGCGCTCCGAAATTAACGGATTCCGATCCACAAAATCCTAGGTGTTATAGTCCTCCCCTCCTTCAAGAAATTTCATCCTCAAAATTTGAGGCAACCATCATGCAATAGGGTAGAACAACACATAGCTGGCAACGCTCCCAGTGCTCTAGCCAAAACCTCAATCCACACAAAAACACGATTCCTGAGGGACACTGCCACATCACGATCACATGCAAAATCATCACGCTCTAAATTTCAATACACACCGATTCTAAGAGCGAGCATAGCACACAAAGGAACACCAGTCTGGCACCACCTCGACTACAAAAGAATTCAATCATGGCATCATTGCCACCGTCCCACATACCGAGGAGACACGATCTTATGCCCTTCACAAGGAACGTCCATTACTTAGTCGTTGAGACTCACATTGTCATCTCAACTGACTGCCACATTCCCATCGACTTCCGCGCCATGAACACTCTCTAACATGGCAAGCAGAACACCAATAATACCACAGGGACCACTGCCACTCCCAAGTCGGTTCTCACCTAGACATTGCATCTGATTCAAGCTTCACACCAACTCTACCCTTTCAGGGGAGTATAGCAAAGCCAACCAACAAGATCTCATATTCCTCAGTCCACAATAGCTCTAGACTCAGACTCACAGGGAACTCCTCCCATGCTGGCCACAAGACTAAGGCTCCCATTCAATGCCACAGAACCACAGGCACAACCTCGACAGAACACACCACATATCTCCAGGATAGACAAGTGTTGTCTCCTACCATAACATTCCGAATCCTGAGAGTCAACTGGGTCACTTCTAGGCATCATCACAGCTAAAAACTCGGCTAGTCTCACTAGCCGCTCACAGCTTACCGACTAGGACCCACAATCATCTTTCAAAAGAATGCATCTTTAGGACCACAATTCCATCCCCAGAACACAACTTCCAATGAAAACAAAGGGTACTCATTCGGCACACTTGAGGTCATATTTCCCCAATTCTCTATCATGTCGGTGCCATAACCATAATGCCTCAAGCAATGGCACGGAAAACAATCATCATGGTTCATACAGTCAAAAACAATCTCACACCGAGGTAGCAATCCTCTCAGCTAGTCAGAATCCTCCGACCCTACGATCCTTGACCTGCAGGTTATAAGCCCACCACGCTTCCGCTACGCACTCAACACAATGCGCACAATCATCACAGACAACTAGACATCTACATTCCAGCACATCTCTCGACGCCATTACAATTCGCCAAACTGCAACTCACCATGCCTCAGGTACTGACCATGTCGATTATCGATCACAATCTACCACAACGGTTGAGCTAGCTGCTGCCACACGCTCCTTGCCTATATCTGCCTCTGATCCTAGAGTCAGCAACATGCCAAAACACTTACCGATGGGCAAAGAAAAATCATTAAGGACACCAAGCTCGAAGGCTGCCACACAGACCATCGTGCCAAAGCTACAGCACGAATCATAATCAGCACCTGCCACAGCTTATCCTCAAGCCCCAAAACTACCGCTGAACATTCACATCTCACCTGCCGCCTGTGGACGCACTTTTGGGATTCATTTCTTTGTTCGTTTATTTATTTATTTACTTCGTTTGTTTAGTGCATGGGCATGCCAGTCACAAAGTGACGGTTTATTCGGGCTCTGGACCAGGATGGTCTCCTAGTCCGGAGTCACTGGTGCACGCTATCTGACTAATCAGACGATAATAAGTGTCATGTCAGGACCAAAATCCGCCGTGCCGTAAAGGTCACAGCGTTAATTACATTTCCCCGGAGGGGAGGAAACCGTTGATTAGTCACCAGGAAAAGGGGCCCTACGGCCAAAAATTAGCATTGACAAAATGAGATACTAAAATCTCAAACTGCGTTAAAATGCCCCGCGTTAAGGTGTAAACATTTGAATCATGTCGGTCGCTTATTGACCATTTCATGTTCAGACGGAAATCCGTATTGAAAGCGTGATGAAGATAGAGATAAAACCCGTGCAAATGTCTGCCGAGTGTACGACAAGTTTGATAAGAGAGCGAGATTAGATCCAAGTGGAAACATGTCATTCTTAGTGAGCTATTGGCACGGGCAATGTCGGGTCATGGCCATAGTGGGGTGGTCCCCAAGGTCCAAACCGGACTTGCCGGGCTGTCATTTATATTCCCTTCACATTGGGTCTGGGGAAGCGAGGCCCTAGAGTGGACATTATTGTTATTATTTTTGTTTGGTT
Source organism: Amorphophallus konjac (assembly GCA_022559845.1). Taxonomy (NCBI): domain Eukaryota; kingdom Viridiplantae; phylum Streptophyta; class Magnoliopsida; order Alismatales; family Araceae; genus Amorphophallus; species Amorphophallus konjac. The sequence goes on from CM040118.1 coordinate 398,792,159, forward strand.
ATTTATTTATTTATATTTAGATGCATGTATGCATTTTTGTTCATTTGTTATTATTATCATCATAATTTCCTTTGATTACACATCTCCTTCTTTGCTATTCTTTAACGATTAATTGTTTGTTCATTTGTTATTTTTTGTTGTTGTTGTTGTTTTGTTTGTTTTCTCTTTTTGGTTTACTTTCATTTTATGTTTTCTTTTCTCTTTTTTTTTGTTTTGAAATGAGGCAGCGGTGGTGATCTGGCAGGGTGACTACCGCCGGATCACTTCCCCACTTGTTTCTTCTTCTTTTTTTATTAAAGAAAGGGGGAAGGGTGAATCAGCGGGGTGACTGCTGTCGGATCACTTCTCCTCCCCTTTATCTTTTTTGTTTTTATTAGTGGGGGTAGGGGAGTGATCCGGCACGCACACTACCGCCGGATCACTTCTCCACCTCTTTTCTTCTTCTTTTTTTTTTTGCTATTTGAATAGGGCTGCGTCGACCTAGCTTACCCCCTACGTCGACACAGGGGCCCGAGTGAGCGCCAGATAGAGCCGGGGCTGGGGAGGGTCGACCCTTGGTGTCACGCCCCGAGATATGAAGCAGAATTAAGTCGGGAACCTGAGCAGCCGGCAATATGCCTCAAGCTAGCTATAATCAGGGCACAACGATACATCCACATAACAAATGAATACGCAAAGTCATATACTCAAAAAAATATTCACTTTATTGCAAAATAATAGTCAAAGTTACAACGATACTGATCTTTGACTCTCTTTGACTACTAGACTCAATAAAGAAAAAAATTACATAACATGATCTACTTCACCGCCTATTATAGTGAAGGTAACTAGACCAGCTATGGCTTCTCTCGAACCATCAATCACTCTCGGACCCATAGCTTGAGTAGTCTGAATCCTCGCTAGAGTTTCTTGAAAAGGATTGGAAAAGTAAGGAATGAGCACACTTGCCCAGTAGGTATCTTCGTATCAACATGAAGGAAATATTAAAGTGATTAACATTTTAGCTCTAGAAGGTAAGAAAAAGGAAATGCGATAAATCATACGAATAAAATCAAAGTAACACTAGTATCAAGGCATGAACAAGATATATGTGAACATGATCAAGCAAGATTAAAAATATAGATGTAAGTTTGGCCTGTCATGTAACGAGAATGTATTAGCACGTAACGAGAATGCACTTTTCATAACCATAAAGGCTATGCACTAGAAAGTCAAGTAACAAGAATGTAATGATTTCATAATGAGCCTCGTGATTTTCACTCATTTATAAAAAAAGTACTCCCGGCGTAATGCGACGCTAGTGTTCATCATACCCCATGGTTTACAGTATGTTTCTGGCCATCCGCCGAGCGGGCTAGCATTGAGCCCTTGGACACTGTCCGTGCCCCTCTTACATCTTCAAGTTATAAATCAAGCTACTTCCATGAGAAATATAAAGTTTGGACAATAATGAAAAATCAAACAATAGCTTTATGATAGCAAAGGTCAAGGTAAGAACGCACCAAATGTGAACATGAGAGTTCAAGGATGAATTAATGACAAGGTCATGCTACAGAAGAAATCCGACAGCGTAACGTTACATTCATTAATTTCTATAATTCATTAATAACTTATTGAACAAGGTTTTGGGCCCCAAATAATCAATAGACCATCCAGGATTAGAATGAACACAACCCTTGAGTCCAACCCCCGGGTTGGAAACAAGTTTGAAAGAATGCGGTCGTGCCAGGACCGTTTCCTTGATAAGGCGGTCAAGCCAAGATCGTCATCAAGCAGAGTTGACACCAGAAGGAAAAAAAGGGGTTGACGTAGTGAACTGAAGGTAGGAGGCCGTCACGCTAGGGCCACTACCATCAGGTGGCGGTCACGTGAAGGTCGCAAGCAGTCCAAAGTTCAGAAAACGCGAGTTTCACGAAGTGCTCTCTAGACTATTGGGTTTTTAAGGTACAACCAGCTCGGCGTCCTAGTGAGAATCCCACGCCCGCTGAGACTTACGGAGGCCTTGAAACATGATCACCTAGTCCGGCGGAAGGAATATCTGACAGAGAGGATCACAAGTCCAAGAGGTGTTCCTATCATGTGTAAGTGTAACTAATAGCAATTTACCAGAATACGCGCTATATGTGAACTTATAAAATAGAATTAAGGTGAGATGGGAATCTGCCAAAACGAAGATCCAAGTGCAATCAAATCATTAAAATTCCTTTAAAGTACAAAACTATAATGTTTTGGCATGAAACTAATATATATGAAAATAACGTTTAAACATGCTAGCAAGAATCATGGTGTAGCAGAGATCATGGGTAACATGAAATAACTTCTAATCCTGAGTAAGATCCATAATTGATAAGACTAAGTCATGTGTTCTATCAAATATGCTAGGGATATATATATATATATATATATATATATTTTAATATGGTTGTAGGAACCAGGTAGCGGTCTTTAACGGGCCGCTACTGTCAATAAATGGTCAGTCGGGGGCCGCTACCTCGGGATAGCGGTGTCTGCAAGACCGCCTTCTGTCTACTACAGACAGAAGTTAAAAACCGATATGCATAGCCTATTCTAAGTCAATAAAGCATGAATCTATGAGGAATCAGAAGAGTAAGACATGATGACGTGCTTAGAACAAAGAGGGGCATAAAAGGACATGATTTAAGTAAAATTTCCTTCATTTGGTTAAGGGGGTACAAGGATATTATGTAGTTATGAACATGCATACACACTCATGGTAAAACTCTAAATACTCCGTGTATAGTGCATGAAATCATGAGAAAATTTAAGGCTTTTACTCTTAATATGTTATTTAAGCCATCATGAGATCACCTATCTCTGGGGTTGTTCCTAGAGTTCGAATTTATGACTGGAAATGGTGCTGGTTCCTGTGTAGCAACAATAACTTCCCGACCTTCTAACTCCTTAACCTCTTGATCTAAATTCATGAAAGTTGGAGAGAAGTTAGAAGACATGAAGGAAAATAATAAACTATAAAGGGTAAACCTGGGAATACCTCTGCTAAGGTCCCTAAACCTCGAGTCTTCACCGGACAGACACGCTTGTTCCTGTGTGCTCTATAGAGAAACAGCAACTTACAAATCTTCTAATTCCTCAACGGCTTTATCTCCTAACATGAAATTTGGAGAGGAGTTAGACAATACTAAAGTAAACGAATAGTTCTAAAGGACTAACATGAAATAACACCATCTTACCATCGAACCAGGCTAGCCAAAATGAGGCTTTGCGCAGGTTGATCATGGGCCCTATTTATAGGGGATGACCTAGGGTTGAGGGATTAGATCAAATAAGAGTCCTATAGGGCATCCATTCGTTCCCTCAAGAGTCCTAGATGGGTTTACATGGCAGAACACTTCGATCCTAGGCGATTAGGATGGGAAAAATCCAAGCTTTTCATGTCTCTAAAAATCCCATTTTCGGAAGAAGGTAGCGGTCCTATCTGGACTGCCTTCAGCATATGGCGGTCTTGCGATAGACCGCCACTTCCCATGGTGCCACATTTCGAATTCTATTCAAATTCCTCTTAATAATTATCCCTAATTATCCACTAAATTTAAAAAAAATACCCTCTTACTTTTCTAGAGTGGGCTTGGGCCTTGAAAGCCTTAGAATTCGGTTTATGGACTTGATTTAAGTGGGCTTAGCCCTTTTGTAAATATAGGGCCTTTAAATTAATTTAATTACCCATAATTCATTTAATTTGCCCATGAAGCCTTTTAAATGCTGAATAATTTTCTTTAATTCCTAAAAAATCCTAGAAATTTCTAGGGTGTTACACTCTCCCCCACTTAAAAAGAATTTGGTCCCCAAATTCATTGCAGGGGTTTTTATGGATAGTATACTTACAATCAAATAGTTCCGAGAATCTCTTGCGCATAGCTTCTTCTGTTTTCCATGTCGCCTCTTGATCAGTATTCCTATTCCATCGGACTTTTACCATGGGAATGGTTTTATTCTGAAGTTGACGCACTTGTTGATCAATTATTATGATTGCCCTTTGCTCGTACGTCATATCCTTTTGAATCACCAGATCGTCATGACTTATAACATGGAATGGGTCATAGACATACCTTTTAAGCATCGAGACATGAAATACATCATGGACTCCTACTAATTGAGGGGGCAAAGCTATCCCATATGCGACCTCGCCAACCCTTTCAAGAATTTCAAAAGGGCCTATATATCTCGGAGTGAGCTTGCTTTTGATGCCAAATCTTCAAATACCTCGACCCGGAGAAACCTTGAGAAACACATGGTCTCCCACTTGAAATTTCAGGTCTCGTCTTCTATTGTCAGCATATGACTTTTGTCTATCTTCAGCCATCTGGAGTCTCTCTCGAATAAGCTTCACTTTGTCAGTAGTATCCCTAATGATTTCAGGGCCTAGAAGTTGTCTTTCCCCAACTTCACTCCAGCAGATAGGTGAGCGGCAACTTCTTCCGTATAATGCCTCGAATGGTGCCATTTGTATACTAGCTTGGTAGCTGCTGTTGTAGGCAAATTCAACTAGAGGTAAATGGTTGTGCCAACTCCCATCAAAATTAATAACACATGCCCTGAGTATATCTTCTGTCACCTTATTTGTCCTTTCAGTTTGACCATCTGTTTGTGGGTGAAAAGTAGTGCTAAAGTTGAGTCGGTTCCCCAAAGAATGTTGTAGACTCTTCCAAAATTGTGATGTGAAACGAGAGTCTCGATCGGAAATAATAGTGATAGGGACACCGTGCAATTTAATAATTTTCTTCATGTATAAACCTTCTAATATATCCATAGACCATCAACTTTTGATATGTAGGAAATGTGTAGATTTAGTCAATCGATCTATGATTACCCATATACCATCATGTCCACCACTTGTCTTAGGCAAACCTATTATGAAATTCATCCCTATACTCTCCCATTTCCATTCGGAAATTTCTAAGGGATGTAATTTACCAGCGGGCTTTAGATGTTCCACCTTAACTTTGAAGCGGGACGGACACGCGACCTGGGACTCTAGCTCGCGATCGTCCCTATGCGAGGGAAGACGTGGACCGTGCGCGGTTGAGAAACCGGCGGTGAGTCTCGGGTATCGGCCTTTCCGTGTTAACTCGGATCGAGTCACGGGATGGTACACTCAATCTCGCTCTCTCGCAGCGGTGATAACAGAATAACAAGCTAGAAACCTACACTCGCAGCGGCATTCAAAGCTATACAAGATAAGCAAATGCGATAAAGAGTGGGGAGCGAGTGTACCTCCACGCTCCGGGCATGGGGAAGATGTTCCCGGCCAGTTACGGTAACTCTCGGTAACAACAGTTAAAAAATTTAATCACAGCAGTAATTCCATTGCCCACTCCACGTAGGGAGGTAAAGGGCTACAAGTGGGGCACGGGAGGACCGACCCTGGGTTGACGGGCAGCAATCTGGAGGCGCCTTTGGGGCGAACTCGGCCTGCTGGTCCATGATGCGACACGCCTAAGGATGATGATGCTCTGATACCATTTGATGTGACACGACCCCTCGGACTTAAATTTTCAAGCAATCGAACCGAACGGCGGACCCACTCAAGCGGATTCACCCGCGTCGCGCACACCCGGGTCCGTAGGTGGACCGGCGATCGTGGTGAGGGTCCGAGGATGGACCTCACCTTTTTGGGGATTTGACTAGCTTGGGATGAACCCCTAAGGGCCTAGGATGCCCAATTCCGTGGGCGGCCAGCACGCCAAGGGCGTGGGATGTAGTGGCTCTCTCACAACTCACCCCGCGGTGGACACTCGATTTTATTGATTTTGGATCGGGCACTCCCTCGCCACCGACGGAACTAAGAAGCAATACTAGTTAAGCAAGAAGTGCTAACCAAGAGGAGCGCAGCCAGGAGCTCACCTGATCGGCGTGAAGACGCCCATCCCAGCCGGAGACAAGGGCGAGCGGGGAAGCGTGGGTTACCCGCACGCCGTGCCGATGAAGCTTCGGCCGATGACCTGCTAATACATGCACTACTCCTCACGCAGGAGGGGGAACTTGGGGTGGGGAGAGTAGGGTACAAGCAAACACTACCTCCACGCAGGGAGGGGCGCTAAGCCGGCCAGGCGGGGAGGGGAGATTAGCGTGGATCGCGCCGATGTAGCACCTTGCCGATTCTGTCCCGGTCTGGAACAGCAGAATAGGGGGTCGGAGTGGTCACTGCCGTGCACTCCTACGAACTCAGAATTCGACGAGACTGGTGCCAAAACGTCACTGACAGACCCAGGTACGTCTGTGAATTTTTTTTGGTGCTTCCGAAGTCGACACCGGCCGGGACGGGCTCTGGAACAGGGCCCCTGCGATCAGACTCGGACTGCTCCCTGGGTGTAGCAGCAGATGGATGAAGTCACCACGGCAGCTCCTGAAGTCCAAACGTGGCAGGACCAAGTCGAGGACGACCGTGGACAATTCGTCTCCGAGCAGCAACTAAGATGGGCACCAGACGACATCGGGGTGGCGAGGAGAGGTCCGTTGAGTGAGGGGGGGTCAGGACAAGACCTTGATGGCCTGTTCTGCGCACCTGGGAGAGAAAAATTGGAAACTGCTCTTCCTGATGCCGAACGGGATGCCGCTTGTTGGTGATGGTAGATTCCTTGTAGTAGCAGATCTCGGACAAGTGGCGCCTTCAGAAGTTGAGGGGTGTGGCCGTGGTAGCTTCTGCACTGCAGATCTGGTCCAGGTTCTGGTCCCGGTTGCGCAGTCGGACGAGAATGGGCACCACGATCTGTAGGAAGTCGGAATGAGACGATTCCACCTCGCTTGCGAAGAAGACTAGAAGACCTTTCCGGTGATGTATGGTGCACCTCCAGATGATGTCGGACAGCACCGGGGCAATCTCTTCAAGTGGAGCTTCTTCTGCTGCCTGCGAACTGGATAGAGTAGGTTGGTGAATGAAGTTGATAGTGGTGGGAGGGGTGAAGGGGCTGCAATGGGGAGAGGGCTAATGGCTGTGCGGCTTGGATGGAGGTGGATAGAGGTGGTGGAGAGGCTGGAGAAGAGGGCTGGGTCGCAGCTAGCAGGTGGAGGAGGAGGGGGTTGCGGCCAAGGGTGGAGGGTGAGAGAGAGAGAGGGGGGCGCAAGTGGCTTGGAGGGAGAGGGAAATTTGAACTGAGTTTAATGTGGGGTTGGTTAATGTGGCCTTGGGAAGGGGAGGAGTTGCCTTGGGGAGGGGAAAGGTTACTTGGGAGAGGGGATTCTCTCTTGGGAAAATGAAGGGTCATATGGGGAAGGGGAAAGGTTGCTTGGGAGGAGGGAGAGGTGCCTAGGAGAAGGGGCTTCCACCTAGGGGTTGGAGGGGGATTAAATGGGAGGTATGGGGAAGGGGTCTTAATTAGAGGTGAATAGGGAGGAGAGAGAGAGTGAATTTCAAAATTTGGAGAGAGAGGGGAGGAGAGAGAGAGGGGTTCGCCCCCTTTAGAGAGAGAGAGAGATAGAGAGAGAGCTAGAGAGAGAGAGGGCTAGAGAGAGAGAGGGGAGAAAATTCTTGTGGATAAACTTTTCTCAATACTTCATTACCTTACAAATGAGGGATTGGGGTCCTATTTATAGGAATCCCACAATTTAACTTAGGTCCCTAACTTTTGGACTTCTAACACTAAACCAAGGAGAAGGGGGCGCCCATGGGCCTAGCCCACTTAATTGGGCCCAACTGACTCATTAACCACTCTAATGCTAATTAACCTAGGGACTTGACTCAAATAAAAGGAAGATTACATAATAAGAAAATGAAAGATACATCATATGACTCAAAATAAAGTGGTGAACAAGATGTAGCATAGGTGGCGAGCATCGAGATCCTCGATCATATGAAAGTGTTGGTGATGTCCTCATCAGTCCAACTCGGCACTATTGCAACTCAGTGCTGCGCCAACTCGGTTGCTGACTCGGTGGGCAGCAAGATATGGATTTCAAAGGAACGCTGCCTTCCTGGGATCTTCTGAAGGTGCCGCTTGGCTGGGACGGTGGCGGGATGCCCCTGATCGACTCCCTGAAGGGACGGCTCCTGAAGTTGACTTTCATATTTATTTCTGAATTTTCTCCCGGACTGAGTTGTGCTGGCTGAATTCGGATCTGCTCTGCACACTTACACGAAAAGAATTCCTACGACCAGATCCGATGTTGGATTGATGCACAAGAGGTACCGATCGATAGAGGACTCAGAGATCTACAACATATATTTTTGGTGGCTCCATCCACTGAACGAATTAAAATTAAAAACGACTGCAAACTACCTTTTTTTCTAACCCGGACTGATAGACACACAGGGTAGAGATGAACATGCCTGAAATAGACCTTTGACTGAGGGCTAAATGATTCTTTTTTGACTCAACGAAAATTATGGTGGAAGGGGGTATACGTGAGGAACACTAGCAAATTTTTTTGGATTTTCTAAAATTTTCTAAGTGGGTGGGGAAACTGCAACAAGGAGACTCTGTCCCGTAGATCTGCAAAAGGGCAGATTACTGAGAGGACAAAGAAAAATACTGGGAAAATATCAAATGGACTCCAAATGACACGAAATTTTAACTGGAGGTTAGAAAAGATGGACAGAACAAACCCTCAAAATTAGGGCTCGATCAAACAACAAGAACCAGAGATACAATTTTAGAGAAGAGGTTCTATCCTGATTTGGATAGAACTCCGGCGATGGCGGTGGCGGCGCGATGGCGGCACGAACGGAAGGCAGCGGCCGGAAGTCGCATCTAGCAGAGGTTGGAGATCTTGGAGTCATACCAAGATGAGGCCTTCACACCCTATAATGGGCAGCAATCACTGCTGCAAGGGGGAGAGGAGAGACACAAGGGGTGCCCCTTGGGCTTGCTCTTGGCAAAAATGCTTAATTCTTCATTAATTCTACTAATGACACTATGCATAGGCTTATATAGAAAATGGAAAGGGGTGGGGGGATGGGAATTTCGTGGGAGAGAGGCCATTTTCTTCCCCCATGTGGTCAAAAATCTAAAATAAATAAATTACATATGGAGGGGACACTCCTTTGAAAGGAAGGAAGACATCTTGGACTTTTTAGTCCATTTGTCCCCTTTGAATGTCAAACCATCTAGAAGCCCCCCTTGGACCTTTGACTAGCCCCACATGGACCCCTAGGGCTTAGGTGGACCAATGGGAAAGGGTATGGGGGCCCCTTGATGGTCCTACTGGACTTTTGCACAAAAACCCAAAGAATCCTAAGGAAAGACAAAGTGGCTTATAAAGCTTTACAATTGCACACGTGTTTGCCCAAGGATATAAAAGCAAACTAAAGGACACAAATACAAAAATAAAAGTTAGTGCCCAGTGTTGATTCCCATCAAACTTGCTGACAAGTGAGGCAGCGTGATACAAAGTCCGCTATCTCTCTCTTCATGTTGGGCCACCAGAAATTCCTTTTTAAATCTTGGTACATCTTGTTAGCACCTGGGTGAATAGCATATCTTGTCCTATGAGCTTCTTCCATAATGAGCTTCTTAGTGTCGGCGTGATCCGACACAACAAATCCGATCTTTGAATAGTAATCTTCCATCAGTCGAAACAGAAAATTTTGGCCGTTGATCAATATTAGTCTTGATCTCCACCAGCATAGGGTCATTTTCTTGTAACTTGACTAGGTCTTCAATTAATGTAGGTTGTGACCAGATATTAGCAATAATACCCCTTTCTTCTTCTACATCAACATCTAGATTCAAATTTATAAGATCTTCTATAAGAGTTGTCATACCTTTCTCGAGACATGCTAGAGTTGCCAATGGTCTCCTGCTAAGTACATCTGCTATCGCATTTTCTTTGTCTGGGTGATATTGGATAGAAAAGTTGAAGTCCTTATGGTATTCCTGCCATCTTCTTTGCCTCATATTCAAATCCTTTTAGGTAAAAATATACTTCAGACTTTTGTGGTCCAAAAATATGGTGAATTTCTCCCCATAGAGGTAATGTCGCCAGATCTTTAAGGCGAAGATAATAGCAGCTAACTCCAGATTATGAGCTGGGTAGTTCTCCTCATGATGCTTTAATTGTCTAGAGGCATAGCAAATCACCTTTCCATGTTGCATAAGGACACAACCAAGGCCAATGCCTGATGCATCCGTGTAAACTTCGAAGCCACCACCTTCAATAGGTAGTGCTAATACGGGTGCTGTAGTAAGATGTTCTTTAAGGTTTAGAAATCTCTCTTCACAGTCCTTCAACAACACAAAGGGATTCTCCTTTCTTGTAAGTCGGGTCAAAGGGATAGTGATTTTTGAAAAAGCTTTACTAAATCACCGATAATAACCATCTAGGCCAATAAAACTTCTAACTTCGGATACCGTTGTCGGTCGACTCCAATTCTTGACAGCTTCAACTTTTGAACGATCCACAACGATACCTACTTTTGAGATAATATGGCCAAGGAAAGGGACATCCTTTAGCCAGAACTCGCATTTGCTAAGCTTCACGTAGAGTTGGTGTTCTCGTAGTGTTTGTAAAGCTATTCTTAGATGTTCTTCATGTTCTTCCTTGGTTTTGGAATATACTAGAATATCATCAATGAAAACGACCATAAATCGGTCGAGATAGGGCCTGAAAATAGTATTCATGAGTTGCATGAAAGCTATTGGGGCATTGGTTAACACGAACGGTATCACAATGAACTCATAGTACCCATATCTACTATGGAATGCGGTCTTGTAAATATCTTCCTCTTTAATTCTGAGCTGATGGTAACCCGACCTGAGGTCAATCTTTGAGAAATACTCCGCTCCAGAGATTTGATCAAATAGCTCATCGATACGCGGTAGTGGATATTTATTCTTGATGGTGAGTTGATTCAACTACCGGTAGTCGATGCATAACCTGAGAGATCCGTCCTTCTTCCTGACGAATAAGACCGGCGCACCCCAAGGGGATGTGCTGGGTCGAATGAAGCCCTTGTCTAATAACTCCTGAAGTTACTTCTTTAATTCCTTGAGTTCCGTAGGGGACATCCTGTAAGGAGCTATTGAAATAAGTGCTGCTCCAAGAATGAGTTCGATAGAGAAGTTTACTTCCCTTTTGGGCAGTAAACCGGATAATTCGGATGGAAACACATCGGGAAACTCTTTTACTATAGGGATTTCTTCAAGGTTGATTTCCTTGGACGCGGTAATGATTACAGAAACAAGGAAAGCTTCACAACTTGTGAAATAAGTTTGCAGGCATGAAGAGATGAGATAAGAATAGGATGCTTCATATGTTTGATGCCAAGGAAATAAAATCATGAAAGATCTGATTTGTGGAATGAAATTCTCCTATTGTGACAATTGATATCGGCATAGTGGTCACATAACCAATCTACACCTAGGATAGCATCGTATCCTTCCATGTCAAGGCATACGAGGTTTGTGGGAAGATTATGGCCTTTTATGGTGACCTCACTATCAGGGTAGTGGGTTATAAGTTTAGTTCTGGGACCTAAAGGTGTTGTAATAGCTAGATCCAAAGGCAGAGGAACAGGTGAAACTGGCAAAGTTTTATTAAAAGTAGTAGATCTAAAGGAATGAGAAGCACCAGTATCAAATAGTACAAAAGCAGGATGTGAATATATTTGAACGGTACCTTCCATTAACCCATCATCCTTGGGTGCTTCTTATCTTGTATGACATTAAGATGAGTTTGTCGCCTACGCCCGCCATTAAAAGTTTCATCTTTCATGAGAGGGCAATCGGGCATGCGATGCTCTCGGCTTCCACAATGTAAATAAGCGTCGAGACGCTTCCAGCACTCTTCGGTCGAAAGACCGAATTTATCGCAGAATGAGCAAGCCGTCATGACTTGCTTTTCTTCCTCCTTTACCTTCTTATTCTTGCCATTCCTGTGACGACCCAGACTCCGGATACCGGGTAAATCCGATACCACTTGGAACCTGCGAGGCCTCCCAAGAGCGGAAAAGCTCTGAAGGGATAGAAAGGTGTGTGAGAGTACATTGAACTTCCAGATATAACCGTAAGCAATTAAATTTCAACGATCAGGATTGCTAAATGAGCAAAAAAAAAATTACTTTTTATAATTAACAAATTAAAACTAACATAGTCCAGTCCAAAGGAAGATAAGTACAGTTCAACAGAAAGGGAAAAGTACCCTCAGGTCGAGGAAGCACGACACTAGCAACGCTGGCAACAAAACTACCGCACAACGGAACTCACAACACGAGGAAGCACAGCTACAACTGAAAAGTCAGGGGTGAGCCTCCTATCACTAGCTCAATAGGGATCCCGTAGAACCCTACCGAAAACAACGCAAAAGCAGCAGTGCTAAACTACAACAGTAAAGCTGTAAAAGTAGGAGTAAGAACAGGTAAAGGAAAGAGTAAAGTTGTACCGAACGGAAACACGGCTGTCGAACGAACCTCGGCTCTCTAAGCTACTCCAAACAACAACAAAAAGGCGAACCCCGACCTTACAAAGTCGGGCGTTACCAATCCATCGTCAAAGCACTGGCTCCAAAGCGAATGCCAACAAGAACAAGCAAAAGCCCTATAAAAGACCTACACAGTCAAAGGCATGAACATACACGAGCTCACCATCGTGTATGCTACACAAGAATAGACCTCGAGTGAAGCCACGCACAGGCTACTCAAAAACCGATCACGAAAACACAAGCCACAACAGTCATGCGTCAAGTGACAGAAGCACCTCCTCACTAGAAGAACAGTCAAATGCGTCCACTAACGTCTTACACTGCGCCTCAGGTATCTCGTACTCACCCAAACGGCGGTAATTGAGATACTCACAAAGAACCAAGTACAAGGAACAACAGTAACGAGTGACTATTCAGGGTCACGCCCGTCGGCGCTCGTCCAAACGCCCCTGACCACATGTGCACACACAAGCTCAATGCCTTGAGCCAGGCCTCTAGCTAGTTTGCCCCCCCAGTAGGACGCTACCGCAAAGCAACGGGGCCCACATAAACTAGTCTAAAAACTGTATATCAGGAACTCGCCCCGCCACCACTCCCAGGTGGGCCGACACACAAAAAAGTGTCACCAGGCTACGACTACCGGAGGCTCACTAGATACAGAGACTCCGAAACATCAGTGTTGAAGTACAGATAGGCTAAGATACAATGTCACACGTACCATGAAACACTAAGCACAAGACACAAGGCAGAACACCAAACTGCCACCGGACTCAGGACAGACAACTAGACTTGCTGACACAACGATCCTTGAGTCTCACGACTCGGGTCAAGATCGTCGCACAAAAGTGGTAACATGCCGCCAATCAGCCTAATCCCTAAGCCAGAGTCGCGGTAAAACACCGATAAATAAAACGGCACAGGATTGCCGGATCCACATATCCGCATAACACGAATCACGGAGACCTGAGAAATCACCAAGCCTGTCAAAGCACATGGACATGCAAATCGAGGTAAGACAGTACCTTAAGGCATCCAAAACCATGTCTCGATCCATACAGGATCACCAAGACATCCACGAGGTCACGTGTCAACCACTGGATCACACCGGGTTGACCAGAAACCAATAATAACTGTTGTAGAGATTTTTCCCTTTTGTAAACCCCTTAAATCTCCAAGTCAATGTCGACAGTTGCTCGCGATATTGACATCTTCAGATTCCTTGCTTCATTCCGCTTGCTACCTTCTTCATCAACGAACTCCAAATCTCGACAGAAGTAGATCAGATCTGGCGTTGAAATCCTCTTGAGCTCCTTTCTTTCTCTCTTGCAAGAAATAGAACTATATTAGACAAAGGAGTTCCCTTGACCACCCCAAATTCACATCTTATAAAAGGCAGCACATAAAGGAGATGAATAGACCAAGAAACCCATAATAAAAACCCCTTAGAACCACACCTAATCAAGGGTAGAAACCCCTAGGGTAAAAGCTCAACCCAATCGGACCACAAAATGGGCATTTTGAAACCCAATACGTAGACCCGTTCCGGATCTGCCAGGCCAGGTGTCGACACCTAGTGTCGACACCAATCAGAGAGAGTTTTGCCCCTTTGAATAAAAAAAGACCCAGAACCTAGGTGTCGACACCTGGTGTCGACTACTGGTGCAGGGTGTTCTGTCCAGCCAAAAAGCAAGCCCCAAAGAGCAAGGTGTCGACACTCGCAGAGGGAACATGCAAAATTGCCTAAAGACAGTCCGGTTCAACCCAAAAACTCCACATATCATCCAACCAAATCAAGGGCCTTATGACCTCTATGAAAGCATGTGATGCGGGACGGATGACCGACTCGGGCTAAGACGTACGACCGACTCGATGTGCGACCAGCACTAGCACACTAAGGCAAGCCGGGCGGCTGACCACCGTGATAATCTCCGAGTGAAGACGTCTCTCAACAGTGACTCTCTTGAGCCCGACGATCGTCCCTTGCGAGGGAAACGTGGGGATCATGGCGATTAAGAAACCACCGTCGCCTAGGGTGCTAATTTGCGCTCGGTGCTCGATTGGAGCCACGGAACGGGCGCTCACAACTCCCAATCGCGGTGAATTTGAATTGGCTAACGGCCCTAATATCACAAACGCAGCAATATAGAAAGTATACTAAACAACAAATGTGAGGATCGGAACGAGCACGTACCTCCACGCCTAGGCGTGGGGAAGATTCCCGGCCGATTTCTGAACAACCCCGATATACAAATGCAATAAGATTACACTTTTAGAAATATTTGCCCACTCCACACAGGGAGGTATAGGGCTACAAATGCCAATGTTGGGGTTGCTGGAACCCGGGTTGACGGGCCACACTCGCAGGAGGCGAGGAACGCGTGCCGGAGCCGCTCGGGTACGCCGACGGAAAGCCGACCCGGTTCTGCCCGCGCTGGTCACCCTGCACAGCTAGCTTGCGGAGGTTGGTACGACTAGATCCGATGCCCGATCGGAGCACCGTTTGTTGGAGAATGTCGGCGACTGGATGTAGTATCTTCACTCTGAAGGGCGCGATCAGATGCTTTCAGATCTGGGCGCAGCAATGAAACTTCTTTGGTTCTAGTTTTGTGCTCACAGAACTGCACAGCGACACGGTAAAAATATGAAATAATGGTTGCCAATGTCGAATCGGGGCGTTCTTTATGGGAGAACGTCGGTGACACCCTGAGGAAGAAATACTCTGAAGACCTCTCACATGGATCTTGGCCGGATGAAGATGGGGCAGGCTCTGAAAGTCGACTCAGATCTCAGCCGGACCTGCTCAGACCAGCCCACGTGATCCCACGAGATCTGTCGTCGCGATCAGCACCGGTCACGGATCGAGGCGAAACTAGCGGCAACGTGAAGAGGACTTGAAACACTATGACATCTCTTTAGAAAGCAACTGCATATGGCGTCGGGGTTGGGCTCCAAGAATTAATACACAAACATCTTCAGAACTGGACTGCACTCTGGGACAGATCTGCGCGCCGCCACGAGAAAAATTGCCACCGGAGCTCCCGAACTCGGATTGTCACGAAACTAGCGCTGAATCCTTTCTAACTCGTAGTAGTATCAGGGATAAATCAGGTGGAACCAGAAGATAAGAGTAAGAGGGGGGTAGAGAGTCGAGTCTCACGACCTGAATGCTGTCCAGTCACAGGACAGGGTTGGGAGTCACACCCAAAGAAGGAGAAGTGAATCACTCACTTAAGGCAATTTCTCACAAAATATTTTCATAAATCCTTAAACACACATTGTACAAGCCTTTAAATAGGCAATGGAGGGGAGGGGGCTGCGTGGGATACACAATGAGAGAGGGGGAAGGGTGCCATTACAATGTGATAGTGAAAGGGGGGGACAAGGGGCAATGGTGGCTCACCTAACTTTGAATTTTCTTATAAAATGTTAGGTTACAGCCATTGGAAAATTGACCAGCAGCCTTCTAATACTCCCATGTGGTAAATGGAGAGAAGAAAGAAGAAAATTAAGAATTTTCTAGCCTAATAAGCCAAGGAAGGGGGTGCCCCCTTCAATGGGCCTTGAATGGGCCACTTTGGCTCATGGCCAGCCCATTCTCCTCCTCTTGCTTAAGGCCCCTTCCAACCTTGTAAACCCATGAGTGAAGCCCATGCTTGTATAAGGCCTCTCCCATTTAGAGAGACCATATAGAAAGGGAGCCCAATTGGGCCTTGCTAGGCTAATGGGTGCTTCATATTGGTCCAAGGCCTTTCCTTTCTTAAGGAAAGCCTAAGGGCCTTTAACCACTTGGCCTTTTAAGGGTCTAGCAACCAGCCCAATATGAAAACCCATGTATAATCTTCAATACAAGCCCAAATTTAATGCTAAAAGTGTCCAAATAGAAGCCAAATTATCCCCAATTTGATGGGAAGCCGATGTAGTCTACTTGGCGCTTCGCGTATGACACGTCGGTTCGCCGACGTGTCACGTGATCGCCCTGGTGTCCGCACCAATTCTCCCCGGGTGGGAGGAACTCGACCCCGTCGAGTAAGGGTCTCGAAGTTTGCATTCTCCACATGCGATCAAGGTGTTGGTCATCGTGGGGCATCCTCGCCAACGCACTAGGATGTGTGGATATGCGCCGTTCCTTGTGGTGATCACCTGCTCATCCAGTATACAATCTATATGCATGCGTTGAGGCTGGAAGAGGTGGACTCTCGGGTGTTGTATCACTCACAATAGAAGGAGAAAGCCCAAAGCTCACTAGGGATCACCGCGGGTTCCAATATGCTACCAGATATGAAACATGGAACGTCGAATTGACACCATTGTCGTTCGGTAGTTTAATATCGTACGCTTTCAGACCCACTTGTTTCTTAACCCGGAAAGGGTGGGGATCGTGGACTTAGAGTGGCTTTCGGTCTCCGGGCGGAAACCTGTCAGGTGTGACCCTGATCTAGATGTACTCTCCCTTTGAATCCACGGATATGTAGCATGCATCGGCTAACTCCTTATGCGTGCATGGCTGGCCTTTTATTGACACGACTTAATGCAAACCATTTGCATGAAAGAGAACAACGAGGGAGACAAACAAACACACACACACATGACCTTAGACAAACCTATGGCTAGTCCGACCTATGCATGGACGATGGCGGACCAGAACATCCAAATGTGTGCCATGCATACACTAGATGCAACCAAAGGTAGGTAGGATGATGTAGTCCTAGACACCCAAAAAGACACCATGCATGCAAGGACTTCCTATCAGATGTGGGTGTGGGTGGGCTAAGAGGTTCATCACCACTACATGTAGGTAAGGCATGCCATGCTTCCCAATAATCGGACCTATTGCTATGTGGAATTTGATTGGCCCGAGTGGGAAGAGAGTGGTAGGGGACTTCCTTGACAAAGTAGAGGGGAAGTGGTGGAGCATGAGGCTCACTAGAGAAGGGGTCGAATGGGTCAAAGAATGTGTGACCCCCCGATTCCTCCATTACATAGTCCCATGTTTGAAATTCATGAAGGTGATGGTCACCTCCATCCATCGTGGTAGATGGGACAGTGTATAGAAGATAGGGCTCCTCCCTCGGGATAAAAGGAGTGAAGTCGGGCTCGGCCGGTAACGGGAGGAGTAGAAGAACCTACGTGGTAACATGACCCACGGTGTACACAGAGGTAATGGCCCCTAAGGTGGAATGGGTGAAGCTACGACAGGTGGGTCGGTCGAAGCCTGGGGCCAGCAAGTGCGTAAATGCCAACTGCCGGTCTAACCCTTTAAGAAGGTCATCTAATGTATCCACACGGTGACTAGACCGGAAAGTGGTGTAAAATGAATGGATTGGCACCAGAGGTAGGATAGGGTCCATAGATGGGAGGGGAGATGGGACCAAACCTATCTTAAGCCAGCTAAAGAGTGGCTCGGCTATGAGTAGCTTTCCCGTTAGAAATACGGGTGGCTCTGGCTGAGAAGGCTCCAAATAAAGATCGGAGAGTGAGGCTTCTCCAACCCTTTTGTCCCCTAGAGCTCGAGATGTCCGAGTGAGACACTGTCCTGCAAAGTGGCCGAATCCCAGGCAGCGATAACACTGCTGTCGTGAACCACTACGCTCCTTGATAAGTGCGTCCTTACCCTTATCCTCCTGACGGACAGGGGGTATAGGCAAAGGGGCTCTCGTGGGTGGGGAACGAGGATCCACTATGATGGGGAGGGGACCGTGGGATGGAACCATAGATGGCATCAGATTGGGACTACCGGCTGTTACCTCCTTAGGTTCGTGTTTGGTTCCTCCCTGGCTAGGAGGTAGGCAAGGGGGAAGCAGGGACTCGATATAAGCACACTTCCTATCCACTTTATCCAAAATAAGTTGGAAGAGTTCGGCAATGGAGGGGTTTGGAGTAGGAGTAATGTGGTGGACTCTCCCATATGAACTCGGCTTAGTCGTGGACCTAGGCTCTTCTACATGCGCGGCGCGTTGCCTCCGATTATGGCCCACTTAGGTGGATGTGATTGGGTGGGGTCGGTTGGAGGTGACCGGGCTGGGTAGGTAAACCTTCCTAAGTTCGTCCTTCATCTCATGCCACGACTCGATGGGCCTTTGCCTCCTAACCTCTCTCATGCGCTCAATGCTCTCCCATTTCCAGGCGGCTTTGTGGACAAGCCTCTCTCGGGCAAAACTAACTTGCATGGCATCGGACATGGTATAACATTCAAAATATTTGTCCATCGCGGCCTCCCAATTGAGGTAGTCACCCGGATCATTAGAGCCATAAAAATCAGAGACTTCGGGCCTACGGAAGGGGAGAGGATGGTTGCCAAGCCCATGGGTGGACCAACGGCCATATTGCCCGGGTGATGGGGATTCCATGTGAATTTGGCGGAACTACATGCTAGACATGACTATGTGGGAATGCACTAACTAGGAACCAAGACTTAACCCACTATTCGATCCGAAGATCACTCGCGCAAGTGTGTGGCCTTCCCGATAGGCGTAACCTAACGTTCGTGTCACACCTTTTAATATACCGAGTAGAGGAATGCAAATGCAAAAAGACACTTTTTTTTTTATTTTAAAACAATGATGACTAATGACTAGATGTAAATGACACACTCTTTTTTTTTCTTTTGGACACCCTAGACTCAACTCGCTCTGATACCAATTTGATGCGGGACGGATGACCGACTCGGGCTAAGACGTACGACCGACTCGATGTGCGACCAGCACTAGCACACTAAGGCAAGCCGGGCGGCTGACCACCGTGATATTCTCCGGGTGGAGACGTCTCTCAACAGCGACTCTCTTGAGCCCGACGATCGTCCCTTGCGAGGGAAACGTGGGGATCGCGGCGATTAAGAAACCACCATCGCCTAGGGTGCTAATTCGCGCTCGGTGCTCGATTGGAGCCACGGAACGGGCGCTCACAACTCACAATCGCGGTGAATTTGAACTGGCTAACGGCCCTAATCTCACAAACGCAGCAATATAGAAAGTATACTAAACAACAAATGTGAGGATCGGAACGAGCACGTACCTCCACGCCTAGGCGTGGGGAAGATTCCCGGCCGATTTCCGAACAACCCCGATATACAAATGCAATAAGATTACACTTTCAGAAATATTTGCCCACTCCACGCAGGGAGGTATAGGGCTACAAATGCCAATGTTGGGGTTGCTGGAACCCGGGTTGATGGGCCACACTCGCAGGAGGCGAGGAACGCGTGCCGGAGCCGCTCGGGTACGCCGACGGAAAGCCGACCCGGTTCTGCCCGCGCTGGTCACCCTGCGCAGCGAGCTTGCGGAGGTTGGTACGACTAGATCCGATGCCCGATCGGAGCACCGTTTATTGGAGAATGTCGGCGACTGGATGTAGTATTTTCACTCTAAAGGGCGCGATCAGATGCTCTCATATCTGGGCGCAGCGACGAAACTTCTCTGGTTCTGGTTTTGTGCTCACAGAACTGCACAGTGACACGGTAAAAATATGAAATAATGGTTGTCAATGTCGGATCGGGGCGTTCTTTGTGGGAGAACATCTGCGACGCCCTGAGGAAGAAATACTTTGAAGACCTCTCACACGGATCTTGGCCGGATGAAGATGGGGCAGGCTCTGAAAGTCGACTCAGATCTCAGCCGGACCTGCTCAGACCAACCCGCGTGATCCCACAATATCTATCGTCACGATCTGCACCGGTCACGGATCGAGGAGAAACCAGCGGCAACGCGAAGAGGACTTGAAACACTACGACTTCTCTTTATAAAGCAACTGCATATGGCATCGGGGTTGGGCTCCAAGAATTAATACACAGACATCTTCAGATCTGGACTGCACTCTGGGACAGATCTGCACGCCGCCACGAGGAAAATCGCCACCGAAGCTCCCGAACTCGGATTGTCACGAAACTAGTGCTGAATCCTTGCTAACGCGTAGTAGTATCAGGGATAAATCAGATGGAACCAGAAGATAAGAGGAAGAGGGGGGTAGAGGGTCGAGTCTCACAACCTGAATGCTGTCCAGTCACAGGACAGGGTTGGGAGTCACACCCAAAGAAGGAGAAGTGAATCACTCACTTAAGGCAATTTCTCACAAAATATTTTCATCAATCCTTAAACACACATTGTACAAGCCTTTAAATAGGCAATGGAGGGGAGGGGGCTGCGTGGGATACACAATGAGAGAGGGGGAAGGGTGCCATTACAATGTGATAGTGAAAGGGGGGGACAAGGGGCAATGGTGGCTCACCTAACTTTGAATTTTCTTGTAAAATGTTAGGTTACAGCCATTGGAAAATTGACCCGCAGCCTTCTAATACTCCCATGTGGTAAATGGAGAGAAGAAAGAAGAAAATTAAGAATTTTCTAGCCTAATAAGCCAAGGAAGGGGGCGCCCCCTTCAATGGGCCTTGAATGGGCCACTTTGGCTCATGGCCAGCCCATTCTCCTCCTCTTGCTTAAGGCCCCTTCCAACCTTGTAAACCCATGAGTGAAGCCCATGCTTTTATAAGGCCTCTCCCATTTAGAGAGCCCATATAGAAAGGGAGCCCAATTGGGCCTTGCTAGGCTAATGGGTGCTTCATATTGGTCCAAGGCCTTTCCTTTCTTAAGGAAAGCCTAAGGGCCTTTAACCACTTGGCCTTTTAAGGGTCTAGCAACCAGCCCAATATGAAAACCCATGTATAATCTTCAATACAAGCCCAAATTTAATGCTAAAAGTGTCCAAAAGAAGCCAAATTATCCCCAATTCGATGGGAAGCCGATGTAGTCCACTTGGCGCTCCGCGTATGACACGTCGGTTCGCTGACGTGTCACGTGATCGCCCTGGTGTCCCCACCAGCATGATTTATCCACATAAATGATATGTATTTGAGTGTTTTGAAAACACCATTCAAACATGATTTTGAAAGGAAGTTTAGTAATCAAAATAAGCATGATGCTACATGAACCCTTTAGAAAACTATGAATCAACCCCAAAAAATCATACGGATGCATCACATCCAATTAAGCCTCATAAAGATTCAGCAAAGATGAGTTCTTACCATAACATCCAAGATATGAGAACTTAAATGAACCTGCACTTTTTGGAAATTCAGTAACAAGTACACATTAAGTCAATCCATATGAAGAACCTAACTTCAATGCTCTTCATCACATAAGACTATCTCTCTCTCAACCTGCAATATCAAAAGCTCAATTTCATATTAGTCTCAAATCAACACAAATGACAAGGCCAACTACAATGCCTTTCTTCCACAAGACAATCTCCTATTAGCTGCAAGTATGTATTATGAGTTGCAGCTTTTAATACAAGTGATTTAGAATTCTTCACCACATTCTTCACAAATTAATTTCTCAAATATGATTCAAGAGGACCATTTCCAACTAGTATTTAACCAAACCATTCATGAAATGCAAAAGGAACCTGCACTTCGTACAAGCATCATCAAATTCAATCTTCAATCATCCTTCAGTAAAGAATGCTAAAATGCAACTTCAAGAGTTGTGCATTCAGATATGGAAAGCCATTTCCTACTCAAGCAAATGTATACCTTGATCACTTGATATTGAATCAATTCGTACAAGAATTTCATATGCAGTCCAATCCAATTTCTACACAAGCTCACATATCAAATTAGTTGATCCATGGAAGGATCATTTCCAGTTTAGATCACCCAACCATATATGGATAGGATTACATGAGCTGTCCATAACAAGCCAAGCCAACACAATCCATTATATTGATTAAATGCAGCTTTACACATCAATTATGATTAAAGCAGCCCAACCATGAGTTTCATGATCAGACCAACATTTCAGGTTTAGTCCAAAACAAGGCAGCTGTAGCCAATACAAAACCAGCCAAATAAGGATCATTATGGACTCAAGTGCAATACATGAACCTCATTCCATTCAATTAAGCCCAAGACTCATGTATAGCATGTTAAGACCCAAAACACTTCAAATGTCCCATGATAAATATGCAAGAACCACATTCATGATATGCAAGAGCTAAAGGACATTTTTCACAATGCATACATACAATATATTGTTATCATCAAACCATCACCAAAGACAGAGAGGGAGTGCCATGAACCCAACAACTGTAAAGCAATATGAAATACTACTCGATATAATGGCACTCCTGGCCACCCTACAACTTGGTCATAGCCCTCATAGGATATCCAAGACATCCACGGAATGACGGGCAAACCACTAGGTCAAGCTAAGACAATTGGAGGCCAAAACATCATGAAAGCAGAACACCAGGAAGGAAACGGTCACATGCCAGACCGCTAGGCAAACCAAGCGGTCAGCCAAAGGGCCACTAGCCTCACACAAAGAACACAGGCAAATGACGATCACCAAAGGGCCGCACAAATCCATAAACGGTCCACTAAGGGGCCGCCATCTGAGTGAAATGGTTGTGGGGATGACCGCTACACTCAGAGACCCGAACGAACAAAACTACAAAAAACATAAAGGGCATGCGGTCTATCGAAGGGCCGCATGATGACTGTAGCGGTCATTCACCTGGCCGCTTAGCCCAGTCAACCCCGAACCGACTTAACCGGTCAAACCAGCAAACGGTCTATCTCGAACCGTTTCACCGAGCCTAGCGGTCTCCCAAAGGGCCACCAAGGACACCATGCGGTCGAAGCTAGGACGGCTAGCCCGAACCTACTTAAAAACCTTTGAACCGACATAAACGAAGCTTAGCGGTCGTCTCACAGACAGCCACAGCCAGCCTTGCGGTCTATCGTACGACCGCTTAGCTCAACCGACATACACACCCACCCTAGCGGTCTCCAAGGGACCACTTGACATAGCTTAGCGGCCCTCCAATGGGCCGCAAGCAAAGGAAAACGGTCTATCGCATGACCGCGAAGACCTAAACCGACTTAGAACCGACAAAGCACCAAAACGGTCACCCCAGGACCGCTTAAGAGATAAAAATGGTCACTAGTAAGACCGCCAAGGAGTTACGGCAGGAAAACCGTAGGAAGGGCCAAAACCCGGCCTTTCCACGCCCCGTTCGCCCTAAAACGAAGGGGAAACAATCCTAATGGCGATACAAACCTTCCACAGTCCGGAAGGGATCCAAACCACGCTAAAACAACAAGAAATGGGTGATTCCCATTAATCGACCCAAAATGAGTCACAGGGATAGTCGGGCTCATACCGACTCTGATTCTCGACCAAATGTAATAAAACTGGCGGGAATGGATTCCCAACATGCTAGGGGTTCGAATGAAACCATCTAGACTGAAAACCGTCGCCTGGAAAGGCAAGCTCGGCTCACACTCCCCGAAGCATGATTTCACCCAAATGAAGTAAAACCCGCTCGTATACGCACCGTTCGGCTCCAAATCGCGAGGGAATGCGGAAGAGAAGTAGAGCATCTGTCCCCCTACCTCCACCGAAGTTCTCGCGTGCCGAAATGACTAAACCACACCGAAAACCATCACACGAACCCGAACACGTCGGCTTTGAATCCACCGAGAGATCGTGCCAACGCCACACTCCATTCTTCACACCAGCACGCTCCACGACAACTCCACGACATTCCTGTCTCGCCCACCTCGCCACGGTCGCACGCCCCGCGGAGAGAGGAGAAGAGAGGAGAGAGAACGAGAGGGAGTGAGTGAACGGTGGTGAGGAGAGAGGAAGGAGGGAGAGAGGGTTAAAAAGAAAAGGAAATTAGGAATTCCCTAATTTTTGAAAAATCTGATTTTTCGCCTGAAAATTCACTAATTCAGAAAAATATGAAAAAATTGTCTAAGCGATCCTCGGAAGGAGCACAACGCAACTATAGTGCCCTCGAGTCGATGAACTCAATAATAAACTCTCCACTGGGTTCCGTAACTTGTACAAGAGAAAAACCCGCGTGGATCGTAAAACACAACTCAGGACCCACAAAAGCGATCCGAAAGCTCTCCGACAAAGATCCGATAGACCCAGGGCATTACAGCCTCCCCTCCTTAGGAAATTTCATCCTCGAAATTAAAGGAGCTAACACGAAGAAGCAAGGAAGAATAAACCCAAACACTGGCCACGCTCTCCAAGCATCAGCCAAACCTCAAAACATAAAGCACGATAACACAATTCTAGAAAAACACAGTTCAGAGGGACACTGCCAGACCATAATCACAAGTATACGCTCTGGATCTCAAGACGAATCGATCCACAGAACGAGCACGGCACTGAATGAAAACACAAGTCTGACACCTCCGAAACAGGGCAACGTCGCTTCCGTCTCACAGGGAAAGGAGACACGAGCCATGCCATGAAAATAGCTACCGATAAGACACTCGGCAGACACAACAAGCATCAGCTTAAACAAGGAAACACAATCCTCTCAGCTGACTGCTGGAAATCATCGACTTCCGTGCCAAGGATAACAACGAAACCTGGCACACAGAACGCCAACGACAGTACTAGACCACAAGCATAATCAAGTCATTCCTCACTCAGACATTACATCTGATTCGAGTCGCATGCCAACTCTATCCTAACAGAAGAGTACAACAAAACCAACTGACAAGACCTCGGTCCACACAATGCCAAATCAGACTCATAGGGAACTCCTCCCAAGCTGAGCACAACCACCGCCCAACAATAACAAGAACAACAACACCTGCAGAATCCTGGCTCCATTCTCAACACAGTACCACAGGACACAACTGCAAGCTGGGTCACATCAACGCACAATTACAGCTGAACACACGGCTAACATACACAAGCCATGCTGCCAATAGCTCACCAACAAGGACCTACAACAACAACAATAATCTCAGAGAATGCATCTCAAGGACCACGATTCGTCCCGAGAGTACAACATCCAAGAAAAAGTTATAGAGAAACAAAGGGTACTCGACCAGCATAATCGCCAACACATTCCCCAATTCTCACGCATGTCAGTGCCAACCATCACGAAGCTTCAAGCAATGGCATGACAATCGACAACATCAAGGCACATAAGCCAAGATGAAGTCATATCGAGGAAACAAACCTCTCAGCTGGCCAGAATCTCCAAACCAAACGATCCTCGACCAGTGGGTTATGAGCCCCCACGCTTTCGCTGCGCACTCAAACAATGCACATAGGCATCAAGAACAACTCGGCATCCGCATCTCAGCACACACTTGGCGCCATCGTAATTCACAAACTACAATATACTACGCCTCGAGTACTGATCCTGCTAACAGCCGATCACAAGTCTCCAAAGTGCATACCATGAAGAGTACCAGCTTCAGCACAAAGCACAAAGGAACGCTAATCTCAGCTTATCCTCACGTCCTGAAACGATCGTTGAACCTTCACAACACAATAGCCGACAAACACGGCACGTCGGACACAGTGCACAACGGCCCGCAACAGACACACTGGGTCTAAAGCCAAACAACCGTCGAACAAAGAGCAGATCAGGCTCAGAACTAACACAGTCTACACTTAAGCAGACATAGGTCAAAGACTTCACCAAGACAGCACTTCCAAATCTTACCTCGAAAAGACGCCACCAAACAAGATGAGAAAAATCAAGCTCGACCAACAGTAGCTCACCAGGAAGGAAAATCCTAGGTTCGCCTGAGCATTCTCTCAATCAAGGCATCTAATCAACCACCTCAACACAAGCTTAACACCTCAGGGGCTAAACAAATCTCAAACTGGGACGACCAAAGCAACATAAAAATGTGCACGTCCATCACACCAACGATAAAGTCACCAGCCACCTGAACAAGCCACGGAAAAATCTCGAACACCGTACCACAAATTCACGCCCACCGGCGAACTCTGTCAAGTATAATATAACCAAGACAAACACCATGACAAAAAGAGCACTCCGTAACATCCTGATGAGAGCAAAACCATCTCGCACAGTGCCAACACAGCACGCACAAGACCACACGCGAAAAGTGAAGCGATAAACAATCGCAAAAACCTACGCCAGCTGCCGACTATACTGGACCTTAAGGACTCTGAACACTGCAATATCTTGAATTCCCACATACTTCACAAACAGAAGCTCAGCTAGCTCAGAAAAATTCTGAACAAAACTAAACCCTCGCTCTGATACCAACTGTGAAGACCCAGACTCCGGATACCGGGTAAACCCGATACCACTTGGAACCTGCGAGGCCTCCCAAGAGTGCAAAAGCTCCAAAGGGATAGAAAGATGTGTGAGAGTACATTGAACTTCCAGATATAACAGTAAGCAATTAAATTTCAATGATCAGGATTGCTAAAGTAGCAAAAATAAAATTACTTTTTACAATTAACAAATTAAAACTAACAAAGTCCAGTCCAAAGGAAGACAAGTATACTCCAACAGAAAGGGAAACGTACCCTCAAGTAGGGGGAAGCCCGACACTGGCAAAGCTGGCAACAGCACTATCGCACAGCAGAACTCACAACACGAGGAAGCATAGCTACACCTAAAAAGTCAGGGGTGAGCCTCCTGTCACTGGCTCAATAGGGATCCCGCAGAATCCTACCGGAAACAACGCAAAAGCAGCAGTGCTAAACTACAACAGTAAAGCTATAAAAGCAGGAGTAAGAACAGGTAAAGGAAAGAGTAAAGTAGTACTGAACGGAAACATGGTTGCCGAATGAACCTCGGCTCTCTAAGCTACTCCAAACAACAACAGAAAGGTGAACCCCGATCTCATAAAGTTGGGCAATATCAATCCGTCGTCAAAGCACTTGCTCTAAAGCGTAAGCTTACAAGAACAGGCAAAAGCCCTATAAAAGACCTACATAGTCAAAGGCACGAACATACACGAGCTCACCGTCGTGTACGCTACACAAGACTAGACCTCGAGTGAAGCCACGCACAGGCTACTCGGAAACCGGTCACGAAAACACAAGCCACAAGAGTCATGTGTCAAGTGACAGAAGCACCTCCTCACTAGAAGAACAGCCAGATGCGTCCACTGACGTCTTACACTGTGCCTCAGGTATCTCGTACTCGCCCAAATGGTGGTAACTGAGACACTCACAAAGAACCAAGTACAAGGAACAACAATAACGAGTGACCAGTTAGGGTCACGCCCGTCGGCGCTCGTCCAAACGCCGCTGACCACATGTGCACACATAAGCTCAATGCCTTGAGCCATGCCTCTAGCTAGTTTTCCCCCCCAGTAGGACGCTACCGCAAAGCAAGGGGGCCCACAGAAACTAGCCTAAAAACCGTATATCGGGAACTCGCCCCGCCATCACTCCCAGGTGGGCCGACACACAGGAAAGTGTCGTCAGGCTACGACTAGTGGAGGCTCACTAGACACAGAGACTCCAAAACATCAGTGTTAAAGTACAGACATGCTAAGATGCACTGTCACACGTACCATGAAACACTAAGCACAAGACACAAGGCAGAACACTAAACTGCCACCGGACTCAGAACATACAACTAGACCTGTTGACACAACAATCCTTGAGTCTCACGACTCGGGTAAAGATCATCGCACAAAAGCAGTAACATGCCGCCAATCAGCCTAATCCCTAATCTAGAGTCACGGTAAAACACCGTTAAAGGAAACAGCACAGGATTACCGGATCCACATATCTGCACAACATGAATCACGGAGACCTGAGAAATCACCAAGCCCCTCAAAGCACATGGACACGTAAACTGAGGTAAGATAGTACCTCAAGGTGTCCAAAACCATGTCTCGATCAGTGCAGGATCACCGAGACATCCACGAGGTCACGTGTCAACCACTGGATCGCATCGGGTTGACCAGAAACCAATAATAATTGTAAAGCAATACGAAATACTACTCGATATAATGGCACTCCTGGCCACCTTACAACTTGGTAATTGCCCTCATAGGATATCCAAGACATCCATGATATGCACATCGAAAAGTGAGATAGAAGGGGGGGATGAATAGCTCACTCCCAAAATTCGATAAACTCAGACACGATTTCTCAACCCCTCAAATTGCCGTGAAGAAGACTTCGAAGACAGCCAACAAAGATGACTAGAATAAGGAATGTGATCGAGAAAGCAACCCACAATGAAGCAATGTGTCAAGTAGATGGAGAGCAGAACAATGTGAAGAAGCAAAATCACAGAGAGATAGGGAATTTTTTAGGTGGTTCGATTGCTATCCGCAATCTACGTCCACCCCTTACTCACGAGAGTAAGGTTTCCTTGCAATATTCAATCGCACACAGCAGACTCAGTCTGCAACAACCGCTGCCATACAGCTTGCCCTGAGGAACACCCTCCTCAGTCTTCTGATCAACCAGAAGAAAAAAAAACACTAGAGAACCAATCTCCCTTCCTTTGCACGTCGCAAAGGGAACCCTGTGCAGTTACTCCCAAGTAACTCACACAACCAGAGGATCAAATCTCTCTTCCTCCAAGGACAATGGAGGGAAACAGAATGGAATGAAAATAAAGGAAACTCAAAAACAAAATGATCGATGAACGACAATTTTCTCTAAACGCAAAAATAATATAGCTTCCGTAGAAGCAGATCTTCACATTCACAATCACTTCTCTCTCTCAGAAATTTTTCTCTCAGCTCTAGATGGAGTGGATAGTCTCTGATTTTCTCTCTTGATGCACTGCTACGCTGCTCTTCTTTTCAACTGTTCCATCCCTTATCTCACTGCTCAAACCCTTTTTCCTCAGCACATATATATATATATGTGTCTGCTCCAAAAACTTAGGCGTATGGATACCACATTTCCCGCCTGAAATGATGGGCCACATGTTAGAATGTTCTGGACCTTCATCTTCCTCAGAGCACGTGCCATCCTGGTGAATGCACAAATAAACTGTCAGAGAAGAAATATTCATTTTGTCACATGCTTAGCACAATTCGAATCTGTGTAAGGAGTAAGAACCCATAAACTGCATTGAGTAGGAGTTTCCAAATCAACTGATGCACTAGCTTGCAACAAGGTGAACAACAGGTTGCACCGAGTTGAAGTGAGCAAAAGTGAGAGGTGCACTAACTTGAGAAAACGCATGACGTCATTGGCACAGACCATGGACTCTGATCGTGCAACAGATATGCTCGGACAAGAAATAGCAAAACACAAAATTGTACTGACTTTATTTTGCCACAGAGAAAAGTTTGCACCGAGTTAAAGGAATAAGCATCGGCTAAGACGGGCAAGAAAAGCACCGATGTGGAATGAAGCAGAAAATGCACCAATCTACGTTAGCTGTCTACAGGACTTGCACTGAGTCTAATAAGCCTGAAATAGGAACTGCACCGACCTCGTTGCTACAGGGATTTGAATAGGCTTGGTGTGCATGGAGCAAAAATGTGCACAGAAATCTACAGTGAATGTATAGAGTAGACTATGCACCGAACATGATTATGTTTTAAGCAAAGCATGCACCGAGTTGTGTTCCAATCCCTTTGACTAACCAAGAGTTGCACCGACTTCATGTTATTCACAATGTAAAGGTATGCACCGAGTCAGGATATGCAGTCCAACAGGAGCTGCACCGAGATGGCAAAGAGAAATACAAGACAAGGCTTGCACCGAGATAGATTTGCACTGAGACGAAGGAACGACCAGCATAACCAATGCATTCTGGTCAGGAATTTGCACCGACCCAAGAGTTGAGATGCAGAGACATGATATGCACGAACCTTAGTGGACATGACCTAGAGAAATGCACAGAGACAAAGTATGACAGCAGTACCTGTGCATGAACAGGGACTTGCACCAAGGCAAACACTTTATGTGAGAGATGCAGAACTTGCACTGACTTAATATGCATTAAGCAAAAGGGCGAATGACATGTAATGCACGGACCTATATCATGCTATAAACACAGACCTTCTTCATGCTTAGAAACAAGGAAATGCACCGTATAAAAGCAAATTGATTTGTAGTTAAAACAAATTTGATTTATAGTGTGAGACATCATCAAAACCGTAGGGATGCAACAATCTCCCCCTTTTTGATGATGGCAACACTATGAATCAAGCAATGTCAGGGTATTAAGAAGGAGATCAAAAAATAATCAAGAGCAAACCAAAAAGAGCATACTAATAAACCAGAAGAGTTCTCCTTGAGACACCATCTTCTGAATCTCTTTTTTTTAAAAAAAAATGCTTCACTCTCAGATGCGATAGATGACCTGAACTAATGCTCTGAACCTCTCAGATGACCTCTTTCCAGTTGACAGAGGACCTCTCTCCCCCTTTGACATCAGCAAAAGGAAATGAAAGATATATGACACTGCTGGAGACATGAGGGAGAAGTATAGTGGCTTCTTAGTGTAGAAAGACTCAAGAACATATCTTAAGAGAAAAAGTGAGGTGCTAAACTCAAGAGAAGATTCTTGAACTCTGGTAATCAATTGAGATGTAGAATGAGAGGGAAGTGTATCCACATACAGGGTATATAATGTAGAGCAGGGATGAACAAGTATGGCAAGACATTGCTGAACAAACAACATTACTCAGTAGATGACAAGAGACAAAGGCAGAGAAGGTGTTCTCATGGTATTGAGGACAAGCATTCCAGTAATTTGCACAGAGACAAGGGATATTATAGAGTTTTTCAATAAGATCAATGAGTAAGTTGGTAAATCACACTTTTGACATTAGGGAGACATCTTGATCAGAGGCCCGAATCCCCAGTTACTCAATGTGAGTACCTCATTACCTCTCATTTTTAGAGAAAAGAGTTAGTAACTGTGGCTTTTTACGTGAGGAAACACCTTGATTAGAGGCCAGATTCCCCAGTTACTCACCACCTTGTCACCATTGCTCTGTGATGATCAGAAGCACAAATTTATTTTGCAGAGTTTGCTTTTCCCTTTTTTTGAATTTGACATCTCATGACATGGGAATTACTTCACTTCATTGATGAAGCTCCCAGTTTCTCAGTGATCAAACCTTATACCTTTGTTTATTTGGTTGATTCCTTATATTGTGGAGATGAAGTGATTGACGACAATACCAGAAAGACTATTTCTTTGAAATGAATCTTGAAGTCTAGATTTCAAGTTGTTCTGGATAGATGTCAAGGCATACAAGTTTTAGCCTGAACCGGAATCATTGACAATGTAGGAAGATATACTTCGAACACTTAATCCAGATCTCTGATGGACTACTAGAGAAAAGATTCTAGCAGGACTTTAGTAACACAGACTTATAGACTTAAGAGATGAGTGAGATTCTACTATCTGAGAGAGAACCACACTCATTCAATCATGAGAACCAGCAATGACAGACATATGGTCAATCTTTTGAATCAGTCAAAATTTCACTAACTGCCCAGCTCCCCCTCAATCGATGCACTAAAGGAATTTAATCAGTAGACTCTCAGGACTCCCCCTCACTGTTAGGATAGGCTTCTCACACAAACTCTTGCCAAGATAAAACAATTCAATATCAGGAGATTAGCAATTAAGATAATTTAAATAAGCCTAATTCTCTCCTTAATGTGGTGAATTTGTCATTGTCCAGTGGCTTGGTGAAGATATCAGCAATTTGATTAGCAGTGCCTACATGAATCAGCTCAAAGGTGTTCTTAGAAACCTCATCTCTTATGAAATGATGCCTTATTTCTATGTGTTTGGTGCGGGAATGCAAGACATGATTCTTGGCTAGATTGATGGCACTGGTATTATCACAGTAAATGGGTGTGCACCCCAGGTCTACTTGATAGTCCTGAAGCTGGTGTTTAATCCAAATGACTTGTGTGACACAACTCCCTGCAGCCACGTACTCAGCCTCTGCAGTGGAGAGGGCCACAGAATGTTGTTTCTTGGAACCTCAAGATACTAAACACCCACCTAGAAATTCACAGTGACCACTAGTGTTTTTTCTATCTAGTTTACACCCGGCATGATCTGCATCTGTGTATGCAACTAAATTAAGTGTGTGTGATGCAGGAAACCATAAACCAAGGGTGTGTGTAGCAGACAGATATCTAAAAATTCTTTTCACTACAGCTAAATGCAATTCAGGGGGTCTAGATTGATACCTTGTGCACATTCCTACACTGAACTGTATATCGGGTCTTGAACCTGTCAAATAAAGTAAAGATCCAATCATACCTCGATAGAGCTTGGCATCTACTTCTTTACATGTCTCATCTGCATCCAATGAGGTATTGGTACCCATTGGTGTCGTGATGTGTTTCAAATTGTTCAAGCCAAACCTCTTGAGAATCTCTAATGTGTACTTGGTCTGGTTGATGAAGCATCCATCCCTTAACTGTTGTACCTGCAAGCCAAGAAAATACTTTAATTCACCTACCAAACTCATTTCAAATTCAGTAGACATCAATTTAAAAAATTCATTACATAGTTCAGAGCTAGTTGATCCAAAGACGATGTCATCTACATATACCTGAACTATGATGAGGTCTTTATTTGAACTCTTGGAAAATAAAGTTTGATCCACCTTACCTCTGTGATAGCCCTTGCTGATTAGAAATTCTGTCAGTCTTTCATACCATGCTCGAGGAGCCTGCTTTAGACCATACAGGGCTTTGTTCAATCTGAAAACTTGGTTAGGTTGTGGAGAGAACTGAAATCCGGGAGGTTGTTCAACAAAAACATCTTCTTTGATAACTCCATTTAAAAATGCACTCTTCACATCCATTTGTTGGAGTTTTATATTCTTGGAGCATGCAAATGCTAACAATATTCTTATAGCTTCCATCCTAGCAACAGATGCATAGGACTCATCGAAGTCAACTCCAAATTCCTGACAGTAGCCCTTGGCTACCAGTCTGGCTTTATTTCTAGAGATGATTCCATCTTCATTCATTTTATTCTTAAACACCCACTTAGTTCTTATGACATTAGTATTTTCTGGTCTTGGAACTAGCTCCCAGATATTATTTCTCTCAAACTGACCTAACTCCTCACACATAGCATTAATCCAAGATTGATCACTTAAGGCATCTTCTACTAATTTGGGTTCAATTTGTGAGACCAAGGCAATTAGGTCTTGATTATGAACATTCCTAAAGTAAGACCTAGTTCTAAGAGGATCTTCAAGGTTGCCTTGGATGTTATCTATTGGGTGATCTTTAAGGTATCTAACATTTATTGAAGACTCACCTGTTTCAGCTGGCCCTACCTGGTTGATAGCATCTGATGTTTCAATCGGCTGAACCTCCTCTTCTTCTTTGTGTAGCAACCCTGATAAAATATTAATAATAATAAAGATTTTAAAAATAAATCAAATAAATATATAAATAAAATAATATAAAATAACGCCTCGGATAAAGGTGCTATTTAAATTATAAACGCCTCTAGTTAAGGCGTGACTCAAGAAGTGACGCCCTCACCAAACGGCGTCAAATTCCAACGTCAAAAAGGGTAAGCCAAGAAACGCCCTTAGCTTGGGCGTGTTTTAAAACATGAAACGCCCTTACTCAAGGCGCTTCTTAAGAAACGACCTGAACCAGGTCGTCAATTCAAGAATCGACGCCCTGACCGAAGTCGTTAATTCCATTTGTGTCCCGTTCGAATCCAGATCTTATCTAGGGTAATTGATAAGCATTAGAAAGAGTTCAAACGTGGTAATG
Organism: Amorphophallus konjac; assembly: GCA_022559845.1. Taxonomy (NCBI): domain Eukaryota; kingdom Viridiplantae; phylum Streptophyta; class Magnoliopsida; order Alismatales; family Araceae; genus Amorphophallus; species Amorphophallus konjac. The sequence continues at coordinate 398,826,049 of CM040118.1, forward strand.
ACTCTATCATGGAAGTATTACTTCCACACAATCACTAACCCTAATAGGATTTCCAAAATCCTATAAATAAATAGTTCGATCCAACCCTAAATCTATTTGGACGGACGACTGCTGTAGAGGTACGTGAAGAACCAATAGTTCTTCTTATTCCTTGTTTGTTTTGTTCCCTTTTCTTATGTACGTAGCACATGAAGAATTAACGATTCTTCATCCCTTCTTACAGGTTAAGAAGCTCCTACGAAAGAACCAGGTAATGTTCTTTCTTCCTTATCCTCTCGTTAGGTAGTTGAAGAAACTAATATATGTTTCTTCTTTCCTGTAGGATCTACAGCAAAATTGACAAAACCAAGAACAGGTGTTCTTCATCGAAAATGAACTCCTTCTTAAAAGGATTTTCTTCCTCCTGCTGCTACTGCGGTTGATTGGTTGCAGTGGAAGTTTCAGATCTTTCAAACCCTTCGTCAGTTTAATCATATTAAGGTAGGTTTTCTCAAGTTACTGTAGCCCAAATGAAATTAATGCAAGATATATATATATAAGCATGTCATGCATACGGTTATTATAGTTTCCATGCGTTTTCTGAAATATTTTGAAAGAGACGCCCCTGTCAAGGGCGCTAATTTACAAGACACGACCCTGCCCAGGTCGTCAATTTAATATTTGACGCCCTGTACTCAGGCGTTAATTTCTCTTAATCATGAATTAACCATGTTAAGAACTGATTATATATGAAATCCTGATTACATTAATGCATGATCCTCTGTCCTCAACCCTACTGATTTTATTATCAAGATTATATGATTGTTATCCTTGATTATCGTGCAAATCGGGCTTTCTGATATTTATTGAATTCACGACCTGTACAAAGTCATTTTTCAACTGTTAACGCCCCATCATAGGGCGTGAATTGAAAGGAAACGCCTCCTCCTAGGGCGCGTATCTGTTAAATTCCTGAAAAATATATATTCTGAAAAATAGAATTTAATGATAACGCCCCTGCCCAGGGCGCGTTTTGATAATTCCTGAAATTAATTATATCCTGTCCAATATTGTGAATAAAAAGGACGCCTTCTGGTATAGTCGTCAAATCGTGAAGAAACGCCCCTGCCCAGGGCGCGTTTTAGATAAATTATTGAAATATTGAAATTTTGCAAATGTGGAAAATAGATAAACGCCCTTCTGTTAGGCGTTAATTACTTGATAAATGACTCTGCTTAAGTCGTTACTTTACTGTAAAACTGATTTTCCACTGTTTCTGTTAACCGATGTTTTCATATGTTATATAATATATGTATCGGCACTATTCTCCATTCCGTGAGTATAGTCCCACGCTTCGCGATTGTTTTATCGATCACACTCAATTCTCATTGACATTCAAGCTCTCCATTGGACATTCCGTTCCTTTGGACTAGCGAGTTAGTCATAGAGACCTCTGTAAGACTCCTCGTAGCCTTGGATTCCCTCAAGGCCGACTGAGCTGGTTGTACCCTAAAAACCCATTACACCATTGATGCCATGTCACTCTAAAGAAACATGGTATACCGGCCCTTATGATTATACAAAGAGTATATCATAAGAAATTCTTAATGGGATGATGATATCATACCATATCATGTCATTCTTGTAAACCTCAATTCTATGATAAGAATGAGGGTATCTCACCTTGATATAATGTTCATGTGGACTTCAATTCTATATATAGAATGTCCATATTGATTTGTCATGGTACCCAAGTCAAGGGAACCATATTCTACCTAGTTTTATCGAGATCGTGATTATACCATTATTATCGCCATTCTATGTCCTTTGTCATATTTTTGGACTCCATTCTGTCAAAGTTGTCATACACGTCTACAAGCTTGATTATTGAAATTCTATATTGGCTATATAAACAAGAGTGGATGTCAAAATACATGATAAATGCCTGCGCATATAGGGCCCGATCTGGTCCTAGGAGGAGCACCCGAAAGTACTTGTGCCCATGGGAGTTAAAATGATAAGGTATCTGGCATTATACCGAGTACTTGACTTGCTTGATTGGACATTCCACACACATCTTGTACTTGAATCGTACTTGACATGAAATGAAATGCGTGGCCCGAAAAAGGGTAAATTACTTGCTTGATACATGATAACCAAAGTTCTTGACATGACTTGTTAAATGTACTCTCTTGAATATCTCAAATATCTTGTTATCTTGTTGAAAGTTCATGATTTGTTCATCTTATTTCCTTGATATTACATTCTCTCTATCTTGTCATTTTATGCGAGCATGCATAGCTTTATTGCATTCATGAAAAATGTAATTACTTAAACCCATTGCTAGTACTTGAGATATAATTTCCTACTGAGCGTTCGCTCATTCCGTTTGTCCCTTTTTACTTTTCAGGTAAGTCCGACGACGATGGAAGTCAATCGGATGGGAATGGTCAAGAGTGAAAGTGATAGAGCTGCTCAAGTGTCATCTAGTCTTTTCTTTAGTTTCTTGAGTCAAATATGTATTCTTTTCCTTTTTATTAAACAGAGTATTGGATTTGTAATAGTCTATCCATTATGAAATAAAGGATTGGGTTATCTTGTTATTTGCGCATCTCTGTCTTTGTGTCGAATACACGACCACTCTGATTGACACGATTGATATAAACTCGTCACGCGTCTCCGGGTATCTTCCGTGCTCGGGGCGTGACAGTTTTTGTGGTATCAGAGCCTAAGGTATTCAATTCCTAGGAAAAACCCAAGTCCAAGGATATGTTTGAACCTTTAAACCAGTGAGATTGGGTAGAACCAAGGGTTAAATTTAACATAGTGTAGGAGTCTTTAAATACGATCACGTACTAATATAGTTATTATAATTGTAGGATAATGGCTGCCGAACGTGCTCAATGGCGCAACATGCAGCGTACCCTCCAAGGGATGACTCAAGTGCTACAACAGGTAGCACAAGGTGGTGCTCCACGAGCTGGAAGCTTACGCCAAACATTTAAGAACATGAATCCCCCGAAGTTCATAGGATCGACCTATCCGGACGATGCCGAGCATTGGGTTCGGGAAACCGAACGCATATTCCGTGTCATGCAATGCACAGATCAGGACAAAGTTCTATTAGCTACATTCCAGTTAGAGAAAGATGCTAGATGCTGGTGGGAGTCTATTGAAGCAACCATCGATCCTACTCAAGTAACATGAGAAGAATTTGTGGAATACTTCAATGCTAAATATTTCTCGGACCGAGTCCAAGAAAAGAAGGCTGCAGAATTCGCTGCATTAAAGCAACGATCTTTATCATTAGCAGATTATGAAGCTCAGTTCTCCAGGTTGTCTAGATATGCTAAACATCTTATTAGCACGGAGAAGATGAAAGCCCGTAGATTTCTTAATGGGCTTAGGCCCCACTATATCACTCAACTGGCGCCGATGGATATCCAAGTTTATTTTGAAATAGTGCGCCGAGCTCAATTACTTGAAGATGTCACGGAACTATCTGATAGGATCCGTGGGAAAGACAAGAAGGAGCAAGTCACAAGTTCGGGTTCTTTCAAACCCAACTTTAAGAAGAGGCCCAATAATGGAGGTTCATCCTCTCAAGATTCCAAGTTCAAGAAATCCAAGCCTTTCTCCATCACAACTACCCCTTCTAATACAGTATGCAAGCATTGTGACAAGGCTGGTCACAAGACAGAAGAATGCTGGAGGAAATTAGGAGCTTGTCTCCGTTGTGGGAGTCGCGAACATCGGATTCCCGATTGTCCATTAATGAATGACCAAGCCGGTGACGGTAAACGCCCGGTGATGAAGAATGCTCATTTTCATGCAATCTAGGAGACCGAACAAGAAGAAGAAGGCGGATTAGTGGATGGTACATTGAAAATTTGTTCCAAAAGTGCTTATGTCTTATTTGATACGGGTGCATCGCATTCCTTTATTTCTAAGAAGTTTGCTGACCCGTTACCATTAGAACCAGAATGGATAAAAATAGTTCTAACTACTCCTCTTGGAAGTGAAAATGATATTACTCATCACTACCAAAACTATGAGATAATGGTTCAAGGTAGGAATTTACCTATAGATCTCATATGCCTCGATCTAAAGGAGTATGATGTTATACTAGGAGCGGACTGGTTATCCAAATACCAGGCAACGGTTGATTGCCGCAATAGCCGAATTGCTTTCAAAGATATTCCAGAATTAGTCTTTACTCGCCCAAAGAGTCGGAGCAAATCCCCTCTTATTTCGGCTCTTCGAGCAAGCAAGCTCGTCAGGAAAGGATGTGTATCCTTCCTTGCATTTGTCACAGTTAAGGAAACAAAGGACACTAAGATAGAAGACATTCAGGTAGTACAAGAATTTCCGGACGTGTTTCCGGAAGATTTGCCAGGATTACCCCCTCAAAGGGATGTGGCCTTCACCATTGACTTAGTCCCCGGTGCTGGTCCAGTTTCAAAGGCACCCTATAGAATGTCCCCTGCGGAACTCAAAGAGTTGAAGGAGCAGTTGATGGAACTAATTCGAAAAGGGTTTATTAGACCAAGTACTTCCCCGTGGGGAGCACCAGTCTTATTTGTGAAGAAGAAGGATGGATCCATGAGATTGTGCATCGACTATCGACAGTTGAATCATCTCACTATCAAGAACAAGTATCCACTGCCGAGAATCGATGAATTATTTGATCAGATTTCAGGATCCAAATATTTTTCCAAGATTGATCTCAGGTCGGGATATCATCAGTTAAAGATCAAGGATGAAGATATTCATAAGACTGCGTTCAGAAGCAGGTATGGCCATTACGAATTTGTTGTTATGCCTTTTGGACTAACAAATGCCCCTGCTGCCTTTATGCAGTTAATGAATAGCATATTCAGGCCTTACTTGGATCAATTCATAGTAGTCTTCATTGATGATATATTGATATATTCCAAGACTAAGGAAGAACATGAAAAGCATTTGAGGATTGCATTGCAAGTCTTGAGGACAAATCAATTATATGCAAAACTCAGCAAGTGTGAATTCTGGCTTGAAGAAGTGGCTTTTCTAGGACATGTGATTTCAAAAGATGGATTATCAGTAGATCCGTCAAAGGTCGAAGCTGTTAGAAACTGGGAAAAACCAACCAATGCTAGCGAGATCAGAAGTTTCTTAGGTCTTGCAGGCTATTATCGGCGATTCATCAAAGATTTCTCTAAGATCGCCGTACCACTTACAAGATTAACTCGTAAGGAGATCCGATATGAATGGAGTGAGGAATGTGAAAGAAGTTTCCAAACTCTCAAGGATCATCTCACTACAGCTCCGGTGTTAGCTCTACCAATAGAAGGAGAGAAATTCGAGGTCTACACTGATGCTTCTGGCATTGGCCTCGGATGTGTCCTAATGCAACAAGGAAAGGTCATAGTATACTCTTCACGTCAACTGAAGAAGCATGAGGAGAATTACCCCGTCCATGACTTAGAACTGGCCGCGGTGGTATTTGCCCTAAAGATATGGAGACACTACTTATATGGAGTGCAGTTTACTGTATACTCCGATCACAAAAGTCTCAAATATCTATTTTCACAAAAGGAGCTAAACATGAGACAAAGACGCTGGCTAGAATATCTCAAGGACTTCGACTTCAATGTACAATATCATCCTGGAAAGGGTAATTATGTTGCTGATGCCCTTAGTCGAAAGCCGAGAGTGATGATAGCCAATTGTATGATACAAGAATGGAAGTTACTAGAACAGTTCTCCGAGCTTAATATAAGCATGGACACGAAAGCTAGGTATGTCACATTATCTCATGTAAGCATACAGTCAGATTTATTATATGAGATACAGGCACTTCAGGATGATGATCCTATATTAGTAGAAATCAAAGACAGATTAGAAGGACAATCTGATTTCCAATTAGCTTCTGATGGAAGATTATTATTCAAAGGTAGAACTTGTATACCCGACTGTCCGGAATTAAAGAAGAAGATCTTAGATGAAGCTCACCGATCAAGGTACACTATTCATCCAGGATCAACCAAAATGTATCAAGATGTAAAGAGGAACTTTTGGTGGCCTAATATGAAAAGAGAAATAGCGGACTATGTATCACGCTGTCTCACATGCCAACAAGTCAAGGCAGAGCACCAAAAGCCTGCTGGTAAACTTCATCCTCTAGATATTCCTAAGTGGAAGTGGGAGGATATTGGTATGGATTTCATCATGGGTCTATCTAAATCAAAAGGAGGACATGATGGAATCTGGGTTATCATTGACCGATTAACTAAATCGGCACATTTCTTGCCAATAAAAAGTCGATGGTCAATTGATGTGCTAGCTGCACTATACATCAAAGAAATAGTCAGGTTACATGGAATTCCTGTCTCAATCGTGTCTGATAGAGATCCCCGTTTCACTTCTCATTTTTGGAAGGAATTACAACATTCGTTGGGAACAAGGCTCAACTTTAGTATTGCTTTTCACCCACAAATGGATGGTCAGACCGAGAGAGCTAATCAAGTTGTTGAGGATATGCTAAGAGCTTGCATCATTGACTTTGGTGGAAGCTGGCATGAACATTTGCCACTAGTGGAATTTGCATATAATAATAGCTACCAAGCTAGTATCCAAATGGCACCTTTCGAAGCTTTATATGGAAGGAGTTGCCGATCACCCTTATGCTGGAACGAAGTTGGAGAGAAACAACTGTTAGGTCCAGACATGGTAAGGGATACAACTGAGAAGATACAAGTAATCAGAGAAAGATTGCAAGTTGCTCAGACAAGATAAAAGGCTTATGCTGATACAAGAAGAAGAGATCTTGAATTCCAGGTTGGAGATCATGTATTTCTTAAAATATCACCTGGACGTGGCATACAAAGATTTGGTGTTAAGGGCAAGCTTACGCCAAGATTCATCAGACCTTTTGAGATACTCAAAAGAGTTGGCGAGGTTGCTTATCGCATCGCATTGCCTCCGCAATTGTCCGAAGTACATAATGTATTTCACATATCTATGTTGAAGAAGTATGTATAGGATCCATCTCATATTATTGAACATGGAGATCTGGTGATCCAGAAAGATCTCACATATGAACAGAAGCCTATGAAGATCTTAGATCGTGAAATACGAGCTCTAAGGAATAAGGTTATTCCCATGCTCAAGGTGCAATGGAACAAGAATTCTGAACATGAAGCAACATGGGAGACCGAGGAATCTATGAAGAAACGATTTCCCGAGTTATTCTAAGAGGTATATGATCTACACTCTCCACGTATATACATATTATGCAATTGAATTTGGGGACCAAATTCTTTTAAGTGGGGGAGGGTGTAGCAACCCTGATAAAATATTAATAATAATAAAGATTTTAAAAATAAATCAAATAAATAGATATATAAAATAATATAAAATAACGCCTCGGATAAAGGCGCTATTTAAATTATAAACGCCTCTAGTTCAGGCGTGACTCAAGAAGTGACGCCCTCACCAAACGGCATCAAATTCCAACGTCAAAAAGGGTAAGCCAAGAAACACCCTTAGCTTGGGCGTGTTTTAAAACATGAAACGCCCTTACTCAAGGCGCTTCTTAAGAAACGACCTGAACCAGGTCGTCAATTCAAGAATCGACGCCCTGACCGAAGTCGTTAATTCCATTTGTGTCCCGTTCGAATCCAGATCTTATCCAGGGTAATTGATAAGCATTAGAAAGAGTTCAAACGTGGTAATGACTCTATCATGGAAGTATTACTTCCACACAATCACTAACCCTAATAGGATTTCCAAAATCCTATAAATAAACTATTCGATCCAACCCTAAATCTATTTGGACGGACGACTGCTGCAGAGGTACGTGAAGAACCAATAGTTCTTCTTATTCCTTGTTTGTTCTGTTCCCTTTTCTTATGTACGTAGCACATGAAGAATTAACGATTCTTCATCCCTTCTTACAGGTTAAGAAGCTCCTACGAAAGAACCAGGTAATGTTCTTTCTTCCTTATCCTCTCGTTAGGTAGTTGAAGAAACTAATATATGTTTCTTCTTTCCTGTAGGATCTACAGCAAAATTGACAAAACCAAGAACAAGTGTTCTTCATCGAAAACGAACTCCTTCTTAAAAGGATTTTCTTCCTCCTGCTGCTACTGCGGTTGATTGGTTGCAGTGGAAGTTTCAGATCTTTCAAACCCTTCGTCAGTTTAATCATATTAAGGTAGGTTTTCTCAAGTTACTGTAGCCCAAATGAAATTAATGCAAGATATATATATATAAGCATGTCATGCATACGGTTATTATAGTTTCCATGCGTTTTCTGAAATATTTTGAAAGAGACGCCCCTGTCAAGGGCGCTAATTTAAAAGACACGACCCTGCCCAGGTCGTCAATTTAATATTTGACGCCCTGTACTCAGGCGTTAATTTCACTTAATCATGAATTAACCATGTTAAGAACTGATTATATATGAAATCCTGATTACATTAATGCATGATCCTCTGTCCTCAACCCTACTGATTTTATTATCAAGATTATATGATTGTTATCCTTGATTATCATGCAAATCGTGCTTTCTAATATTTATTGAATTCACGACCTGTACAAAGTCGTTTTTCAACTGTTAACGCCCCGTCATAGGGCGTGAATTGAAAGGAAACGCCTCCTCCTAGGGCGCGTATCTGTTAAATTCCTGAAAAATATATATTCTGAAAAATAGAATTTAATGATAACGCCCCTGCCCAGGGCGCGTTTTTGATAATTCCTGAAATTAATTATATCCTGTCCAATATTGTGAATAAAAAGGACGCCTTCTGGTATAGTCATCAAATCGTGAAGAAATGCCCCTGCCCAGGGCGCGTTTTAGATAAATTATTGAAATATTGAAATTTTGCAAATATGGAAAATAGATAAACGCCCTTCTGTTAGGCGTTAATTACTTGATAAACGACTCTGCTTAAGTCGTTACTTTACTGTAAAACTGATTTTCCACTGTTTCTGTTAACCAATGGTTTCATATGTTATATAATATATATATCGGCACTATTCTCCATTCCGTGAGTATAGTCCCACACTTCGCGATTGTTTTATCGATCACACTCAATTCTCATTGACATACAAGCTCTCCATTGGACATTCCGTTCCTTTGGACTAGCGAGTTAGTCATAGAGACCTCCGTAAGACTCCTCGTAGCCTTGGATTCCCTCAAGGCCGACTGAGCTGGTTGTACCCTAAAAATCCATTACACCATTGATGCCATGTCACTCTAAAGAAACATGGTATACCGGCCCTTATGATTATACAAAGAGTATATCATAAGAAATTCTTAATGGGATGATGATATCATGCCATATCATGTCATTCTTGTAAACCTCAATTCTATAATAAGAATGAGGGTATCTTACCTTGATATAATGTTCATGTGGACTTCAATTCTATATATAGAATGTCCATATTGATTTGTCATGGTACCCAAGTCAAGGGAACCATATTCTATCTAGTTTTATCGAGATCGTGATTATACCATTATTATCGCCATTCTATGTCCTTTGTCATATTTTTGGACTCCATTCTGTCAAAGTTGTCATACACGTCTACAAGCTTGATTATTGAAATTCTATATTGGCTATATAAACAAGAGTGGATGTCAAAATACATGATAAATGCCTGCGCATATAGGGCCCGATCTGGTCCTGGGAGGAGCACCCGAAAGTACTTGTGCCCATGGGAGTTAAAATGATAAGGTATCTGGCATTATACCGAGTACTTAACTTGCTTGATTGGACATTCCACACACATCTTGTACTTGAATCGTACTTGACATGAAATGAAATGCGTGGCCCGAAAAAGGGTAAATTACTTGCTTGATACATGATAACCAAAGTTCTTGACATGACTTGTTAAATGTACTCGCTTGAATATCTCAAATATCTTGTTATCTTGTTGAAAGTTCATGATTTGTTCATCTTATTTCCTTGATATTACATTCTCTCTATCTTGTCGTTTTATGCGAGCATGCATAGCTTTATTGCATTCATGAAAAATGTAATTACTTAAACCCATTGCTAGTACTTGAGATATAATTTCCTACTGAGCATTCGCTCATTCCGTTTGTCCCTTTTTACTTTTCAGGTAAGTCCGACGACGATGGAAGTCAATCGGATGGGAATGGTCAAGAGAGAAAGTGATAGAGCTGCTCAAGTGTCATCTAGTCTTTTCTTTAGTTTCCTGAGTCAAATATGTATTCTTTTCCTTTTTATTAAACAGAGTATTGGATTTGTAATAGTCTATCCATTATGAAATAAAGGATTGGGTTATCTTGCTATTTGCGCATCTCTGTCTTTGTGTCGAATACACGACCACTCTGATTGACATGATTGATATAAACTCGTCACGCGTCTCCGGGTATCTTCCGCGCTCGGGGCGTGACACTTTGTCTTCTAGGAATTCTCCATCGTGCTTGGAATCCCTTTCAGCATCTTCAATGTTAGTAGCATCTTTTGCTTCACCAAAAATGATATGTGCAGACTCTTCAACTTTCTGATCAATTATGTTAAAGACCCTATATGCTCTTGACACTTCAGAGTATCCTAAAAATATTCCAGGACAGCTTTTAGCATCAAACTTATCTAAGTCTTTCTTGTCATTATTATGGATAAAGCATTTAGCACCAAAAATCCTGAAATGAGCCAGGTTTGGTTTCTTACCTTTCAATAGCTCATATGGGGTTTTCTTGTGAATTGGTCTTACCATGGCCCTGTTGATTGTATAAGTTGCTGTATTGGCCGCCTCTGCCCAAAACTTTCTTGGTAGTTGACTCTCAATCATCATGGTTCGGGCCATCTCCAAAATGGTTCGATTTCTTCTCTCCACAATTCCATTCTACTCTGGTGTCCTGGGAGAAGAAAACTTGTGTGTTAGTCCTTCACTTTCACAAAGGTCAGAAAATATTGAGTTTTCAAATTCACCTCCATGGTCAGATTGAATAGAACAAATCTTATGTTTTCCTTCTTGTTTGACCTTATTGAAAAATTGTTTGAATTTTTGAAAAGCATCATTTTTGTTGGCTAAGAAAAAGATCCATGAAAATCTAGAGTGGTCATAAATGATCACATAACCAAACCTAATTCCATTAAGACTCTGAGTTTTAGTAGGACCAAAGAGGTCCATATGAAGAAGTTCCATTGGTCTAGAGGACAATGGCTCAGATCTTAGTTTGAAGGACTTCCTGGTCTGTTTGCCTAGAGCATAGGCATCACAGATTTTTGAGATTGAACTAAACTTGATTTTAGGCATGCCTCCAACTATATCATGCTTGATCAATTTATTCAAAGTAGAAAAACTAGCATGGCCTAAACGTCTATGCCAATCAAAAGCATCACTTTCAGAATTAGCAGACAAGCAGATATTAGATTCAGACTCAACATCTAAGTCTACCATGTAGATATTATTGGTCCTGTTTGCTACAAATTTAACGAGATCAGAATTTATTTCAAAGATTTTGCATGAGTTATTGTCAAACACAACCCTGTGACCCTTGTCACATAATTGACTAATGCTAATCAGATTGTGTTGAAGACCTTCCACAAGTAAGACTTTCTCAATTGAGTTAGTGGAGGACTTTCCAACTGTGCCAACCCCAATGATCTTACCTCTATTCTTTCCTCCGAATTTGACCAGACCCCCTACCTTTATTTCTAGCTTGCTGAACTTGGATCGGTCTCCTGTCATGTGCCTGGAGCAGCCACTGTCAAGGTACCATTTGTTGTTCTCAGCTGCCAAGCAAATCTACACAAACGAAATCAAGCAAAGTGGTTTGGAACCCAAGATAAGTTGGGTCCAAAGACATCATTCAAATCTTTAAGCAGGTGTTTAGAAATCCAAAATTGTTTCAACTTGTTTTTCTCTTGCATCTTAATTTCGGGTCTATTAAAATTATGACCAGAATTATGTCCAGCTGGTCTGGAGAAGTGAAATCTATTCCATTTATTAGGCTTCTCATCCCTGAGGTATCTTCTGTGCGCTTGTTGATTAACAAGTTTTTGAGGGTGAGTGTTATTTCTCCAGTAACTACTGTTCGGACCCATTCTTTTATAGTAGTTCCAGCTTTTATTCTGATACATTTGCCCAGTCCAGCTACCACTTCTGTTCTGGTGAATGGGCTTAGAGAAATTCTTCACAAAGTTCATTCCTGTTTTAGATGGTCGTCCAACATTGTTTGTTGAATTTTCCTTTGGACGTTGAATGTTTTGATTGCTGTTTGAGTTGGATGGTCTGTCCAGCTTTTCTTTTCCCTTCTCTGGGCAGAAGGTAGTGGTCTTGAACTGAAAGGGTCTCTTGTTAGTTGGGTTATAGCCTAAACCCTCCTTGTTGAAATTAACCCTTGTTCCTAGTATAGAATCCAGATTCGTTTTCCCTTGAACATATTTTTCTAAAATCTTTTGTTTGTCTTCCAGCTCTCTTTGCATAGACTCGCAATTTTTTAGAAGTTCAGTGTTCACTTTCTTAATGGCTTCATACTTCTCTGTGATCACACTGTTTCCATTCAGACTTTCTTCAAATTTTATCTTGAGTTCGCTGAGCTGTGAGTGAACTTCCTGGTTCTCAGATTTGTGCTTTTCATTTTCCTTCTTCAGAGAAGTAATTTCTTCCAATTGTTCTTTTAATTTCTGATTTTCCTCACTGATTTGAGTTTGTTCTTCAATATTAGCATTGAATTTTCTCTTCAGAACCCTATGCTCTTTACTCAGTGAATTGAACTTATCTAACAGTTCAGCATAGGCATCTTCCCAATCATCAATAGAAAAATTCTCGAAGATATTTGTTACCTCATCTTCGCTATTTGCCATCAGGAAATTTCCTTCTTCATCCTCCTCTGAGGAATTGGCTTCCGGATCTTCTTCCTCATCGCTCCACGTGCAGACCATTGCTTGTGGTTTCTTCTTCTGCACCTTCGAGCTCTTCTTCTGAAAGTCAGGACCCTTTTTCTGAAGATCAGGGCAGTCCCCTTTCATATGTCCAGGTTTCCTGCAATGAAAACATGTAATTTTCTTGGTACTCCTATTCTTATCATTGCTGGAATCAAAGTTCTTACCAGAGGGGTATGACCTTTTCCTTCTGAAGGTCTTTCCTGTAGTCCTTAAGAATTTCCTGAATTGTCGAGTGAGCATTGCTTGCTCCTCCTGGTCGAGATCTGACAGTCCGTCAGACTCGCAAGTACTACTCCCGCCGTTGATACTTCCCTTGCTGTGGGACACCTTGAGGGCAATATTCTTGCCCTTCCTGTCGCTTCCTTCACCATTCCTTTTGAAATTCATCTCATACGTCATAAGGGATCCTATAAGTTCAGTTACTGTCATGGTCGACAGATCCCTAGACTCTTCTATCACAATGGCCTTAGTGTGCCATGTCGGGGTTAGAGATCTAAGTATCTTCCTGACTATATCTCCCTCAGATATCTCTTTCCCAAACCCCTTAAGACTATTCATAATCAATGACAATCTGGCATACATCTCAGTTATGGTCTCCTCTGATTTCATCTTAAACATCTCATATTTAGAGGTGAGGAGATTTACCTTCGTTGCTTTCACTTGAGGTGTACCTTCATAGATTAACTCCAACACATCCCACATTTTCTTGGCCATCGTGCAAGCTGAGATGTGGGCGTATTCGTCTGGATGTACTGCACATTGGATGATGTTCAGGGCCATCCAGTTAAGTGACGAGAGCTTGACTTGATCATCTGTCCACGCATCCTTATTCGGTGGCAGATCGTATGGCCCTGTAGTGATCACCCTCCACAGCTTGTGGCTCTGCGCCCTGATGAATACTTCCATCCTATTTTTCCATAAAAGGAAATTCTTACCATCAAAGAACGGAGGGCGGCTGATAGATTGTCCCTCAGCCATGTAGCTCCGAGGAGCATTAAATCCGGGGTTACCCTGGCCATTGGACCACATTGTGAAAACCTGCTCTGATACTAATTGATATGCACAGCGGAAAGTGAGATAGAAGGGGGGATGAATAGCTCACTCCCAAAATTTGATAAACTCAGACACGATTTCTCAACCCCTCAAATTGTAGTGAAGAAGACTTCGAAGACAGCCAACAGAGATGACTAGAATAAGGAATGAGATCGAGAAAGCAACCCACAATGAAGCAATGCGTCAAGTAGACGGAGAGCAGCACAATGTGAACAACCAAAACCACAGAGAGACAGGGAATTTTTTAGGTGGTTTGATTGCTATCCGCAATCTACGTCCACCCCTTACTCACGAGAGTAAGGTTTCCTTGCAATATTCAATCGCACACAATAGACTCGGTCTGCAAAAACCGCTGCCATACAGCTTGCCCTAAGGAACACCCTCCTCAGTCTTCTGATCAACCAGAAGAAAAAAAAAACACTGGAGAACCAATCTCCCTTCCTTTGCACGTCGCAAAGGGAACCCTGTGTAGTTACTCCCAAGTAACTCACACAACCAGAGGATCAAACCTCTCTTCCTCCAAGAACAATGGAGGGAAACAAAATGTAATATAAATAAAGGAAACTCGAAAACAAAACGATTGATGAACGACAATTTTCTCTAAACGTAAAAACAATATAGCTTCTGTAGAAGCAGATCTTTACATTCACAATCACTTCTCTCTCTCAGAAATTTTTCTCTCTGCTCTGGATGGAGTGGATAGTCTATGATTTTCTCTCTTGATGCACTGCTCTCACGCTACTCTTCTTTTCAACTGTTCCATCCCTTATCTCGCTGCTCGAACCCTTTTTCCTCAACACACACACACACACACACACACACACACACACACACACACACACACACACACACACACACACACACACACACACACACACACACACACACACACACACACACACACACACATATATATATATATATACATATATGTCTGCTCCTGAAACTTAGGCATGTGGATATCACGTTTCCCACCTGAAATATTGGGGCACGTGTCAGAATGTTTTGGACCTTCATCTTCCTCAGATCACGTGCCATCCTGGTGAATGCACAGACAAACTGTCAGAGAAGAAATAGTCATTTTGTCACACGCTTAGCACAATTTGAATCAGTGTAAGGAGTAAGAACCCAGAAACTGCACTGAGTAGGAGTTCCCAAGTCAACTGTTGCACTAGCTTGCAACAAGGTGAACAACAGGTTGCACCGAGTTGAAGTGAGCAAAAGCGAGAGGTGCACTGACTTGAGAAAATGCATGATGTCATTAGCACAGACCATGGACTCTGATCGTGCAACAGATATGCTCGGACAAGAAATAGCAAAACACAAAATTGTACTGACTTTATTTTTCCACAGAGAAAAGTTTGCACCGAGTTAAAGGAATAAGCATCGGCTAAGACGGGCAAGAAAAGCACCGATGTGGAATGAAGCAGAAAATGCACCAATCTACGTTAGCTGTCTACAGGACTTGCACTGAGTCTAATAAGCCTGAAATAGGAACTGCACCGACCTCGTGGCTACAGGGATTTTAATAGGCTTGGTGTGCATGGAGCAAAAACGTGCACAGAAATCTACAGTGAATGTATAGAGTAGACTATGCACCGAACATGATTATGTTTTAAGCAAAGCATGCACCGAGTTGTGTTCCAATCCCTTTGACTAACCAAGAGTTGCACCGACTTCATGTTATTCACAAGGTAAAGGTATGCACCGAGTCGGGATATGCAGTCCAAACAGGAGCTGCACCGAGATGGCAAAGAGAAATACAAGACAAGGCTTGCACCGAGATGGATTTGCAATAAGACGAAGGAACGACCAGCATAACCAATGCATTCTGGTCAGGAATTTGCACCGACCCAAGAGTTGAGATGCAGAGACATGATATGCATGAACCTTAGTGGACATGACCTAGAGAAATGCACAGAGACAAAGTATGACAGCAATACCTATGCATGAACGGGGACTTGCACCGAGGCAAACACTTTATGTGAGAGATGCAGAACTTGCACTGACTTAATATGCATTAAGCAAAAGGGTGAATGACATGTAATGCACGGACCTATATGATGCTATA
The DNA here is from genome assembly GCA_022559845.1 of Amorphophallus konjac. NCBI lineage: Eukaryota > Viridiplantae > Streptophyta > Magnoliopsida > Alismatales > Araceae > Amorphophallus > Amorphophallus konjac. Next base: position 398,842,057 of record CM040118.1, read on the forward strand.
AGCACAGACCTTCTTCATGCTTAGAAACAAGGAAATGCATCGTATAAAAGCAAATTGATTTGTAGTTAAAACAAATTTGATTTATAGTGTGAGACATCATCAAAAACGTAGGGATGCAACAATCCACGGAACGATGGGCAAACCACTAGGTCAAGCCAAGACAATTGGAGGCCAAAACATCAGGAAAACAGAACTCCAGGAAAGAAACGGTCACATGCCAGACCACTAGGCAAACCAAGCAGTCAGCCAAAGGGCCGCTACCCTTACACAAAGAACACAGGCAAATGATGGTCACCAAAGGGCCACACAAAGCCATAAACGGTCCACTAAGGGGCCGCCATCTGAGTGAAACAGTCGTGGGGATGATCGCTACACTCAGAGACCCGAATGAATAAAACTACAAAAACATAAGGGGCATGCGGTCTATCTGTAATATCCCAGACCTTTCGGATCCTTCTTTGTGGGTCCCGGATCTGGTTTCTCAAAGTGTCCAGCTCCATTGTGTCTGAAATTTCATTTTGGACGTCTTTTGTGTTCGGGTCGACGGGATCCGGAGTTATTTCAGAGGCCCGGAGTGCGTCTGCGACTTTTCCTCATGTGTTTTTCGGTTCTCGGTGTGTGTTTCGGTAATTCCTTCGGAACCTCGTTGCGGGTGAACCGGGTCGTTCACCTAGACAAGAGTTGTACTGTTGTGATCGGTGCGTTCCGAGGATCGTGGAAATGTAATTTTTTATTTTTTGGTATTTTTTAGAATTTCTAGATTTTCTATAAATATCTCTCATTTTATCTCTCTCCCCACCCTTATCTTTCTTCTTCTTCTTCTTCCTCTTCTTCTTCCTCCCACCGTGACCGCCCCCTCTTCCTCTCTCTCTCTCCCATTTCGACGGGGCGGGCCTCTCTCCGGCTGTAGACGGTGGCGAGGCGACGGCGCGGCGGCGAGGCGATCTCGTGGGCGTGCGGTGCTCATGGGAAGCGCGAAGGAGCGGGGTTTCTAAAAGCACTCTTCGTGGTTTGAGCTCGATTCGGTGGAGCTTTCGCTCCATTGAGGTAGGGGGATGAATCCCTATGCTCATCCCATCATCCCCCGTGATTTATAGGCCGAATGGGAGCCGAGAGGGGTGCTCTTGAGCTGGTTAGGGCAAAATCATGATTTTGGGAGAGTTCGCCCGATCTATATTTTTAGGCCGCGATTCGGCATTTTGATGGCTTAGAAGCATGCTAGGGGTCCCCAGGGGGCTTCCCCATTGTTTTCCCCCTCTCCTATGAAGGCATGGGGGCGTGGTTGTATTTTTGGGGTATTTCCGTTGTTTCGCCGTCGGATCGGTGTGACGGTCCTTCCAGTGACCGTCACACCATGTGACGGGCCAAGGTGGGTGCGTCACAGCCTTATTTTTAGCCAATTGCGGTCTGTGGGCTGTGACAGTCCCACGATAGACCACCACAGACGCTGTGACGTGCCTGGGTTGGACCGTTAGGGACGCGTCGACCCTTGGCTTTACCGTTGGTTTTGACCAATGGGGGTCAAGGCCTGTGACGCACCAGGACTGGCGCGTCACAGCCTTGTGACGCCCCTGTGTGGGTGCGTTAGAGCGGACACATTCCCACCCTGTGACGCACCAAGGGTGGTCCTTTACAACATGTGATGCCCCGTGAGGTATGCATCACAGCCGTTTTCTGCTCGCCTTGTGACGCACCAGACTGGGTGTGTCAGGCCCTGTAACGCACCAGAGTAGGTGCGTTACAGTCGGTTTCTTCTGGGGTTGTGACGCACCAGGGCGGGCGCGTCACAGACTATGACGCACCAAGGTAGGCACGTCACATGCCATTTTGCATTGAGGGTCTGATGCCCCTATGTTGGGCCGTCAGGTAGCTGTGACGGTCCAACCTTAGACCGTCAGAGCCTGTGGCGCGTCTAGAGTAGACCACCAGGCTCAGGACTGTATCGGGTGGTTCGCAGTCCCGTTTCTTTTCCGACCGTGGTCACCGTGCGACGGTGCTGGTACGTGGGGTGGTCCCCGTACGTCGTCGGACGCGGACGTGGTTTTCTATTGACTTGAGAGTCTACTCCTTTAGTGACCCTCTACTAGTCGTAGCCCACCAGTACGTGTGTGCTGGTCTCACTTGGGAGTAGGTGTATGGGCTTACCCTTAGAGACGGTTTTAGACTGGTTTCCGTCGGGCCCCACGTCTTGTAGCCAGAGTCCGGCTGAGGGGAAAACTGGTCAGAGGGCCAGACCAAGGATGTGTGGTCTGTGTGTACACACGTGGTTGGGGGCGGTTGGACCCACACTGATGGGCGTGACCCCAACTAGTCACTTCTTTGTGGTTACTTGTACGGTGTCTCAGTTCCCGTTGGGCCGGAGGGAGACACCTGAGGCGCGGACTAAGACGTCAGTGGATGCATTCGGCCTTGTTTCTAGTGGGAGGTACTCCTGTCGAGTCGGGAGTGACAAACTATCAGTCATTGCGACTTCGACCTTCGGGTTTTGTCGTGTTGGCCATGGTGTTTCGGTCATTTCACCGTGGCACGTCTATCGGTCTTCGTACCGTGAGACCGGTGTTTTGTAGATGGCAGGGCTTCCCTTTCCAAGGTACTCGCTTACTGCTAGCGTAGCGGTTTCTCCGTTTGCGAGGTAGGGTTCGAGTGATCCCAACTTAGTCTTGTTCTGAGACTCATTCCCTGCGTGTTTTCACCGTGTTTCAGGCGAGGTGTGACTTTTGGGGAGCGCGTATGAGGCTCAACACGGTTTAGGTGCCCACCGTTAGTGCCAGAGTTCAGAGCCGGGGTATGTCCCGTGTAGCTGTACTTTTCTTTTTGTCTCTGTACTAGTTGTGGACTACTACTGTTGTTATTTTGTTATCTTGTGGACCATGTATCATGTAAAATGTTAATTTTTTTCTTGCTTAATTATATAACTATTTAATTTTTGTAAATATTTGTGATTCTTGTGTAGTCTCCACTATTGTGACCCCTCTATGTTGATGATGTTGACACTTGCTTTATTTCATTGGCAACACCATTATTTTGATTGATTGGCAACTGCTTTTGATTTGATGAAATTGCTCTATCAGATTGACTATGTGTTCTTTGCATTTAATACACTGCTGTCTGCATGTCTCACTGTCATGGGTCGACACATCAGAGGATGGGTCGACTCCTCCAGCAGACTTGTTTAGACTGAGTCTATACACTGGAAGCTCTCATATCAATTGATTCTATACATCGTCCATTTCAGATAAAGTCCACACACTGCATTTCATTTGAATTGGTTAAGTGTGTACAGCGTCAACGCATCTCACTGGCTCATGTTACAGCGTCAACGCACTTCATTGGATGTGTGTACAGCGTCAACTCGCTAAGTGTGTACAGCGTCAACGCATGAAGTCTGTACATCAGTCTTAATATTCTAAGTCTGTACAGCCGTTGGCTTTGAACCTCAGAGTCTGTACATCCGAATTGCCCTTGATCTGGTCAAGTGTATACACTCTTTCACTGTAGCTTTCACATATTCAAGTCTACACATCGTGAAAGTCTATACATTCATCACTTACCTTTCGCTCAAGGCAAAGTCTATACACTGGGGACTTTCCCTACGTTTCTTAGGCGAAGTCTGAACATTCGGTTCTGAAGCCTGAAGTCTATACACTCCAGCCTATTCCTACGTTTAAGGCTTCAGCTACACATTAAGTCTGTACATTGGCTTCGCTTCATCAAGTCTATACATTGACTCGCCAACTTCTTTGAAGTCTATACATCGATTCATGTCCCCAAAGTCTATACATCCACAGTGATCTTTGAAGTCTGTACATTGCTTCAGGAGCTTCAAGTCTACACATCGCTTCGCTCCATCAAGTCTGTACATCCACAGTGTTACTTGAAGTCTGGACATTGGTCTTCAAATCCAAAGTCTACACATTGGTCTTTGAATTCAATGTCTATACATTGGGCTTTTACATGAAGTCTATACATTATTGTTTGCATTGTAAAGTCCATACATTGGTTGTTGTTCTTCAATGTCTATACACTGCCTTTAGGATTTAAAGTCTATACAGCCGTTGCCTCCTTTGTTGAAGTCAACACATTGGGCAAGTCTGTACGCTGCATTCGCCTACACAAGTCTATACCACGAAGTATATACACTGCAATGTACATACTTAAATCTTATGACTTCATTCTTGCTGCTGAAGGGAACAGGGTCGACACTAGGAGCTTAAAGCATCCACGCATCAGTTGACGAAGCCTTCACGATATCTTCCACTGCGTCAACACCACAAGCAAGCAGCGTCGACGCAGCAGTTAAAGAAGCAGAGACCTTCACAGGCTATTCCACTGCGTCAACGCCACAATTGAGCAGCGTCGACGCAGCAGCTAAAGAGACGAAGCTAATGGCTTATTGGAATGCCTCACTGCGTTAACGCCATTGATTGACAGCGTCGACGCAGCAAGTCAGATTGCTGTCATTGAGCACGTGAATTGAGAACTCTATACATCAGACTGAAGAGGATAATGAAGGGCACGTGATCCGAGGTACCTGGCTCGTGATCCGAGAAGAACAAGGTATCCAGATGAGGACACGTGTACTGACACTCCATTGGATGCTACCACGTGGTCCAAATTGCTGGGGGGGAAACGTGGAGAGCACACGCCTGCTGCTGTTGCTGCTATATAAACAAGCCTTCTTCCACAGAAGAAGACAGATCGAAGGAGAAGAAAAGAAAGTCTATACACTCAGCAATAGTGAGCCTTCGATCCACAGAGAGAAAAGAGAGAGAAGAAGAAGATACAGAGAAGAAGAAGAAAAGAAATAGAGAAGAAGAAAATGAGAGAAGAAGAGATCGAGAGAGATGAGCTGAGAGAGAGCTGATTGAGAGTGAGATTGAGAGTGAGCTTGTATCTCAGTCTCGTGGTTCAAAACCAGAGCTGAGCTTTGCTCTTAGAGCTATATTGCTTTTGAGTTTTTCTGTTTTCGTTTTGATTCTGTCTTTCATTTCTGAATACTGTTTCTTCAAGCTGTGTGTCAGCGGTCTTGCAGTGGTAGTCTCCACTGGACGGGTTAAGCTATATTTCCCCAGCAGTTGCAGAGGATCAGATCCTCTGGTCGGCAAGCTGTAGTGCCCAGCGAAGCTGTGTATCAGCGGGTTGTTTGGCCAAGCTGTAAAGCCCAACGGACGCAAGCTGTGCTACGCAGCAGGAAGCCATACTCGGTTGAGTGTGGGGTGGACGTAGGTCGTTGACCGAACCACCTAAAATTTGTGTGTGCGGTGTGTTTGTGTTTTTGTGTGATCTGTGTGCGATGGGAATTCTTGCTTAGCTTATTTGGTTGCATCGGTTATGCTCATGTCTAGCTTTCGATATATAGATATGGTGAATGGCTTTCATGGATCTACCTTTTGCTTAGCATTCTTCTTTTAGCTTAACTTATATTTGCCTAAATTCCGCTTTAGAACTTACAGTAATTTTAAATTAGGCAAGTTGATCTATTCACCCCCCTCTAGATCCACACTTAGTAAAGATAGACTGCGTCCATCTAACCCAACACTTGGTATCAGAGCCTAACTCTTCTGCAGGGACTCATCGCCCGAAGAGAATAGGCAGAGATGGATGCCCGAGGGATGATTGCCGAAGGTCACTCAACAACGAAGCCCCCATTCTTTGATGGATCAAACTACGCATACTGGAAGAACCGTATGCAAGTGTTCCTCAGGGCTAAGGATTATGAGATTTGGAAGATTGTCAGCAAGGGACCTTATGAGCTGTCCCCGAATGAAGATGTATGGACCAAGGAGGAGATCAGAAGGTCCACGCTGAATTGGAGTGCTATTAATGCTATCCAGTGCACTCTGCATCCTACAGAATTCTCCCGTGTGTCTGCTTGCAAATCAGCTAAGGAGATGTGGGATGCGCTGGAAGTAATTCATGAAGGTACATCTCGAGTAAGAGAGCAGAAGGCCAATCTTCTTGTATCTGAGTATGAAGCCTTCAAGATGAAGCAGAACGAGTCCATCAGCGAAATGTACGCTCGGCTGAGTGTCATAACCAATGGCCTCAGAGGTTTTGGGAAACCTCAGACAGAATATGATGTAGTGAGGAAAATTCTGCGCTCCCTGACTCCCATTTGGCACACCAAAGCAACAGTGATGGAGGAGTCAAGGGACCTGCGTAATACTAAAGCTGATGAGCTGATTGGCTCACTAATGACATATGAGATAAACATGCCAAGGACAGATGAAGCCGAGAGGAAGAAGAAGCCGATAGCGTTGAAGGCTAGTTCCAGCAAATCAACAAAATCCAGCTCCAGCAGCTCTTCATCATCAGAGGAGAGCCTAAATGAAGAAGAAGATGTGACTCGATCTGAGATAGCCATGATGACTAGAGAGTTCAGGTGATTTCTCAGAAAGGGAGCAGGACGGTTCGGCCAGAAGAAATACAGTGGTGGCCGAAAGGATAAAAGGTATAAATCTAAACCTGCAAAGAAAAATGAAGCTAATGTCTGTTATCAATGCAGGAAACCAGGGCATCTGAAAATTGACTGTCCAGACAATCAAAAACATAAGGACAGGTCAAAGAAGAAAACCAAGAAGGGAAGAGCTATGATCAGCACGTGGAGTGATGAAGATGAAGGCTCTTTCAGCAGCAGCTCAGATAGTGAAGCCGAATCTGAACAGCCCATTTGCCTTATGGCAACAAGCTCCGAAGACAGAGAAGAGGACATAGATGAGGTAATCACTAGATTTGAAAACTTCACAATTGCTGATTGGGTAGATACTTATCATGACATAGCTGATAGAGCTGATGATATTAGAAATGAGAATAGGCATCTTAGAAGAAAAATCAATTCCATGCGAAATGATAAAACACTAACTAATAAAATTGCATGTTTGGAATCTGAGATTGATGAATTGAAACTCACATGCTCTGAAGAAGATGAAATCAAAAATGAGTTAAAAGCTTCTAAGGAAGAGAATCTAAGGCTTGAAAATGAAATTGATGAATGGAAGCTGAAGATTCAGAAATGTGAAAGTGAAGTCAAAATTATCTCTGAAAAATATGAAGCTGTCCTCAATGTCAACAATGAACTGAAAAAATATATTGATGAACTTCAGAAAGACAATGAGGATAAAATGAAAACCATTGAGAAAATGGCCCAAGGAACAGATAACTTAAATGCTTTGTTAGGGTCAAAGGTTAATTTCAGAAAAGAGGGCCTAGGATTTAATTCTAGTGCAACAAAAATATTCGGGATGAAAATAATTTCATTTGTTGCTCAAAAGGAAAAGGGACCTCTGATTAGCATGAACTCAACAAATTTAATGAACAAAACTGTTAATCTGAAAAAGCCCAGTGCTGAGGAGAAGGGCAAACAAAAGGTTAATGAGCCTAGTAGAGCCAGCACATCCAACCCGAATCCTAGGGCTCAGACTCAGGTTAGGGGTCAACCTACACAGTCCAGTAAATCCCAGGTCAAGGTAACCCAGTCTCCACCAACACCTCCACCTCTTAAGAAGACCCAATACAAACCTGTGTATAGGTCAGCAGGGTCCAAAGTACAGGGGAGACAGAGTGCTGCTAGGAGTCAACCCAATTATTTTTATCAACCCAGAGCTCAGACCCACTACAATGCACATCCAACCTACTTCAATAGGTCAAATTGGTCTAGAACTCAGGGTAGGTTTATAGGTCTTGCATTCCAGGGTGCTCAAAACCAAAGACCTTACAATGGAAATTGGGTCAATGGGTATGGTTACTGGACATCTAGAAATCAATATTTTCATAGCCAGCCCAGGAACTACTATGGCCAAAATTTTGTGGACATACCCTGGTCAAGGCACTGGCATAGAAATAACAATACTGTCAATAATCATGCTGCTGCCAATAAGAAAAAGAACAATAAAAAGAAATGGAACAACAACAGAAGAAAATCTGTAGGATCCACTGAACAAAATTCATTTAAACAAATGTGGATTCCGAAACATTTACTTTCCTGCTTTGCTTCTAGTTCATTTACATTGGAGCCCAATCAGTCTTGGGTTCCAAACTTCTCTACCTAATTGTGTATGCAGGTATGCCTGCCAGCCAAGAACAATTTGTGGTACATGGATAGCGGCTGCTCCAGGCATATGACAGGAGATAAGGCCAAATTTTGCATACTGACTGAGAAAGTAGAAGGCCTTGTCACCTTTGGAAGCAACATAAAGGGTAGGATTATTGGATCAGGTAAGGCAGGTGTTCTACCTGCTGCATTGATGATGTTATGCTGGTTGAAGGGTTAGCCTATAATCTACTTAGCATCAGCCAGTTATGTGATAAAGGTTACAATGTTTTATTTAATTCTCAATGCTGCAAGATTTTTGAACCTGATTCTGATATTGTCAAATTTTCTGGAAAAAGAATAAATAATACTTACATGATAAATTTAGATGAAATTCAACACACTAACCTTTGCCTTACTGCCAGTAGAGAAGACATAGCATTTTTATGGCATCGTAGGTTAGGTCATGCTAGCTACACTGTTTTGCACAAATTAAATAAGCATGGCATGGTTAGAGGACTTCCTGAAGTCTCATTCAAGAAAGAAAACAAAATCTGTGATGCATGCACTCAATCAAAGATAACTAGAAAGTCATTTAAGTCTAGAACTGAAAATCTGTCTTCCAAACCCTATGAGTTGATACATATGGACCTTTTTGGGCCAACTAGATCTTTCAGCCTATCAGGGAGGAGGTATGGGTTTGTCATGGTAGATGACTTTTCTAGGTATACTTGGGTTTATTTCTTATCTAATAAGAGTGATGATTTCTCAGAATTTTAGGAGTTCTATGTTAAAACAAATCAGAAAATTGAAAACATTTTGTCTGATCATGGAGGTGAGTTTGAAAACTCACAATTTGATGAATTCTGCAGGTCAAATGGAATCAACCACAGGTATTCCTCACCAAGGACACCTGAGCAGAATGGAGTTGTGGAGAGAAGGAACAGAACCCTAGTGGAAATGGGTCGTACACTCCTTGTCGAAGGTGGTCTACCAAGGAAATTTTGGGCTAAAGTAGTGAACGCTGCCTGTTATGTAATTAACAGAGCCATGGTAAGACCTTCTACCCAGCAAACACCATATATGATATTAAAAGGTAAGAAACCTTCTATTGCTCACTTCAAGGTTTTTGGTTGTAAATGTTTCATTCACATAAATGATAAAAAGGACCTTGATAAATTTCAACCTAAAGGAGAACCAAGAATTTTTCTTGGCTATTCTGAAAACACCCGAGCATACAGAGTGTACAATCTGAACTCTAAAACTATTAAAGAATCTCCACACATAGTTTTTGATGAATCCTTGGCAAATTCTAATGTTGGTCAATGCAGGAATGAAAACAATGGTGAAATTCTGAAGGAAAGAGATCCTGCAGACAAATCTGAGGATGAAGAAGAACATAAAGAGCTTAATGAAGAGGAGCCTACAGTTCAGGGGGAGGTAAATCAAGTTCATGATAGTCCAATTACAAATATTAGATATCTCAAGGATCATCCTATAGATAATGTTATTGGAAATCTGCATGACCCTCCTAGGACTAGAGGCCACTTAAGAATTCAACATGAACTGAATGCTTATGCTTTTGTATCAAATATAGAACCCAAGTCCATTGACTGTGCTCTCCAAGATGTGCATTGGATTAATGCCATGCATGAGGAGCTCAATTAGTTTGACAAGAATAAGGTGTGGCATTTGGTTCCACCTCCTGATCATGAAACAGTCATAGGGACTAAATGGATATTTAGAAACAAAATTGATGAAGCAGGGAATGTTACTAAAAATAAAGCCAGACTTGTAGCTCAGGGGTACAATCAAGAATTTGGAATATGTCACGCCCCGAGCGCGGAAGATACCCGGAGATGCGCAACGTGTCTATATCAATCATGTCAATCAGAGTGGTCGTGTATTCGACTCAAAGACAGAGATGCGTAAAATAGCAAGATAACCCAATCCTTTATTTCATAATGGATAGACTATTACAAATCCAATACTCTGTTTAATAAAAAGGAAAAGAATACATAGTTGACTCAAGAAACTATAGAAAAGACTAGACGACACTTGTAGAAGCTCTATCACTTTCACTCTTGACCATTCCCATCCGATTGACTTCCATCGTCGTCGGACTTACCTGAAAAGTAGAAAGGGACAAACGGAATGAGCGAACGCTCAGTAGGAAATTATATCTCAAGTACTAGCAAGTGGTTTAAGTAATTACATCTTTCATGAATGCAATAAAGCTATGCATGCTCGCATGAAACGACAAGATAGAGAGAATGTAATATCAAAGAAACAAGATGAACTTAATCATGAACTTCCAACAAGATGACAAGTATATTCAAGGTATTCAAGCAAGCACGTTTAACAAGTCATGTCAAGAACTTTGGCTATCATGTATCAAACAAGTAAATTACCCTCTTTCGGGCCACGCATTTCATGTAAAGTCAAGTACGATTCAAGTACAAGATGTGTGTGGAATGTCCAATCAAGCAAGTCAAGTACTCGGTATAATGCCAGATACCTTATCATTTTAACTCCCATGGGCACAAGTACTTTCGGGTGCTCCTCCCAGGACCAGATCGGGCCCTATATGCGCAGGCATTTATCATGTGTTTTGACATCCACTCTTGTTTATATAGCCAATATAGAATTTCAATAATCAAGCTTGTAGACACGTATGACAACTTTGATAGAATAGAGTCCAAAATATGACAAAGGACATAGAATGGCGATAATAACGGTATAATCACGATGTCGATAAAACTAGGTAGAATATGGTTCCCTTAACTTAGGTACCATGACAAATCAATATGGACATTCTTTATATAGAATTGAGGTCCACATGAACATTAGATCAAGCAAGATACCCTCATTCTTATCATAGAATTGGGGTTTACAAGAATGACACGATATGGCATGATATCATCATCCCATCAAGAATTTCTTATGATATACTCTTTGTATAATCATAAGGCCGGTATACCATGTTTCTTTAAATTGACATGGCAAGGATCGTGTAATGGGTTTTTAGGGTACAACCAGCTCAGTCGGCCTTGAGGGAATCCAAGGCTACGAGGAGTCTTACGGAGGTCTCTATGACTAACTCGCTAGTCCCAAGGAACGGAATGTCCAAAGGAGAGCTTGTATGTCAATGAGAATTGAGTGTGATCGATAAAACACCGTGAAAAGTGGGACTATACTCACGGAGTGGAGAATAGTGCCGATATATATATATATATGTATAATATATAAACCATCGGTTAGCAAATCAGAGGAAAAATCAGTTTACAGTAAAATAACGACTTAGGTCAAGTCGTTTCTCAAGTAATTAACGCCTAACAGAAGGGCGTTTACACATGGTCCGTTTTGCAGAATTTTCAATAATTCAATAATTTATTTAAAAAGCGCCTTCGGCAGGGGCGTTTCTTCAAGAGTTGACGACTACAGTAGCAGGCGTCTTTTTATTTACAATATTTTTCAGAACATATTTATTTTCAGAAATTATCAAAAACGCGCCCTTGTCAGGGGCGTTAATCATTAAATTCTTATTTTCACAGAATATATATTCCAGGATTTTAACAGATACGCGCCCTAGTAAGGGGCGTTTATTTTTAATTCACGCCCTATGATGGGACGTTTACATATGGAAAACGACCTAGTCTAGGTCGTGAATTCAAGAGATACCATGAATTTTCATGGGCAGTAAAAATTTCAGGATAATAGAATTCATGGAGAACGAATGTATGGTCATGACAATAAAATTAGCAAGTTTGAAGACATGTGATCATGCATCATTGTAGGATCATTATTTCATAGATACTCAATTCTTAACATGGGTGATTAATGATTAAATGAAATTAACGCCTGTGTGCAGGGCGTCAAATCCAAAATTGACGACCTTGGCAGGGTCGTGACTTGTAAAGTAGCGCCCTAGTCTGGGGCGTGTATTTCATAGTCACGCCCTTGCTAAGGACGTTTCTTTCCAGAAATTAACAGAAAGTCATTCAGAAACTATAGTAAACCAAACCATGTATATGCATGATAATTATTGTACTGTATCAATTTAGTTTGGGCTACAGTGACTTGAGAAAATCCTACCTTAGTATGGTCTGGATGAAGGACACGTGAAGAACTTGATAGGGAACAATACTCTGTTTGTAACAGAGTCTTCTCGGAAGAAGAAAAGTTGATGCTGATGAAGGCTTCCGACCTTAATCAACCGCAGCAGGACGCACAGAAGAGGATGCAGACGAATAAGTTATTTGATGAAGGACCTTCGTTCTTCACTTTGTCAACTCACTGTAGATCCTATGGAAGAAGAACTGCAGTCATAAGTTTCTTCATCACACATAATCAGAGGAGAAGAAAGAGGAAGAACAGTACTTTGTTCTTCACGTATGCGGCTTTCCCTAACCTGTATAGAAGAGAAAGAGATGAAGAGTCAGTAACTCTTCATGTGATAGAAAGAAAAGAACGTTCAGTTCTTTACTCACCATAGCAGATGATCGATCAAATAGGTTTAGGGTTCGTTTGATCAAGACTATTTATAGGATTTAGGAGTCCTAACAAAAGTAGTGTTTGATTGAAAGTAATATTTCCAAGATTGAGTTATTACCACATTCGAACTCTTTCTCATAGTTATCACTTACCCTGGATAAGTTCTGGGTTCGAACGGTTCCGAATGGAATTAACGACTTTGGTCAGGGCGTGTATTATTTAATTGACGCCTTACTTTAGGGCGTTTCTTAAAAAGCGCCTTGAAAAAGGGCGTTTCGTGTTTTAAAACACGCCCAAGATAGGGGCGTTTCTTTTACTTACCCATTTGGTCGCATGAGAACTGACGACCGCATGTGTGGGCGTCCTTTCTTTAGTCACGCCATGGATAGAGGCGTTTCTTTATAAATTAACGCCTTAATAAGAGGCGTTATTTTTAATTTTATTTTATTTCGTCCAATTAACCCTATTCCTTTTATATATTACTTCTGTAATATATATGTTTTAATTCATTTCAATTATTCATTTATTAGGGTTGCTACACCCTCCCCCACTTAAAAGAATTTGGTCCCCAAATTCAATATATATATAATTATACACGCGGAGAGTGTAGGACATATACCTCTTAGAATAACTCGGGAAATCGTTTCTTCATAGATTCCTCGGTCTCCCATGTCGCTTCGCGTTCAGGATTCTTATTCCATTGCACCTTAAGCATGGGAATAACCTTATTCCTTAGAGCTCGTATTTCTCGATCTAATATCTTCAAGGGCCTCTGTTCATATGTGAGATCTTTCTGGATCACCAGATCTCCATGCTCAATAATATGTGACGGATCGTGCACATACTTCTTCAACATAGATATGTGAAATACATTGTGTACCTCGGACAACTGAGGAGGCAACGCGATGCGATAAGCAACCTCGCCAACTCTTTCGAGTACCTCAAATGGTCCGATGAATCTTGGCGTAAGCTTGCCCTTAACACCAAATCTTCGTATGCCACGTCCAGGGGATATTTTAAGAAATACATGATCTCCGATTTGGAATTCAAGATCTCTTCTTCTTGTATCTGCATAAGTCTTTTGTCTGGTCTGAGCAACTTGTAATCTTTCTCTGATTACCTGTATCTTCTCAGTTGTATCCCTTACCATGTCTGGACCTAATAGTTGTTTCTCTCCAACTTCGTTCCAACATATGGGAGATCGGCAACTCCTTCCGTATAAGGCTTCGAAAGGTGCCATTTGGATACTAGCTTGGTAGCTATTATTATATGCAAATTCAACTAAAGGTAAGTGGTCATGCCAGCTTCCTCCAAAGTCAATAATGCATGCTCTCAGCATATCTTCAACAACTTGATTAGTTCGCTCGGTCTGACCATCCGTTTGTGGGTGAAAAGCAGTACTAAAGTTGAGCCTTGTCCCCAACGAATGTTGTAATCCCTTCCAAAAATGAGAAGTAAAACGGGGATCTCTATCAGACACGATTGAGACAGGAATTCCATGTATCCTGACTATTTCTTTAATGTATAGTGCAGCTAGCACATCAATTGACCATCCGCTTTTGATTGGCAAGAAATGTGCCGATTTAGTCAATCGGTCAATGATAACCCAGATTCCATCATGTCCTCCTTTAGATTTAGACAAACCCATGATGAAGTCCATACCAATATCCTCCCATTTCCACTTAGGAATATCTAGAGGATGTAGTTTTCCCGCAGGCTTTTGGTGTTCCGCCTTGACCTGTTGGCATGTGAGACAGCGTGATACATAGTCCGCTATTTCTCTTTTCATATTGGGCCACCAAAAGTTCCTCTTTACATCTTGGTACATTTTAGTTGATCCAGGATGAATAGTGTATCTTGATCTGTGAGCTTCATCTAAGATCTTCTTCTTTAATTCCGGACAATCGGGTATACAAGTTCTATCTTTGAACGATAATCTTCCATCAGAAGTTAGTTGAAAATCAGATTGTCCTTCTAATCTGCCTTTGATTTCTACTAACATAGGATCATCATCCTGAAGTGTTTGTATCTCAGATAACAAATCTGACTGTATGCTTACATGGGATAGTGTGACAAATTTGGATTCCGTGTCCAAGCTTATATTGAGCTCGGAGAATTGTTCAAGTAACCTCCATTCTTGTATCATACAATTGGCTATCCTTGCTCTCGACTTTCGACTAAGGGCATCAGCCACATAATTACCATTTCCGGGATGGTATTGTATACTGAAGTCGAAGTCCTTGAGATATTCTAGCCAGCGTCTTTGTCTCATGTTCAGCTCCTTTTGTGAAAATAGATATTTGAGACTTTTGTGATCGGAGTATACAGTGAACTGTACCCCATAGAGATAGTGTCTCCATATCTTTAGGGCAAATACTACCGCGGCCAGTTCCAAGTCATGGACGGGGTAATTCTCCTCATGCTTCTTCAGTTGACGAGAAGAGTATGCTATGACCTTCCCATGTTGCATTAGAACACATCCGAGGCCAATGCCAGAAGCATCAGTGTAGACCTCGAATTTCTCTCCTTCAATTGGTAGGGCTAAGACCGGAGCTGTAGTGAGATGATCCTTGAGAGTTTGGAAACTGCTTTCACATTCCTCACTCCATTCATATCGGATCTCCTTACGAGTTAATCTTGTAAGTGGTACGGCGATCTTAGAGAAATCTTTAATGAATCGTCGATAATAGCCTGCAAGACCTAAGAAACTTCTGATCTCGCTTGCATTAGTGGGTCTCTCCCAGTTTCTCACAGCTTCAACTTTTGACGGATCCACAGATAAACCGTCCTTGGATATGACATGTCCAAGAAAAGCCACTTCTTCAAGCCAGAACTCGCATTTGCTGAGTTTAGCATATAATTGATTTGTCCTCAAGACTTGCAATGCAATCCTCAAATGCTCTTCATGTTCTTCCTTAGTCTTAGAATATATCAATATATCATCAATGAAGACTACTATGAATTGATCCAAGTAAGGCCTGAATATGCTATTCATTAACTGCATAAAGGCAGCAGGGGCATTTGTTAGTCCAAAAGGCATAACAACAAATTCGTAATGGCCATACCTGCTTCTGAATGCGGTCTTGTGAATGTCATCATCCTTGATCCTTAATTGATGATATCCCGACCTGAGATCAATCTTGGAGAAATATTTGGATCCTGAAATCTGATCAAATAATTCATCGATTCTCGGCAGTGGATACTTGTTCTTGATAGTAAGATGATTCAACTGTCGATAGTCGATACACAATCTCATGGATCCATCCTTCTTCTTTACAAATAAGACTGGTGCTCCCCACGGGGAAGTACTTGGTCTAATAAACCCTTTTCGGATTAGTTCCATCAACTGCTCCTTCAACTCCTTGAGTTCAGCAGGGGACATTCTATATGGTGCCTTTGAAACAGGACCAGCACCAGGGACTAAGTCGATGGTAAAGGCCACATCTCTTTGCGGGGGTAATCCCGGCAATTCTTCCGGAAATACGTCTGGAAATTCTCGCACTACCTGAATGTCTTCTATCTCGGTTTCCTTAGCTTCTTTAATAGTGACAAAAGCAAGGAAGGATACACATCCTTTCCTGACGAGCTTGCTTGCTCGAAGAGCCGAAATAAGAGGGGATTTGCTTCGACTCTTAGGACTAGTATAAGTCAGTTCTGGAAATTCTTTAAAAACAATCTTGCTATTACGGCAATCAACCGTTGCCTGGTACTTAGATAACCAATCTGCTCCTAGTATAACATCATATTCCTTTAGATCTAAGCAGATAAGATCAATAGGAAAATTCTTTCCTCGAACCAACACCTCACAGTTTTGGTAATGATGCGTGATATCCGTCTCGTTTCCGAGAGGAGTAGACAACACTATTTTCATCCATTCTGGTTCTAGAGGTAATGGGTCAGCAAACTTCTTGGAAATAATGGAATGCGATGCACCCATATCAAATAAGACATGTGCATATTTGGAACAAATTTTTAATGTACCTTCCACCAATCCGCCTTCTTCTTCTGGTTCGGTCTCTTGGATTGCATGAAGACGCGCGTTCCTTGTCACTAGGCGTTTACCCTCACCGTCTTGGTCATTCATTAATGGACAATCGGGAATCCGATGTTCACGACTCCCACAACGGAGACATGCTCCTAATTTCCTCCAGCATTCTTCTGTTTTGTGACCAGCCTTGTCACAATGCTTGCATACTACGTTTGAAGGGGTAGTGGTGATAGAGAAAGGCTTGGATTTCTTGTACTTCTGATCTTGAGAGGAAGAACCTCCATTATTGGGCCTCTTCTTAAAGTTGGGTTTAAAAGAACCCGAACTTGTGACTTGCTCCTTTTTGTCTTTCCCACGGATCCTATCAGATAATTCCGTGGCATCTTCAAGCAACTGAGCTCGGCGCACCATTTCAGTATAAACTTGAATATCCATAGGCGCCAATTGAGTAATGTAGTGAGGCCTAAGCCCATTAAGAAATCTACGGGCTTTCATCTTTTCCGTGCTAATTAAATGCTTAGCATATCTAGACAGTCTAGAGAACTGTGCTTCATAATCAGCCACCGATAAAGATCTTTGCTTTAATGCGGCAAATTCGGTGGCCTTCTTTTCCTGGACCCTATCAGAGAAATATTTGGCGTTGAAATATTCAACGAATTCACCCCATGTAACTTGAGTTGGGTCAATAGTAGCTTCAATCGACTCCCACCAGCATCTAGCATCCTTTTCTAACTGGAAAGTAGCTAATAAGACTTTGTCCTGATCCGTGCATTACATGACACGGAATATACGTTCAATCTCCCGAACCC